>BSBK01000681.1:0-1206572 GCA_027943335.1 Chamaecyparis obtusa | reverse complement strand
TCTCTGTCTCTGTCTCTGTCTCTGTCTGTCTGTCTGTCTGTCTGTCTGTCTGTCTCTCTCTCTCTCTCTCTCTCTCTCTCTCTCTCTCTCTCTGTGTGTGTATGTGTCTCTGTCTCTGTCTCTCTATCTCTGTCTCTATCTCTGTCTCTGTCTGTCTCTATCTCTGTCTCTGTCTCTGTCTGTCTGTCTCTCTCTCTGTGTGTGTGTCTTTGTCTCTGTCTGTCTGTCTGTCTGTCTATCTGTCTATCTGTCTGTTTGTCTGTTTGTCTCTCCTCTTTCTCCTCTCTCTCTCACTCTCTCTCTTCTCTTTCTCCTCTCTTCCCCCCCTCTCTCTCTCCTCTTAAGTTTTGATTATTTAAGTCATTTAATTTGTAAGGTAAAATATATTTTGCAGTATGTTAATTGTAAATTATCATATTTTTATTTGTACACAGATTGATAGTATGGATGATTTTCACATTGATGAGTTTATAGGTCAGCATGCACCACCACCTCCTCCTCCACCTCCCCCTTCCCCCTCCACCCCCCCTCCACCTCCACCTCCACCTCCACCTCCACCTAGAGAGCTCAGAGATAATATTAGGAGAAATGTAGAGGACATCTTGAGAGACATAAACATTATTAGGCATGATCCATATCCATCTGTCCAGCTACTATGCCTTGCAGATAGCATGCAAGGTGTAGTAGATTCCATACAGACATTAGACTACGAGATTGATAGTTTTGAGTCATGGAGGGAGTCTATGCGTGTATACTATGCTGATGGCCTCTCTTATAAAGAGGTTAATAAGTTAAAAATTACAAAAAATGATTTGGCATGCTATTTTTTGAACCCTACAATGGGTGAGCAGATAGTTGGCAAGAAGCCACGCATTTCCATTAGATGGTGTAGACACCCCGGGATAGCAGAGTATTTTTGGGAGTGGTGGTGGATGGTATTTGACCATCCACCACACGCTAATCATGAGGTCCCACTTTATTTTTTGAAGAAATTATGGGCTGAGTTTGAACTGGGTAAGAAACCCAATTATTTTGACATGAGAGTATTTCAGGGGGTTGGCCAGGGCATGCCACAGGATAGGCTAGGGGCCAAATTGAGTGAAAAAACTAGAAATCATGTGCGTAATGAGCCCCTCGTTCCTCTTCCAACTCCTGTACTTCCTGCACCTGTCTATCATCGAGTAGTGCAGTCATCTCTTGGTTCTTTGAGTGCCCTTACGGGCAATTTGTTACAGCACATGACCCAGGTGAGGACTGCCCCCCAGCATAGCACATGTTTGCATGAGTTGTGGGGGTATATGTACGGGTCCCCAGTTTGATCCTGATGCTGCCCATGCTGCCCATGGTGGATATGGTGATGATGCTGGTGGTGCACATGGTGGATATGCCGATGATGATGATGGCGCACATGGTGATGCCAAAGATGATATCTCATCATATGTTGATTTCCTCAATGCAGATGATGATCATCCCGCACAGGTAAATTTAATTATAATTTAAATATAGCATAATATTAAATTTCTTATTTATACAATTATGAGCCATAACATGTGGATTTTTTGGTGAATAGAGGGGGGGTTGACCCTCCACATTCATTAGCCGTCATCATATGACATAGACACCTCAACATCTCGGTGCTCCATTAATGGTATGCACTTTGATCTTGATACATTTAAACTTGAAATAAAATAAACTTTAATTGATAATGTGTTTGACATATTTTTTGTTATTTTGTAGGGTCTATCATGTACGACTGAGATTGGAAGTCCTTCATTCTCTGCCCCACCAGTCACCAAGAGTCAGCCGCATATACTTGTATGTTTTTCATTTATTAATTTTAAGTATTTGTATCTTACTAATTTATGTACAACTTTGATTCACACTTATTTTTTTGTAATTGTAGGATTTTGTATTGTCTCATGTTGCACAATCCCATTTACGTCCTCACTCATAGGTGACATTAGCTACGTGTCACACACAGGTAATGTACACATGTTTTTATTCCGTATTTATATATTTAATCAAGTTATATATACTTTATAATTTATGTATATATGTACTATAAGTTTCATTCATGCTCTATATATGTTGTTCAGGTCAACACCACCATGAGTCTTGGCATGGCTACAGGATTAAGCCAAATGCATCCATCGACACTATCCTTTGAGGTGATGATTAATTTAAGTAATTTTTCAATGTCTTGTGTGTATCTAGATCTTTTTCAATGTCTTGTGTGTATCTAGATCTTAGATGATTAATTTAAATAATTTTTAATTTGTACTTTAAATTTTTTTATAGGACTTGGCTTCATCCACTTTTCATGTAGTTGAGGATGAGGGTGCTCGAGACCAGACATAGTAGGATCAGGGTGCTCAGGACTAGACAGAGCAGGATGAGGTTACTTAGGACCAGACAGAGCATGTTGATGCATCACAGTCCTCTTCACGTGGAGTGAAGAGGACTATAGATCAGCTAGATGAGTAGAGTTAGATTATGATGACTATTTGGACTTGTTCATTTTATTTATGATGGACTATTTGAACTTGTTTTATGATGACTATTTGGACTTGTTCATATTATTTTTGATGACTATTTGGACTTGTTTTATGATGACTATTTAGGCTTGTTTAGACTTGTTCATATTATTTTTACTTGTTGTTAGAGGACTTGCATTATATACTAGTCCACTTGTTATCATATATTGTACTTGGACTTGTTTTTAGAGTAGGACTTTGTTTTGTGATTGTATGTATATATCATGAGTTGATATGATGGACATTATGATACATGTAAATTATTTCAAGACTTGTTATGTTATTTATCTTAGTCATGAGTTGTTATGTAATTTATCAATTTATCTTAATCAGGACTTGTTATGTAATTTATCAATTTATCATTAAAAAAATATCTATCTAACAATGAGATCTATTAATTCATGTGTAATTGATCTAAGTATAATATCTAGATACATGTTACTTGAGTAATATGAACACTTTGATTAACTATAAAAAAAATCATCTAGATCTAACAATGACATCTATTAATACATGTAAAATTGACAAGAACAATATGGATACATTACAAACTTAATAACTATTAAACAATGAGATCTATTAAGTGAACATAATCTGACCAATGAGCATAGTTTAATATTTGTAACAACAAAATTAAGTGAATACAAAGTTATGAATTTAACTTAAATATTTAAAACAAAATTCGATGTATAAAAGTGAGTTCATGTGATCTTAAATTATTAACCCAAAATTGTACGAATACAAGAGTGCATTGTACTACATAAATAACTTTCATGTCTATGTTCTTCCAGACATCCTGCATCATAAAAATAAACATGTTGAAATGTTAGAATTTATAAACGTTCATTTAAAGTTAATTTTAATTTCAAATCTATATCTCTAAATTATAAATTATGACACTTCAAAGAAGACATGTAGAAAACATATACAAATATGACAATTGAACAAAAAATTACATGTATAAATTTGATTCAACCTAATGTACCATCAACATACTCTCTTTTCTGCAATGTAGATCTATGTTCTTCCTGACATCCTGCATCATAAAAATAAACATGTTGAAATGTTAGAATTTGTGTACTCGAGTTCATTTAAAGTTAATATGACAATTGAACAAAAACTTACATGTATAAATTTGATTCAACATAATGTACCATCAACATCCTCTCTTTTCTGCAATGCATCTAGATGTTCTTCTCGACATGGACTGCATCATAAAAATAAACATGTTGAAATGTTAGAATTTATGTACTCAAGTTTATTTAAAGTTAATTTTAATTTTAAAGTTAATAAGACAATTGAATAAAAACTTACATGTATAAATTTGATTCAACCTAATGTACCATCAACATCCTCTCTTTTCTGCAACGCGTCTATGATTGCTTCATGCTCTTCCATTGAAAGTGTCCATAAAATTTTATTAGCAGGTCTCCCTTTGTATCTTTCCAATTTGATATTTTTTGCCACTACCAAATGGGAATAGTGTATAATCTTCTTTTCTGATTGGTAGTCTTCAAAAGCTGGTAAACCATTCCTTCTTGTTAGGTATTTACATAGCCATGTACCAACTACCACAATAGACCCAATTAGATACTAAAAATTATCATCATCTACTTGATGACATATCAACTTTTTATTGGGTTCTACACATCGAGCTAACCAATACTCTGTCTGCTCTTCATTATCCTCAGGTGCAACAACAACATACACATGTCCTACAAAACCAAATTAAGTACATGTGCACTGTAAATAAAACTTGTTTGAATTAAAGGTTTATAATTCAAATATATATATAATCATAAATTATATGACATACACATGTAACTAATATATAATTTAAAGTTTTACAATAAATTGTATTAAATTACTAGGTTGTATGAGATCTGAAACACGATCATAATCTTCTGATGCAAAGGCATGATCCAGGTCTTCATTTATTATAACATCTTCATCTTGTCTCTCACTAGGTGTTAATGATTTTTGTTGCCATTCTTCAACCCATTTTGTATTCTCCCATTCTTCCCATTCACCTGCAACACAAAATTGACAAAAACATGCAAGCTCCCTAGTCCATATAGTCCAAGTGTTAGAATTAGAACTCCTAAATGAATGCCATTTAGCCAATCCGTTGATTGTATTACAATCATATCTTGAAAAGATATTCTTCTCTTCAACTAGCCAGAAAAAACATCTGATTGTAGAGTTCTGACTTGATCCTATAGACAAACTTATTTTACACCATTCAACAATTGCACATGCATCTTTAAATTTTGATTTTTCCTCAAATTTGAGTTGCTCTCTACAAAGGGCTCTCTTAACACATGCACCAACACCATCATGTTCTCCCTTCCTGTGTCTAGCCTCAAAAAAACTCTAGATATGTTGGATATTTATTTTCTTGTGCATCCTACTCAACCAATAAAACATTCTAGCATTCTTGAATTGTCCTATGCAATTATCTGACCATATTAGATGTTATGTTATATGAATTTATCTCTCCCTTAAATTTTCATAAAAGGTATTAAAGCAATATTGGACAAACTCCGATGAGTGTAACTTATTATCACTCATATAGAAATGGTACTCTCTGAATATTTTTTGATCCTCTTCTGTACTATCAGGTGCATGTCTATAGACAATATGAACAAAAATTATTACTTGCACTGAATTATAATATTGTGGTTGGATCTCATCTTGTGTTGCAAGCGTGTAGTTCTCTGCAAAGTCAACAACTGACAGTATACTACCAATTGGAAATGTATTCTTGCATATGAGAAATTGTCCATCAAGCCATCTAGAATTGTGAGAGTGTTTCACATATTTAGGTATGATCTTACTCTTGAATTCATTCATGAAAGCATTAACACTAAGTTTTTCAGTTATTAGGTCACACCATTTTCCAACTTTTCCATCCTTCAATGGATACTCAACAGTTTTAAATCTTTGTACATCAACTAATTCTTGTCCAAAATCAAATGAAATATTTTCATGCAAACATTCATCTAATAATGTAAGATTGCCACATACATCACATACACCAGAAACACATGCATTCAAAAGATAAAATTGCTCATTAGGTGGGTTACAAAACAAATTTGATATAAACTCCTTTACAGTTTCAGGTGGTATATGTATACCACATTCCTGCAACATTTCATTAGTATGCATAGTAGAATGTATAGATCAAAAAATATCATAATGATAACGAAATTGAACATGAGTTTTGCAACAACAGGTGATTCTTTCTTTGTTAATCCTTACATACCATGGTTTACATTTTTCAAAAGATCTTTGACTAATACTAATAGTTAACACCTTATCATCCACAAATTTTTTATACAATTCTGTTTGAGTCATATCTAAAAGGTGTTTTGGATGTGGATCACAAACTTTTGAACTGACTCTTAATTTAAGAACATCTCCGGCATTAGGGGATACTCTTGTATTATCGTACCAAAAATTTTTAATCAAAGTTTTGACTTCACCAGTAAGTTTCATGTTAGACCTCGGGAGTCTGCCACTGAAGGTCCATAAATGGTTTGTCGGATCACTTTCAAAGTTAGCTCTTCTCTTTACAACTCTTGTTAAAGTTTTACAATTAATATTAAGATATCCACTTATGTTTGAAATCATTTTTTTATTAGTAGTAGTTTTGTTGACTAAAGCTGTTGTTATTGCTCGCCATGCCGCATTACTATCTTTAGAATGACTTTTCTTTCCAATTGTGTCAAAGGCACTAGCAACAGTTGATACAACTTGTTTTAGAGACTCATCCTTCTTCTTAGTTTTCACATAAATGCCTAACCTCTTCATCACTTTTTGCATTTTAGACATTTTAATTAATTGTAACATTAATTGACATTGAAACCCAAATTTTTTATTATAAAAAAATTGTCTAAACAATCTGCTTGCATGTGTCCTAATCTATCTCGATGAAACCAAACCATGCAGATTGTCTAACACATCAAATTTTAATTGAAATTATTCATTTATTTCATTATCATTCAAATGAGTTTCTTTCTCAATCGGTGTTTCTATGTCTACATTTACATTGTTGCTTTCAATTTGAATTGGTGTTTGATTTTCAGTTTCAATTGGGGTTTGACTTTCAGTTCCTTTATCATTATGATTAACATTACTAATTTCTAAAATTTCACGTGCAATTAAACCTGTTAATCTATTTTCAAGAATAAAATTTAAATCATTTCTATTGTAACCTGCTTCTAGCAAATCATGAACATCTTTATCAGAATAGTTGTAACAATTGGATGCGAAGACATACCTATATCCAATACTGGATTAGAAGATGCACCTGATTTTGCTTCTTCAACCTCTACATCCATTATGGTGTCTTCATTGTCCTCCTCTTTTGAAACAATTGTTGAACTCGATGCTCCAACATTATTTGGGTTTCAAAGTCTTTCTCTTCTTTCTCATTATCATTTTGCCTCCTCTCTATTTTTTGCAATCTCCTCAGGTGTCAGATTCTTCTTTAACCTCTTTCTACGTTGATTTTATCCCATTTTTGCACCAAAATTCAAATTGAAATAATCTTTTATGAATGTCAGATTCAAAATAAGATAAATAAAAGGAATGTTGGTAGAAATATTCTCTTTGTCTGGTGCGAATCGATAGAAAACAAAATGAAAAGTTGCAATCATTAGATCAGGCCCACAGTCTAGTTTTTTTGATTGCAACGACTCTTTAAGAAATGGGCGCCTGTTTTTAGTTTCATAAAACGGGCGCCCATTTTTTGATACTAAAAATGGGCGCCCGTTTTAGATTTACAAAATGGGCACCCGTTTTAGATTTACAAAACGGGTGCCCGTTATTTGAATTTACATAACGGGTGCCCGATTTGTAAATCTATGGGCGGGAACCTTACCTCTTGGCTTGGGTTTTGGTTCGGGATAGGCTTGGTCCCACCAAGCCTGTGCTTGACCCTGAAAAAAATGGCTAAGGCATTACAGAGTAAAATTTTTGCCTTGCCATAATTTTTAAGACAACTTCCCGAATGAATTTTTTGATAAAATGAAAACCCATTTTAGTTTTTATTGTACAGATTATAAAAATATAAATTTTATAGTGATATGATGAATTTTAATATCTATACAATTTTTATGAAGCCAACGTGGTACCTAAACTTGAAATACCAAGGTTAACTAAAACTTTAATAACTTTTTTAATTTTTAATTTTAAAAAAAATGAGCTATATGTCATCAAACTACATATAATTATTTTCAATTTAAAAAAAAAAAAGTGAAAAAAAGTGAAGTTATCATCAAATTATGGTGTCCGTACACCAAAGGTTTAAAAAATATACTTTATAGTCAATTAAAAATTAATAAAAAAAAAATATTCAGTAAAAAAATAACATAAAATATTCTCATCAATCTTCAGTGTTTTAGGTACCTTTTCCCAAAAGGATTCCCAAAAATACATTCATTTACTTCAAAAAAGGGTGTCCGTACAGGTGTGAGGTGTGGTCCTGAAACAGGCATTTTGAAAAAGTGGTTTTTAGACATGCATACTAAAATTCAATTTATACCATGTGGGTATTGAAATAAATTACATATTTGAAAACTAGATTCCGAGCACTAAATTTTATATTACTGAAGTTTTTCAAGATTCAATCTTTAAGTGCTTCAAATTTGGACATCAATTGATAGAAATTTTGAAAAACAGAGAAAACATTTCCACTTTTTGGCCAAAAGTGGGACCCAACTTGTTGCAGCCACCCATATATATATATATATATATATATATATATATATATATATATATATATATATATATATATATATATATATATACATATGCATATATGTATATACATATACATATGCATATATGTATATACATATACATATGCATATATGTACATATATATACATATATATGTACATATATATAGATATATACATATGTATATGTATATGTACACACACACACACACATATGTATATATATGTGTGTACATATACATATACATATGCATATATCTATATATACATATATGTACATATATATACATATATGTATACATATACATATATATGTATAAATATATCTATACATATACATACACACACACACACACACACACATATACACACACACACACACACATATGTGTGTATATATATAATTATATGTATATGTATGTATATGTATATATATACATACACATATACATATGTGTGTATTGTATATATATATGTGTATACATACATATACATATACACATACACATACATACATACATACACACACACACACACACACACATACATATATGTATTCATGTATATGTATATGTATACAATATACATACATACATATGTATGTATGTGTATGTACGTATGACTCTCTGTGTGTGTTTAAGTTGATGAACAAATACTACCTCTTTATAGAGGGTCTTTAGAGCCATTTGCTGACAAAGAAGCTATTGAAAAACTGCCCAACATAAATAAATACTACCCTACCAAACCTAAGTAAGAGAACATAACTAGAAAAACATAAGAATAGAGCACCTATAATGGAGAATGACACAATATCACTGAGATGCTATGAATTATGTAGAACAACTTACACTTGAAAGGATCAAATTACATTGTTCACCATAATTCTCAACCAAATCATGCTAAGCTCATCGTTAGAGAGGAGTTTCCAAACATCATAGTCTAATGAATTGACACAAAATCTTTGTCCCTAAAATTAACATGTCTTCAACAAAAAAGAAGAGGGAGAAGACCACCCAATGGTTAGCTGGTAAATCAACTACCTTATTTTGTTCCCTACAGTATCAAGGTTAAAAGAGTCATTCAAAAGTTGCCTACATATATGTGTGGCCTCTACCAAGAAGGAATTGAGCTTCATATCTAGACACTTGGCTTTCATGAGACCATTGATGACATTCATAGAACCCCTCTCTACCACTCTACCACATCATTTCAACAACCTTTTTTTATAGCCATACAAAGACTATCTATGACATGTTCCCTTTCAAAACTCATTGTTGGTTTTGAAACCAAACATAAGGAACTCAACTTGGAGTTCATTTCTATTTGTGGTCTTCTTTTATTTTCACTTTAACTCAATCATGAGAAAGATAGTCCAGGTATTTTCTCTCTCTTGTTGTCATGCTCATTTCACCCTAACCCATCTACCATATTTCATATTGATTGTTATGTAGTTCTCAAGTTGGGAAGGGTAAATTCAAAACAAAAAAAGATCTTTGTGGTCAAATGGAAAAGGTGGTAGGTAGAGCCATGTTGTTGCTTGAAATTTCTATTGTAAGAAAAATTAAGAGACCTTAGAATTAAGGACCTTAAGAATTATTGATATTTGTTTTGACATGCCAACTCAAACAAGGTATAAATTTAGTCCACCTCTCTCAAAAGGAGATAATTTTCCCCAAGGTTTATATCACTAGTTCTTGGCATGATTGGATAAAATGATGTTTCAAAAAAGGGGATATGATGAAATTAAGAGAAAGTAGTACAAGTCCTATTGTAATTAAACATAGATAAATAAATTAAGATTTTCCAATTGAATTCAACTCATTAAATATTAACTCTATTGCATTCATAGTTCATATTCATATGCAAACAAGCAAAAGTAAATACTTGCAAGAAAATGAATTCAACTTCTAAATTAGAGCATAAATTCAAACTTTCATCTAAAATTTCATTGTAAGCCTAATTTTATCTCAATTGAATAGATTTTAAAGAGTTGCAAAAGATAAGGGCAAAGCCTAAAAAGTAAGCTATTCTTTAGAATATTGTCAAATCCATTTTTTGTCAAGTAGACAAATCCAATGGAAGCAATCTTGCTTGATTAGTATTTGCATAGCCAAGAACATAAGAAGGTGCAATTTCAAAGAGTAGGATCAACTATGAAGAGAAATGAACATGGCATCTATATTTATGAATAGATTGGTACACAAATATATTGCACATTTTGCATTAAAGATATTTCATAAAATAAGATGTTTAAGTTGACCTTACAAAATGTCTCACCACCAACAAGAAATCAATAATATGAAGAACTTTATTAATTTATCAAATACTTAAATGATATATATAAATGAAACTAGAATAACATGACGTGTATTTACCAAGGGAAAATAGAAAACAAAGCTTAAAGTTTTGAAAATATTATCTAAAAACATTTTAAAAACTAGTTTTCAACACTTTAAAATATTTATTTATAGGTCTTAAATAGTCTCGTAGCTAAGAAATTTAGTAGGTTTTCTTCACCAAGATGTTTACAAATCATTCAATTCAAGTTTACAATTCCAAAATAAGGAGGACCCAAACTCATAGTTCCAAGGTAACATAGACCTAAATTTAAAGGAGGCCCAATTCATTAAATCATTGGGTTGTGAAAATGCATTGAATCAACAAACATGTCTTTGACACATTGGCTATGATTGTGTCCTTGCCACTAATTTCTTTTAGACGAGGCCAATTCTAAATTGTTGTTCTTTCTTTAATCTAAAAGCATTTTTTTCCAATTTGAGTGGATTCATCAATTAATTATTCAATCTCTATCTAGTGCATAGAACAATATAAATAGCTCTAATTTTTCTTTTTTAATCTATGGGAAAGTCTTATTAGTACTTGCGGGTAGGCTAAGTACTATTGTATCATGATTAAATGAACTCTTCTACACCAATCATTTAAATAAATTCTATTTTATATTTTATTATAAGTTTTTTCATTTGTAAAATATATATGTAAATTGTTTAACTTTATAATATTTAGAAATTAATTTTTAATCGTGCCCATATTCTCTTTCTTTATTTATAACAAGCAGCATTTATAGAAACTTCAGTTCGGTTTCCACAATTATTACATGGTTTTATTAACATCTCTGTGCGCATTGAAATTCTTCTATAAGAGTTTTTTTTCTCTTTCATTTTTCTTTTTGCTTCAATCTCCAGATTATGCTGATTTGATGTGGCCTCCTTTAATTTGAATTGTACCTAAGGCCAAATCCTCTTTTTAAACCATGCACAGGCTGACGCTCTTTGGCTATCGAGTATTTGATTTCGGACGGTGGAGAAGTTGATCTGGTATACGCACTTCTCATCGTGGTTACACGGTTTATGCTGCTACCAAAGCCTAAGGATTTCACAACCTTTTCAACGTAGTTGTATTTTTAGTTGAATACTTGAGAGTTCTATGCCTTGAATTTTCTTCTCATGTCGTTTTGCTGTGGAAGTTTTGTCTGCCCTTATTTCCTCCTTATCCATTGTTTTCAATCTTCAATTTTAGCTCCCCGCAGCTTTTTTCATTAAATATATCAATTTTCACATTACATGATATTCTTTTTGATGTTTTTAAGATTAAATAGTTGTATTTTTCACATCAATATTTTTTTCCCTCACAGCGTATAACGATAGATCACATAATATGATTGGTAAAATAGATAAAAAATCACCAGAAAGAACTTTTGTCATTTCTTTCAAGAATATCTTTCTTGTATATCTTCCTTAACATATTTCTATATTTTAGTTAGAATGGCATCCCTCTCCACATCTTTCTTCGTTCTTTACAAATATTATTATTTAAAAAAAAAAGACTTTTATTGTATTACCATCTTCATGATAATAAAGGATAAAAATGCTTATACCTGAAATTGTTGAGAACCAGAAACATAGAAGAATAGAATGACATTTCTACTTCCAATATAGGTCTTCTCCATGAGGTGATCATGTTGCTTCTATGTTGCCCACATTCCCCGTTTCACTACATCAGACATGTTTGGTTTGTGCGAACATTTCATTACAAAAAATCTGTATTACCATGATTCAAAGACCATATTTATTAGGGCAGTCATTCTGATCGAAGTGAAAATACAATGAAGTCAAATGAACTGATTGAAACTGTAAAAAAAGAAGGAAATCTTTAATTATTACCTATCGATTAGTTTTGGGTTTGGGTTCTTGTTTGAAATTAGTTTCATGTTGTTGGGGATATTGTGGTGGGTGATTTTTGTTAAAACAAGCCCAAAATAAAAAATAACCAGTAATAACAGCTGTATTAAGACAGGGCAAAAGAAACAGAGCAGAAAATAGAGATATGAAACAAAAAACACAGTAATATATTAATCCAGCTTGCTTACAACTTTCTGAGCTCTCAAATGCCTTCTAACAATACACAGTATGCTTCTACACAGTACATATTTATAGAGGGCATACAAAATCTGGAAACTCCTTTTCTAGAATATTCTACATCTTAGAATGTTCTACCCAAATTCTGGAATGATCTTATTGAAGACTCTAGACAATCCAATCTCTAGATTCTTCTAGACAATATTAATCTTCCTAACATCCCCCCTTAAGATTGGCTAGAAGAATTCAAAGAAAAATACAAAAGGGAGGGGAACATTATATTACTATCCCCCCTTAATGTTCACCTCAATCATGCCTAACAAACCCCGTAATTTCAAAAATTTGGCCTCAAGCATACTCTTCGTAAATATATCTGCTGCTTGGTCTTCACTTGGACAAAATTGGAGATGAACAATATTATCTTGAACAAGATCCCTAATATAATGAACATCAATCTCAATGTGCTTTGTTTTAGCATGAAAAATAGGATTGCTTGCAACTTGTATAGCACTTTGATTGTCACAATACAAAGTAGTAGCTAAACTTTGTTCAAGGCCAAGCTCACATAAAAGATGTCGAAGCCAAACTACTTCTTTTCCTGCTTCCTTTGCTGCTCTATATTCTGCTTCACAGGAAGATAGTGATGTAGTTGCTTATTTTTTTGCTGCTCCAGGTAATTGGATTTGATCCAAGCTGAAAAACATAGCCTCCAGTAGATTTTCTATCATCAATATCACCACCCCAGTCTGAATCTGTAAAGCCAAGCAAAGAAATTGGGGACTTGCAACTGTAATATATGCCATAGTACACTGTTCCACGAACATATCGCAAAATCCTCTTGGCAGCTAACCAATGACTTTCTTTGGGTTCCTGCATAAATCGAGATACCATATTTACTGCAAAACAAATGTCTGGTCTAGAATGAGTTAGATAAACCAAGCTACCAACAAGTTGTCTATATAGAGTAGGATCTACTTTCTTGGAGGTGCATTCCTTAGTAAGCTTGACTCCGGATAGGAAAGGAGTAGGGGCTGGCTTGCAATCAATCATTTTAAATTTCTTTAAAAGATCCAAAGCATATTTTGTTTGAGAGATGAACAACCCATCATGAAGTCTACTAATTTGCAAGCCAAGAAAATAAGTTAGTTCACCCAAATCACTCATATAGAATGCCTCTTTGAGATCAGATTTCAAATCATTAATTAAACCAATATTTGGTCTAGCTATGAGTAAATCATCTACATAAACTGCAACAATGAGGATGTTATTGTTCACTTTCTTCACATAAAGATTTGGATCTGATTTACATTTTTTAAACTCATGAAGCTGGAAATACTTGTCAATCTTCTCATTCCATGCTCTTGGTGCTTGCTTAAGTCCATAGAGTGACTTCTTCAATCTGCAAACATGATTTGGATGTTGCTGATCTATAAAACCTAGAGGTTGATCCATATAGATTTCTTCATATAAATCTCCATTTAAGAAAGCATTTTTTACATCCATTTGATGAATATGCCACCCAAGACTTGCAGCCAAAGATAAAATAACTCTAATTGTATTCATTTTAATGACAGGAGCAAATGTTTCTTCATAATCAACACCCTCTTTTTGATTAAATCCTTTAGCAACCAATCTAGCCTTGAATTTTTCTATATCACCATTTGATCTAAATTTTGTCTTGTAAACCCACTTGCAACCAATGATATTCTTACCTTGGGGTTGAGGTACCAGTTCCCAAGTTTTATTATCCATTAATGCATTATATTCTTCTTTCATGGCTTGCTCCCATTCTTTCTTCCCTCTAGCTTCTTCATATGATTTTGGATCATTTATTTGTAATGCTTTGGCCATGAGAGCACAACCATTCCTTCCTTGGATCTTTGAGCCTTGTCTATAGATTTCTTCAACACTTCTTGTCTTTGGTCTAGCTGGAGAAATATCTTCTTCATCATCACTACCTGCAGATAATGGCTGATCAAAAGCATTAGTAGTTTCATTGGTGTTAGCAATGCATACCTCATCCTCATCAATATGGTCTTCACTTCTTTCTAGAATAGGAGAAGCATTTGTTGTTGTAGAGTGAGAGGAAGTGGTTGGAAGTTGTGAATGCTCATCAAACTTTACATTTCTACTTACAAATACCTTTTTTGTTGTCAAATCATATAACCTATAAGCCTTTGATTCTTCACTATAACCCATAAACAAACACTTGTGACTCTTTGGTTCTAACTTTTTCCTCTTTTCATCGGGAATATTTGTCCAAGCAATACACCCAAATACCTTTAAATAACCAATGTGAGGCTTTCTACCACTCCAAGCTTCTTCAGGCGTGATATTTGTAAGGGCTTTAGTGGGAATTCTATTTACAATATATGCAGCACAAGAAACAGCCAAACCCCAAAATTTATTATGTAAGCTTTTAAAATGCAACATACAACGAGCCATTTCCAGAAGAGTTCTATTCATTCGTTCAGCCACCCCATTTTGTTGAGGACTATAAGGCACTGTTCTTTGCACTTTAATTTCACAAGTCTCACAAAATGACTCAAATGCATAGTTACAATACTCACCCCCATTATCGGTTCTTAAACATTTAATTCTTTTCCCACATTGATTCTCAACTAAGGCCTTAAATTTTTTAAAAACTTCAAGTACCTCACTCTTTCTTTCAATAAAATAAACCCATACTCTCCTACTATAATCATCAATAAAAGTGAGGAGATACCTGGCACCTGAAAGTGAGGGATAGCCTGGTTCACATAAATCGCTATGAATGAGTTGTAATGGATGATTAGCTCTCCATGCTTTACCTGAATCAAAAGGATCTCGATGATGTTTTCCTAGCACACATCCTTCACAAACTCCTTCAGATGGTGAGATTTTTGTTAACCCTCTAACCATATCCATTCTAACCATATCTTGCAATTTCCTATAATTTATATGTCCAAGTCTAGCATGCCAAAGTTTTGACATATAATCAGCTTGAGCAATATAAGAATGAGAGTATTTAAATTCTTCATCAGCAAATCCCATAAATTTAAAAAGACTCTCTTCATGATCAACTCTACCAATGGCAATTATATTGTTTGGGTCTTTTCTATCTCTAACAATAACTTGATCAACAGTAACAACAAACTCATATCCAACTTGAACTATTTTGTATACTGAAATTAGATTCACCCCTAATCCTTCAACCAATAAAACATTTTTCAAAGACCCATTTGTTACATTAATAGTTCCTGTACCTAAAACCGAAAGTTTCATTTTATTGCCAATAGTAATTTCTTGATCTGAATTCTTTCCTTCATAAAAATCAATAAGCAAAGATCTATCTCCAGTCATGTGATATGATGCACCTGAATCTAAAATCCATTCTTTAATAGAATCTGAAGCAAAGTACCCCCCTTTAACATTAGATTTAACTTCAGGTGTAACACTTACCTCCTTACTTGTTTTATCTTCTCTTTTTTTGGAGATGGCTACAAAGCTGTACCTATCCTTCTTTCCATCCTTAAACTTTTCTTGCTTGGGCTTGTATTGATGCCTTTCATTGTCCTTCTTTTTCAAACAGAATTTCTCCATGTGATTTTCACCACCACAATACCTGCAAATAATGGGTTTTCTTCCATCTTGTTTCTTTGCACCATCATTTCTAGAAAAATGGTTAGAACCTTCATTATTCAGAAATTTATTATATCCTTTCCAATTCTTCTTTCCATCATTTCTAAAAAAATTACTTTTAGCTGAATAAGCATGATTCTTCTTAATATATCCTTCTTTAATAAGCTGAACTTCTTCATCTAAAACAGACTTGCAAAATTGATCAAAAGATTGTTGTGGAGTATTGGGATTTAGCTGAATAACCCTTTTTCTTGATTCCTTAAATACCTTGTATGGTTGGGGAAGCTTACTTTCTACCATTGCAATTAGCTGAAAATCTTTTTTCGCATATTCAGCACCTATTTTCTTCAGCTGGGCATTTAAAAAAGTAACTTCATTGAAATAATCAGTCATCTTTTCAAACTCAGATGGATCTAAGTTCACCAGTTTTTCTTCTATACTAAACATGTTAGCAACATCTGCATCTTTATAATCTGTTTCTAAATTCTCCCACAACTCGATTGGATTATCAATATCAACAAATCTTCTATTGAGATTGGGGCTTAAAGCTTTACCAATAATACCTCTAGCTTGCTCCAACTTGCATTTCCAAAGCTCTTTTTCTCTATCAGTTTGGGGTTCTCCAGTTTCCTTATTCACTATTCTCCATAAAGCCTTTTCTCTCAAAGCATTCTTTACTGCAATCTTCCAATCTGCAAAACCACTTCCATCAAAGATTGGTAATACTTCATTTGTAGAGCCCATGTTAGCCACACAAGAAGAAACTTCAAGCAAATACTATTTCAACAATATAGAAACTTTTAAAACAAATCACTTCAACAATCTATTTCTAGCAGAATCTCACAACAATCTTCTAGCTGAACCTGGCTCTGATACCATGTTAAAACAAGCCCAAAATAAAAAATAACTAGTAATAACAGTTGTATTAAGACAGGGCAAAAGAAACAGAGCAGAAAACAGAGATATGAAACGAAAAACACAGTAATATATTAATCCAGCTTGCTTACAACTTTCTGAGCTCTCAAATGCCTTCCAACAATACACAATATGCTTCTACACAGTACATATTTATAGAGGGCATACAAAATCTGGAAACTCCTTTTCTAGAATATTCTACATCTTAGAATGTTCTACCCAAATTCTGGAATGATCTTATTGAAGACTCTAGACAATCCAATCTCTAGATTCTTCTAGACAATATTAATCTTCCTAACAATTTTGTACTCGAATTTGATGTTGAAGATAGGGATTCTGTTGTTCTTGGTAGTAATTTGGTTGACATAGTTGAAGAACATTGACTTGTATTAGGGGATTCTGCATTCTGTTCATTTAATGCATTTCCCTGTTTCTTTTTGCTTCATCTCCATAATTTCTTATGCACCAGTGGACATTTTTTTGGTCTGCAAGTGCTACTGTTTACCTTTATCATATTCAGTTAAACTTTATCGAATGACATTCTCTGGACTATTTAAAATTGAACTTTACTATATGTATAATGCCTCTCAATTCTTGTATTCCTCTCAGACATATAGATGCTCATTTCTTTTCATTTTTAAAAAAACTATCTCTATTTTTAATTTTTTTAATAAAAGGCGTGGTAACACTTGTTTAGTACATTTTATTTTTTACTATATCCCCATTGAAAACTTATATATTGCTGCACGTTGATAGATTTTTGCGATTAGGTATTGCATATGCTGAGCTAGATGAAATTATTTCTTTAAATACATAATCCTGTCAACCATGGGACAATATCTTCTTATACTCTTGGTTGCATTTTTAGTGATTCCAGTTGCAGTGTGCGGTTTTGCATCTGCCAATTGAATTTTCTTAAATATATTCATTTTGTTCATATCCTACAATCATTTCTGCTGTAAGATCATCGCCCATCGAGTCCAGTACATGCTGTTGAAATGAGCCTACATTCGAGGCATTTGCACATTGAATGGCGAATTCCCCTGTAGTAGGTAAAGCTCGTTTATAAGAATTTCTGAGTCTTGATGATGCATCCAAGGAAACTTAATGGTTATTACTGGAATCTGCACGTTCTTCATAATCATCTCTCCCTGGATTATATATTTCTGTGCACATTCATCCAATCAGTCTTAAACAAGTCCCTAATTTCTTTTCTTCAAAATAGAATTAGGGCAACTTATTTTTATTTTGATAAAACTTTCTTATCGATGAAGCATTTTTATATCTTGTAGATGAGTGGAGTTTCAACGATAACCATTTTGCGATAATTTGCGGAGGCCACCATTTTCTTCACTTCTCATTTTTATAAATCGGTTTTTATTTTATCTTTATCACTTTCCACTAATAATAATGAAGCTGGTGAGGGAATATTAATTGTAACATAAATATTTTGAAAATAAATGACTATAGGGGCACCCAGTCACCTCCACTTAATCCAAAAATAGGAGGATTTGTAGGAAATATTTCTATGCCTTCTCTTGCCTCGTAATACACTTTGAGTCTTTGAAAATTTGGAAACATGCCAAAAAGAATTCGATAACAATTTCTCATAAAAAAATGAGCAGCTTTCACTGATGCAATAACAACTAAAAATGAATATTTAAACAAGCAAAATTATTAACAGTATTAGATTTCCACAATCCATTAGTAATACATTTATGAATTTCTGGATTCGATTGTGTGCGTATTTTTAGCATCAACATTTCGGATCACACTCTGTGATCCATCATCAGGATAGAGAAAGTGCCAGGAAGAATAGTAAAAAATCTAATGCTGATGATGGATCTCAGAATGTGATCCAAAAAATACGCACACAATCGAATCCAGAAATTCATAAATGTATAAGCAAAACTATACTAATATGTTTAAACATATAATATATCTCTTTTCAAGAAATCCAAATTCTTTTAAAATTATGTCCTCCCTATTTGACTTTTTTTATGTCTACCAAAAACATATTTTTCGAATATATTCGTTTTTCATTATTACCATATTTTATTTTAAAATTAAGTTTGAAAAAACCAAACCGGACCGGAAAGACGCCGTGAAAGTAGGCCAGTGGCACCGGAAGCGCCGTGTTTCCAGAACTTTTCATTTATTTATTTGTATTTAATATAATTTTATCTTATTTTATTTGTTTCCAGAAGTATTAACGTCTGGACAAAACGAAAAGATGCTTAATTTTTCTGTTACGTGACAGAAATAGTAATTTTTCTGGTACGTGACAAAATACTAAGAAGGGATCTGTGACAGTGACAACTGTATTTTGGAGTGACGTGACGTTTAGAATGAAGTTTCTACATAATAATTTATAACTGCAATTATAATAATTTATTTATGGTGATGATGTGTACCATATTTGTACACTTCACCATTAACCCCTGGTCAAACATGAGTTTTGGGAGACAACTGGACCTCAATTACTTGGGTGGTATATATATACATTGTATATATATTCAACGGTGATGGTACCGAGCATTGATATTTAAGGGGCCCCGGATTGGATAGCATGCATAATATGTTTTAAATTCTTGGTTTTGTACTATTTCAATATATTTTTATGCAAGTTTAATGGGGAAAATTGTATGTTCATTAGATTAATTATAGAATATGTAAAATAAAAATAATTTAGTATATCTAGAATATGTAAAATAACAATATTTTTATGTAAGTTTAATGGGCAAAATTGGATGTGCACTAATTTTATTCTTCCTTGATTGTAGTAGTATATATTTTTATTTTATTTTAACAAGGAAAATTGTATATGTATAGGATGACTACGGGTTTTTAAGGTGTATTGACTATCTATTATGTAAAATAATAATAATTGAAGTATTACAATTGGATAAGTAGTAATCTTATTCTTCTTTCATTCTAGTAGCATACATTTTTTTTTATTCATTTGATTTTTGTACTATGAATCAACTTAAATGCAAATTAGGTCAAATTACATGTTAAGGTGGTTTATTTAAAGACCAATCTTACAAAAGATAATTAGTTGGTTTAGTTATATTGAATAGTGTGTAAAACAACAACCACAATTTAAGTATTGGAATTGGATAATTAGTAATCTTATCCCTTCTTGATTTTAGTATTATACATTTTTATTTATTCATTTTGTGTTTTAAATTGTCATTCATTGTTGGAAATTAGGTTTCGAAGTGGTAAACGGATCTAGCCTGTCTAAATCACACATTTCTAAAATTCTAAATTTAATAAAAAATGTCCAATACCTTTTTTATTGTCTATTGTAGGTTAACTTAAATGCAAATTAGGTCAAATTACATGTAGGAGTTCAATACTCAACTTGTAGCACCCAGTGCATCAAGTAAAAATTGTGCAAACTCAGTAAAAATTGTGCAAATTCAACTAGAACTTAAATATTGATTGATTAAGGAAACATAAATCCTATCTATTTACATATATTGTAAAAGATTTTAAAAAGGGGCTTTATAAACTCACACTACAGAAACAAATAAAAAGTAGAAGAACAAAGATAACACAATAGAAGAAATAGTCTGTTTGTTATCAGAAATAGCATGAATATTGTTCTCATTAAGGGATTAGAGATTGATTTCATTGACGACATAATTCCTATTTCTAAACTAACTACATATTTCTGAACATGCTTTTGTCATTTACATTTCAAGATACCTCTCATATTTAGAATAGTATTTCTTAACCACTTAACTTCTTTCATTTTTTACTGACTTTGCCTTTTATCCTCTGCTCATTTGGTTTAGTTATTCAGCTTTGCAACATGTCAATTCCTTTGTATTTGAAATATCATGATTAATCTAGTATATTTTGGTAAATTGGAACAATATTATACCACAGTCAGACTCATACAACATAAGTTGTTCAGTTGACTTTACACATTCCAAGTAAGTGCAATTCCATTTACCTTTACTACACTTGTTCAATATGGCTGAGATGACCAATGTTATTGATGTTGAAACTTATACAAAAATAAAAAAGGAAAACACAATTGATATTGATACTGTTTTGGCAAATGAGAACTTGTTCATACTAGAACCATTTCATTATATTGTCGGAGATTGCTTGTTTGATAGTATTGCAGTTTTGCTTCATTTCCGTTATATCTCAACTCAACTCCGAAATGGTTTTATTGACTATTTCATCTTGTTAGTATCTCAAAATGACACAGACGCCTTGCAAGCATTTCAATTTGAATTACAACCAGCTATATTGCAAGAATTACATGGCTTACAAGATGTAACAAACTATCTTTGTAAAATGAGGTTATTTGCTTCACCTTCTCTACCAAAGAAACTACGAGGACTCTGGGGAGATACATTCTATATACGGTGGCTGTGTAAATGGCTAAACATATTGATTGCGCTACGGTCAACAACTAAGAAAAATAAATATTTACACTTCAACAAATCAAATACACAAACATATTCTATTTTATTTCATGACGAAAATCCTCTATGTGGTCACTATGAACCATTAATTTGCAAGAAAACTAGTATAAGTTACACCAATATAGTGCCAAAATACCTTTCAAAATTTTGCAAAACATTACGAGTATGTTGGCCAAATATTGAACAACAAATAATGATTCAAGGTCTACAAAATAAAGAATTGCCAACAATAGATTGTGGTGAAAATATGTTTAATGCAATATGTAAATTATTAGGTGGAGAATTTGACACTCAATCTTTAAGATTGTACATTGCACAATCATTTTGCAATGTAACAAAACACAATTGTAAGAATACAAACAAAATAGATAATTACTTACCACAAAACTTACTCCCAGAAGTCTCATCCATTAGTAATTGGAAAAATTATATTATGAGATTGGCAATGCCTTATGGAGAAGGCAAAATAGAAGGTGGCACTTTTTGTGTAGAATGGCTAGCAACAATTTTCAGTACGGAGATAGTTTTATGGTTCTCAGCTAGTGGACAAGTCAAACACGTCTTTGTAATGGAAAATGACATCAATAAATCATTCAACATTATATCATTTGAAATAGAAAACTCACACATACACTATGAACCACTTCATCCAACACATGTTATGACACCAATTGTTAAAAAAAGAAAATTGCACGCAATCTCTTGTGAAACTAATCAATTAGTCTATGAAAATAATATAAAGAAAAATACAAAAAAAGATTTGCATTAATTAAAAAAAATATTAAGAAATAATGAAAAAAAAAAGTGACTGATAATCTCAATTTTCAAAATCACATGAAACGTAAACAAGAACACTTACCAACCATTGATATTGCTTTGAAAAATGAAAATTTATTCAGGTTGCAATCATTCTCTTACACCGTAGGAGATTGCCTATTCGATAATCTTGAAGTATTACTTCATTTCCGTTATACTTCAAACGACTTGAGAAAAGGGCTTATAGATTACTTTTCTTCATGTGTGGAAAAACACAATATTGATGCATTGCAAGCATTTTCATATGAATTGCATCCAGATACCTTGGATGATTTGCATGGTATACGTGATGTTAATACATATTTAGGTAAAATGAGATTGTTAGCATCACCAACTATTCCATATACAAAAGATGACTATGGGGTGATACATTTTGTATCAAATGGCTTTCCAAATGGTTAAACATATCAATTGCATTGTGGTCAACTACTACAAAGAAAAAATATTTACATTTCAATTATAAGAAATACAAACATACATATTCTATTCTATTTCATGATAAAAACCCAATTTGTGGGTATTATGAGCCATTGATTTGTAAAAAAATGGGTGTACCATGTCAAGTCTCATCAAAATACTTGTCAGATTTTTGTACATCATTACAAACTAATTGGGAAAATATCGCACCTGACATAGCAAAAAATGGTCTTCAAAGGAAGACTATTGCAACAACAAATTATAGGAAAAGTCTCTTCAACAGTATACAGTGCTTGATGAATGAAGAATTTGAAACTCAATGTTTATGCTTGTACATTGCACAATCAATTTGCAATTCAATGAAACAAAATTTGTCAAACTTGAAGTATTATTTGGATCATTACTTACAAACAAATATTACCCAATCAAATATATCCAATGCTGATTGGAAAGACTACATTATCAAATTGGCAATGCCATATTCTCATAGCAAAGTTGAGGGAGGAGACTTTTGCTTACATTGGTTGTCAAAAATACTAAAAATCACAATCAATTTATGGTCGCCAACAACTAAACAAATTGTACACATTTTCAAAACTGAAGAAAATACAGAAACCATATTGAACATTATATCATTTGAAACAAATAATACACATGTACATTACGAACCACTAGTACCAATTAGAAAAATAGAAGCAACAAAATTAAACCATCTTGAACTGAAATTATATGATGTGAAATCAATTAATAATGGACTTACAAAACAAACACTAGAAACACCTCCATCAATAATTAATGACATCATTGACAAGACAACAACTAAACCAATAAGTAAAATACAACTCCATCGCCTAAAACAAATAATACGTACCCAAAACAAACAAAAAATAAATCTCTCTCTACAATGGCAAAAACTAAAACTAAGAATCCGACAACAACATATTTAGCATCAATTAAAGATACACCTCAACTTGAATGCTACATCTACAAATGATTAGACTTCTATCATAAATTGAAAAAGCTAAATAAAAAAGAACAACAGATGTACCTAAAATTTACAAATACTAATCATATAGACAACATCGTAAATGTATGCAATCATTGTAAAGTAATGTTGCACAATGGTAAGTTACCATCCTTTGCCACCCCATCATTTATAAGATGAAATAAGTGTCTTCCTTTCTTCTCATCTTTATCTAAACTTGAAGAAAGACTAATATCACCACGACTTGCTTTTGCATAGATAAGACAATGGGGACACAAACGATCACAATTTGGACTAAGAGGATTAGTTATTAATGTTCTCACAAATATAACCATAATGCAAAGATTGCTACTGCAACCAATAAATGAGACAACCACAATTGTTGTTGCACTAAAATGAAAACTAGAATACAAGACACCGTATCAAGTCATAATTGTTCGACCTAAACTAATAATGAAATCATTTAAACTCTTATTCGAAAAGCAATTGTACAAAGAAGAAAAAATTATAATAGATAAAACTTGGCAAACCAAATTACAACAAGACAACACTATTTCTAAAATGGAAGACATATATACTGACACTCACTCAAATATTGAAGATATAGAATCTAGCAATGAAATAGAAATTGAAACTGATACACTTGTACATGGATTTACATAATCTCAATCTGTTTATGACATGAACGATAAAATTATTGAAATAGCACATGTTGAAGGAAATCAGCCACTTGGTATTTTCAAGGATAGATATGCAGAGGAAATGAACTTTCCTACTCCATTCTTCGGTGATCCACGAGACAAAGACATAACAAAGAAATACAAATACCAAAAAATTGCACAATGGGAGGTTCTACACTCTAGTGGTGACTTTGCATCACACACCACTGATATTTTTTTCAAAGCAATAAAGATTATCATTGACAAAATTATGTCGAGTATATCAATACGAATTCGTAAGGGTCAACTAAAAGGACGCACTCTTCTTGCAAAAGATGTTAAAAATAAGCCAAACTTAGACAAAATTCTAAAATCAAACATTGGATACATGGATTTCAAACATATTCGTATATCTCCAGATTATCTACATCAAACAAAAAAAACATTTTCGCAATGATTAGACAACTTGGACCTCCAACATTCTTTCTGACATTTTCAAGTGCAGAGCACATGTGGAAACCATTAACATTGAAAATCACTAAATTATACCAAAATCACCCAACCAATGGACATGCTAAACAACAAATGGAACATGACATTGATTACCTTATTCAAAAAAGTCATATCATTTGTAGCTGTTATTATAGACATAAAATAAGTTGTCTAAAAAAACTACTTACTACAGATGATACAATTCTAGGTCATGTGAAAGATTTCTTTTTCATTACTGAAATCCAAAATAGGGGAAATGAACACAACCATGCATTGATATGGATTGTAGACACTCCAATATATGATATATCATAAAAATTAGAAATTCAACAATTTGTAGACAACTATATCACATGCAACACAAAAATACTATATCCACAACTTGCTAAACTACATCGACACTATCATACAAGAAGTTGCAAAAAAAACAAAAGAACAAATTGTCGATATAATTACCCTCTCCCACCAATGTGAACCAAAATAATACTTGAACCAATAGAAACAATTGATGAAAAAATCATAAGTAATGCAAATACAATATTTAAAACTATACAAGAACAAGAGTATGACGAAATAATTACATTTGAAAATTTCTTCACCCTAATAAACATATTTGAAAATGACTACATAAAAGCAATACAATCAACACTGGCAAAACCAACAATATTCCTAAAAAGACATCCAACAAATATTTGGAATAATAGTTTTGCAAAGAAAATGCCCCCATTATGGGAAATGAACACTGATGCACAATTTGTGCTCAATGCATATGCAACTGCAATGTACTGCTCATCATACATGACAAAAGTAGACAAATCTATGACAAGAACATTTAGAAAAATAAGGAAAGACCACGAAACAACAAAAATTGATGTCATACAAATGATTCGTCGTCTAGGAAATACTTTTCTTAACCTTCAGCAAATGTCTACCCAACTTGCAGTGCACATAATCTTATCACTACCCCTAAATTAAAGCTCTCGACCATGTGTATTTATAAACACATCTCCTTAACAAGACCGTACTTTTATTCTAAAATCAAAATTGCTACTAAGAACTGAGCCCGACGAGTCAAGTGAAATAATGTGTAAATCACTTATAGAACACTACATAACTCGACCAATGGAATTGAAACACATTTGCCTAGCACAATTTGCATCGCAATATAGAATTATTAAAAGAAAAAAAGTGAAGCGAAATAAATTTACTATAACTAGATTTGTTAAGTATAACAAGCACCTCGATTGCGAAAATTATTATAGAGAGAAATTATTATTGTATGTTCCTTTTCAAAATGATGAAAATACAATAACAAATGGGTTCACAATATTTCAAGAAGCATATAATCACTATGAAAATGAAATTAAAGAAAATGAAAAGAATTATACATACAACTTCAATTCAATATGGGGAGATATAGACAATGCAATTGAACAAGCTCAAGCAAATGAACTTGAAAATGAAAATCATCCCAACAAACAAACAAAAAATAATACTAATATAGAAACATATGACCTTGCTTCAGACTTATCATACTTACAAAAAAACCTTATATGAATAGATTTGATATGGGCTTTCAAATTGTAAAAAATTCAAATCTTGTTGACAAAAATATATATTATAAGCTAAGGGGTATGTGCAAGATCATGGTATGCCAAAAAGTGGTGATGTGAAAAAGATGTCCTAATTGATAGACTCTTTGAAAAACAACTATAACTTTTAGACAATATAGCATTTTTAAAATCTGAAATATACATCACATTCTATGCTTCACCTAATACAATAGTAATGAACAATTATTTCAATTTGATGAAGTTTAGACTAAGTTAAGGTGGTCAGATATGAGAGTTTTATATTCAAAATTTTTTTTAGCAGAAAAATCATAATTAATTATTTACTTGGAAAAAAAATACAAAAAAATATACATCACATCCGGACATGAGACTACGATTTTAATCTAGAATCTTATAAAAAATATATTATCATTTGATTTTGTTTAATGTGGTCAGACATACACCTACTTGTTATCTTTCTAGTCCTAATTGATAGACTTATTGAAAAATAGCTATAACTTTCAAACTATATAACATTTTTGAAATCCAAAATATGTGTCACATTCTATGCTTTTCCTACTACAATAAAAATAAAAAAGTTTTCAATTTGATAAAGTTTAGACTAAGTTAACGTGGTTAGACACAAGAGTTTTTGTATTCTGGAAAAGTTGTAGAAGAAAAATCATAATTAATTATTTACTTGGAAAAAAATTACAAAAAAATATGTGTCACATCTGGACATGAGTCTACTACTTATGTCTAGAATCTTGTAAAAATAAATTATCATTTGGCTGTGTTTAAGGTGGTCATACATACACCTACTTCTTATTTTTTTCCTAAAATTTTCATACTACTACATTGAAATTTGAAATTTTCAACATATAGAATAATTGTTTTTCAAAAAAGGTCTAGTATCTTAGAAATTAAATTCAATTTTCTAAAGAATCTCTTCTTACATATTTTTGATATAATATTTATAACTTGTTCAAATTTTAATGTCAACTTGATGAAACCTGATTTTCTGAATTTTCATTGTCACTTAAGGGCCTAGTTTGGCATACCATGATCCTGCACATACCCTAAGACAAAACCTAAATTGAGAACAACAAGCTATTCTAAAAGACATTGTAATTAAAAAATAAAATGACAAACACAAACCATTTTACCTTTTTCTCATAGGTGGTGCAGGAACTGGAAAAAATTTCACCACAAAAGCAATTTTCCAAATGCTATTGCGAGTATACAACTCCACCCCATTTTCCGATCCACTAAAATAAAAAGGTCTTATCATGGCTTACACAGGAAAAGCAACATTCAATGCAGGAGGAACACCAATCCACTCTGCACTGCTAATGCCCTTCAACAAATCCACATTTATTCCGCTTAGCAATGAAACAATAGACTCTTTGCAAAAACATTATGAAGAATTACAAGTATTGCTTATAGATGAAACATCCTTAATAGGCAGTCATTTTTTATATTCAATTGACAAAAGAATGAGAGAAATAAAACATAGCCCAAATTTTTTTTTGGGTGGCGTTGACGTCATATTTAGCAGAGACTTTTACCAAGCACAACCAATACAAGATAGTTACATGTTTGAATCTCCTATAGTGAACAATGAAAAAATACCATACACTTTTTGGACAGATATGATAACATGCTATGAATTAAAAACAACAACGCGCCAAAAAAATGAAAAGTTCATTTCAATTCTAAACAAAATACGATCTTAATTCAAAAAGTGATACTGATATAGAATACATCAATAATACTTGCTATCGCAACCTGCCTAATGATCCAAGATTTCCATATCTTTTCTACACAAATAAATCTGTACAACAACACAATAACAAAATGTTATCAATTGTAAATAGTGAACCAATCATTATAATGCAATTGATGAGGAAGAATATAATTATGGCAACATAACAATGCATACAAAAAAAGTCTACCACAACAAATAACACTTAAAATCAACATGCTTGTCGAATTATATGCAGGAAACTATGACATAAATGGTGGACTCGTAAATGGAGTTGATGTAATTTTTAAGCATATACAACTATAAAAAAAATTGAAGTAATCTGGGTTGAATTCAATGACAAAAATATTAGTCTAAGTCAAGCATCAAAATTAGGACATTTGTTCACTGACAACATTTCAAAATAATGGGTACCAATACTACGAATTGCAAAGCCCCTATCCATTAAAAAAATATGACAAAGATAACAATTCAAAAAAAATTCCCCATACAACTTGCATGTGCATGAACAATTCACAGATCCCAAGGACTTACATTAGACAAACTTGCATTTGATCCTTTTTGAGTCAATAGTCATGGACTAGTATACACTGCATTGTCACGTGTTTGAGATATACAGTCCCTATATTTACTTACTCCACTAACACAATTTTTTTTCAAAATACACACTAAAATTATTAACGAAATGCATCGGCTATGCACATAAGCAAAATGGGAATTCACAATCCCAAAACATATAAATGACACAAATTTAATAATTATTATCTCGCTAAATACAAGAACATTAAACTCACATATCGATGATATTGCCAACGACTATGATCTATTAGATGCTGATATAATATGCCTACAAGAGACATAGAATCCGCAACTCCCTGCTTTGTAAAAACTCAAGCAATTTCAATCAATTACAATGTACCATCATCATGGAATTTCGACTTCAACTAAAAAACATATACAAATTACACATTCACAACAATACTATTCAAATACAATCAAAATCCTACAAACAGAAATACTAATATTTAGCATTCCTATTTCATTATTCAACTTGTACTCGCCACCAAAGACAAGAGTCTCATCAATTATAAGAATTCTACAGAATGCCATGAAAAATACTAAACCAAATTCAAATAATGTAATTGTAGGTGACTTCAATATCAAGATGTACGAAAATAATAAAAAAATGAATAAACTACAAGTATTTTTCGACATAATGAATATTATATTTTTGCTAGACAAAAATAGTTTCTTACAAGAATCACTAATTGACCATGCCTGATCAAACATTAACAAAACATATTACAAAATCTACAAAACAGATGCATACTAGAGTGATCATAATTACATATGTCTAATTCTTGACTTATATAAAAAAGCACACAATGTAAGTACCTTTACTTTGACTTTATAATTGATGCATTCATAATTATTATTTTTTCCCTTTTTCCAACTCTTTACAAACTACTACTTACCTTTGCTATGCTGCAGGAATGAAGGCTAACAAAAGGATCGAAGACACTAAAAAAAAAATTGAGGGACAAGTAAAGATGTAAGTATTTTGTAATTCATACAAGTTTCATATACAAATATTTGTTAACAGACATATCATCACTATCATAAGCAATGCAACTATTAATATGCATTCTTCAGTGTTGTAGACAAAAAACTATTATGCACCTAATGCTGCAAGTGCGATCATATATTGTATAAGATCGAACTAAATCATTTTCCTTCCTTTCTTATTTTCAAACAGTCCTTTTATTACATTGTATAGTTATACTAAATGTATAGTACTTGTAACTAAAACATTGCATTTCCCTTACAGACCTAAAAAAGAAAACGCAAATATAGTTTCAATTGATGAACTCAACTCACACAAAAGTGCAAAAATCTTTGAAGGTGATGTAATTGTTACCTACAAGACTCATCTTGACAAGGCCAAAAATGCAATAGAAGTCTTCTGGGCAGACCTCACTGACAACAAAGGAGAAATGATAGTCACTCTTAATCTTACAAAACATTTCATTCAAATGTTTGAAAAGAAAATCTACCCTGGTGCAAGCATTCGTGTCAAAAAATTTGAAATCTCCCCTAAAACTAGTTATGACCATGGAGACTGTGATTGCATTTTGCTCTTGACTCAAACAAGTACAATTGAAAATATATCTCAAGTCTGTCAACAAAATTTGTTCATTCCAAGCACCACAATTTAGCTTCTTCTTGAAAGCACAAACCAATACACAGTACGAACGTTGGGTGCCATTGTTGTAGCTACAAAGAGAAAACCATACATGAATAAAGTGGATATAAAAGATGGAGACACATAATTCGACCATGCATAGGTAAAATCCTCTAACCATCCACCTCTAATACAATACAAATTTTCTTTTGCTAATCGCTAACAATACATAATAAATATATTGTTTTTCTAGGTAGCTTTTCATCCAAATATGCTACAACAATATCTACACATTGAACACCTTGTCCAAAGCAAAGACTACCCATGACTTATCCTTTTCAAAAACATAGTCAGAAGAAGTAATACAAAGGAACAAATGTTTTACACTAGCCAATCTACATTTATTGGAGAGCTCATGCACAAAGAAACAAAAGAAAGTCTTCTCAAATTGCTGAACACAACATATGAGTTGTGCTTCTTAAAATTCACTCAAACATCTTCCTAACTATGCATATCATTAAAACATATTTGTAGTTCACTAATCAAGCATGAGTACCAGGTTATAAATTAACTGCCTTTTAAACTTCTCACACAGGTGCATAGAGTACTCCGAGTTGCAAATGCCTTATATGTACCATTTCAACCAACATGTTCTAAATGCAACTACAAAAACATAGACTTTGCCACAGTAAAAAACAATATGGCTCATTGCATCAAGTGCAATGAAGAAATAGAGTAAACCTACACACATTGCCTACATTGCATTCTCACCACTGAAAGCAAAAAACAAGTAGAATGTACGCTACATAAGGAAATGTTTGTTACTATGTTTCCCCAGCTGCAAGAAACCACCTATGAACAATATATACAACACAAAACAAAGATAATATTTACAGTGCGTAGGTTACAAAAAGAGGCAAAGTACACACTCAATCAAGACAATGTCATCATTAAGTTTGAAGATAATAGTATGCCTCATATTGAATCATCAAACCATGTATGGAAGCTATTCTTTACTTATTTATCAACAATTTGTAATTCACTCTTTTTCCAAATAATACTAATAGTATTTCATTAACTTTGCAGATGATTTAGATCTAATTTAAAGAGGATGTAGTACAACATTGTACATATAACAAAGTTACAACTTTTTGATTTCTTTCTTGCTTCACTACTTAGTCACAGTTTAAGACAGCTACATAAAACATTGTACATATAACAAAGTTACAACTTTTATACTATACTTTTCTTTACAAACATTGCAATTTTATGAGACAATTCTGAATGTTTTTGGTTTACAAAAAAAATGAATCTTGTATGCCAACATAAGGCATGTCAGTTAGAGTCAGAGCACTATCAATTATAGTTACTGTGATGGTCCTCATATACCACTCTAAATTTTGCAAGTGGATGATGAAATCTTTGTTTGAACAAAGTCATGTCTTCGTTTATTGAGATTGAATATTTGGTTTCACCACTTAATCAAGAACTAAAAAAAATATTTTCAGACAAATGCAGGCTTTTTATTATAATTTTAGCTTTAGATTTATCATTTTCTCATAGCATAAATATCTTTCCAGTGAATATGTTTATTTTGTGATTCTTACCTCTTCTACAAGACTGGACTTATGCATTTGATATGATTGTCACTATTTTTGATTAAGTAAAACAAGTTTTACAAGGTTCCTGAAACCCACAACATAGTAAGTAAAAAGATATAAATGAGATCAGTTCAAAGCTAATGTTTTTGCAAACTAAAGGACATGCCATAGAAAGGCCAGACATGAAACAACCACAAAAAAGAAAGACATAACAGAGCAAAAAGACAGGCACCAAAAAGTGATTTAAGCTAGACTCCTGACCATGACAACAATATTTCTTTCGAGGGCATCCATCAGTTCTGCTGCCTCTTTAACATTCTGGATGTCTTGGGAGGCGTGGGTGCCTTCCTTCTTGTTTTGCTTTGTTCTAGCCCTAGTTCTTTTACCCAAGCCCTCACTTGGCTTCTTATTCCCTTCCTCCGTAGTCCTCTTATCAGTCATGATATCCATTTTTCCTTCTATTTTGTTGATTAGCATCTTTATGTTGTCATTGGAAGCTTTTAGGATGTTGAAGTTTTTCTCGACAATGCCCTTAAGGGTTTCCTCTAGACTGATCATTTTTTATTCCAGGTGCTGAACCCTTGTCTCTAGGATTTGCTTAAAATCTGTTGTCTTGCTATCCTTGTCATCAACACACTTAATTTTTTCTTTGAGGTCTTCTATTTCATGGTAAAGCCATTTAAAGGAAATGTACTAGTCCAACATGCTATTCTTGGTGTTGTTGAGGAAGTCCAAATCTGTTTCCCTGGCTTTATTGCTTAGGACCACTAGTGTAGGATCAATCAACTCCTCCTTGTGGACATTACCTTCAATGTCCTCTAGAATTTTGGGGAAAATGGCCTCCCTAATGATCCTCATTTTCACTGTGTTGATGTTGAAGCTCCTCCAAACCTTTTTTCCTTTTCCTATGTCTTGACTTTGATTATCCCCTCTGGAATTATCTTCAGAGGTCTCAAGCCTTATTGGGGACTGGGCAGAAGGATTACCTTGTTCTTCTTTGGGGTCCTTAGAAATAGGGTCTTGAGTCTCATTTTTGGTGCCAGGTGAGGTCTGACGAAGGGGGGAATTGTCATCACTGATAGTGAGGTCGACAGAGAGGTGACCCAGGCAATCCCTCAAGGTGTTGGGGTTTTCCCCTTTGACATGAACCGACATTTTTGTGGCTTCCATATTTTGATTACCCTCCTCTTCTTCTGTATCCATATCTTCCTCATTCTCTTTGTACTTGTCATCTGAGTTAATCTCCTTTCTGTCCTACTTTTTTGGGGTTTTTTCAATTTTGACAGCACTTAGAGGTCTCTTCTTGGAAGGGGAACCCTTTTTCAAAATTTTCTATTCTTCTTCCTCACTTTTCGCAGAGAGTTTGCCCTCAAAATTGCCCGAAGGAATGTAGTCCGACCTTGAATCTTTGCTGATGGCTTTTTTATCCGCAATTTCCTTGCCCATAATTTGGGCTTTGAAGTAATAAAAAAGAAAAAGTAACAAGCCTTCATGCAAGGCATGGTTAGCTATGTTCTTCTCTCTAAAGCCATTAATATTCTCATTTATGGAGGAGTATAGATAAAATGGAATAGAAATATTTTTTCCGTGCTTAAAGTGATTCAGCAAAACAAAATGGTAGGTGCAGATTCTATCAAACTAGGTATCCAGAGTGATGTAAGAAATGAGCGCCTTGAGAAAAAACTTCCACTTCATCTTCAGACTCGCAGACTGGTAGTAAGTGCCCATCTTGGTGATAGCCTTCTTCTCCTAGTTGTCTCTCGCAAACTCATTGACGACATTGTCTGAAATTCTTTGATCTCTGTAGAATTTTTTCCCAACTATGGGGATACCAATGACCTTAGAAATCACCTCCTCCATGATGGTAAAGGAATTTCCCTCTATCTCCACTGTCCCTTCGTTTCAGCTTTTAACCAAGATATTGGTTATCTCCTTTTTGTTTCCATGGAGTCTTTCGATAAAGGTGGTGATTTCCCCTTTCTGAAGGGTGTTCCATATTTTTGTTCAATTCTTCCATTTCTTGCTATTGTTCTCTGAATCCCTTCTGTGTTTCTCCCAAACCATGGCTATAGTCTGGGCTCTGGTATCTCTCTGGTTTCGCGAAGCCTTAGAACTCTTCATCTTTCTAGCAACCTTAATTTTTAGCTTGCTAGAAAAATGCCTTTGGAGATAAATGCGATTCTTGGGAAGGGAAACCAAGAAAGCGTGTGGAGGGGATGTGTCATAATTGATCTTACTATCACTCCACAACTTGACATTAGTGAAATTACTCCTCCAAAAAACCCCTTTGTTGTCATTATTATCTTTGATCATTACTTTGGTACTTTGGAGTCTGTCCACATCAAGAGAATCCATTGCAACACCAGAGAAATCTTCAGCATGGGACCGACTCATTTTGGCATCCTTGCTGGCAGCCAGAATGGTGATCCAGTCAGTGACCCAGGTGGCAAACCATGACATGTAATGGCCCACAACAAGTTGATCATTTTCAATTGAGGAGTCGACTTCCTGCCAGAGATGGATGACCCCTATTTCAGGGGCCATGGTGAAAAAAATCCAAACACCCACAGAGCCAGAGCCACCACTACCCACCTAACAAGGGATCCTGATGGCCACACCTGTGATATTGGACTGATTAGGCTGGGAAAAACTAACTCTGTTGTTATTGTATAGCACATCCTTAACCATAAAATCTTTGTAGATCACTACCGAAAGAATTTGAGGAAAATTCCTCAAATAGATTCCCTCAGACATATCCTTCTAAGTTATTACATCTTGATGAAAGTAAGATCTGGGATTACTGATGATGTTCCTGGGGACATCCTGCTTAAGTGAGCTAAAGAGCCCATAGGGGTTCATTGAAGTGACAATCATTAATTACAAGGGTTGCAGGCTACCTGGATGGTTTTTTGGGTCCCATCCACGATATTCTTAATGGCTTCTTCTTTCCTTATCTGACTTGCTCTCTTTCTGCTAGGGGTTTTAAGTTTTTCCTTGACATTAGCTTTGTTTTTGCTCCCAGTTTTTGCTAGAGAGACCGGTGAGGGATATCTTCTTTTGGTTCTCTTCTTATTTTGAACCTTTGACCAACCCTCCTTTACCTCTTTGTATTTCACGAAGAGCTCCTCCATCTTGGTGATCTGCCTAGGGGAGAATGTGCCCAACAGTTCTTCCATTTGTAGAAACTTGTTAGTTACCCGTGTTTCAGAACATGGGAAGGATTCTTGAGATGGGATGCCCTTAGATTTTACCCTACTCAAACTGGAGAAGAAATCATCCAATGGGGTTCCAAGAGAATCCAGAATGATGGAGATGAAGGTAGACCCAGGGCACGAGTCTCCACCTTCCACCAAGACTTTTTCTTTAGTTTCTTCCATGTTGTCTTGCTGGATATTGACTTCCAAGTCAATACCTTCTTGTGGGGGGAGCTCCTCTCTGAGTTCTGATTTATCTTGGCTTGTTAACTCTTTGGTGTTATCTTGTTGTCTTGAATCTCCTTTTGCAAAAATATTCTTATCTTCCTTAGAATCGAGGGTCTCGGGAGTGGTCTTTGATTGATCCTTTTTTTTCCACACTCTTTGAGTGTTGGCCTCTATTCCTTTTAGAGGATTAGTGTTCTCCCTGGTTGGGTTAGCTTTCTCGCTTGAAGAAATGTTGCCTAGTTTTTTTTTCCTTTCAACAATTACTTTCTTTTCTTTCTCTGACTTCAGGAACGCAAGGCACGTTTTAGCTTTATGTCCTGCTTTCTTGCAATGAAAGCAAGAAAAAGGGATGCTTTTGTAATATAGCTTCTGCACATATACCAAGTTTGGATGGGAGCACTATAATTTCTGGCATGTCTTGGCCATCTTCCACCCCTATGTAGATCCTGGCATAGGCTAGGTGACTTCTAGCAACGGTCATAGGGTCTATCGAGATGAGGGAGTTGAAGGAGTTGGCTTGGCATAGAAGATTTTGTCATGTTAACTTTGATAATTGGTTATGGCATAGAAGATTTTGTCATGTTAACTTTGATAACATTGTGAAGGCAAGTATGGCTAATGCAGTAAGAGATCTACCGAAGATTGTGAAACCTTCTAACACTGTATGCAGAGAATGTGTCATGGGAAAGAAAACTAAAAATAGTCATAAAAGAAAAATATTTACATCAAAAGGAAATTTGGATCTAGTACATATAGATCTATGTGGGCCTACAAGAACAAATTCATACTATGGTGAAAGGTATTTTATACTCTTTGTTGATGACTTTTCTATAATGATGTGGGTTACTTATTTGAGAGAAAAATCAGAAACATTTGACAAATTCAAGTTGTTTAAAGAAAAAGTAGAGAATGAATCAGGACTGAAAATAAAGTGTTTAAGATCAGACAGAGGTGGAGAGTTTACATCATATTTATTTAATTCATACTATGAAGAGCATTGGATAAAAAGACAAACATCTGCTCCTAGGACTCCACAACAGAATGGGATAGCAAAGCGAAGAAATAAAACTATACTTGATGCTGCCAGGACAATGCTGATTGAAGGAAATGTATCTCATGTACATTGGAGAGAGGCTATTGGAACAACAGTGTACACATTAAACATAATTCAAATCAAAGATGGCACAAGTAAGACTCCCTATGAACCATGGTTTGATCATACTCCTACTATAAAATATTTCAAAATTTTTGGTAGGAAATGTTATATCAAGAGGGATGATGAGATAGGGAAATTTGATGCTAGAAGTGATGAAGGTATCTTCCTTGGTTACTCTATTAAAAGCAAGGCATACAAATTTTTTAATCTGAGATTAAGGAAGATGGTTGAAAGTAACAATGTAAGAATAGATGAGAAATTTTAGATACAAGAAAGAATGTATGATAGCAGTCAGATATTAGAAGTAAAAGAAACCACTACTATTGTTCGAAGAAGAACTTGTTGAGGAAGAAAGTGAAAAAGAGGCTTGTGATGATACAAGCAAGATTACTGAAACTCCTAAAACTCCAAGGTATGTAAAAAATAACCATCCTGAAAATCAAATTATTGGCAATACCAATCAGGGAGTGCTAACTAGATGTAAAGTTAGAGAAGAAATTTGTTTGATTTCTCAAGTTGAGCCAAAAACTACAGATGAAGCCTTTAAGGATGAATCTTGGATAAATGCCATGAAAGAATAATTGGATCAAATAAAGAAAAATAATACTTGGGAATTGGTTCCAAGACCTAAAAATAAAAATTTTATAGGAACAAAATGGGTCTTTCGAAACAAAATGGATGAAGAAGGAACAGTTGTAAGGAACAAAGAAAGACTAGTGTGTAAGGGATACTCATAGCAAGAAGGCATAGACTTTGAAGAAACATTTTCTCCTATTGCTAGAATAGAGGTAGTAAGATTATTTATATCTTATGCTGCACACAAAAACTTCAAAGTGTATTAGATGGATGTTAAATCTGCATTTCTGAATGGAGATCTTGAAGAAGTATACATAGAACAACTAGATGGATTTCATCTATGCGAAGACAAAGACATGGTGTGAAAATTGAAGAAAGCAATGTATGGGTTGAAGCAAGCTCCTAGGGCTTAGTATGCAAGGTTGGACAAGTATCTACTTGGACTTGGATTTAGAAAAGGTAATGCGGATAGTAATTTGTACTGAAGAACTACTTAAGATGGAATCCTGATAGTAGAAGTATTTGTGGATGACATTATCTTTGGAGGTAATGATGATCTATGTAAGAAGTTTGCTAAAGAAATGGAAAGTGAATTTGTGATGTCCATGATAGGTGAAATGAAAGTCTTCCTTGGACTACAAATAACTCAGAATGAGAATGGTATTTTCATTTCTTAGACCAAGTATCTCAAAGAATTTCTTAAGAAATTCGGTATGGAAGATTGTAAACCAGTAGGAACACCTATGGTGACTAGAAACAAGCTAACAATTAATGATGAATCAAAATGTGTTTTTCAGACCTTGTATAGGTCAATGGTTGGAGGGTTACAATATTTGACTCACACCAGACTAGATATTGCTAATGTTGTTGGAATTATGGCTAAATATCAGGTAGAACCCAAAGAGATTCATCTAGCTGTTGTGAAAAGAATACTGAGGTATCTCAAAGGAACCATAGACTATGGTTTATGGTATGTTAGGAATGATAGCTTGGAACTTCATGCTTATACTAATACTGATTGGGCAAGAAATATTGATGACAGAAAAAGTACCAGTGGTGGTGCATTTTTCCTTGGGAAAAAGTTGGTTTCTTGGCTAAGTAAGAAACAAGATTGTATAGCACAATCTACTACTAAATTAAAGTATGTTGCCGCTGATATAAATTGTACTCAAATTGTTTGGATGAAACAAATGCTGATAGACATTGGAATAACTTTTAATGAGATTTTGGTTATCCATTGTGATAACACCAGTATAGTAAACATGTCAAAGAATCTAGTGATGCGCTCTAAAACTAAACACATTTCCATCAAGTATCACTTCTTGAGAGACAAGATGGCAGAAAAAGAAATCAAGCTAGAATATATCAGTACAAAAGAGTAGATTGTAGACATTTTTACAAAGCCACTACCGAAAGATACCTTTGAATATCTTAGAGGTATGCTAAGGGTTCAGGACCCTCCTAGTCAGAACTAAATGATGCAGAGATGCATCAGTCTAGAAGTGCTCAGAGCCTCATCATTTTCTGGACTAGATGTAGGGATCTACTCCTCAGGGAGAGTGATCATGGAAGAAAGTTTATATGTGAAGGCAATTGGCACCCTTTGCCATTGTTGTCAAAGGGGGAGTGTTGTTATGAGAAAATTCTCACTGTATGAGGAGATTGTTCAGTTGAAGGACTTTTGGGTTGATACAACTTTGGGATAAGATTTTCCCATATGTTGACATTAATGCCAAAGGGGGAGATTGTTGGATATTGCTAATGCATGGGTGGTGATTGAGACATGTAATATGTTTAATCACTACATTATTGAATGGGCACTCATACTATTGTCATTTGTGTTTTGTCACTGATGTCAACATATGCTTTTATGAAGGAACCAGACTGGTAATCATAGTGTACAGATGTTTCAGATGCTACAAAGTTAGATGAGAGTTTAGGTGGATGTTGTGATCTTATATCTGTAATCACATCATTAGGTATTGCATATTAAGAGAGTTACAACTATTTTGGTAAAGACTAGTCACTGGACTGTGACAGTGAGAATTGACAAAGATAGTCTCTGAGTTTTTGATATATCTTTCAAAGGAGCTGGATTCAAGGTATGCAAACTTGAAGGATGATGGAAGAGGTACTGATGGATTTTCATTGGTTAGTTCAAGGTACAAAGTGATTGGTGACATCATCTATGGCATGTGCTCTGGCAATGACTTACTTTGAAGCTGACTCAGGGAATTAAGCGTGTGTTTTGTTTGGCAAGCACAAATCAAGGATGTCGGTCCTTAATTGTTGTAATGTAATCATTGTAAACTTGTTCTAGATATAGTGTGTATCTTAGCAAGGGTTTATGTAATTGTTTGTAATTAGGAAAGCCTTATAGGATGACCTGATCTTGGTAAAATGTAATAAGGTATAAATGGAAGGTCTTTTCTTTGGAAAAGATAAAGGATGGAATATATGTGATATAGAGAGGTTGTGAAAGTTGTGAGCTTGTGTCTGCTACATGTAGAGAAGAGGTTTACTGGTGTACTTCATTAGAACTAATCAAGCAAAGATAGTTGCTGGCAAACAGTTCAAAAGATTGTGTATTTCTTCATATACACCGGTTGCGAACTAGTGAGTTCTGAAGGTGGATTTAACCTTCTTTAGGCAGTGAGCCCTCTATTGTTCTTGAATCCTAACAAGGTCTGTTCTCTAACAAGGACTATGTACTATAATGTTTCAACAAGCTCCTAACATGGCTATATCTTCTAACAAGGATTACTATACTCTCAGTACATCATTAGTGGGTGCTAATTCCCACCGGGGTTTTTACCTTTAACAAGGTTTCCTCATAACCAAAATATTGTGTTATTGTGTTGGCATTCATTGTGTTCATTGGATATGATATTGTTGAGCTTAAAGTTTAAAGTTTAAAATTTTGTCATACAACTTATTCACCCCCCCCTCTCAGTTGTATTGTGGACTGTTATTCCTAACAAGGAATCCTAAAGTGTGAGCTATGTGCATCAACATTGTAAGAATTTGCAAATAGAAAAGATTGAACCAAGGATCTAGAGGTTGAAGAAAAGAACAAGAGAGATAATATGAATGCAATGATGGATTGAATGATCCAATGAATTCACCTTGAATGATTGATTGATGAATGAATGAAATTATTACATAATAGGCCTCCTTATATAGGAAAGGGAATAAGAGAGAATGATAAGGAGCCGATAAGCTATCTCCTATGCTAGGTGTAATCACATGTCCACCAAATGTGGATCATCCTCCATTATGCAATAAAGTATGTGCAATGGATTAGGATGATAGTGTGATAAGAGCACTAAAGGTGGATCTAGCACCAAAAGTGGAATTCCTCCTACACCATGTGCTTAATGAAGTGCACACTCCTAGGTGTCTCAATCACTAACTACTATGCAATGCATTAACCTAAGTAAGATTAAGTAAAGTGTAATTAGGAATATTTAATTACACCAACACCCCCCCTTAAGTGCAACTTAGGGGAATGCACTTAAACTCACAATGAAAGATGGGTCCCGACAACTAGGCCATGTTAGGTACCCATGTACAAAATGCAATACATGAAATGCATAACTCTCATAAAGTGGAGAAAGAGGGAAAACCTCATGGGAAAAATTCTCTCCCAAAAAGAGAGAAGAAAACAAGATGCATGGATGGATGGAGTACTCAAGACCCCCCAAGAACTACATACATCATGTATATACAAAGAATTATCCCCCCATAAGAAGGATAGTTGGAGACATGATATCCCCCCCATAATGTAGAAGCTCCCATGTTGATGAAGAGTACTTGCAAACAATAGATAAGCCAATGCTTACAAGAAACATGTCTCCCCTTAGGAAGAAATAGATACATCAAATGATGAAGAAGCCAATCCTTGTGCAAATGGAAGGAGGAAGAAGATGTAGGTCTCCATGCATGAATCTCTAAAGATTGAATAGGTCTCTCCAAGTTCAAAGAATCTATCACTTCATGTGATAAATCAAGTGAAGAAGGAGAAGAATCAAGTACACCAATCTCCAAAGAAGGTGAAGAATTGTCCCCAGCTATGATGAAACTGTCATCAAAGGAAAGAGAAACCCCCTCATGTATGTCTTCCAAATCTGCATCATGAGAATCAACAAATGCTGAAGATGCATCCAAGTAGTCATCACACTTTGCAAGATCTGAAACACTATGATCATCCTACTGAATAGTAGAGCCCATGTCTGAAGAACTAGGAGGTGGAGGAGTAGGAAGATCAACACTTGTATCAACAACAAAATGATTCAAGTGCCCAAAGTTATCCTCATAATTATCCCTTTGCAAAGGGATGAGTACATCATGAATATCATCATCATTATCAACAAAATTATAAAAAGAATACAAGTGGGATGTATGATCAACAACTCCCATAGCTATGACATCTCTAGTCTCCATGTCCCTAATGTAGACATAATCAGGAGTGAACTCAACAATTTTACCTTATGCCCATGTGTAATTTGGTAAATAGAAAGGAGATTAGTGGTCAAGGATGGTACACAAATAACATCATTAAATGTCCCCTCTCCCATAGGAATAGAACCTTTCCCACAAACTCTCATGAATGTGTTGTTACCCATCAAAATATTAGGAGAATTAAAAGGCTCAATAGAAGAAAACATATCCATAGAAGATGCCATATGATGTGATGCACCTAAATCAAGAAGCCATTTACCTTGCTCAAGATGTGTGGAAGCCATGCGTGCTTGTCCTTTACCTTTATCTTTGGATGATGATGGAGATGTAGAAGTTGCCAAATGTGTAGAAGAAGGAGCAGACATTGATGAGGGCAACTTAATGTTGTGTTTTTGAATAATGTGAGTTAGCTCATCAATCTTCTTTTGAAAACACTTATGCTCATCATGTCCTAACTTTTGACAATATGCACATTTATCTCTGTTTCTTCTAGATGATTCCTCTCTTGAAGAAGACTTGGATTCAGTACTTTTGTGTGAAGGAGATTCATTACCTTTGTCATGAGGCTTATGATCCTTATTGTGTTTCTTTCCTTTTCCATTAGAAGCTTTTGAAGTAGACTCACTTGCAATCAATGCTTGACGTGTGGAAGGCTTCAACTGACCCATGTGTGCCAACTTTGCTTGTTCCCTTATGAGCTGTGCTACAAATTCATCAAGAGAGGGCAACTTGTATGCACTACCAAGAGCATCCATAGTAGCATAGAATGTAGAAACAAAGATAGAATAATCAGGACCAAGCTTGGAAAGAATAGAAAAGATCAATTGTTCATCCCCTTTAACAATGCCACATGAAGAAAGCTCCAATCTAATAGAATTGAACTTAAAGAAAAAATCTTGAATATTGTCAAAATCACTAGGATTAAGACCTATGAGATCATTCTCTAATCTAAATTTTCTCATTCTATCAGGTTTACCAAAGAGTCCTTCCAATGTGACCCAAACATCATGAGGATGCGTGAAAGATGCAATATGAAAGTGCAAGTCGCGAGAGATGGATGATCTAAGAGAGCCAAGTGCTTTATCCCTTCGATTAAACCATTTTTGCCTTTTTGCAACACCTGTTTGAGGTTCTTGATCTTGCCCAAGAGTCATTCTAAGCAATCCAAGACTCAACAAATGATCACTTAAAGATACTTTCCATTCATGGTAGTTATATGGAGTGAGGATTTTAACCTTTGAATTATCGACATTGAAACCAAATAATGAATGATAACTACTGATAACTCCTTCAATGACTGATTCAAATTAGAAAACTAAAATCCAAGGATTAACCAAGTACAATTATAGCCCCAAAATGACATATTTATGAAAGTGATATGTCTACCCAAAATCACTAAAATCTGATTACAGATCTGGAAAGTAGACAAAAAATCATGCACTTTCAAAAAAAAATTCACCTCAAAATGTTACCGTATGTGCCCAAATGAAGCCCTGGAAGTTGCAAAAATCAGGAACATATAGGAATAGTCAACAAGATCTGCAATTAATGACAAATCAGGCCACCAAAATGCAAAATCAACACCACCACTGGAAATTTCAAGAAATTCTACCCAATTTCAAAAAAAATTTACACCCAAGTTAGAGCCCGGATGACCAAGTTATGGCCTCCCAAAGTTGGACTGTCAAATCAAAACTGCATATGGTGAGCGCAGAGAATTTTCAAACTCTGCTAACATCAGCAATGCATAGGGTTAAATTTGATGGTCTGGAGGCTGTCAAAAAAGCCCAATTTGGCCTGTTTTGACGGCTAAATGACCGTCAATTTTAGGCTAAGTAAAAGATGACATTAACAAATTTTTGCCCCCACTTGGCTGACGTGGTGCTGAGGTGTTGTCTGTACTGTATGGACGAGTGACATGGCTGGTGATGTGGCCTATGTGTGTGGCAACATGCCACATGTTCTCTGCTGGTTCACTGTGAGTTGGTTGAGGTGTCAGTGGGGGTCCGCGGATGTCTGCATGATTGGGTGGCTCTGGGTGCGTCAGTGTGGCTCCGCATGGTGCTGAGGTGGCAGATGCATGGAGGAGTGGTGCTATTGTACTACCGCATGGCGGTGCTATGGTGGAGAAGGTAGTCGCATGGAGGAGTGGTGGAGCTGGAGGCCCGAGCGGCGGTGCTGTGAAGTGGTGGCACTCGGGGATTTTAATCCCACATTGACCCTAGCAAGGCTTTTAAGTCCTTTAAATATGCAAACACCCTAATAAAAAATAAATTAGGAAGCCGAGCACAGGCCTGGGCTCTGCTTTGGCGTTGAGCTTGGACTCTTGCTCGTGTCGTTTAATGACATCACTCTATGTATGGCAGAGAATATCCTGTGGAATTGAGAGATTCCAGGGCACGTACCAAACCCAGTTTTTTACACGAAAAAAAAATTCTTGAGGAAATTAGTGGAATGAAAAAAATAATATTTTTTTTTTTGAAAATCATACTAGAGAGGGTAGATTGGGCCGTACAGTCTGATTTGCAATTTTTTTTTGCCTCGATTTGGACTTTCACCAAATATAAGTGAATTTATAGTCGATCTTAATTGAAACAGCCTCCCGGACGCAATGGTGAGGCCAGATCTGCTCCAAGACGCCTCTATGACATGCTGGTTCTTAGATCTAAGATTTGGACCTTCAAAACTTGTATCAAGATCTCTTCAAATCGGCTGATCTAAATGCTTCAATGGCTCTAATACCATGTAAGAATTTGCAAATAGCAAAGATTGAACCAAGGATCTAGAGGTTGAAGAAAAGCACAAGAGAGATAATATGAATGCAATGATGGATTGAATGATCCAATGAACTCACCTTGAATGATTGATTGATGAATGAATGAAATGATTACATAATAGGCCTCCTTATATAGGAAAGATAATAAGAGAGAATGATAAGGAGCTGATAAGCTATCTCCTATGCTAGGTGTAATCACATGTCCACCAAATGTGGATCATCCTCCATTATGCAATAAAGTATGTGCAATGGATTAGGATGATAATGTGATAAGATCACTAAAGGTGGATCTAACACCAAAAGTGGAATTCCTCCTACACCATGTGCTTAATGAGGTGCACACTCCTAGGTGTCTCAATCACTAACTACTATGCAATGCATTAACCTAAGTAAGATTAAGTAAAGTGTAACTAGGAATATTTAATTACACCAACAAACATGAATGGTTTTATGATAAAGTATAGTGTTGTGGTTCCACAACACACGCCCCATTTTGGTCACTTGGCCTAATGGGGACCCCCTTTTTTAGGGTCTTTTTGTTGCCTTTGGGATTTTGGTTTTTTTTTCTTGTGTAATTGTATTAGATAGTTAGAATATTTTGTATGCTTTCAATAAGACATTACTAACAACTATTTTTGCATGCAGAAGTTTGGTGCCCACCTTTTCAGATTTACGAAGAAATAGCGAGGAAAGATGATATCAATGGGAGTACTAAGATTTTTGGAAATCCAAGAAGTGACAAAGAAGTTTTAAAGAGCTCACCCCAACATTCTTCTAGAACACTGAGTCTTCAATTTTGACAAGTTTAGAGAATTTAAACACTTAGCCATTTTTCAATGCTAGTAGATTTCAGAGTTTCAGAGTTGCTGATAGATTTCAGAGTTTCGAAGCCGGTGGAGTTTTGTTGTTTGAAAATCCAAAATGCTAGAAGTCCTTGTGGAATTTCAAAGTTTCAGAGTTGGTGGAGTTTTGCATTCTGAAAGTCCAAAATATTGGTAGATTTTGGAGTTTCGGAGCTGGTGGATTTTTGCTGTCTAAAAATATGAAATGTTGTAACTGCTTGTGGACTTTCAAAGTTTCGGAGCTGGTCGAGTTTCGCAGTCCAAAAGTCTAAAATGCTGGAAGTGCTGGTGGACTTTCAGAGTTTCAAAGTTGGTGGATTTTCACAGTCCAAAAGTTTGAAATGCTGGAAGTGCTGGCGGAGTTTTGGAGTTGTTGGGAGTTTCACAGTCTGAAAGGCCAAAATGCTGGAAGTGCTGGTGGACTTTCAAAGTTTCGGAGTTATTGGGAGTTTTGGTGTCTGAAAGCCCAAAATTCTGCCCAACATGGAGTTTTGGGACTTAGCCAATTTTTGCATGGAGAATTTTTTTTTTGTCGACTTAGCTAATTTTGAGCTTCAAGATTTTCGGCCTTTCTAGTTTTTCGGCCTTCGAAAGTCCAAAAATTTGTAAAAGCTTGTTCAATACTTAGCCAAATTTTGTGTAGGAAAAAGACAATTTTCACACTTAGACATTTTTGAAGACCTTATTTTTTGGCATTTCGGCCATATGAGATTTTTGGCCTCCGAAAGTCTGAAATTTGGAGGAGAAGAGGATTTGACACTTAGTCATTTTTGGAGCTTCATTTTTTCGGGGCAACTATCGGGATCCATGATTTTTTGGGCACATTTGCCATTTGACTTCAGTTATCTCAAATTTGATTTTTCAGTCAACTGGATCTCCTTTATGGGATCATTTTTGTATGATTTTGGGGGCCTCTTTCAGTTGAGTCCACGTGGAGAAGCTATAACAAGGAATAAAGGGCAAGATTGTAGAGTTTCATCAAGAGCTTGCATGAGTTCTAGCCATGTTTTGAGCCATTTGATGCATGATCTGCTCTTATTTTTTGTAATGCACGAGGTTTAATTCCATGCTAGGGTAGTTTAATTGAGTTTTAGAGATAGTTGCATTGATGTAATCTTTAGTTTAGATTTATTTCCAAGTTTTAGCTACAGCTGAAACCCTACCAATGAAAATAAGAGCACAACTCTATAAATTGTATGAACTCAATGCAATTAGGGTCATATTTATCATTAATGCAATACATATAGTTGGTGCTTCAATCATAGTGTGATATTTCTGCTATCTTTGTGAGATTTATGAATGTGTGATTTTCTCATTTATTTATTTTAAAGAGCCAATTGATTGTATGGTGATTTCAAATCTACGATTCTTAGTTTGGTGTTTGTTGGTGTTATATTTCTTTATTGTGATGAATTATTAAGAAGATCTTTCTTTGGTGCTTTAAAGATAAACTTGTCTCACATGTGCACACATTTGTGGTGGCTTCGCGATTCGATGATTTTTGGCTTATCATACGTCTGCATTCATTTTCATCGATGATTACATCTGCTTAGCTGAAGATTGTGATTTATTCTGATCTCTATTTTGTGGGTTTCCTCATCTTCTCGGTCTTTTAATTCACAAAGTAGTGTGATATTGGTTTATGTCCATTAGTTTTCCTTTAAGCAATTTCTTTCAAATTCTTGTTACCCTGCCTCTTACTTTCCTTTGCAAATCAGTCATGGTAGATTAATTAGATTAGCATTGCTTTCATTCTAAAATCTAAAAATCCAAAAAAGAGAAACATTGTGGTATTTTGAAGTTTGTTTTGTAGCCTTCCTTGAGATACGAACCAGCAAAGGCCTCCTTGTTAATAGATTCACATTTGTCTTCAGTTGAGCTATCTATGTGGTTGAGACCCAACCCAGAAGGAACCTTGAGATGGATTCACATCACTCTTCCAAGAGGTGAATTTATTCATGTAAATTCCTAGCTGTTGTCTCATGTAAAAATGATGCTCAACATATAGGTTGATGCAACCTCCTGATCACCTTAGTGACTGATAGATAGGACAAACCCCTAGTCTAGTCCTCAAATACTCAAAAGCGTCATTCGGTAAGGGCTTGGTAAAAATATTAGCAAGCTGTTCCTTAGATTTCACAAATTCCAGTTTCACTTGCTTCTCTTGTACTTGTTCCCTCAAATAGTGATACTTAATAGATATGTGCTTTTTTTTAATGCATCACCAGATTCTTTGAAATGTTTATAGCACTTGTGTTGTCACAATATATAATCATTGGATTAGTGATCACCTCATTTATTCCTTCCAACACTTATTTTTGTAGACACCTAAAAATTCTTTAGAAAATAAAAGTATTTTTATTTTTCAAAAACCCCTGATGACATCATCATTTACTAATTAATTAAATAATTAATTAATTAATATATTTTTATGCCATTAAATCCTTTTATTTTAATTAAACATCTTTAATTAAAGAATCTCTCCCCAAAGCATTTAAATCAATTTTAAGTAATTTTCCTCTCTTTATTAAATCGATATTTAATAAATGATGTCACATTCCCTAAATAAATTTTATATTTATTTAAAGCCTCAAAACCCTAGAATCTTCTAGCCTTTTCTAAACCCTTCCAATCTTTCCTAAACCTTTCCTAAACCTATTTAAGAGATGTTTCCTACATTTCTTAGCCTAATCCAAGTCCTCTTTGACTTTTGGTCAAATCCTTCCCTTAATGAGCCTTACACACTCATTAAAGCCCCTTACACACTCTTTAAGGCTTCTTACAACCTCATAAAGAGACCCATGTCTCTTCTTCCACACTTATTCCCCTTGCACACTTCCCTAGTGTGAGCAACCCTAACCCAAGGCAAACCTTACTATACCCCTAACTCTACCCCAAACCTTACCTCTAACTCTAACTCATCCTCCTAATTGAAGCCCTTCCTCATATCCTATAAATACCCTCACTTCCTAAGAGAAAAGCACCAATTCACATCTTTTACATTGAGTAAGCTTATAATGCCATTTTAGTTTTAGAGCTTAAGCATTTAGCATATTTGATAGATTAACTCTATTTTGTGCTTTCTAAATCATCATAGAATAAGCTTAATGGAATGAATATAGTTTTTATTCAAGTTTTTCTAATCATTCATGCATCATATCAAATCCTTCCTAGAATGCATTAGGGACAAGCTCCAAGTGCTTAGAGAGCACACCCACATCCCTCATAATCAGAGAAAATCAAACAATTCTTGAATGCATTTGTTTTGGCTCAATCTGAGGTGGCTTGGTTTTCTATGTTTATACTTTTGAACTAATATAAATGTTTGGATTAACCTAACATTTTCTTGTTTACACCTTTCAAAACAGACACGGATAGCCTAGCTCACAATCTAGCACACTCGGTGGGACCCTTGTCCTGATCATCTACTCCAAAATCAACTTAACTCAACTTTTTTTTCCAATAATTTTTAAAATTTTGGGCCGTGTTATTTGACTCTCGGTCACGCCTACGCATTTGTTATCCAAAAATGCTCATATGTGCAAAAAATTGTAATTCTGCACATATGTTCACCATAGTTGCGCATATGTAACCTGCTGCTACGCATATATCTTATCCTGCTACACATTTATTCATTTAGGCTGTACATCCATAAAACATAAGTGCGCTTTTATTTTTGTATTTGCAAAGTTGCAATAATGCAACTTTAGCAGAAAGCTAAAAGTTGCACATTTGTTTAATCCTATTTCGCTAACATCAATCAAAAGACGTCGCATCTATAGGGAACAAACATGCATATGTGAGTATACTTGTGCTTTTGTGTTGTTATGTTACGCATTTGTTTTTAACTTTTGTGCAAACATTATTTCTACAATAGGTTAAAAAGAACAATAAACACTTCAACTTTGGGTTCTGAAAATCAACTTGTATGCCTCTTAAAATTCCTGCAATCAATCTAGGAATCTCATTTTGGGCTTTAAAATATAATCGAAAAGCACCAAAACTTGAGTGAACATAAAGGAATAAGTCACAATCTAAGTAGTCATTATACTTTTAGTCTCAAAAGAAATCAAACTCACCTCTAAATAACTTTCATTTGGCTAAAAAGAACCTCATTCATGCAAATCTAGGGTTTTTTTTAAAGTCATTTATGCAAGTTAGGAACACTTCAAACTTTGGGAGCTTAAAAAGAACCACAAATTTTCTTTGTCATTCCTATTTGGTTCCTAAATAATTAAAAATCAATCTAAAGTGTTCTCAAAGCAATCTTAAAACCTTGTTCTTAATCAAAGTGAACTTCATTTGCATCTTCTTAAGTATTTTCAATGATTCATGCAAACTAGGAGGAAAAATTTGCCTCTTTTCAGTGCATAAGGAGTCCTAATGGTTACTAAACTATCCTAAACTATTTCTAAGGCTTTATTATTGGTTCAAACAAATGTTTTATTGCAAAATCTTGAATGTTTCTTAAAAAATTTCATGCACAAAAATCAAATCTAGGAACTTCTCTTTTGGGTTTAAAAAACTACAATCTAGAAATTTTTAAATAAAAGATTGGACTAAAGGAATGAACCAAGGTCCAAAAACAGTCATTTTTCTTTGAGTCCAAATTAAACACACTCTTGAGTGACTTAAAATGGTGAAAGGAAAGCATCTATATTCCCCTCTTTTTCAAAAGAACAATTTCAAGTTCCTAAAACATGCAAATTCAATCTTGAATGCCCAAACAAAGAAATTGCAAATCGCTCAAAGTTCTTGTTTTCAAAGGGGCAAGAAAAAATCAAAACTAAATCACATGTGTTTTCAAAATCACTTAAAATCAATTTGGGAAAGAATAAATTTCTTGGTGTGTCTTACAAAGTTTCCCATTTTCGCAAAATCCTCTTAAAATAAGTGACGTAAAAGTAAAATTAAACTTGGACTAGTTCTTTCATTTTACTTCTAGAGAGGCCTATCCAAAGAGAAAAGAACTTACTCTTTGGAGAACAACCTCAAATTGGTACCTTCCCTGACCGATATAGAAATAAAGTACTGAGAAAACTCTCATTTCATTCCCTTAAGCTCGGGCGATGTGTGTTGATGGTAGCCCAAGGTAGGTGAATATCCCTACTATTTTGGTATGGTCAACTAGGCTCTTAAGTGAGTCACACATGTACAAACCGATTGGGAGGACTCCATAGAACAACTACAAACTTGTTAAAATAGAAGCTATCCAATCTACCCCCAAAAGTATCACAATCCTTGTGCAAGGACCGATCCTTGTGGTTTTTCAGATCGCCTTAAGACACTCACCATATGTATCCCCTTTTAGGGGGTATCAAGCTGTGGGAAAGGATTCTGATACTCACCTCCCCTTAGGTAGATATGCTTGAAGTAATTTTCACAGTCAAAAGATCAGTAAAAACACTTGTTGGAATATACACCTTTCAAAAAGCTTTCTTTCAGATTCAGTGGTTCAGTCATTGCTTGTATCCCACAAGGTTGCCTTGTCCCTTGTCAGGATTGTTTTCAGAGTGAATTTTGTCAAGATTGTCCTTTGCCTTTGGAGACATGAAACCGATCCAAAAATTGATCACAATCTTTTAAAAAAAAACCTTTCAGAAGAGTCCCTTCAAAATCAGACACCCAAAGCCTTGTTTCAAAACAATTACTAGAATCTCTCCAAAGCTATGCCAGATCAGACCTAATACAAGAAAGATAGACTTCCCAAATCCCCAGTTTATCGAGAGAAGAAACTTGCAGAAAGAAACCTGAGAGATCACCAACATTCCCTTAAGATAGCCCAAGCAGAAGAGAAGAATCAAGAGAAATTGGAAAACAATGAGTATAATGCAAGAGTCAAGCAGTTTGCATTCCAGCTCAAAATTAACCATCGCTATGTCAATCTAGAAAGAGAAGACTAGTTGGGTCCATCACCTATCCATTCTTCCTTTAGAATCCCAAAATCTATCTCGACATTCCTTCATCCTAGATCATCCTACTTTTATCCTTGCATCACCACCAATCCTTAGTTGCATCCTAGAATCATTCTTAGTTGCATTCTTTATCATTTTCCTAGTTGCATCATAGGTTATCCATTTCAGCTACATCTAGGTCATCTCCTTAGAAATAGATTCATTCCATCATCTTTTATCATCCTTCCATTAGCAAATCCAAAATCAGAATCCTTGTTTCATTCCATCATCTTTGATCCAAATCCAACATCCATCTATCCAAATCAGAACCCATCATCCAAATCAAAATCCAAATCTAGTGATCCAAATCCTAAACACTTAGTGTTCAATCCTTTGAGTTGCTTCAAAACCTTATCCTAAATCAGAAATTATTCCCTTTGACAGAGCATTATCTAAAGGAAATCCAAATTATCCTTGTACAACCTCATCATCTCGAGCATGAGATTGGCTTGCATTGATAAGAATCCAGTTAACCGAATATCATTAGTCTATCTTGGGTTGACAAATCCTACCACTGATCCTCCATCAAGAAGAAGCAACTCATTTTGTTGACACTTAGTAATCTTTCACCATCTTCCACAATCCTCCACCAATCTACCATCATCTTTTAATCATTCCACCATCCTCCACCAATCCTCTATCATCTCCAAGCGTTCCACCAATCTTTCACCATCTCCCACCAATCTTCCGCCATCATTGATTCAAATCAGAGCATCTCACCAATACTCTAGCATTCCACCATCCTTAGAGTTGATACAAAACCTTGCATCACATTTTAGAAATCCACCATCCTTAGAAGTTTCTTAGACTTGCATCCATCATTCTATAGAGTCTTTTTTAGGAACGTCTTGCATCCATCCATCTTTTGCATCTTCATCTTCTAAAATCTCCGCTCCATGCTTGTCGAGACAAGATCAAGAAAATGAAGGAACATGGATCCTTATTAGATCACCAGCTCATCCGATCCCAACATTTCTACCAGCGTGATGGTAGCTTACAATCCCTAGATCCAAAAATTTGGTAATATATAGGATGATCCCAATACCTCCCCGCTTTTTTTGCAATAGAAACACTCATGAATCATCTGACGAATGCACAAATAGCCAGTGCACTCACTATTCAGAACCAACAAAACATATTGGATAAAATCACATAAGAGGGTACTCCCATTCCATCATATCTCCAACCTTGCATTCTCATCAACACCATCTGAATCCTAGCAGAAGCATACATCCCTATCATCCAACAAATCCCTGATCCACTTTTTCACATATCACAAGTAGCTTCGCCCATCCCTCCTCTTTTGCAAAGTAGTTTCATGAGCCCTACAACACAAGCGACATAATCCACTCCATTTCTTGTCATGTGCACACCATCATCCTCCATAGTGGCTCAAGCCCTCATTCCTACCCAAAGCTTTTCACAAAACCACGTGCCACCTCCCATACAAGCCTTTACACAAGCAATTCCGCCACCTTCCATGGGCCAAGAAATGCTATTGTTTCTAGGGACATCACAATTATTTCCCTCTTTCTCCCAGCAAGCCTCTACCTCAATACCATCATTCCCAGGGGCAACACAATCATCCTTCCTATTCACTCCACAAGCTTCTACACCAAGGGCATCATTTCTAGGAGCAACACAATCATTTTCCTCCTTCTCCTAGCTAGCTTCCACATCAACACCACCCTTCTCATGGGGAATGTAGGCATCTTCGTCCACACCCCAACAAACATTCACCCAAGCACAAGCCCAATAAACTACATTCACAATAGGTATGTCTTCTATGGGATTTCCAAATCCACCATTCACATACCAAACTCCCATCACATCTATCTTTCCCACATCCTCCACATCACAACTCCCACCATGAATCAATCCTCTTTGGGGCCTTAGTCGAGAAGAAATGATAGCTTTCAAAATACCAACCCACTTTTCCACATCCATGCCAGAAAACCAACAAGCTACCTTCCCCCAAGTAGTACAATAACAATAAATGCAGCCTACACCAACTTCATCCTTTCCATCATATACCAACTACCTATTTTTTCCACCCTTTGCATCTCATGTGGCTCCACCACCCCAAGAACAAAGTTCTTCCCATCTCACAAGCTACCTTGCCCAACTGCCTCCTTCTTTTAGCTTCCCTACATTCGTTCCACCCTTAAGCAATGCAAGAATGCAATGATCCTATATTAACCAAGAGAAAATCCAAGTGCATCAAGGCCAAACCTACCAACAAGTTGCACCAATCCACTAGCCTCCTCTACAACAATAATACTTCCCAGTGTAGCAGTAGCAACATCCTATCATCCCCTAGTAGAAATAAGCTTCCTCATATCCCACACAACACCAAAAAAATCCTATTGTGCCCCAACAACAAGCCATTTCATATCCCCTATAGTAATACACCCCCGTGCCTCAACAAAAATATCCTCCCCAACAATCATCTCCCCAAAATCCATTCCAATCTGCCTATCTTGATAGGCAATCTCCATATCCAACTCCACAATATCCACCTCAAAATCACCTTTATTCACCAGCGCCACTAGATCCTTTCCAAATGGGAGTAGCCACTCCAACACCAATCAATGCTAAATGGGAGAAATGAAGAATGCTCTCAAGGAGCTCAAAGCTAGTACAAAGAATAAGACCTTCAAGTTTGAAGAGGTGTGTCCCTATCCGTTTGACCGATCAATCACAGTTGTTCCTTTCCCTAAGCACTTCAAGATACCCAAATTTGATAAATATCAAGGGAAAGGAGACACTATAAATCACATCAAAGTGTTCTACATGGCATGCCAAGAAGTGGCATATAATGACAATTATCTTTTGCGCCTATTCCCCAAAAGATTGGGAGGAATGACTATTGAATGGTTTTACATGATACCCTGTGGGACCATCACAACTTTTGCTGAGATCTCTGAGAAGTTCTTTGCTCAATATGACCATAATGTCGAGAATGAGTTGACCTTGCTAGACCTTTGCAACTCAAAATAGAAAGAAGGAGAAAGCTTAGAAGATTACTTGCAATGATGGCAGAAACTCACTACTAGGTTATCATATCAACCCCACGAGAAGCATCTAGCCAAGATCTTCATCAATAACCTGCATCCCAAACTATCCCACTTCATGAGGATTTACTTCATCTAAATGTATCAAGACATCAAAGGCAAGGGGATAGATATCAAAAGATGCCTCTTAGACGAAGGCACAATCTGACATCACAAAGATGATTCCCATAAAAAATTGAGCAATGAAAAACCTCGTTACTGGAATCGTAACAAAAATGTTGTTACTGATGGAGCCATTGAAACCAATCATGTCCAAATCATCATGGCTGGTCCTAAACTAACTCCTACATACCAACATCAACAAGTGCCTATCTATCAGCAACCTCTACAACAATAGCAACAACAACAAACTTAGATCCCTCAGCAACCCATGCAGAACTATCAGCAACATGCGCATCAAACCCATCAAGGCAATCTGACCAATCAGGGTAATGCCATCTCCACTACTCCTAATTAGAACAGACCTAGAGCCCAAACTTACTAGAAGAGAACCTTCACACAACTTGGTGATCCTTTAGATGTTATCTTTTATCGAATGGCCAAGGCCAATCTGATCACGTACCTACCCATTCAACAATTTGATGACGTAACTCCCAAGCCTAACTGGTACAATGATCACAAGTACTATGATTATCACCGTGTCAAAGGACACACTACCCTAAGGTGTATGAAACTCAAGTATTATATCCAAGATCTCATTGACACAAAGGAGATCCAAGTGGATACACCAGCCCAAGCCTCACCTAATGCCAATTTGCAGATATATCAGAACGTGTTTCCACAACAAAATGCTAGGAAGAACCAAGCCAATGCTAATCCTTCTAATCAAAACCAAGGCAAAGGAAAATAAGGAGATCATGCTGATCAAAAATATTATATAGCTGCCCATATAAACTATGACAAATTTGTTGGATGCATAACCCAAGTTGAACCCACAGTCAATGTCATCCATGTCAGAGGAGCTGATAGTTAATGTCCAATCACCACACAAAGAGGCTAGATAACTATTGTCGGTGCCACTCCAAGGATAGCACACAATGCACAATATAACCACATAGAACATATTGGGAATACACCTACCCAAATATCCATCCTTGACCTTCTCCGCACTTCACCCCTCCATCAGGAAATCCTCAACCAAGCCCTCCAATAAGGACATATCCCCACAGACATTAACACCATCTAGTTTGAGAACCTTTTGGGACATCTATCTGCATCTTGTGCTCTATCCTTCAGGCCATTTGACATACCAATCATTGCATTTGACCATAATCCCCCTCTCCACATCATCTTCATGGTCCAAGATTTTTCCATCAAAAGGGTCATGATAGATAATGGCTCTGCCCTAAACTTATGTACTCTCAAATTTATTCAAAAGATAGGGTTCATGGAGGTTGATATATCACATGAAGTAATCACCATCAAGGCATATGATAACTTGGAGCATACCTCTAAAGGTACTATTCTTTTGCCTATTCAGTTAGGCCCAGCAATGCAAGACACAATTTTCCATGTTGCTGATCTTGACTTACCATTTAACATCCTCCTCGACTGACCATGGATTCATTCCATCAAGGCTATACCATCTACTTACCATCAGTGCATCAAATTTCCATATCAAGGCACTGAGGTTACCATCCATGCAGACCCCCAACCCTTCGCATACTGCCATGCAATGGAAGCATCATTCCCTCATTCTACCCATTGTCTTGGAACTGACATTGGTACTTCTGTCATCAGCTCTTCATGATCCCATAGTGATCCAGAGACTATCCTCACCTCCACTCTCTCTTTCGTCAAGATCAACAATTAGGGCTATGGTGAATACAGCTTGATTGATGCCTTGGTAGTTGGGGCCCTTCCACTTGATCCACATACACAAGGGCGCTCGAACCATCAAAGCAAGCCCATTGAAGAAAATCATGAAATTAAGGAAATGAGATCTATGAATTTTGTCTCCCATGGAAACATAAACAATCAAGAGATGGACCTTAACATTAATATGTGGTTGTACAAAGATCCCCCACCACCTGACACTCAACTTCTTGGCTCCTTCAAAGACAAGTATCCACAATCACACAAGTACACCACTAAGTAATGGAAATATCAAGGCGGTGGTCTAGAACCACAAGAAGGTGGAAGAAAAGACCCCATCACAACATCCAAGAATCCACAACATTAAGGTCTTGGATTTAATACCACTTGCCTATGTATAAAAGAGCCCAATACCACAACTGGGGGCACTAACATGACCAACGTTCCTTTCTTGAATAGCCAGGATGACCTCGTAGAGATCGAAGACATCCCTGAAGAGGAAGAAAAGAAATCCTATGATGACATCTTCGATGATGATACCCTCCTGGGCACTTCTATCCTCCAACAACTTGCCATTAACCTCATAGAACTTCCCCTCATCCACCCTGAACTCATAGACTGGGACCAACCAAGCATCACACATATCGATGAGTTCCAAAGCACAGAAGCACTCCTAGAATTCATGGGAAGTTATACTTTGATGGATCCTACACATCGCATGGATCAGGGGCAAGAATCCTATCCATCACACCTCAAGGTGACTATATTCCAAAATCATTCAAAATAGGATTCCTATGTACTAATAACATTGCAGAATATGAGGCTCTCATCTCAGGCCTCAAAACAACTATCTAATGGAATATAACAGAACTACAAGTGTTTGGAGATTCCTAGCTAATTATCAAGTAGGTCCTAGATGAATTTTAGACAAAGGATGACAAGCTACTACCTTACAAAGAATTGGTGGATAGACTGAAAGAACATTTCTTGAATCTATAGTTCACGCAAATACCAAGGCTTTAGAACAAAGAAGCTGATGCAATGGCAACCATCACATCCTTATTGTAAATCCCTCATGATGCATCATAGTATGAATTCCTAGTCAAGAAGCTACACATGTCTACTTATGAGAATGTCGATGCAGAAATGGTGTGTGTCTTGGTTGGTCCTCAGTTCCCGTGGTACCATGACATCCATGAATATCTTAAAAATGGTATCATATCTCCCCATCTCACCACCAACCAATGCCAAAACCTAATTTGAAGAGCTTCCCACTACACTCTTGTAGCCAAAACTCTTTATCGTCGAGGATATCATAACATCCTCTCTAGTTATTTACATTCAAACGAGGCCATCCTGACTTTACAAGAGGTCCATGCTAGAATTTGTGGTGCCCACATGAGTGGCATGGTTCTAGAAAAGTAGTTGCTTTGAGTTGGGTATTATTGGACAACCATGGAACATGATGCTTGTGAATTCATTAGGAAATGTCTACCCTATCAGCAACATGCTAATTTGATTCATGCACTGGCACAAGACTTGCAGCCCATTGTGCCACCTTGGCCATTTTCATGTTGGGGCTTCGACCTCGTCAGCTTAATCACTCCCCTTTCCTCAGATGGACATAAGTACATAATCACTACCACAGAGTACTTCACAAAATGGGTTGAGGCAATTCTACTTACTCTTACTACTGGCATCCAAATATCCAAGTTCATCTTATATCATATCATTTGCCATTTTGGCATACCATCTACCATCTTCACTAACCATGACACACCTTTTGAAAACCAGCATGTGGATGATTTGTGTGCTAGAATCGACATTCACCATCATTTCTCTAGTCCATACTTCCCTCAAGAAAATGGCCAAGCTGAAGTGACCAATAAAACCATTCTAAAAATCCTCAAGAAGGTTGTCAATGATTCTCGTCGTGACTGGCACCTCCAAATAAATCCCTCCCTCTAGGCCTATCATACTTCTTATCGCACTCCCACATGCACCACCCCATATTCTCTTGTATATGGTGTCAAAGCCATTCTACCCATTGAGGTTGAGCTCCCATCATTGTGAGTCTCCATGAAGAACTATATCACTGACGAGGACTACCATGCGGCACACCTCACACAGCTAGACCTATTAGATGAAAAGAGACAACAAGCATATGATCACCTGGTTTCATACCAGAATCGACTCAAAAGGAGTTATAACAAGAAAGTCCATCCATGACAATTCCAAGTGGGTGACATGGTCCTCAAGGAAAATTAGAAAGCTCAAGCGCATTGAGAGAAAAAAGGCAAGTTTGAGCCTACCTGGTTGGGTCCTTATGTTGTCACAACATGCTTTGGTTCTGGAGCCTACCAGCTATCAACAATAGAAGGTGAGTCCTTGAATGATCCAATCAACATCATACATCTGAAGAGGTTCTATGCCTAAACCAAATCCTACATATTCCAGAAAATCCATAAAATTTGGAAAAAGCATAAAAATACAAAAGAAAAAAAAACAAGAAGAGAAAAGAAAAATAATTGTCCAATGGTGAAAAATTGGCAATTCAAGTGCCTTGGATAAGTATGTTGGTGAATACCTAGAAATAGGTGCCATACATAGTGGATTGAGTTATTATCTATCAAAAAACTATCCCCCCACCATTCCAAATCCCAATCCTTTTTATCCTCCCCATCCCCCACCACCATCCCCCAACATCCTTCTATTTAATCCTCAAGCAAATCCGTAATCCCTCCTGCACATATCTTGTACCATATCTTGTATAGCGCAATCCTTCTTGTATGTATCCTGTATAGCACGATCTTCTTGTCCCAAATCTTGAGCTTCTGTACATATCTTTTGTAAATCTCTCCCTATCCTTTGTATATATTTTCGTGTCTTGTTGTACATATCCTTATCAATCCTGCAACAACATTTTGATCAGAAATCTTGTCCCACTCAGCCTTATACTTTAGCAACATAAATTGTCAACTATTCTTGATCACAACGATTATTCTTTGACTCATCATTTGCTAGTGAAAAACAACGCTCATTCTCCCCATTAGCACAGGTCCACACAAATGTATGCAACTATATTGTCTAGCCTAAGCCTAATCATGGGTCCAAATAGATGTATCCTTCATGTCAGACTTAATCTTCCACAAATCACACTAGGTTTGTATCGATGTATCCTTCCACACTTTCAGACCAATCTTCCCACCATCAGTCAAATCAAATCTCTCTCCTTGGTGAAGGATGTCTTTGGATTCATCATTTTGGTCTTGGATTTTGTCCTTTGGATCTTGTTAAATTTTCACAACTTCTCGTTGTTCCTTTCCTTAAAGTCTCCATGATCCTTTATATCATGGTGCGCTGTGAATGAGGCTAATTTGGGGAAAGGTCTTTTGATTTCTTGCTTCTGCCTGTGAGTCAGTCAGCCACAACCCTTGCATGATTCACATGTGATCTTTTGGGTTACATGGTGCACTTGGGAAATGTTATTTTTTTGTGGTTTCTCTAGCATTGTTTCTACCATGTTTCCTCTTGGGTTCATGTGTGATGTTGGGGCAACCTTGTGTGTCTTTTTCACCTCAGTTCTATGCAACGCTAGTGATAAGGCCTTGTGATCACAGTATCCTTGTCAAGTCTCTAATGTTTCTATATCAAACTAGGTTGTGCTCTCCACATTTACACTTGGAGCTCCCCAAATCCCCCATCTTGCATCATATATATTAATCTTGCATCTTTCATATTTCATGTAGCTGCATTCTACATCCTACATTCCACCATCATATTGCATTCATGCATCTTTTCTCTTGTAAGTTTGGTTATTTATCCCCCCTTCTTCCCTTCCCTCTTGTGTTCTTTTTGAGAAAATTCCACAAAGTTTCCTCTTTGCGTTATTTTCTTGAGGGGGCACAACCCCTTATTCCTCTAAATCCTAGCCCGGGGCATCTTATTTTCTTGTCTTTGATGCCATGCCACTTGCGGCATCACATCAAAAAGGGGCAAAATGTAGAAACCTAAAAATCCTTTAGAAAATAAAATTATTTTTATTTTCCAAAAACCCCCGATGACATCATCATTTACTAATTAATTAATTAATATATTTTTATGTCATTAAATCCCTTTATTTTAATTAAACATCTTTAATTAAAGAATCTCTCCCCAAAGCATTTAAATCAATTTTAAGTAATTTTTCTCTCTTTATTAAATCAATATTTAATAAATGATGTCACATTCCCTAAATAAATTTTATATTTATTTAAAGCCTCAAAACCCTAGAATCTTCTAGCCTTTTCTAAACCCTTCCAATCTTTCCTAAACCTTTCCTACACCTATTTAAGAGATGTTTCCTACATTTCTTATCCTAATCCAAGTCATCTTTGACTTTTGGTCAAATCCTTCCCTTAATGAGCCTTACACACTCATTAAAGCCCCTTACACACTCTTTAAGGCTTCTTACAGCCTCATAAAGAGACCCATGTCTCTTCTTCCACACTTGTTCCCCTTGCACACTTCCCTAGTGTTTCTCACACGTGTGAGAAACCCTAACCCAAGGTAAACCTTACCATACCCCTAACTCTACCCCAAACCTTACCTCTAACTCTAACTCATCCTCTTAACCCAAGCCCTTCCTCAAATCCTATAAATACCCTCACTTCCTAAGAGAAAAGCACCAATTCACATCTTTTACTTTGAGTAAACTTATAATGCCATTTTAGTTTTAGAGCTTAATCATTTAGCATATTTGATAGATTAACTCTATTTTGTGCTTTCTAAATCATCATAGAATAAGCTTAATGGAATGAATATAGTTTTTATTCAATATTTTCTAATCATTGATGCATCATATCAAATTCTTCCTAGAATGCATTAGGGACAAGCTCCAAGTGCTTAGAGAGCACACCCACATCCCTCATAATCAGAGAAAATCAAACAATTCTTGAATGCATTTGTTTTGGCTCAATCTAAGGTGGCTTGGTTTTATATGTTTATGCTTTTGAACTGATATAAATGTTTGGATTAACTTAATGTTTGCTTGTTTAGGCCTTTCAAAATAGACACAGATGGCCTAGCTCACAGTTTTATCCAAGAAATATTTGAACAATTTGCAATAGCAACAACATATTCTGCTTCAGCAGTAGACTGAGAAATGCATGCTTGTTTCTTGCTTATCCAAGTCACAAGCCTTTTTTCTAAAAAGAATGCTCCACTGGTTGTGCTCTTTCGGTCATCAATGTTTCCAGCCCAATCTACATCAGTGTAAACTCAAAGTTCAAATTTTCCTTCCTTTGTGTACCATAAACCATAGTCTTCAATCTTCTTAAAATATCTTAGAATAATTTTAACAACAACCATATGTGAATCTTTAGGATTAGTAGAAAATCTTGCTACAATCCCAATTGTGTGTGCTATATCAGGCCTACTGTATACCACATACATCAATTTTCCAATCATTGATCTATACAGTGTCTAATTTACCTCGGTTGATTCATCATCCTTTGTCAACTTGCATCCTATTACCATAGATGTTCCTACCGATTTTGAATCTTCCATGCCAAAAGTCTTTAACACTTCCTTTATGTATTTTGATTGAGTGATGCAAATCCCATCATTCTGTTGTATAATCTGCAAACCTAGAAAGAATTTAATCTCTCCAAACATTGACATCTCAAATTCCTTTTTCATTTCATCAACAAAAGATTTGCAAATCAAATCATGTCCTCCAAAGATTATGTCATCAACAAAAATTTCAGCAATCAAAATATTATCATCAAATTCTCCTTTCATGTACAAATTACTATTGTCACTTTTCCTTACAAAGCTAATACTGATAAGATAAGCATGCAGTCTTTCATACCATGCTCTCGATGCTTGCTTCAGTCCATATAGAGCTTTGTGCAGTCTACATACCATGTTCTTTTGATTCAGATCAATAAAACCTTTCGGTTGTTCTATGTAGACCTCCTCCTCAAGAATTCCATTTAGAAATGCTGATTTCACATCCATTTGATATACTTTGAATCCCTTATGTGCAGCATATGCAAGTAATATACGAACTCCTTCAAGTCTTTCTACTGGTGCAAAAGTTTCACCATAGTCTATACCTTCTTCTTGTGCATATCCATTGCATACAAGTCTTGCCTTATTCCTACTGACCTCACCATTCTCATTTAACTTGTCTCTAAAATTCCACCTAGTACCAATCACATTTTTATCATTTGGTCTCTGTACCAATGTCCATGTCTTGTTTTTCTCAATCTGTTCAATTTCTTCATTCATAGCCTTAACCCATTCCTCATTTTAAAGTGCATCTCTAACATTCTTAGGCTCAAATTCACAAACTAATCATGTGTTTTTTCTTAACTTACTTCAGGTCATCATGCCAGCTTTCTTGTCTCCAATGATTTGGTTCTGGGGATGGTGTCTTCTAAAAAATCTCGCCAACACTTGTTCTCTTCTTTTCTCATCATTTGGTTTAGGTTCATTTTGTTCATCGATAGCTTCTTCGTGGTTCTCAGTTTGCATTTGCTGATTCTCAGTAGCATTTTCCTGATGCTCGATAGACTCAGCCTGGGGCTTCGTTAGATAGTCTTGATGATCAACATATGTAAACCTACCATAGTCTTCCAGTTCCTTTCTTCTTTCTTCATTATTCTTTTTAGAAAACTCATCAACTTTTACATTAGCACTTTCAACCATTTTATTAGTATCCTTTTTCAAACATTTATAAGCTTTAATCTTAGTATAATATCCTAAAAATATTCCTTCATCACCTTTGGAGTCAAATTTACCATTCCTATCATCTTTTAGAATGTAACACCTACTTCTAAAAATTTTGAAATATCTTACATTCGGTGTATAGCCAAACCATAACTCATAAGGTGTCTTGTTCATGTCTTTCTTCAGTTGCACTCAGTTCAAGGTGTATATAGCAGTGCTAATTGCTTCTCTCCAGTACATTTGTGTACCATCTTTCTCAATCACCAATGTTCTGGCACAATCTACAATAGATCAGTTCCTTCTCTCAACAATTCCATTCTACTGTGGTGTCCTTGGTGTAGAAACATATCTTTTGATTCCATGCTCATTAGAGAAATTAGTGAATTCATCAGAAATAAACTCACCTCCTCTATGAGATCTCAAGCATTTTAATTCTTTCTCGGTTTCTTTTTCAACTTTATCCTTATACCACTTAAACAACTTGAAAGCCTCAGATTTTTATTTTAAGAACATGATTATCATCATCCTAGAGTATTCATCAACAAATAAAATAAAATATTTATCACCATAGTAGCTCTGAGTTCTCATAGGACCACATAAGTCGGTATGTACCAACTCCAAAATTCCTTTAGATGAATAGTCTTTGATTTTAAAACTAGATTTGGTCATCTTTCCTTTGTAACATTGATTGCACATAACATGATCAAGTTTGGTTAGACTCGATAAACCTCTAAATCTTCTCTTTTTACTGATCTTAACCATGTTATCAAAGTTCACATGACACAGTCTCTTATGCCACAACCATACATCTTCATTTTTGGCCAACAAACAAGAAGTTTCAGCATTATCAAGATAGAATAGATTACCTTTTGATTGTCCTCCAGTATCGACCAGCTTTCTAGTTTCATCATAGATTTTCACCTTCTTACTCTCAAATGAAACTCAGTGACCTGAGTTATTCAACTGTGCTACACTCAAAAAATTGTAGTTAATTCCTTTTACCTAGTATGCATTATCACATCTAATCCTATCATTCAATAAGATAGACCCTTTTCCTTTCACTTGACAAGGTGTATCATTTCCCATTTTGATTGATCCTCCATTGTAGTATTCAAGGTATTCAAATTTATCTTCATCACCAGTCATGTGATGTGTACAACCACTATCAATGATCCAAGTATCATTCTTGCTAACTTTAGAAATAAGGGTTGTTTCTACATACCTTTCCTCTTCTTTTGAATTATGTTTCATTGCAACAAATACCACTTTAATTTTATCATCAGTGTCAGTGTCGATGTCATTCTGATCTTCTCCAACAAGGTAACATGCCTTCTTGCCTTTTTCTCTGTAATCTCAATTGTTTCTTTTGTCATAGTGTTGGTTTCCTTTGTTATCTCTTCTGCCAAACTTTCCATCACCAGATCAATCATTGTCTTTATCTTCTTCTTTCCTTGTTAGGACATCTAGCATCAATATGGCCAATCTCTTTACAATTAAAAAAAGCTAAAGGTAACTTTCCCTTATACCTTCCTTTACCTTTCTAAAGTCTCTGGGCCATAAGTGATTCAAGCTCATCAAGCTCAACTTCATTGTCACTGCCACTTTCATTCTTTATGTTATGTTTATTGCTATATTTACCAATCTTTAGGGATGACATAAAAGAAAACTCAACACCCAATACAACACTATTGTGATAATTATTCAGCTCAAAATTAGTCAACTTGCCAATTAGACTATCAAGGGTAAGAGTACTATTAGGTGCATACCTCATTTCATGAATTGCAAATATTCTAATTGCATAGATATGCAACAAGGTTCTTAGTAGTTTACTTACAATAGTATCCTCAAAAATAATACCTCCTGCTCCTCGGATAGCATTGAGCACCTCTTTGACTCAGTTAGTGAATTGTGTTATGTTCTCACCTTCTTTCATTTTCATGTCATCAAATCTACCTCTTAAGCTTTTAGCTCGGGCTCTCATTACATTTACATCTCCACCATAAACTAGTGCAAGTTTGTCCCACATTTCCTTTGTTGTAGTGCATGCTTTGACATCTTTAAATTCAGCATCAAATAGAGCAGCAAAAATCTCTATCATAGTTATGTTGTGTTCATGTCTGTCTCTTAACTAATCAACTGTCAATAGTGCAATAGTTAGTTGTATGTAGCCATTGTCTAGTAGTGCGATAACAAATTCTCCAATTCTAGTTATGTGAAGCCTGATCCTACTTTTCCATGTCAAGAAGTTATCTTTGTTCAGCTTAGGCACTTCCCTCTTATACATCTTGTGATCTTTTGCTTACGTCCTTGAAACTTTCCTCCAAGAAAGAAATATTCTCTGATACCAATTGTTAGAATAAATGAGAGGGGGGGGGGGTGACTTAGTTAAATCAGTTATCCTACAGTCCCAAACTCTCAAATGTACTTTTCAAACCTTTTTTAATAATTCAAACAGATTGGTAAGATAAATATCAATCTTTCTATTCATTTACCGAATACTAGTAATTATCCAAAATGTGATTACTGATTAAATCAACTATGCAATATGTAAGGTATGATAGAAAATCAATCATATCAAATAAAACATAACACAATTATTTAACCTGGAAACCCTACTAAGGGAAAAACCACCTAGGACAGGTAACCCAAAAATATTTCACTCTTCTGAAGTGAGCTCGGTTAGGAGCCAACCCTGTTAAAGGTTACAATGCACACTATTAGGTGTGAACTGATTAGAGGTGTATCATCTTAAAATGGAAGCACTTCCATGTTAAGAGCATTTAGCCCTTCGAGTAAGTGGTTTGGGGTCATATTGGATGCCTTGAATTGGTCTTTTCTTTGATCTGGCTTTCTCCCTGCTTTCCACTTCTTTTCTGCTTCATTCTAGGTGAAATTAGGGTTAGGATCTTAAGGATTCTCCTGAATTTCCCTCTTCCATAGCTCTATTTTCTAGGTAGGATTTAGAAATGGATCCTCCTAGCCTTCATTTTAGTAATCATAGGATTTTATGTCTATTCTTGACATTCTCTCCTATTCTGGTATCATTTCTAGGTTTCTGGGCATCCTAGGACCTCCTAATTCAATTTTGAGTCAACCTAAGAAAAAGGTCAATGTCTTAGGTCAACCCTAACTAGGTCAGGGTCAAGCTCAACCCTGAATAGGTTAGGGTTAATGTCAACTTTGACCCCTTTCTCCAAAATTTCCAGATCCTTAATTTCTAGGCTTCGGGCTTTCGGGAAATTTATTTTACCGCCCCCAGGTTGGCCATTTCGGGTTTTGGGATGGTAAATCTTTTAATTGCATTTAATCTAGGTATATTTTATAAAGGTGAGGACCTAATTGGGATTTAATTCTCCAAGGTGGCCCATCTGGAGGAGTGTGCCCTAGATCACTATAAAAGGAGGCCTTCCTCTCTCATTTTCATCATCAAGTTTTGCAATCAATCATATCTCAAGTGTTCATGCTCAAGTTCTCTCAAGCTCTCAAGGTGTTCAAGAAAGAATTCATTCAAGCATTCAAGTCTTCTTCTTCATCCAAGTTTTCCATTGAAGATCAAGGATTCAAGCATTCAAGCTATTGAAGGGATTTGGTTCAAGCATTCAAGATCTATCATTCAAACCCTAGATCTAGCCACCATGGTGATGTGATCTTCCTTCAAGATCCTTTGTTCATCTTCAAGATCCATTTCATTCTTCCCTTAAGGTGGACTTCAAGCATACAATCATGAAGGTTTGATGTTGATGAAGGGTGCTCCCCTTAATACCACAAGCACATAACAGAAATAGAGAAACAACAACAATAATATGCAAGAATAGAAAATTGGGTTCTTATTATCTCCACAAATGTGGAATTACAAATTTTCAGAATTACAATATGCAAAGCCACATGGGCATTCCCTTACAATATTCTATAGGACAAAGCCTCGAATCAATACCCATATCTACTACCCAAAACTGCCCTAGACAACACTACGGGCCTTCTTTATATAGGCAATTTCCACCGCCTGAGAAGGTTCTAGAAATTTAGCCCTAAGGGCCGACCAAACTTAGAATTATTTTATTTTACAATTTATTACATCAAAGTCAGCTCAAAATGAGTTTTGAAACCCGAACATAAATTTTGAAGGAAAATTATTTTTCGCCATTTCAGGTGGCCCGACTTTCGGAGACCATAACTCATCACCAGTTGACCTGATTGACTATTATAACCCCATTTTGGAAATGCCATGAAGCGCTCTACAGGCTTGACTAGCGCAAAGCGCTTGTCACCCAATTTTTTGACCTCATCCGGGGCCTCTAAAGCCTTCAAAACTGAGTTCAAAGTTTCTGTACCCTACTGCCAATACCGAAAATCTTCAATATCTTCAAAACTAGACCTGATCTAGCCATGAAACTTTGCTGGTAGGCTGATATGACTGAGATGAACCTCCACATGTAAAATTAGAACATTCCGAGATTGTAAGACCAACTTACTAAAAATAGCAAGTTTCCATAAATAGCAGCTCTGCACAAGATAGCCCTTATTGAATACAAAAACTAAATTTTTTTTTTTTGGGTGATGCAAGATTGCTCTTACACCCAAGATGCTCCTGCATCAGATGTTCAAGCTTTCATATCTACATACTTGATTACATTCCAAATACATTAGCATATCTATTGAATTGCATAGCTTCATTGTTAGATTCATTTCTACTACTTGCTAGCATTCTCCATTTCAATTTCAATATTAAGGTTGATTCCAAACCGGGGTTTGACCAAGGCAAACCCCCCATACAAAAAAAACCCCATTTTCTTGTAGGTACAGGTGCGGAATTTTAGATCTGAGAGAAAATTTGGATACCCTTTTCGACAAACTTTTGGGATCTGCGAATAGAATTCGAATCGGACTTCAAATAAAAAATGTAGTATTTGACCTTTTATGAGGGTCAAACTCGACCTCCCTTAGAATTGGAAAAGATTTCTGGGTTTTGTAGATCTCGCAGTTTCGGTTCAAGATAGCAAAAAGTAGTAATTTCTGAGACTGTTTGACAGGGTTTTCAGCAGGTTCTTTTTCGGAGGTAAGTACTTTTATCTCTTCATTTCAACATTAGTCATTTACATTTACTTTCAAAATCAATACAATCTCATGTAAGTATAAAATATTGGCTTTGGGGTCTCTTTTATGTACAAACCATTGTCCTAGGACCCCATACACTATTTTATCTATTACAAGAGGATTTATCACTAACAATTAAATATTGACCAACATTCCCTATGGGGTCAACAAGATAACAATTAACATTCTTTGAATGTCATATGGTAATACAAAAAGATTGTTAGGTCCACTCGGTTAAAATATTTTGTTGAATCAATGGTTAAAATGATAAAATTTTGATTTGATTCAAATACAACTCAATTGAAAATATTCAGATCTATGCTAAGATCATAAAACTCATTTGATCATTAATCAATTCACTTCCTCAATATTCCCCAACTTACCTCACTCGATGTATATATCTAGTGTAGGAGCACCTAGGCTAGCCTCCTAGTTCTTAGTAATTTTGGCTTGTATCTGATCTTTTCCAAGTTAAAAGTGTGTTTAATTTGGACCTTAGAAGGTCTTGCAAGTATGTGTGACTAGTTGGATTAGTAATTAGTACTATCCAATCTAGCTAGGTTAGTTTTCTTTCATGTTAGGCTTTAGGGATAATCCTAAAAGTTGGGAAGTGAATCCTAAATGTGTCTTAATCTTGAGAAATGTATGGGAGATGCTGAAAATGGCCTTAAAGAAGTTAGTTCATCGAACTAAGTGGGATAGAGGTCCTAGAAAATAGTTTGCATCATAAGTGTAAAAGATGCTAAAAACTTGTCATGGCAACATGAGCAATTTTTGCAAATGTTGCATGCACTTTGACATCTTTGGATTCTCCTCATTCTAGGAGTGGAAAATCAATGTAAAGGCCTAAAATCATGGGATAGGTATCTTAAGATACCTTTTGGTTCATTTCCCGAGTTAGAAGTTAGAAGATGTAAGTTTTTGAGCTATGAATAGTGAAGTCTCCTAGTTTTTCAAGGTATGGTCGAGCTGTGTTAATGGTGATAGTATGTTATTGAGTTAGACTATGAACCCTAATAGTGGAATCATGATCTAGAGATAGTTTTAAGTGTTTTTCATTTAGGCATCAGATAGTTTAGAGTTGATTCAATAGTCTTTTGAAAATCTTTTAGTAGATCTGTAGTTCATCAGTTATTTCTAGGTAGGTTTTAGTTTTATGGCTCCCCCATGAATTCTAACCAAGGGAAACCTAGGGTTTTGAATGGGAATGGATAGGGAGCCATTTTATAGTGTAAATATGGAGTTAGAAGGATTGAGGAGACATGATACTAATTTTAAAGTCATGCCCTAGGAAAGACTGATGATCCCGGTTAGAGGTGTGACAATGGAGAAAAGAGTGTTTGCATGCAGGGGAAAGGAAGAATGTACAGAACAAGTATGGTACCAGTCAGCATATGAAGTTTCCATTTCATTTTGGAGAGATTGAGTATTGATCAATCCATTTGGGTGAGTTTCAAGCAAGAAATCAGTAAAGTCCTTGAAACTAGGCCTATTAGCCCTATTAGCCCTACTTTGTAGGAAGGCTGTGTACGGAGGCCATAGAAACCTAAATCCTCTTGAATCTTTTATAATTCCCAAAAGGGTACTCGAATTTGAATTTTTTTTTGCAAGTCATTTTAGAATATTTGTCAAGAAATTGGAAAAAGACCCTATCAAGGGCTACAAGGAAACTAGGCCTAATTAGGCCTCTATAAGAATAGTTCTTGAACTTGATTGAAAATGGCTTTGAGATCCATCAAAATGGATTCAAATGGAAAAATAATGGATGTTTTCAAGGTATTTGGTACCCCTGCAACCACTTTGGTAGTTTTTATGAGAAGGGAACTTAGAGTCTTCTAAGTGATTGAAAGTATTGAGACAAAACTTTAAGGTGAATGTCCTTCAAGGTTAAGCACAAGGAGATTGAATCTTACAATAGAGTTTGGTAGAGTTTTAGGTTGGTCACCTAAGAATAGTAAGATCCTTAAAGAGAATAGGATCCTTTGGAGAGGACAAGCAAGGTCCTAGTTGCAATTGTGTGAGCACACCAAGAAGCACATACATCATATTGGTATCAGAGCTTGTTTTGATGAGGTTTATGGTTAATGTTACAACCTACTAAGTCAGTAGGAGATAATACATCATTTGAGTTAGTAGGATAGAATACAATGGTGACTAATGTTGAGTTAGCAAAGAAAGTGGAAGACCAGGAAGAAGAAAATGGATTGCTTAGAGAAATATTGGAACAATTGGAACTTAAGGTAGAAGAAGTAGATGTGAAGGCTGAGGAATCCAAAGAAAAAGTAGATGGGAGGAAAAAGGAGATCCTTTTGGAGGATGAAGTCCTTGAACTAGATCCAGTTCTAGCTAAAGATCCATTCTTAAAGGCATTGAAAGCCTTGAGTGGGAAAGCATTAGAAGGCATTCCAATCTTCAATGGGAAGATGTAACAAGAGGTAGTCCTAGATTGGATAGAAGGACTAGAGAATCACTTTGAGTTTGATGGCATCACTAAGGCTCAAAAGGTGAAAATGGCCAAAGGAAGATTGAGAGGTGATGTGAGTGTTCCAAGGTTTGCTTGCACAACTTCTAAGAGACCTAGCTTATCTCTATTAATGATCCTAATCTCCTCTAAGATCTCCAAAGGATTATATGATTAACTAAGGTCTTACCAAGTTCCTCTCCAAGAGCCTCACTCCTTGTGCTTCACCTTGAAGGACAAACACCATGTAGTTACTTCAATACTCCTCCTACACTTAGAAAGATCTAAGTGCCATCTCCTCACAAACATCCAATTTAATTTTAGGGGTGCCAAAAATGTTGGAAACATTCCTAATGCTTCCATTTTAATCCTTTTATAAGGATCTTCAAGCCCTTTTTCACCGGGTTCAAGTTTTCACCTTGAGGAGGCCTATTTAGGTCTAAATCTGTGTAGCCTTTTGCAAAGACCTTTTACCAATTCTTGCTAAAAATTCTCAAAACCCTCACTAAAATAATTATGGATTTGGATACCCTTTTTTATTTTATAAAGGATTCTATAGTTTTTAAACTCCTAAGCCTTCCGTACATAGGATTCCTATAATCTAGCCAAATAGGGCTAATAGGCCTATTTCCTAGGACTAGACTCATATCTTAATTGAAACTCACTCAAATGGATTAGTATTACCACAATAATCATAACATGAATTTATATGTTTATATCCCACCTATAACTATACTTTTTCTATATAGTACTTGAAACCCTTGCATATAATCTTCAATTTAACACTGTCAAACCCTTAACCAGGCACTCTAGGCTCGCCTAAGGCTTGACATTTAAAATAGAAAATTGAATCCTCTAGACTCCTACCTCTATATAAATTATGTAAAAAGGCTCCAATATAATATTCATCCACCTTTTTGAAGTTTCAAGGGTTGAATCTCAAGTGGGAGCCATGAAAGAAAAAATAGTCTAAAAGGAACCAGCACACTGTCTAATTCAAACTTATTTTCCCTCAACTAGAAGACTAACTCAAAACAACTATGAAACTGAAAATAAAAGTCTTAACACATCCTAAAATATTCAAATCCAAGGCTAACTTCAAAGCTTCAATCTATTAGAACACAATAGACATGTAAGAACAATAAACTGTGCACGTATCTTGAACTTTCCTTGCTTGCTTAACAAAATAACTTCCTTACAATACTGTCTATCTCAGGATTCGAGCCTCTATGAAACTTAGATGCCTTTCTCCATATTTTTATGGCATCTTAGTTACTCTCTCAATCCTATCTTCTAGGGGATCCTGTGCTGTCGAGTTGCATGCAACATTTGCCATTATTGCATATGTTGTCATGATAACTTTTTAACAACATTTGACATCTTTGCCTTCATGCCACCATCCTAATTCATAGGACCTCTAACCTCTATATCTCAAGGAACCAACTTCATTTATGGCCTCAAGGCATCTTTCTTACATCATTCATGTGTTTAGAACACATTAATTGCTCAAATCCATCTCTAAGCTTCTAAGCCTAAGTTTAATAAAAAATAGCTAACAATGACTAATTGGTGACCTTAGCACTATCACTAACTCACTTAGTCCACATTGCAACACCTTCTAAGGTCCAAATCAAACATACACTTCTCTAACTTGGCCAATGTCAAATACAAGGCAAAATAACATAAACAATGGAGGTTAGCCTAGGTGCTTCTACACCAAGAGGCCCTGCACTCACTTGGTGGAAATTCATCCAAGATGAGAGGGTGAAAGAAGGAAAAAATCCATTTGCTACATGGAAGGAAATGGTAGCCAAAATCAGGGATGCATATGTGCTAGAGGATTATGAAATCCAAATCCATAAGAAAAGACAAGGTCTTAGGCAGAAGGACTTGGATGTGAACTCTTATACTGAAGAGTTCCAAAGACTTTGCATGAGGTCACAAGTTGTAGAGGATGAGAAGGTAAAGGTAGCAAGGTACCTTAATGGGCTCAAGTGGAATATTCAGGATGAGATGATTCTCTTGACTCCAGACACCATTCAAAAATGTCATCAGCTTGCTATCAAGGTAGAAGAGAAGTTGAGAAAGAAACAAGACTCTAGCACTTCAAGAGGCAGAGGAAGAGGAAGAGATAGTAGAGGACAAAGAAGTGGATATGGTGGAAGGAGTTCAGAGCCAAGGAATTAAGGATAATTTAAATACACTAGATAACAAGAAGGAGGCTCTAGTAGAGGTAGCAGAGGAAGGAGCTCAAATTTTAGAGGAAGAAGTGGTGGACAAGGAAGAGGCAACTATTTTTCCAACATGAAGTGTTACCATTGTAACCAAATGGGACACCTTGCCTATGGGTGTCCAGAGAAGGGTAGTACTTCTCAAGGAGGTGAAAAAAGAGTTAATTTTGTTCAAGAAGAGATAAATGTAGGAGTCAAACTCCCTGAGGTACCACTAACATTAGAGGAAGGTGATAACCTCATGATGAGGAGAACATTGATCAAAGAACTGATTAAGGAGGAGACAAGCCAGAGGAGATCCCTGTTTAGGATCAAATGTAAGATGATGGGTAAGGTGTGTACAGTCATCATAGACTTAGGGTCTACTAACAAAATTATGTTAGAGGAAGCAGTTAGGAAGTTAAAAATGATAAGGATACCCCACACTAATCCTTACAAGGTCACATGGCTAAATAAAGGACAACATGTCTTAGTGAATGAGTTGGCTTGGGTTGAGTTCTCAGTTGGGAGATATAAGACAAGGTACTATGTGATGTGTTACCTATGGATGCATGTCACTTTCTCCTAGGTAGACCATGGCAATTTGACCTCCAAGCTATGCATGATGGAGTGAAGAATTCATATAATTTCAAGAAGGATAATGTGACATTTAAGATTTAGTCATTGTTAGAGGATACAAAGATGAAGTCAATAGGTCCCAATGTACTCATGGTTGGTGAGAAAGATTTCTTATAATCCCTTGAAGAAGGAGAAGGAGTTGAATTTTTACTGGTGTTGAGGCCAAGGGAGGTAAGTGATGACAAGGCAGCCAAGAAGCTACAGCTACCTAAGGAAATACAAAGTATGTTACAGACCTATGAAGGCATTATAAATGATGGAAAACCATTAGCATTACCCCCTAAAAGAGCTATAAGTCATAGGATAGACTTCATACTAGGAGATACCCTTCCCAATAAGGAAGCTTATAAGATGACCCCTCAACAAAATGAGGAAATTGCTATAGAAATCCAAGAGCTTTTAAGTCAAGGTCTTATAAGAAAGAGAATCAACCCATGTGTCATACCCACTATCCTAGCATCTAAAAAGGGAGGAACTTGGAGACTTTGTACTGATTCAAGGGCCATAAATAGGATAACCATTAGGTATTGGTTCCCTATCCCTTGGATAGAAGACCTAATGGATTGTCTAGCAGAAGCCAAGTACTTTACCAAGATAGACTTAAAGAGTGGTTATCACCAAATTAGGATACATGAGGGAGATGAGTGGAAAATAGCCTTCAAAACCAATGAGGGTTTATATGAATGGCTTGTCATGCCATTTTGACTATATAATTCCACCTCCACATTCATGAGGCTTGTGAATGAAGTTCTTAAGGACTACATCAAAAAATTTGTAGTGGTACATCTTGATGATATGCTGATTTATAGCAAGAGAAAGGATGAACATCTCCAACACCTAGAGACTGTTATCAAGAGGCTGCATGATGAAAGTGTTGGCAAGTTGACTATACTAAAGTATATGATTGTATTTAGTGTTTTCATTATGGTAACAAAGTCATATAGAGTTTTGGAGTCAGTGCACTTTATCACAAGGTCAGAATATGGCTAAGTATAGAAGACTAGACAGTTAGCAGAGCAACAATAGATCAGAGCATCATCGCATGTGCGTATGACCTAGTTATGGTATGTTCCCTTGAAGTTAAGCTTGTAAATATGTATTCATGCTAATTTTAAGAGTGCATGATAATATGAGATAGTATGACAAAGATACAGATAATTGAAGAGGTACAGCCAGTGAACGCCAGAACAGAACAAAGTATGCAACCGGCTATTTCTATTTTGATTAGCGGTTATAATAATATTTTGTAAAGGCTATGCACCTATTGTAATTAGGTTCTAGACATGTAAAAATATTTTTTTGTAAACACGCTTGAGCCAATTCACTTGGAAGTGTTGTATGTAATCGGTTAAAGGGCCGACCTAGTTAATTGTTTTGTAAGCACATATAAATATGACATGCACCTTGGTAATTGAATAGTGACAAGAAAATAGAGAAAGAAGAGTAGAGAAGAAGTATGTGAATAACAGTCAGTATGTTGTAGAGCTTCACAAGAGGATGGAGCATTAGTGCATCAAAGGAACTAATCTGACAAGCAGTGTCACAACACTAGTTTATCCAGCATATATAGTGTGTATCTAAGATCAGAAGGTTGTAGCCTTCACCACTTGAGTAGTGAGCTCTAGGATAGTGTGTCCCCACCCCTAATAGGGTTATTGTAAAAGACTCCTAATAGGGTCTGAACTTTCACCAAGTCACCATACTAAAAGCATTATAAAGAACAACTCCTAACAGGGTTGCAAATCTTCTAACAAGGATCATAAGACACTAGTGCAGTTCTTAGTGGGTGTCAATTTCCACCAGGGTTTTTACCTATTTGGGTTTCCCTGTAATCATATTGGTGTTATGTGTTGTGATTTTCTATCTTGTTTACATTGATTTTTATTTTAGTACTTAAGCAATCAAGTTAAATTTCAAGAGTAAAGTAAAAATATTAAAATATATTGAATAATGATTCACCCCCCCCTCCTCTCAATGTTCCTAACAATTGGTATCAAAGCTCTGGTCCTCTGAAGAAATGTTTAACCACTTGAGGAGATTAATGGGTTCAGAAGAAGAAAAGAATCTGAAGAAGAATCTTATGGCAGCTCTTGAAGACCTTGACAGATCTAAGAAAGAAGTTGAAGAACTAAAATTGAAAGTCACTGGTGCACAAGTATTTATCAAGAAGCTAAGAAAATATTTGAAAGATTGTTCAAACAATGATTTAGGGAAAATGGTCAAAAAGATAAATGAAGAGAACACATCTCTAAAAGATTAGATTGAAGAATTGGATGATAAGCTAACTAACAATCAAGAAGTTTATGATGAATAGATCAAAGAGAACCTTCAACTAAATGAAGAATTGAGGCAAGTAAACATGGAAATATTGGAGCTAAGAAACAACAAAGAAAAGTTAGAATCTGAATTGATTGAAGAAAAGAATCACATTGATAAATTACACACAAGCAAGGATCTGATAGAATCTCAATTATATGCTTGGAAGCTTAAAGGAGATACCAACGACATTGGATTCAATGAAGCACAAAATCAGATTGATGAGATGAGAGCAAGGATGAAAGCACCAGAAGACACCATAGATGCTAAGGAGACTAGAAATCAGACTAAAGACAATGTTGAACCATCTAAGGATGAGTGCAAGCCAGTAGACCAAACTTGTTATGCATGTAACAAGCATGGACATATAGCAAGGAATTGTAAAGAGGTAAGACCTTTCAATGGTTACTATTATTCATGCAATAAATTTTGTCATAGAGCTATGAATTGTAGAACAAGTCAGAAGAACAAGACTCAGCATAATCAGAGAAATCAGAATCAACCAAATGCAAAAAGTTCTCAGAGTATTACATGTCAGATATGTAATTATAATGGTCACTCAGCTAGAAAATGTAAAATGGTAATGCATATCAATGCACTGAGGAATTTAAGGCCTCTAGTTATTTGTCACTCTTGTAACAAGGATGGACACATCTCAAAGTTTTGTAGATCAAGAACACAAAGTCAGGAAAGCCCTAGAAAGGTAGAAGAATCAATATTGGATACCAAAGGGGAAGTCAAGTTTGTGAAAGCTTCAGAAGATGCGAGCTAAATTTGGTTAGAGGAAAAGAAGGATAAGGTTGATGAGTATGTATTAGATACATCCATAGTGGATGCACCCTCTACATCTGGATGAATGACCCTTAGGGTCATAGGGGGAGCTAATTTATCTCTAGACCCCTACATGACTGGTATACTCACCCTCAAAGTATGCACCTTTAGATTTAACATTTTGGAGATTATGTGATGCTATGTGAAAGAGCGCACTACCTGATCGATTGCAGGATAGAAGTTAGAAATTATTAGTTGATTTTTGGTTTATGCAGCAAGCATTAATGACAAAAATTTCACTTTATAGTCTGCAGAAATTTACAGATCACTCATTGCATTCAAGTTTGAGTGATTGGAAACCATAGGAGCCCGAGCAGTTGAATTTTGAAGTGTTGGAGCTTGATTTACCAACAAAGAAGTGTAATTGATCAGCTATGAAGCCCTAGTCTGACGTGTCAATTTAGAAGTCTTTGGAATCCAATTTAAAGCATTAACCAAGTAAGTTATGGCTACACCACTTGTATTTGATGTTTCTGAGAGAAAGAGATACATTTTCAAGAGACACCCTTTTAAGTCAACCTTAGATGACCTAGAAGGTGCATTTTCAAGAACCCCAATGGGCGTCATGCATGTGGAAGACATATGTACATATGTATATTAAAAAAAGGAGCTAGTTGGCTTAGACAAAATTAGGTCACATCTTGAGACAATGACACAACCTGATAAAACATTCACAGATGAGTTTGCGCACCTAGAAGAACACCCTATCATTGAGTATGCTACTGAACATGAATTCTATGAATCTATGTGGATCAAGATCTTGTTAAGAAGAATCCATGATGACCTATTTTGGATAGGTGAAGTCCCAATAAGAATCATAGGAGATCTTATTCATGAGATGATAGGCCTCTCTAGGATAGGTGCCATTCTACCAGTGGGTAAAGATGTAAGGAAAGTAGTTGAACAGGCATGTAAGTCTAGAAGTGATAGGAACAGTATGAAAATTGAGCCTATTAAAGAGAAAGACATCAAATTGATGTCCATGATACTAGGTTATAGGTTTCAGCACACCAACAAGGTAAATAGTGTGTCCACAGCCACTATTTTTACAGCAATCAGAATTGTTAAGGAAAATGGAGAGTTCAATTTGTGTGAGATCTTGCATGCACAATTGATTGATAACATTAAAGCCATCAAGCATGATAAGACCAAAATATTCAGGTTTGGGTCTTTAATCATCTACATGTACTTCCATATACTTGGAAAGGTTTTAGATTTGTACTAAGACAAAAGTATGCCTACAATGCCTCAAATATCTCTCAAGACATCTACTAAGAGCACATTGAAGGATTACATAACAATATAACTGAAGACATTTAGGATCAAAATGTAGATGAGGTACATGATACCAGAAAGTATTGTTGAGAAATACAAAGATAGCATTTGTTTTATGGTAGAAACTGATACATGTATGGAAGTAGTTGAGCCTAGAACAAAGTGGATCCATCCACTTGGTTTTTAGGTAGAGGAACCAATTTTGGAAGCATATGCACAAGTACTACTTTTAGTACCTAAGAACCCTAATGAACCTAGGTGGGGTACTTATGAAGAAAATACAAGGGAAGTTGATGCAGTTCTAAATTGTGTAGCAACTAAGAGGAAAGCCTCTAAGATTACATTCGAGATACTCAAAATTCATGGTGTAACACAGGTAGACCTAGAGAAAGCAAGAGAAAAAAAGATAGCATTGGAGATTGAGAGCACATCCACAGTGGAAGCTAAGAAAGATGATCCCAAACTAAAGAAAGTCAAGATTGAGAAAACTGAAGATCCAAAGGATAAACAGGGTAAAACATATGTTATCCCACCTATGCCCAAAGTTAAAATTGATCTAAAATCACCTCCAAAGTATAAGACAATAACCAAGAGGAAGAAGGAGACCGGTGCAAGTCACCCATCCTTGCGAGCAACTAGAAGTAAGAAAAATTCTCAAGCACCTCCTGAGGTAGGTTTCAGACCTAGTCTTCAAGTTTTGAGAGAAAAGGATTATTGATGAAGGTAGATTAGATCAGATAGGAAATTTTTATGAGAAGTATAGTGAAATTGATAAATCAGAAGTTCATGGCATGATCATAAAACATATGATTAAGTTCAAGAAGATAGTCTTGGAACTTAAGACAGTCATTCCAGACAATTTTTGGAATATCTTGGAATCCCTGAAGAAATAGGCTATTGAATGAGATCTTAGAATAAGGGAAAATATTCTAGATGAAAGTCTCCCTGTATGTTCCTTAGAAGAGAAAACATTATTTTTAGATGTGGTGAAGCTACACCTCATAACAAAGTTGAGAACACTGCACATAATGGATAAAAAACTTTGAGCTAGTAGCAAAAGAGATAGAGAAAGATTTTGAGAAAGTCTTTCTGAATAGGCACATGTATGCACCTACTGCACCCACAACTCAAGTACCCTCCAAGGAAGCCAAGGTGGTAGAGACCACAAATGTACCAGTAATAGGTCCTCAGGACTTGATGCCTACAATGGTAACACCTACAGAGGCAGTAAAGTCTACATCCATGACTAAGGCACAAAAAGATGACACAATCTTTATTGATAATGTAGAGATTGCAATGGCGGCCACAAATAATGACTTTGATAAATTTAAGGAAGCTTTTGTGAGCACACAAGAAGATGAAATTCTATGTGGTGACAATTCACCTAAGCTACAAGAACAAGTATTAATAGAGGATCTAATAGGTGAAGAAGAAGAAAAGGATAAAGAAAAAGAAAATGAAAAATAAAAAGAAAAGGTAGAAGAGGAGAAAGGAGAAGAAGAGGTAAAAAGAAGTGAACCAATAGATGAGCCATCTATTGAAATGGCTATGAAGATAAAACAAGAAGTGATGGACAACACTCCTATCACTCCCTTACCCTCAGCATCATTGTTGTCAAGTTTGACACCAGACACCACAAGCTTGGATTCTTGGGGAGAAGAAGACTTGATTAAGACTAGTGTCCTATCTATGGAGAAAGAAAAAGAGAAGAAAGTGATAAGGAACCCTCTATGTGTTGAATCAGTCAAAATTCTAAACAACTTGATACCTTTAGACAAGAAAGTGTCTAAGGTTCATTCAATTGATGATGTCAGTACTATATTGACAAACTTCAAAGAAAACTTTACTAGCTTGGAAGAATCTACATCCCAAGTTGCAGAAGGAAAATATATGAAGAAGAGATTGAGTGAACTAACTGGAAACTTTACACTTGACCTCAGTTCATTGAAGATTGGTCAAGCATCCTAAGGAGTTCACAACTAATGAAAGGAAGATCATTTCTGATTGTATGAACCAACATAAGCTAACTGGTGATCACTACAAGAAAATCCAAGAGGCAGAAGCAATGATAGACAATATAAGGAAATCAATAGAAGATTCCTCCACCAATGTCAACATGTGAAATAATGTGTACTAGGGGTAGATAGACAAAATAGAAAATGCTAAGAAGGAGATGTCTAAAATAAGAGCAAGGAAAACATAGCTCAGGAATGCTCTTGCACCCTCTCTAGATATACTTAATCAAAACATCATGGAGATCGATGCCACTATGGTGACATATGATCAAGGTTTGAGTATAGACTTGGAGAAGATGGAGAAGCTACAATATGTCTTATGCACCCATCTATAGATTGTTAATGCACTGATATCATTTTGGAAACAAGAGATCCATAACCTACAGATAGTATATCTAGATGTACTAACATTGTAAATACTTGTAGATACACTTTTTTGAGCACCTTTGTCATTAATGTCAAAGGGGGAGTATAGTATGTAGAATATGTAGAAAGAAGAGTATGGAGCTTTGTAAATAATGTAAAGAAAAAATATAGAAGGGGAGATATAAGTTAGAAGATATATTAGAAATTTTGCATAAGGGAACAGTTAGCAACTTCGCCATATTCCTTTGTTGCCATTAATGACAAAGAGGGAGATTGTTGGAAAATTGACTATACTAAAGTATATGACTGTTGTATGCACCCAAAAATGGTCGCCTAGACTTTGGGCCCCATTTATTTGATTTATTTATCCCTGAATCAGTTTTATCAATAATCAATATTTTTAACACTATCAATTTCTTCATCAAGTCCTATTTTATCATTTTCGATTATTTGCCTTGGGCTAACCATTTTATCCTAAGTCTTTATTTAATTAAAAGTAATATTTCCTTCCCTTTTAATAAATAAAAAGCCCTCACTTTTCTTCTTATCCTAAGTTGCACAAATAAAGCGCTATTCTTATTTTATAAAAAGAGAAAAAGTACTTTTTGTCTCATATGGACACAAAAGTCAACTCCTATTTTCCCATTGGAGGATAATTGTGCACAAGGATCAAGCTTCCATTTTTCTTCACTGTTGATTAAATCTTTTGCCTCTTAATCTCAATGGTCCATTTCTTCTCACTTTCTATAAAAGGAGAGCTCTCTCCTTCATTTTGAGAATCATGTTTTATGCTATTGTTATGCTGCAGGTTTCCTAGGTCATTTGGAGATTTCTTTGAAGACACTCTTGCATCCAAACTTTGAAGATCATTGTTTCATTCCATAGTTGCATATTTCCTTTCTTAGTTTTCATATCATGGCATTTTAGAGTAATTTTCCTTCTATGCAATATATTTAGTTCACATAGCTTAATTAGGAGTTTGTAATTCATTGCAATTTCCTTTCATAGATTAGTTTGCATTGTCATTTGATAGATTAATTTTGCACTCATACTAGTTTCATTTGCATCTTGCACATTTGATTCATTTTGGGAATTTTGGCACTCTTGTCCTAGTCTTCAATTTTATGAATCTCTCATTGTGTGGTTGACTAGCAAGGTCACAAGTTTGTAGCTCTAGCTAGCAATTTTATTAGAGTGTCTTGAAACTCCATGCATAGAGAGCTATGAGCCACTTTGTGAGGCCTCACCTTTGAGAAACCTTGCATGTAATGGTTCATAGAAGTGTGGTCACTTTTTCACCATACATTTCTGGCGCCCACCATGGGGTAGAGTAGATAGACTTTGTCCTTTAGATTTGTTGCATTTTTGTGATTTTTTGGATTAATTTGTGCATATTCTGTATTCTCTATTTTCTATCTCAGAATATCGCGCAACACTTCTCAGGATTATCATGCGACAGTTCTCAGTATACGCGCATGACACTTCATGTAGAAGAAGAATTACCTATCTGTATTTTGGTCTATCACCTGGTATCATACAAAGTATCACTCGACTGTTCTGCAGAGTATCGCCTAGACTGATAAGTATTGCCCGGGTACAAGAAACTGTGTCGCACAATTCTGGTGAAGTCTGAGGTATATCACTTGATCTGACAAAGAACTGCATTTTAAGTTTTATCATCCGAATTCGATCACATTTAGTTTGCTGGTTTACTTTATTGTATTTAGATAGATCTAACCTGCATTTCTTAGCTTAGATTAATCAATTTTTTGCATTACTTTCATTTAGATTTTGGATTTTCCTAAACCTCTTGTTGGTCTAAAAATTTGTTTTGTAGGTGCTCTTGCTTGAAGGAAATTTCCATAGTGCATGCTAAAAGGGCTACTAACTATTTTTGCAGGGCTGCCCAAAAGCATAAAAACAAAAAAAAATAAAAATATCAAGTGCTTGTGTTTTATTTCATTTCATGTGTGGCAATTACTAGTTGTTCATTTTCATAGGAATCTTAATATCTTATGGACGGGATTTTGAGGTGGTAGGAGAAGTATGCTCTTCACCCTTGTGGTGAACCAGAAAATCTTGACCCATCTTGGAATTTTGGAAGCAAGAGGGTAATTGAATTTGCTTGGTATGTTTGGGAGAAGTTTTTGAGATAGGGGAGTATGCTCTTCACCCTTGTGGTGAACCAAAAACCTTGAACCTCAAAAATCATCCATTCTTTGTTTAGTTTAGGATCCTTTAGCGGGCTTGCTCTTGAGAAATCAAGAGGAACGACCCACATGGGGAAAAGCCTTTTGCCGGCTATTCTGACTCACTATAATCTCAAGGCTATCGAGGACACAAAACCTTGGTAGACATAACACTTGTCTTCGCTTGATGTGAGTAGCTCATGGGATTGTGACCATGGGGAAATCATTAAGCAAGAATGCTTAAGGTACTCTTGAGGCCGTGAGGTCTGATTCCTCTATGAGGAGCAAGAGGGGTGTTATGAATGGAAGCCCTTACTTAGAACCATAGGTTAGAAGCCACCTTTATTTAGTCACTTATCTTCTTAGTGCAAGGATTGATCCAAGTGGACTAACTCGGATCACCCCAAGATACTCACCATATGTGTCCCTTTGGTTGTGTTGTTTGACACTTCCACGACAAAGCCAATATCTCTTGTGGGCAACCACTTGGTGTGAGGCAAGGGGGAATCAAGTTGTGGGCTAAGTTGGTAAGTATTGAGACTTGTCTTGTAGGTAGATATTTCTTGAAGTGTTTTTGAATGTGCTAAACTAGTGTAAACGTTCTCAACATACAAACAATCGGTAGCTTCTATAAGGTGCAATTTTACTTTTTGATAACACAAAGTGTTTATCTTGGAAAGGTTGCTTTTACCCTTGTTTCAAGTGTTTGAAGACATGTTTGATCCCCTACTATTTGCAAACCTATCCAAATGCTATTAAATTTGTGATTGAAATCAGACATTTTCACCCTAACATTTAGAAAATCCAAAATCAAACCTTAAAAACTTAAAAGTTTGCACACATTTGGTTAAAAACTACATCATCACCTGCTTAAGAGAGAAATATCACATGATAGTTCACACTAGATTGTGTTGCCTGATAGTTATTAGGTCTGTCACCTATTAGGTTTTAGTTCTATCACCTGGCATTGTGCGAAGTATCACCCGGTCTTAGGTATATTGCCTGGTTTGCCTGGAGTTTGTCACCTAAGAATTTTCAGTAGTATTCTTAGTTTCAGTCATTAAGTTGCTTTTAGTATGACCTGACCTTTGAGTAGGATATCTGATCTTGCTGTTAGAGACCTATTTTGACTGCAAATTTCTAATTTTAGCCTTCTAGGGATCATTTCAATTGATTTATAAGGTTACCTTGAAAATAATTTATCGAGTCAGAAAGATATTCCTAGTGAAAAGTTTGTCTTTAGAATTGTTGATTACACCCTTGGAGAATTCTGATCCTGCTATTGTCCAAATCATTTTCATATATCTCAATTTTGATTTGAGTTTTGGCTAAGTCCAACCTCCTGAGTCAAAAGTGCAAGGGTATTCACCATTTTATTTGAAGCACCTCTTTGACAGTGTTGGTGATGCCTTTTATTTTCTATCTTTTCATTTTCTCTTTGGACAATAGAGAATCTCAATTATCCTAGGTTGGAATTGACACTTTGAGAGATTGACCCATCACTTAGAATCTCTTTCTTCCATGTCAGTTACTACAAGATATCAAGTGAATCAAGGGAAAAGACCCCCAGTTATCTTTAATTAGTTACCACCAGTTAGAACATGTCAACAACGTAAGGAAAAGGAACCCCTCTTTGATCAGTCCCCTAAGAGTCAACTAGAGGTTGAGGCTAATCCTTGTGAGGAATGTACACCTAAGGCACACTACTCATTAGGCACAAACATGAGTTTCTCAAATATTAAGAATTCTAGAGAAGATATCAACCGCAATCTTCAAAACATGTTTTCAAGTTTCAGACATAATGATGATGATGACCTCAGATATAGTCCACCAAGGTCACCTCATGATAAATCAAGATATTGGGATCCTCAACAAAGAGCAGAAAGACACCATAGGTATAGTTCTTCAGAGTCAGGATCCCCACAACATTTTGATCACAACAATAATTCAGAATACCATGTCAATGCGGCCAACTTATTCAATGCATCAGGACCTTCATCTCCAACTAAGGAAAATTCTTGGCATACTAATGCTAGATTGAGGGCTATTGAAAAGGCTAAGCAAGCTTATAGAGATGAACAAGCCGCGAAATAGGAAAAACTTAGGAGATTGGAAGAGGAAGAGAAAGTCTTGTTAGAAATAAAGAAAAGAGCATTGCAAGAAGAAGAGGACAGGTTGTATGCGCGACAAATTCAAAGACAATTTGATGGAAGATGGACTAATAGTGGAACCAATTCTCCACTATCAACACCCTCTCAAAGTCCTAAGACTTGAAGGAGGTCTAGGAAACCCTCAAGATCACCAAGTCCAAGAGGAAGAAGAGTTTCAAAAGTTGATCACAATAGGAGAAATTCACCTCCTAAACTTTCTAGACAACCCTCCCAAAGAGTGCATCATACTTCACAACATGGGGGGAGGTATGTTAATTTGGACACCTTAGACTTCATGGCTATTCAACAAGAACCTTCATTTCAAGCCTACGTCGAAAGGTATGTGGAATAGAATAAAGATCAATTCTTAGAAAGTCTAATTAATAAGGGTGCAAGAGTTCCTTTTGATTTTGATGTGGATAGAAAGGTAAAGAAGCAAGACCCATCCAAAAATGAAGTGATCAAACAATTGCAAAGAGATGTATACAACATGAGAGCTCCCAAAAGTATTTTCAACTTAGATTCTATTTGTCCCAATCCTATTGACAAGAGTGTTGTAATGGTTGATTTTCCTAAGAAGGTGGAGTTTCCTACCTATGAAAAATATGATGGCATTGGTGACCCCCATGATGACGTAAGGCAATTTTACATCATGAGCTTCTCTTTCCACCATGAGGATTCATACTTAATAAGATTATTCCCTAGAAGCCTCAAGGGGCAAGAAATGGAGTGGTTCACTAACCTTACTCCCCTAGTCAAGACATTTAACAAACTTGTGGAAAGATTTGTACAACATTTTGCCTATAATTTAACACAATCTATCACAATGCTTGATTTGTGTAAACTGAAACAAAATCAAGGAGATTCATTTGTTGCATTCTTGCAAAGGTGGAGATGTTTATGTGCAAAGTACCCAAGCACAATTCCAGAAGAGGAGAGAATTGACATTATTGTGAGCAATTTGGTTCCAGAGTTAAGATATGAAGTTAGAAAGATTCCTTTCAACTCTTTTGACACTATGGTTGAGGTGGCATGTCACATTGAAGATGTCTTAAAAGAACAAGGAATTTTGGCAAAATCAACAAATAATACCAATGGCCAAAACAACAATAGTGGAAATAAGGACAAAAAGAACAATTATTGGAACAAGAATAAACAAGTGGTTAATGATGGTGTTGTTGATGCACCTCAACCTAAAACTGAAGTCCTTAATCTTTCCAAGGTGGTACAAGCCATGAAACTTCAAATGTCTTCAGAGCAACAAGATGGCAGACCAAAGAATCAAGGAAAGCCTAAGACTGAGAAGAGGCAATTCAAAAAGTTGGGAGATTCTTATGCTAACATTTTCAAAACTCTTATTGCTCATAATTTAGTACAACCTCAAGACCCTTTGAAATTCTACATTCTAGATCCAAAACCATATTGGTGGAATGAGAAGGCGTATTGTGTGTATCACAATGGAATTGGGAATGATATAGAGAACTGTTTCAAAATAAAACATCTTGTCCAAGACCTCATTGAGAATGGTAGATTCCAAGTGGATGGTTTAAACTCAAATTCTGATCACAAGGCTTTTAAAGAACCCTTGCCAAAGTATGAGAAAGGAGAAGGTTCCAACAACAATAATAAGAATGGCAAGGCAACAATCAACTATACATACACTAAAGCTGATAATGTGATCAACATGCTTGAGGTGGTTGAAGAAAATGTCAATATGATGAGGGGAAATGATTCTTATGATTATGATGATGATTCAAAGAAAATGCCTAATGAAGGACCCATAGTTGTGTTGAGAGGACCTAACTCACGTAGGGAATCTCAGTCTCTTCATGCTGTCACTAGGAGTCAAGTTAGTCAATCTCCTATTGTCATTAGAGGTCCTAATTCCAGCAAGCCTAGGCAGTCTTCATCTAAGCAAACTCCCTCTAAATCTGTTGTTGGCCCTGAGCTTAATTACAACCTTGTTGATCAAATTCAATGCACGCCAGCTCAGATTTCTATATTTGAACTCTTGGAATTGTCCCCAAGGCATAAGCATGTCCTTGAGGATGCTTTACGAGTGGCTAGTGTCCCTAACAACTTAGATATTGATCAATTGCAGAATATGGTCAACCATTTGGCTAGCCCTCATTACCTCACTTTCTCAAAAGAAGATGACAAATCCATCAGTCACACACATAATTTGGCCTTACACATAGAGGTCATGATTCATAAAACTTGTGTCTGGTGCGTATTGATAGATGGGGGTGTGGGGCTAAATATTTGTACTATTAGTTTGTTGAAGGCTCTAGGATATTCTGAAGAAGTCATTGATATGAGGAAAAAGATCACAATCAAGGCATACGATGAAGCAGAAAGAAGTTCCAAGGGATTGGCCATTTTGCCTATTCACATTGGTCTAGTAGAAAAGGATATTTTATTTCAAATTGTTGATGTTGGACCTTTAGCCTATAACATTTTGCTAGGTAGGCCATGGATTCACGAAATGCAAGTAGTCCCATCAACATATCACCAGTGTGTTAAGTTTCCTCATAATGGTGTAGAAATTTGTATACCAGGAGATAGTACTTTGTTAGTTAATAATATTTCTGCTGGGTCACATATACCTTTGAATAGGGAAGCTGACAGCTCTAGTGTGTTTCACTTGAGCAATGCAAGGAGAAGTTTAAAACCATAGATCTTGGAATGGGAGATTATAAAATTGATTCTTTTACAAATTGCCGATCTCTCCTAGGTCCTATGGGAAACCATCACCAAATATGAAACTTTCATCATCTGCAATGACATTATTTGGAAAGTTTTTTGAGTCTTCAATTCCCATCTAGGAAGAGAAAGAGGAAGTTGTTGTAAGAGACTGGATCTATCATGAGGAAAAGTACCAAAATGATGCAAAATTTTCTCCTTCACCTAAAGTTTATGGGAGGGGGTACACATTAGTGAAAAAAATGGGATATCTAGGACATGGTCCCCTTAGCCATAGATTGGATGCCAGGTCTAAGCCATTGGACCATGCTCTATTTGCATGATGCAACAAATCCATAGTGGGTTTAGGTTTTGAAAGTGATAAACCAAAGAGTATTGCTGTCCTAGTTGCGACGGATAGTGATTTTGATTCAGAATACACACCTAATATTTCTAACCAACAAGACATGACAGAAGATTGGGTGCCTTCAACTGATCGCCTTTGGGGAGAATTTCAAAATTTGACAACTGATAGTCCTCCTATCCTAGCTGCGATGCATAGCGACTATAGGAATGCTAGATTAGCCATGGAAAGTGTTGTCTCCCGAGCTGCGATGGGTGATAATGATTCAAATACTTTTGTGGTTCAACAAATTCCTAAAGAAGGGGAGATTCTTCAAAATTGTGAGGCTTCTACATCACAAGGCCCAAATGTTGAAAATTCAGAAATAGATTCACATGAATTTGAATGGGATTCACTTTCAGATGCAACCATAGACTTGGATGTTGATGTTATTCAAGCCTATAATGCCCAACCTGATGTAGTTGATGAGCCTAGTGTAGGGCTAGAGGACTGGACTCCTCGAATCACCTTAGTGGATGATACTTCGTTAGGAAGGATGAACCCTAATTCAGGTACTTTAGAAGGGAACTTGATAAGTCTCAAAAATATGGTCACCAGAAATGACATCCACCACATTCACAATGTTGAACCAGTCATAGACCTACCTATTGTCAATCACCATTTGATTGATTGGTCTCAAATTTCACAAGAGCCACAACTATTGACTTTTCAGAATGACTATGAGATCGCATGTTACCTTAATGCCATTGAGCTAGTAGTGTCTTCCACTAGTGAGCCAACTATGAGTATGACTGAGCCTAATATTAAGTACCTCAGTCTCAAAATAAAAGAAAAAAAGAAAAAGAATAGGTGTTCTGATGGCGAAAACCACTTTGTGGTGGTGTCAGAACTGAATATAGTAAAAATAAATGACGTATTCGAGGGTGAAAACCTCTTTGAGGCACCTAAGAATGAAGTCCTTAATAACTTGCCCAATTATTTTTAGGACAAATCCTCAGTGTTGATTGAACCAACAAATCCAGTAAATTTGAACACAAAAGAAGCTCCTCAGATAGTTCATCTTGCTCAGTCTTTATCAGATGAAGAAACAAAGACATATGCACAATTCCTACAAAAGAAAAAAATCAATTTTGCATGGACGTATTCAGACATGCCAGGGCTTGACACAAATCTTATAATGCATCACTTATCTAGGGGTCAAACCAGTGAAACAGAGACTCAGAAAAATGCATCCACATGTAGCTCTCCTTGTCAAAGCAGAATTAGAAAAAATTTTGAGAGCTGGATTTATCAGAGCCATAGATTACACAGAATGGATCTCAAACATAGTACCAGTTTCCAAACATGATGGGTCCATTCGTGTATGCATAGATTTTAGAGATTTAAACAAGGCATGCCCAAAGGATGATTTTCCACTTCCAAATATTGATATGATAGTGGACATGATAGTGGGTTATGAAATATACTCTCTAATGGATGGGTTTAGTGGATATAATCAGATTAAGATAGCACCAAAGATCAAGAGAAAACAACATTCACTTGCACATGGGGAACCTATTGTTGGAATGTCATGCCATTTGGACTAAAGAATGCAAGGGCTACCTATCAATGAGCTATGACAACTATATTTCATGACATGATGCATAAGAACATGGAAGATTATGTGGATGATACCTTGGAAAAATCAAGAAAAAGGGATACACATCTTGAAGATTTGGAATTGATTCTGGATCGAATGGAATAGTTTAACTTAGGCTAAATTTGAAAAAGTGTGCATTTAGTGTCACCTCAAGAAAATTTTTAGGATTTATCATTTCAGCAAAAGGCATAGAGGTTGATCCCAAAAAAGTCCAAGCAATTCTAGATATGCCACCTCCTCAAAATATCAATCAAATGAGAAGTCTTCAAGGATGACTCCAATCTATACGGAGGTTTATTTCACAACTTGCAGATAGAGCACAACCTTTTAATAAGACATTGCATAAGGGTGTTTCTTGTGTTTGGAAGGAGGATTGTCAAAAGAGCCTAGATCAAATCAAACAATATTTGTCTAATCCTCCAATTCTAATGCTTCCTATTCTAGGGAAACTGTTGCTCCTATACATTTCAGCTACAGACACTTCCTTGGGGGCATTATTGGCTCAGTTGGATGAAAATGGAAAAGAGAGGGCCATATACTATATAAGTCGTACTCTTCTGTCATATGAGGTCAATTACAATAACATTGAGAAAGCTTGTCTTGCTATGGTGTTTGCTTCCCAAAAGTTGCGACATTACATGCTAGCTCATACTACACACTTAATTGCTAAGATTGATCCTCTAAAATATTTTCTTAGTAAGGCTACTCTCACAGGAAGGCTCGCTAAGTGGATGATGATATTATCAGAATTTGACATAGAGTACATTGAAAGAAAGGCCATATAGGGGCAGGCTATTGCAGACCAACTTGCTGATTTTCCAGTTAAGGATAGCATGCCTATACAAGTTGAATTTCCTGATGAACATATATTACATGTCACATCTCGCACCTGGAAAATGTTCTTTGATGGCTCTAACATGCAAAATGGGTCAAGTGCAGGGATATTGTTTGTTTCTCCACATGGATATACTATACCAAAGTCTTACAAATTACTCTTTCCATGTACAAACAATATAGCAGAATATGAAGCATTAACAAATGGATTAAAGATGGCTATAGAATGGAATATCACTGAGTTGCATGTTTTTGGGGATTCACAATTGATAATGAATCAAGTCAATGAAGAGTATCAAACCAAAGATGACAAATTAATACCCTATAAGAAGATGGTTGATTCTTTGAGACACTATTTCACTTTTGTGACATTTTAGCAAATCCTTAGGACAGACAACAAGGCTGCAGATGCTATGGCTACATTAGCTTCGCTTTTACAATTGGAGCAGCATGAGTCCCGATTTGAGTTCCTGGTGGAAGAACTGCATTACCCTATCTTTGATTCACCTGAAAGTCAAGTCATTTGTACCCTTGTCACACATGATTCCTCCCGATATGGTGCTATCTATTCATATCTTCATGATGGCATCATCCCTTACACTTTCAATCATTCTGAATGCAGAAATCTCATCCACAATGCCTCTCGCCACACCCTCATTTCTGGTGATCTATATAGGAGGGGTTTTGATGGGATGCTTCTTAGGTGCTTGGAAAAGGAGGAATCTGACCAAGCGTTAGTTGACATTCATGAGGGCATTTGTGGTGGACATTCTAATGGTCTTGCCATGGCCTGTCGATTTCTTAGGGTAGGGTATTACTGGCCCACAATGCAAGTAGATGCAGTAGCTTTTTCTAAGTCTTGTGAGAAATGTCAAAAACATGGAAACCTAATTCATGCTCCAGGTAGGGAGCCAATTCCTTCTGTTTCTCATTGGCCATTTCAGCACTGGGCCTTTGACCTTGTTGGGAAAATTCACCCCAACTCATTAGGTGGACATAAGTTTATCATCACAGCCACTGATTATTTCATGAAGTGGGTAGAGGTAGTACCTCTTTCTGTTGCCTCAAGCAAGACTATTTCACTCTTTATTCTAAATCACATTATTTGCTGATTTGGAGTGCCTTCTGAGATCATTACTGATAATGGAGGACAATTCAAGAATAAAGACCTCAAGAATCTATGAAAAAAGTTTAAAATCAAGTAACATTGGTCCTCTATTTACTTTCCACAGGGAAACAAACAAGAAAAAGCCTCTAATAAAACCATTCTCAAGATTCTTCATAGGACAGTACATAAGAATGGTAGGGATTGGCACTTGCAAATCAATCCAGCACTATGGGCTTACAAGACAAGTATTCACACACCTACAGGGGCTACTCCTTTTTCCCTTACCTATGGCACTGAAGCAGTATTGCCTTTAGAAGTAGAGATCCCTTCACTTAGAGTCTCTCTCAAAGGTTTGATTACAGATGAGGATTATCGTGCCATGAGGTTACAGGAACTAGAACTTCTAGATGAAAAGCATAAAGCCTCCTTTGATCATATGAGACTATATCAAAAGTGTATGTCCAAGATATTCAACAAGAAGGTTCACCCTAGAGAGTTTCAAGTAGGTGATCTCATTTTACGAAAGAACCCTAAAAATCAACAGAACAGAGAACAAAAGGGGAAGTTCGAACCTAATTGGCTAGGGCCACATGTCATCACTGCTACTTTTGGTATAGGTGCTTATTTTTTATCTAATGAGAATGGGGAACAACTCCCCGATCCCATTAATGTGTTGTACCTAAAGAAGTTCTATCCTTGACGCCCGTTCTGTCTGGGGGCATCCTTTGTACATATTTATGGATCCTGAAAAATACCAAAAAAAAATTGATATATGATGCTGAAAAAATCCTAAAAAGCATAAAAAGTCCTTAAAAAAATACAAAAAAATAAAAAAATGCAAAAAATTCAAAAAAAATAGAAAAAGTGCCTTGGTGAAAACCTGGAAACAGGCGCCTTGGTAGCAAAAATACAAAAAAATGAAAAAAAGAGAAAAATTGTAATAAATCCAAGTGGTGAAAACTTGGAAATAGGCGCTACTTGAGGCCTTTGCAATCCTACTTATTAGCATGCGTCCTCGACACTGAGCCTTTCTCCATCATGCCTTGACCTTATTTGACTTGGTCTAGAATTGGTCTTTATTTTTGTCTAGGGGGAATACCTATTAGCATAGGTCCTTTAGGTGCATTTGTCTCTTGGGGAATTTCACAAATAGGTTTTTTTCAACACCACCCCAAACTGTGTTTTTCAACACTACCCTACCGTTGAGTGTTTCTCAACACTTATCAGATGTCTTACCCACTAGTCTGAGTATGATGCGATATCGCTCATTAGCAAATTTGATCCTCAAAGTTTGACTCTATGACCAACACACACGCACTTAGACAATCAACTCACTGAGATATGTTGACTTTATTTTTCTTTGTGTACTGTCTATGAGGATTTCTTTGATGAGTGGTCTCTCCCTGAGAAGTTTTTGATGATGCATAGCTAGAAGACTGAGGGTATGAGAACATGTTTTATTTCTTTATCTTCTTGTGGGAATATTTTGTTGATCCTAACTATCATGAGCATTTATGTTGGTCTTACTTGACACTTAGGATCTACAAGGTATTATCCTTGACTGTTTTAGCGAGTGCATGCTTCTAGCTATCCTGACTTTCATGTGTCTTGATACAAGCATAATCTTGCCATAGAAAATTTAGGTGATCTCACCGCATTAGTCATTTTCACCTACATGTCTTTGATGCCTAGGTGATATTTCCACATTTTATCTGATAAAGATCATATTCATATCCACATAGTCATGCTAGTGTGCATTGTATGATCTTACGATGCTACCTAACACTCGATGATGATAATTAGATGTCTATAGGCATTGTGACCTTGCAACTCAACCACTTTCATAGTAGCTTGCATTCTTAGGTTCATCATAGTTTAGTTTTTTCATATTGCATATAGAGAGAGTTCTCCTTTTTATCATCTACGGACTAGTTGGTCAACTATGCTCATTTTTTTATTCTTCTTGATCATATCTTTCATTTCTGGTCTTTCATATCATGTCATTTTCTATTCATTTCAGGATTGAAACTAAAATCCACGTTCACCTTGATCATCAAACTCATATTTCATTCTCTTCTATACAGTTGAATGACCTTTTGAGGCATAATTCTTCAATCTTTGATCGAATTTCTTCCTTTTTCATGTCTTTCAAACTTCTAGTCTTTCATTCACCCTACTTATTTTCTTCTAATTCATCACTGGGGCATGTTTCATTGCCTAATGGTTATCCTATTATTATTTATCTTCGATTATGATTTCATTTTGATTTGATCATCTTTTATCGATTTTCTATTCTCCTCTATCTGATTTCGATTTTGATTCCGAGGGGACAGTACCTATGGGATTCTCATCCCTGATTCTCTTGATTTTCCTGATTCAGACATCTTTTGTGAGCTTTTTCTCAAATTTGAGATTCTTATCTCTTACTTTGAATGTGATCCTGAATCGACCTCATGTTCAAAGGCCTTTGTTTATGCTTTGTCCAGATATGATCCCGAATCGACCTCATATCTGAGTTGTTTTGTGATCCCAGATTGATCTCACATTTCAACTTCATTCTTTGACTACATGTGTTCCCAGATCGATCACACATTAGTCAAAGAGGGGCAAATGTCTGCACCCAAAAATGGTCACCTAGACTTTGGGCCCCATTTATTTGATTTATTTATCTCTGAATCAGTTTTATCAATAATCAATATTTTTCAACACTATCAATTTCTTGATCAAGTCCTATTTTATCATTTTCGATTATTTGCCTTGGGCTAACCATTTTATCCTAAGTCTTTATTTAATTAAAAGGAATATTTCCTCCCCTTTTAATAAATAAAAAGCCCTCACTTTTCTTCTTATCCTAAGTTGCACAAATAAAGCACTATTCTTATTTTATAAAAAGAGAAAAAGTACTTTTTGTTTGATATGGACACAAAAGTCAACTCCTATTTTCCCATTGGAGGATATTTGTGCACAAGGATCAAGCTTCCATTTTTCTCCACCGTTGATTAAATCTTTTGCCTCTTAATCTCAATGGTCCATTTCTTCTCACTTTCTATAAAAGGAGAGCTCTCTCCTTCATTTTGAGGATCATGTTTTATGCTATTGTTATGTTGCAGGTTTCCTAGGTCATTTGGAGCTTTCTTTGAAGACACTCTTGTATCCAAGCTTTGAAGATCATTGTTGCATTCCATAGTTGCATATTTCCTTTCTTAGTTTGCATATCATGGCATTTTAGAGTAATTTTCCTTTTATGCAATAGATTTAGTTCACATAGCTTAATTAGGAGTTTGTAATTCATTGCAATTTCCTTTCATAGATTAGTTTGCATTGTCATTTGATAGATTAATTTTGCACTCATACTAGTTTCATTTGCATCTTGCACATTTGATTCATTTTGGGAATTTTGGCACTCTTGCCCTAGTCTTCAATTTTATGAATCTCTCATTGTGTGGTTGACTAACAAGGTCACAAGTTTGTAGCTCTAGCTGAGGGCAATTTTATCATAGTGTCTTTCAACTCCATGCATAGAGAGCTATGAGCCGCTTTGTGAGGCCTCACCTTTGAGCAACCTTGCATGTAATGGTTCATAGAAGTGTGGTCACTTTTTCACCATACAACTATATTTAGTGTTTTGATTATGGAAACAAAGTCATATAGAGTTTTGGAGTCAGCACACTTTATCACAAGGTCAGAATATGGCTAAGTATAGAAGACTAGATAGATAGCAGAGCAGCAGTAGATCAAAGCATCAACACACATGCGTATGACCTAGTTATGGTATGTGCCCTTGAAATTAAACTTGTAAATATGTATTCATGATAATTCTAATAGTGCATGATCAGATGAGATAGTATGATGAAGATATAGATGGTTGAAGAGGTACAACCAGTGAATGCTAGAACAAAACAGAGTATGCAGCCGACTGTTTCTATCTTGATTAGCGGTTATAATAATGTTTTGTAAAGGATATGCACCTATTGTAATTAGGTTGTAGACATGTAAACATCTTTTTTTGTAAACATGCTTGAGCCAATTCACTTGGAAGCGTTGTATGTAATCAGTTAAAGGGTTGACCTAGTTAATTATTTTATAAGCACATATAAAAATGACATGCACCTTGGTAATTGAATAGCAACAAGAAAATAGAGAAAGTAGAGAAGAGAAGAAGTATACGAAGAGAGGTTAGTATGTTATAGAGCTTCACAAGAGGTTGGAGCATTAGCACATTAAAGGAACTAATCTAACAAGCAGTGTCACATCACCAATTTATCCAGCAGATATAGTGTGTATCTGAGATCAGAAGGTTATAGCCTTCACCACTTGAGTAGTGAGCTCTAGGAAAATGTGTCCACACCCCTAATAGGGTTATTGTAAAAGACCCCTAATAGGGTTATTGTAAAAGACTCCTAATAGGGTTCGACCTTTGACTAGGTCATTGTACTAAAAGCATTGTAAAGGAAAACTCCTAATAGGGTTGCAGATCTTCTAACAAGGATCATAAGACACTAGTGCAATTCTTAGTGGGTGTCAATTCCCACCGGGGTTTTTACCTATTTGGGTTTCCCCGTAATCATATTGGTGTTATGTGTTGTGATTGTCTATCTTGTTTACATTGATGTTTATTTCAGTACTTAAGAAATCAAGTTAATTTTCAAGAGTAAAGTAAAAAGATTAAAATATAGTGAACACTGATTCACCCCCCCCCCCCTCTCAGTGTTCCCATTCCTAATAGAAAGTTTGATGATAAATTTGGAGAAATTTGAATTCATGAGATAGGAGTTGGTATACCTTGGGTTTGTACTATCTCATGGAAATCTCAAAATGGACACCAACAAAGTGGAAGCCATCCTAAATTGGCCTACTCCAAGGATAGCAACAGAGGTAAGAATTTTTCATGGCTTTTCTCAATACTATAGAAATTTTATTAGAAAATTCAGTGCTATTTGTGCTCCTATGTCAGAAACCATTAAAGGAGGCATAAAGACTAAGTTTGTGTGGAATGAACAAGCTAACAAGAGTTTTGAGTTGTTGAAGAAAAAGATTGCTACTCAACCTATTTTGGTTTTGCCAAGCTTTGAGAAACTATTCACCATAGAGTGTGATGTAAGCAATGTGGCTATTGGAGTTGTCTTAATCCAAGAGGGTAGACCAGTGGCTTTCCATTCAAAGAAATTAAGTGAAGCTAAGAAGAAATATTCTTCTTATGACATTGAGATGTATGCTCTAGTTCAAGCCTTAAGGAAATGGAGGCATTATTTGCTTCCAAAGGAGTTCATAGTCTATTTAGACAACCATGCTCTAAGTTTATTAAACTCTCAAGAGAAACTTAGTCATAAACAAATGAAGTGGGTTGAATACCTGCAAGCATACACATTTAACATCAAGCATAAGAAAGGAGTACTAAACAAGGTGGTAGATGCCCTGAGTAGAAGAGCTCTCACTATCTAGGAGATATAATTGAAGAGCAAGGGAATATATAACTTCAAGGATCTATATGCTGATGATGAAGACTTTGCAAAAATTTACAAGGTATGTGTAGAACATAAGAACCACTTCCATAGTAAATATGTTGAATATACTTTGCAAAGTAACCTCTTATTTAAGGGAAGTCAACTATTGTTGAAAAGTTGCCTATACTATTGTATATGACTAGATATAGTGTTTTTGATATGACAACAAAGTCATATAGAGTTTTGGAGTTAGCGCACATTATCATAAGGTCAAAATATGGCTAAGTATAGAAGTCTAGATAGGTAGCATACCATTAGCAGATCAGAGCATCAACGCATGTGCATATGACCTAGTTATGGTATGTGCCCTTGAAGTTAATCTTGTAAGTATGTATTCATGCTAAGTCTAAGAGTGCATGATCAGATGAGACAGTATGACAAAGATACAAACAATTGAAGAGGTATAGCCAGTGAATGCTAGAACATAACAGAGTATGCAGCAAATTGCTTCTATTTTGATTAGCGGTTATAATAATGTTTTGTAAAGGCTATGCACCTATTGTAATTAGGTTGTATAAATGTAACCATCTTTATTTGTAAACATTCTTGAGCCAATTCACTTGGAAGCATTGTATGTAATCAGTTAAAGGGCTGACCTAGTTAATTTTTTTGTAAGCACATATAAATATGACATGCGCCTTGGTAATCGAGGAGTGATAAGAAAATAGAGAAATCAAAGAAAAGTAGAAGTATGTGAAGAGTAGTTAGTATGTTGTAAATCTTCACAAGAGGTTGGAGCATTAGCACATCAAAGGAACTGATCTGACAAGCAGTGTCACGACACTAGTTCATCTAGTAGATATAGTGTGTATTTGAGATTAGAAGGTTGTAGCCTTCACCACTTGAGCAGTGAGCTCTAGGATAGTTTGTCCCCACCCCTAATAGGGTTATTGTAAAAAAATCCTAACAGGGTCTAACCTTTGACCAGGTCACTGTACTAAAAGCATTGTAAAGAAAAACTCCTAATAGGGTTGCATATATTTTAACAAGGATCATAAGACACTAGTGTAGTTCTTAGTGGGTGTCAATTCCCACCGGGGTTTTTACCTATTTGGGTTTCCCCGTAATCATATTGGTGTTATGTGTTGTTATTATCTATGTTGTTTACATTGATGTTTATTTTAGTACTTAAGAAATCAAGTTAAGTTTCAAGAGTAAAGTAAAAAGGTTAAGTATAGTGAACACTAATTCACCCCCCCCCCTCTCAGTGTTCCCATTCCTAACAATTGGTATTAGAGCTCTGGTCCTCTAAAGAGAAGTTTAACCACTTGAGGAGATCAATGGGTTTAGAAGAAGCAAAACATCTGAAGAAGAATCTTATGGTAGCTCTTGAAGACCTTTATGGATTTGAGAAAGAAGTAGAACTAAAATTGAAAGGTAGTGATGCACAAGTATTCATCAAGAAGCTAAGAAAATATTTGGAAGATTGTTCAAACAATGATTTAGGGAAAATGGTCAAAAAGATAAATGAAGAGAACACATCTCTGAAAGATCAGATTGAAGAATTGGATGATAAGCTAACCAACAGTCAAGAAGTCTATGATGAACAGATCAAAGAGAACCTTCAATTGAATGAAGAATTGAGGCAAGCAAACATGGAAATCTTGGAGCTAAGAAACAACAAAGAAAAGTTAGAATCTAGATTGATTGAAGTAAAGAATCACATTGATAAATTACACACAAGCAAGGATCTGATAGAATCTCAGTTATATGCTTAGAAGCTTAAAGGAAATACCAATGGCATTGGATTCAATGAAGCACAAAATCAAATTGATGACATGTGAGAAAGGATGAAAGCACCAAAAGACTCCACAAATGCTAAGGAGACTAGAAATCAGACTAAAGACAATATTGAACCATCTAAGGATGAGCGCAAGCTAGTAGACCGAACTTGTTATGCATGTAACAAGCATGGACATATAGAAAGGAATTGTAAAGAGGTAAGACCTTTCAATGGTTACTGTTATTCATGCAATAAATTGGGTCATAGAGCTATGAATTGTAGAACAAATTAGAAGAACAAGACTCAACACAATCAGAGAAATCAGAATCAACCAAATGCAAAAAGTTCTCAGAGTATTACATGTCAGATATGTAATTATAATGGTCACTTAGCTAGACAGTGTAAAATGGTAACCCATATCAATGCACTAAGGAATTTAAGGCCTCTAGTTATTTGTCACTCTTGTAACAAGGCTAGACACATCTCAAAGTTTTGTAGGTTAAGAATGCAAAGTCAGGAAATCCCTAAAAAGCTAGAAGAATCAATATTGGATACCGAAGGAGAAGTCAAGTTTGTGAAAGCTTCAACAGATGTGAGCTTGATTTGGTTAGAGGAAAAGAAAGATAAGGTTGATGAGTATGTATTGGATGCATCCATAGTGGATGTACCCTCTACATCTGGATAAATGACCCTCAAGGTCATAGGGGGAGCTAATTTATCTCTAGAACCCTACGAGGGTGGTATACTCACCCTCAGAGTATGCGCCTTTGGATTTAACATTTTGGAGATTATGTGATGCTATGTGAAATAGTGCACTACCTAATCAATTGTAGGATAGAAGTTGGAAATTGTCAGTCTATTTCTAGTTTATGCGGCAAGCATTAATGGTGGAAATCTCACTTTATAGTCTATGAAAACTTACAAATGACTCATTGCATTCAAGTTTGAGCTATTGGAAACCACATGAGCCCTAGAAGTTGAATTGTGAAGTGTTGGAGCTTGATTTATGAGTGAAGTGTGATTGATCAGTTGCGAAGCCCTAGTCCGATGTGATGATTCAAAAGTCTTTGGAATCCTATTTTTAGCATTAAATAAGTATGTCATGGCTACACCTATTGTATTTGATGTTGTGGATAGGAAGAGATATGTTTTCAAGAGGCACCCTTTTAAGTCAACCCTAGATGACCTAGAAGGTGCATTTTCAAGAACCCCAATGGGCGTCATGCACATGGAAGACATACACACGTATGTATATTGCAAAAAGGAGCTAGTTAGCTTAGACAAAATTAGGTCACATCTTGAGACAATGATGAAACCTAATAAAACATTCACAGATGAGTTTTCACACCTAGAAGACCACCCTATCATTGAGTATGCTACTACACATGAATTCTATGAGTCTGACTAGATTAAGATCTTATTGAGTAGGATCCATGATGACTTATTTTGGATAGGTGAAGTACTAGTCAGAATCACAACCGACCTCATTCATGAGATAACAAGTTTATCTAAGATAGGCTTCATTCTTCCACTTGGGAAGGATGTCAGGAAATTGGTTGAACAAACCTACAAATCTCAAAGTGACAAGCGTGGGATGAATATTGAGCCAATTGAGGAGAAGGACATCAAATTGATGTCTATGATTCTTGGTTATAGATTCCAATATGCCAGCAGGGTCAATAGTGTGCCCACAACCACTATTCTTGCAACCATAAGGATAGTAAGGGAAAATGGTGAATTCAACTTGTGCAAAATCTTGCATGCACAGTTGATGAATAACATAAGGGAAATCAAGCATGATAGGACCAAAGTATTTAGGTTTGGGTCTTTGATAATATACATATTCTTTCATATAGTTGGGAAGGCGTCTGACCTATACCTAGACAAAATTTTACCTACAATGCCTCAGATATCCTTTAAGGCATCAGTTGAGAGCACTCTAAGAGACTACATGGAGTTAGAATTGAAAAAATTTAGGATAAAGATGCAAATGAGGTATAGGATACCTAAAAGTATTGTTGAAAAATATAAGGACACCATTTGTTTTATGGTGGAGACTGACAATACTTGTATGGAGGCTGTTGAGCCTAGAACTAAGTGGATTCATCCACTTGGCTATAAAGTACAGGAGCAAGTCTTGGAAGCCTATGCTCAAGTTTTAATATCAGCACCCAAGGACCCTAATGAACCTAGATGGGGAACTTATGAGGAAAAGACCAGGGAAGTGGATGCAATCCTAAATAGTGCAGAAACCAAGAGAAAAGTCACTAAAATCACCTCTGAGATTTTGAAGATCCATGGTGTGACCCAAGAAAACCTAGACAAGGCTAGAGAAACTAAGATAGCTATGCAGATTAAGAGTGCATCCTCTATAGAAGCCAAGACAGAGAAAATAGATGACCCTAAGACAAAGAAGATAAAAGTTGATAAAACTAATGATATCAGTCCCACATCCATAGATATAGTTGATGTGGACTACACTAATGCATCTTCTAAGGTGCCTAAGAGGAAGAAGCAAACTATTACAAGTCACCCTTCAACTAGAGCCACAAGAAGTAGAGGCAGAAATACACAACCACCTGTTGAGGTAGGATTCCTACCAAGTCTTCAAGTGCAAAGGACTAGAGTGGTAGAGGAAGGCTAGATTAGATAGCTAAGTTCTATGAAAAATATCATGAAATAGACAAGTCTAAGATCCATGAGATGCTAATCAAACATATGATCAAATTCAAGGAGATAGTTTTAGAACTGAAGTTAGAGATTTCAGATAAAGTATGGGAAATTTTGGATTCCTTGAAAAGACATGCAACAGAGGAAGAATTCAGAATCAGTGAGAAAATATTGGATGACAATCTGCCAGTATGTTCAATTGATGAGAAAACACTACTGCTAGGATTGGTGAAACCATTCCTCATAACTAAGATGAGGACATTACACATAATGAACAAAGATAATGAGTAGATAACAAAGGAGACAAAACAAGCCTTTCAAAAAGTGTTTTTAGAACAACACATGCAACCACCATCTATGCTCATAAGCTAAGAACCTATTGAGCAAGAGAATACAATTGAGGTCACAAATGTACCTATGATAGGTCCCTAGGACTCAACGCTCTCAATAACAGTGCCCACAGTTGAAATAAAGTCTACGACCATAACCGTAACTCAAAAGGATGACACAATTATCATTGACAATGTGGAGATATCAATGGCGGCCACTAACAAAGATGGACAAATTTGAAGAAGCTTTTGGTAGTACACAAGAAGAAAAAATTCTATGCAGTGATATTTCACCTAAGCACCAAGAGGAAGTATTGATAGAAGACATAACAGGTCAAGAAGAAGAGGAGGAGAAAGAAAATGAAAAAGAAAAAGGAGACAAGGAGGTAGAAAAAGAAACATCAGATGAACCCTCAGTTGGAACACTTGCAAAGGCTAAGATAGAAGTGATGGAAAACACACCTATCACTCCCATGCCATCGGCATCATTGTTTTCAAGTTTGACACCAGACACCAAAAGCTTCAAGGACTCTTGGGGAGAAGAAGACCTAATTAAAGTCAGTGTCCTAGCTATGGAGAAAGAAAAAGAGAAGCAAGTGATGAGGAACCCTCTGTTTGTTGAATCAGTCAATATTCTAAATAACTTGCTACCTTCAGACAAGAAAGTGTCTAAGGTTCATTCAGTTGATGATGTCAATACCATACTGACAAACTTCAAAGAAAACTTTTCTAGCTTGGAAGAATCTGCATCCCAAGTTGCAGAAGAGAGATATATGAAGAAAAGACTAAGTGAACTAGTTGGAAACTTTGCACTTGACCTCAGTTCATTGAAAATTGGTCAAACATCCTTGAAGGAGTTCACAGCTAAGGGAAGGAAGATCATTGCAGGCTGTATGAACCAAGATAAGCTGACTGGTGAGCACTACAAGAAAATCCAAGAGGCAGAAGCAATGATAGAAAATGTAAGGAAATTAGTGGAAGATCCCTCCACCAATGTGAAAATGTGTAATAATGTGTACTAGGGGTAGATAGACAACATAGAAAAGGCTGAGAAGGAGATTTCTAAGATAAGGGCAAGACAAACACAACTCAGGAATGCTCTTGTGCCCTCTCCAAATTTACTTAATCAGAACATCAAGGAGATCGATGCCACTATGGTGACATATGATCAAGGTTCAAGTAAAGACTTGGAAAAGATGGAAAGGCTACAATATGCCTTATGTGCCCATCTATAGACTATCAATGCACTGATAGAATTTTGGAAACAAGAGATCCAAAATTTGCAGATAGCATATCTGGATGTCCTAACATTGTATGTACTTGTAGATACACCTTTTTGAGCACCTTTGTCATTAACGTCAAAGGGGGAGTATTGTATGTAGAATATGGAGTATCATATATGATGTATAGAAGGACTATAGTATAGAGTATAAGGGAGATATAAGTTAGAGAATTTTGTATAAGGGTACAATTAGTGACTTCATCATATTCCTTTGTTGCTATTAATGACATAGGGGGGGATTGTTCACAAGTTGACTATACTATTGTATATGACTAGATATAGTGTTATCATTATGGAAAAAAAGTCATATAGAGTTTTGGAGTTAGTGCACATTATCATAAGGTCAGAATATGGCTAAGTATAGAAGACTGGACAGTTAGTAGAGCACCGGTAGATTAGAGCATCAACGTACATGTGTATGACCTAGTTATGGTATGTGTTCTTGAAGTTAAGCTTGTAAGTATGTATTCATTTTAAGTCAAAGAGCGCATGATCAGATGAGATAGTATGATAGATACAGATAGTTAAAGAGGTACAGCCAGTGAATGCTAGAACAGAACAGTGTATGCAGCCGACTATTTCTATTTTGATTAGCAATTATAATAATATTTTATAAAGGCTATGCACCTCTTGTAATTAGGTTGTAGACATGTAAGCATCTTTTTTTGTAAACACACTTGAGCTAATTCACTTGGAAGCGTTGTATGTAATCGGTTAAAGGGCTGACCTAGTTAATTGTTTTGTAAGCGCATATAAATATGACATGCACCTTGGTAATTAAGGAGTGATAAGAAAATGGAGAAATAAGAGTAGAGAAGAAGTATGCAAAGAGAATTCAGTATGTTGTAAAGATTCACAAGAGGTTGGAGCATCAGCGCATCAAAGGAACTGATCTAACAAGCTGTGTCATAGTACTAATTCATCTAGCAGATATAGTGTGTATATGAGATCAAAAAGTTGTAGCCTTCACCACTTGAGTAGTGAGCTTTAGGATAGTGTGTCCCCACCCCTAACAAGGTTATTGTAAAAGACTCCTAATAGGGTCTGAGCTTTGACCAGGTCACTGTACTAAAAGCATTGTAAAAAAAAACTCCTAACAGGGTTGCAGATCTTCTAACAAGGATCATAATACACTAGTGCAGTTCTTAGTGGGTGTCAATTCCCACCGGGGTTTTTACCTATTTGGGTTTCCCCATAATCATATTGGTGTTATGTGTTGTGATTTTCTATCTTATTTACATTGATGTTTATTTCAGTACTTAAGTAATCAAGTTAAGTTTCAAGAGTAAAGTAAAAAGGTTAAGTATAGTGAACATAGATTCACCCCCCCTCTCCCTCTCAGTGTTCCCATTCCTAATATTTATGTGTCCCTAGAGGGTCTATAAGGGAGAATTTGATTTACAAAAAGTACAATGGTGCATTGAGTGGTCATTTTGGGGTCACTAAGATACAAGAACTTGTTCAAATATTTTACATTTGGCCAAGAATGAACATTGATGTTAGGAAGTATGTTGAGAGTTGTATTGTGTGTCAAAAGGCCAAAGGAACTTCTTGTAATGCAGGTCTATATCAACTACTACCTATTCCCACTAGGCCATGGGAATGCTTGAGTATGGACTTTGCAGTTGAGTTACCCAAGACAAGACAAGGCACAGATAGTGTCTATGTGATAGTAGACAGGTTCAGCAAGATGGCTCATTTTGTGCCATGTAAGACAACCAATGATGCTAGCCAAATAGCTTCTCTATTCTTTAAAGAGATAGTTAGGATACATGGATTTCCTTTAAGCATAGTATCAGACAGGGATACCAAGTTTATGAGTCACTTTTGGAAGACTCTTTGGAAAAGACTAGGTACCAATTTGTAGTTTGGATCTGCATACCATCCTCGGATAGATGGTCAAACTGAGGTGGTAAATAGGAGTCTTGGAAATCTCCTAAGATGCTTGACTAAAGAATATGGTCAACAATGGGATCAACTACTTGGGTAGGCTGAGTATGCATACAATGATACTATGAACAGGTCAACAGGTAAGAGTCCCTTTGAAATTGCTTATGGCATACACCCTAGAGGAATCCATGAACTTAGAGAGTTGAAGGATGGAGTTAAGGGGAGTGGATATGATGAAGATTTTTCTTATGCTATACAAGAGATTCAAGATACAATTAGGAAAACATTAGCTGACAACACTATGAAACACAAGAGTAAGGTTAACGAGGGCAGAAGGGAAATCCAATTCAATATTGGAGATTTAGTAATGGTGCATCTTAATAAAGCTAGGTTACAAAAAGGAGTCCCTCACAAATTTCAAATGAGAAGGATTGGCCCCTATCCTATCTTAGCAAAGTATGGAGCCAATGCTTATAAGGTGGAGTTACCAAAAGATAGTGGACTGTCCCCTATCTTTAATGTTGCAGACCTAGTTCCTTACAAAGGACCAACCCATGATCCTGATCAGAGCTTAATTGAAGTCATTCAAGATGTGGATGAACTTAATTTACCTTCTGTTGGTGCCCAAAAATGATGGATTCACTCTTGGCCAACTGACAGGTATAATCTAATACCTCTACAATTCTAGCTTAATCAAGCCAAGGCTGGTAGGCCTAATTTCACTTTGAACTATCAAATTCTTTGTGTCACACAACTGTGTACACAAAAAAAGATTCCTCCAAAGGTGTTGAATGATCCTTGAGGAAAGCAATTAATCTCTTGAAAATATCTACTCTATAATACTTGAACTAAATGGATTATACTAAAGAATTAAAAGTAATGCTTTTGAAATAATGATTTAATGATCTATAAACTACAAAGTATGAACCAAATGACAATTTCCAAATAATGATTAGATCAGTGCCTTCTAAATACTTGGGCTATAGAGTTAAAAAGATTTCAATCCTACAATCAGAGACAGTTTTAAAAACTTGCTTTAATAAGACATGACCATCATTTTAGAGGCTTCCACTTGATTCACAATTCAAATCAGTTTAACAAACTAATCCTATCAAGTTTAACTCAAATTAAGAGACCGATAAGAACAATGGTAGGTTCACAGACCATACAATTCATATTCGAGTTGTATATATTAATTTTGAATTATGATACTCAAGGAATTCAACACAGTGAAACACTCTATTTAATAGAATATCCAAAAGACTAATTGAAAACATATAACTTATAACCACAAATAAAAAGAAGAGCACTTATCTTTATTGATGTTGAAAAAATGGCACATAAGAGTTCATAGTTGCAGTTGTTTATGAAATTCTATTCTATGAAAATATATCTTGTATTATATTCTATCTTTTCATTTTACATTATGTATATATACATGTTTGAGTGTCTTTCACACCTCTTTAGGGTGAAAAGACACACCCTTATTACAAATTATTTTAAAAAAATAGTAAACTAACTAAAAAATAACTACCTAACTTTCGGATTTGGGTCTGGTCAAAAAATCAAAACACCTCGTGGAAAGCTAAGATTTATATCAAAAATAGGAAATTTGATTTTCCAAACTGGGTCTTTTTTAGATTTTTAAAATTTGACCATCTTCAGCCTCTGTCGGCATCATCATTGCAGTAGGTCGAAATTCCAACATTTTCTGAAGGCTTTGATCACAAAATTTTGATTGTTCCTATCACAGAGCTTCCTTTCTTAATCTCTCAACTTTGAATTGAAAATTAATGTAATTTTTTCATCCCATTTCATGTACTCCATCATTAATTATTGGGCATGGAGTTTAAGAGGCCATTTTTTAGGGTTTTATCACTATATAGGACACCAAATTTTGCCCAAAATTTAGAGCTCCAACAGGTTCTTTATGGGGACGTATGCTCCATGTGAGCATAGAAAGATTCCAGATATCTCTAGAAGTAGACCAAGTGTGAAGTCCATTAGGCTATAGAGTCACTGCATATTTCAATAATGAAATCAAATCTCATTTGGTGGCCCCAGGCCACCAAAACATGGAATCAACATTTTCCCCTATCAAACACTTGCAACTGATCATGTAACACTTTGGATTTCTTGAATACAATGCCATCATTTTTGTGAACAATACTTGTTTCTTTATGAATGCATTTTTTGGTATTCTCTTTTTGTTTTTCCTTTGAGAAATCATCAGATGCACTTTGGTCCTTGCCGAATGGAAGCTCCCTATGGTCATGCATGTGACCAGTCATATAATCATTAGAATAAATCTTCTTCATGTGATTGTCCTTTTGTATATAATTTTCTATGTCTCCATATTTAGAATGTAGATTATGTTTGTCTAATCCAAACTCTTCTTTAGGCCTATGGTGCAACACTTGTTCATATAATGGTTTTAAAGATGGTTCATGTCGAGGAGACACTTCTTCACATATACCAGGACTATGGTCAAGTGTGATATTTGAGAAATCTTCAAGACTATCCTTTAATCTATTTCCCCCATCATGCTTGGTTGATTCCATCTCATCTTCACATATTTGGTGTACCTCTGGCTCAAAGGATGAACTAAAATATATCTCACTCTTTGAATGCACTTCATGAGTTTCATTAACTTTAAAATTAAGACTGTTATCTTCATTATGATGCTGATGGATTCCATTGCATAAAGGATCCTCTTCAAACAACATAGAGAAATCAGACATATCTTCATCTACTTCCTCTTCAAACAACAGATTCAAAAACATAGAGAATTTAGACACATCTTCTTCTTCTTCCTCTCTACTAAATTCATCCTTTCTAGAATCATATACTTCATCAACAAGATAGGTACGTCTCTCTCATTAGGTTTATCTTCTGGTGTTTCATCAATTTTTTTATCCTTGTGAATTGGAAAATTATTTGAGTTATTTTTGTGTATATGCTTTTGATATTCCTTATCCAACAAATCTAAAATTTGTTCTGTACTGAGAAGATCTTCTTCCTCATTCATTTTATTTATATTATGTACTTCTATTTCATAGGTCCTATTGTCACAAGAGTAAGCCACACATAAATCAATAACTAGATTTATTGTGTTCTTTTCTCTGATGTTATCCTTTATTATATAATTACGTAATACATGTTTGATTATTCGAGATGCAAGTCCATGGTTGGATTTATTATTTTCTTCATCTGGATCTAGAAATTCATTAGAGCTTTGTACTCCTGTAGATTTCACACTACATCTATCACCTTCTTGTCTTTCAATATTTAAAAATTCATCTAAGGGAGACATACAAGGATCTGCTTCCCAGATGTATTGTTGATTCTCTTCATGTTCATAACACATGTTATTTCCTTCACTTGCATAATGGAATTCATATAGAAACCATTACTCAAATTCTTTCCAAGATGAAATACTTTGTGTAGGTAATGATTCATATTCCTCTCTTGCATTATCTTCTAATGTCCTAAAAAATAGTTTCATTACCTGATCTTCTGCACAAATCTCATAGTTCTCTATAAATGCATAAAATGCATCCAAATGTTCAACTATTGATTCATCCCATTCTCCATGGAACTTTGGTACAAGTTGCAAAAACTTAGGGAGAAAATTAAAAGGAATACAATGGAATCCCCTAAGATCCAACAACCTGATACCATCTGGAATAAATGGTTTTCTCTAAAAAGGTTTTTTATTTTGATACATTTTGAATATTTGAATTGGTAGTAACTTGTTTCTTTATACATTAGGTTCTTGACAATAGAGTCGCCACCTCTTTCAAAGAGGAAACTTTAGTTATCTCCTTTTGGGTCTTCTTTCTCAGTAGAGTCACTAATTGAAATGCTTTATTGAATAGAGTCACCACCTCATTTGAGGAATGTCTTACTTCTAGGTTCTTTCTTCCTATAGAGTGTAGTTCCAAACAAACTAATATAACTACTTTTTTATTTTGATACGTGAAATCTAAAATTCTAGGTAACTTCACAATATATATTGTGAGAAACTCTCCCCAGTAGAGTCACCAATTTGTTGGTGCCCAAAAATGATGGATTCACTTTTGGCCAACTGACAGGTATAATCTAATACCTCTGCAATTCTAGCTTAATGAAGCCAAGGCTGGTAGGCCTAATTTCACTTTGAACTATCAAATTCTTTGTGTCACACAACTGTGTACACAAAAAAAGATTCCTCCAAAGGTGGTGAATGATCCTTTGAGGAAAGCAACTAATCTCCTGAAAATATCTACTCTATAATACTTGAACTAAATGGATTATACTAAATAATTAAAAGTAATACTTTTGAAATAATGATTTAATGATCTATAAACTACAAAGTATGAATGAAAAGACAGTTTCCAAATAATGATTAGATCAGTGCCTTCTAAATACTTGGGCTATAGAGTCAAAAAGCTTTCAATCCTACGTATGATCAGAGACAGTTTTAAAAACTTGCTTTAATGAGACAAGACCATCATTTCAGAGGCTTCTACTTGATTCACAATTCAAATTAATTTACACAACTAATCCTATCGAGTTTAACTCAAATTAAGAGACCGATAAGAACAATGGTAGGTTCACAGACCATACAATTCATATTCGAGTTGTATATATTAATTTTGAATTATGATACTCAAGGAATTCAACACAGTGAAACACTCTATTTAATAGAATATCTGAAAGACTAATTGAAAAAATATAACTTATAACCACAAATAAAAAGAAGAGCACTTATCTTTATTGATGTTGAAAAATTGGTACATAAGAGTTCATAGTTGCAGTTGTTTATGAAATTCTATTCTATGAAAATATATCTTGTATTATATTCTATCTTTTCATTTTACATTATGTATATATACATGCTTGAGTTGCTTTCACACCTCTTTAGGGTGAAAAGACACACCCTTATTACAAATTATTTTGAAAAAATAATAAACTAACTAAAAAATAACTACCTAATTTTTGGATTTGGGTCTGGTTGAAAAATCAAAACACCTCATGGAAAGCTAAGATGTTTATTGGAAATATGAAATTTGATTTCCCGAACTTGGTCTTTTTAAGGATTTTAAAATTTGACCATCTTCAGCCTCTGTCAGCATCATCTTTGCAACAGGTCAAAATTCCAGCATTTTCTGAAGGCTTTGATCACAAAATTTTGATTGTTCCTGTCACACAACTTCCTTTCTTAATCTCTCAACTTTGAATTGAAAATTAATGTAATTTTTTCATCCCATTTCATGTAATCCATCATTAATTATTGGGCATGGAGTTTAAGAGGCCATTTTTTAGGGGTTTATCACTATATAGGACTCCAAAATTTGCCCAAAATTTAGAGTTCCAACACCTTCTACATCAGTCAAGAAGGCATACAACATACTTGATTCAAGGATTTATAAGAAGACTAGAACCAAAGAGTATGAGGAACATTTAGTCAAATGGCAAGGGAAAATAGATGCAGATGCAACATGGATCAAGGAATTAGAGTTTAAAAAGTTGGGCATTGACCTCAACTTACTCAATCCAAAGATGGATTGAAATCTTTCACTTGGGGAGGACGGTATAGGAGCACCTAGGATAGCCTCCTAGTTCTTAGTAATTTTGGCTTGTATCTAACCTTTTCCAAGTCAGAAGTGTGTTTATTTTGGACCTTATAAGGTCTTGCGAGTGTGTGTGACTAGTTGGATTAGTAATTAGTACTATCCAATCTAGCTAGGTTAGTTTGCTTTCATGTTAGGCTTTAGGGATAATCCTAAAAGTTTGGAAGTGAATCCTAAATGTGTCTTAATATTGAGAAATACATGTGAGATGCCTAAAATGGCCTTAAAGAAGTTAGTTCATTGAATTAAGTGGGATAGAGGTCCTAGAAAATAGTTTGCATCATAAATGTAAAAGATGCTAAAAACTTGTCATTACAACATGAGTAATTTTTGCAAATATTGCATGCAGTTTGACATCTTTGGATTCCCCTCATTCTAGGAGTGGGAAATCAATGTAAAGCCCTAAAATCATGGGATAGGAATCTTAAGATACCTTGTGGCTCATTTCCCAAGGTAGAAATTAGAAGATGTAAGTTTTTGAGCTGTGAATAGTGAAGTTTCCTAGTTTTTCAAGGTACAATCGAGCTATGTTAATGGTGATAGTATGTTATTGAGTTAGAATGTGAACTCTAATAGTGGAATCATGATCTAGAGATAGTTTTAAGTCTTTTTCATTTAGGCATCAGATATTTTAGAGTTGATTCAATAGTCTTTTGAAAATCTTTTAGTAGATTTGTAGTTCACTAGTTATTTCTAGGTAGGTTTTAGTTTTATGGCTCCCCCATGAATTCTAACCAAGGGAAACCTAGGGTTTTGAATGGGAATGGATAGGGAGCCATTTTATAGTGTAAATATGGAGTTAGAAGGATTGAGGAGATAGGATACTAATTTTAAAGTCATGCCCTAGGCGAGACTGATGATCCCAATTAGAGGTGTGACAGTGGAGAAAAGAGTGTTTGCATGCAGGGGAAAGGAAGACTGTACGGAACAAGTATGGTACTAGTCAACATATGAATTTTCCATTTCATGTTGGAGAGATTGAGGATTGATCAATCCATTTGGGTTAGTTTCAAACAAGAAATTAGTAAAGTCCTTGAAACTAGGCCTATTAGCCCTATTAGCCCTACTTTGTAGGAAGCTTGTGTACGGAGGCCATAGAACCCTAAATCCTCCCGAATATTTTATAATTCCCAAAAGGGTACTTGAATGTGAATTTTTTTTTTAAGTCATTTGAGAAGATTTGTCAAGAAAATGGAAAAAGACCCTGTGTCAAGGGCTACAAGGAAACTAGGCCTAATTAGGCCTCTATAAGACTAGCTCTTGAACCCGATTGAAAATGGCTTTGAGATCCATCAAAATGGATTCAAATGGAAACATAATGGATTTTTTCAAGATATCTGGTACCCCTGAAACCACTTTGGTAGTTTGTGTGAGAAGGGCACTTAGATTCTTCTAAGTGATTGGAAGTATTGAGACAAAACTAAAAGGTGAATGTCCTTCAAGGTTAAGCACAAGGAGATTGAATCTTAGAATAGAATTTGGTAGAGTTTTAGGTTGTTCACCTAAGATGAGTAAGATCCTTAAAGAGAATAGGATCCTTTGGAGAGGACAAGCAAGGTCCTAGTTGCACTTGTGCGAGCACACCAAGAAGCACATACATCAATATCTCTGACGCTTGGTTATGCCTGGAGCTCAGTTATGTCTGTAACCAGTTTGATCAGGAATGCATGAATAATGTTTTCACATGAAATCTTCTGCAGTCTCTATTCATCTGACATGTTTCAATAATGAAACTCATGTCTGTTAAATAGAGAAGTAAACCATTTTCATATCATCCATCAGATTTTGCCTCTTAATCTCATTCGTCCATTTTGCCGCTTAAACCTTCCTTAGAAGATGTGTCAATAACACATTTCAATCTCATCCTTTAGATCATCTCTAAATTATGTCAGCCATGGATCTTAAAAAACTTCATCTGTTATCTCGAAATCATAACAATTGCTAGGTCATCAATTTCAGTTAGTTGTTCTTAGCATTTAATGTTTTCATCCATACTCAGTTAATACTGAATGCATCAGTGATAACTAACTCAATTATTAATATCACTCAGTATACACTGCATTGGCTTGGGTATACATAATTCTTCAATTACCAACCACATTAACTTGTTCAATTTTGATCTCTTCTTCATAATGGAATAATGAAACATGCTCAAGTCAACAATATAAAGCCATAGACTCATTAATAAGTTACCCAATGTATACCTTACCCTTATCTATCATATCCATGTTTTCCTTATGTAGATATCTCATTTCTTCACCATTTCTTCCTTCTACAGATATTCAGATGTTTGTAACTATAATGATAAGTATAGTCAAAACTAGTTGACATTAATGACAACATATTGACTGATTTAATTATCTTACATATCACTTTAATAGCTCGATGATCTCTGATCACTTTCTCTTCAGTTTATCAAGATATTCAATCATTTTTAGGTCATCACTTCCTCTTCTATTATTTCCCTTTCTAGAAGTGTACCAAGATTCTCCTCAGTGGTGATATCATGCTCTCTACTCCTTCTTTGTGGCAATATTTCATTAGCGTTGATACTCAATTTGTCCTGAACTAATCTACTAATGTGGTCTTGCTCCATCATTCATCTAGTGATATATGTTTCCTCCCTGGTGAAAGTTCCTATCTCTTGCACACTAGGAGTCCAACTAGGTGAGGATGGCACATCTATAGATATCTTCCTTTTCTATTGTCATTCTTCAATGTGGAGGTCCAACTTCCTCTTCATGTAAACTTCTTGAGAAACACCCTTATCCTTCCTGCGTTCTCTACTACCTATTGGAATTTCTCCCTCTTCCATTGCTCTTCCTTGTGGCTTCTTCAGTCTTTCATCCCTTAGTGCCTAATGACCCATCATATGGTACATCCATTATTCCTTTGGTATGACCACCTTGCTCAATCGTCTCCCAATCTAGTACCTAGTAAAATCCAAGACTGGTCTAGCCAACGTGTCAAGTGATGAACTACAACTAATTGAATACCTAAATGACTTGAAGATCACTGATTAGAGATCACCAAGCTACTGAAATGATATGTAAGATAATTACATCAGTCATTATGTTTTCATTGATGTCAACTAGTTTTCATAGTACTTATCATGTTAGTTACAAACATCTAAACATCTCTAAAAAGAGAGAAAAGATGAAGAACTGAGATATCTACATGGAGAAAGATGGATATGACAAATGAGGATAAGGAATAATTTGGGTAACTTATTGATGAGTCTATGATCTCATATTGTTGACTTGATTATGTTGCATTAATCTATTATTAAGAAGGAAGCAAAATTTCACAAGGCAATGTGGTCGGTAAATGAAGACTTCAGTATACACTGATCCAGTGTAGTGTATACCGAGTGGCAGTATTAACCGAACTTGTATTCGCCGACGTATTTCTTTGTTAACCGAGTATGGATGAAAGTATTAAATGCTTAGTTTAGCTAACAGAAAATGATGAGTTGGAAATTGTTATGATTTCGAGATTGAGGATAAAGTTTGTTATGAGATCCACAACTGACAAAATTTAGAGAAGATCGAAATGATGAAATTGAAATGTGTTATTGACACAACTACCAAGGAAGGTTTAAGAGGAAAAATCAACAAAGAAGAATAAGCAGAAAAATCTAATGGTTGATACAAAAATGGTTTATCTATCTATTTAAGAGATATGGGTTTCATTATTGAAACTATGCCAAAAGGAAGAAGATTGCAGAGATTTCATGTGAATACAATTTCATGCATGCCTGATCAAACTAGTTGAAGGAGAACCGAATTGTAGAACAGTACCGAGCGTTTGAGAGCTATTACCAAGCTAAAGTAAGTTAAGGAAGTGAATTAAAATATTGATCAAAGGATTTGTATGGGCTTAGAATAGATTTGAACATCTACAAATTAAGTTGTATTGTAATCAGATCAACAAATATTTCAATTTAACCATTGATATAGAAAAATATCCTAACCGAGTGGACTGAACCATCTTATGTTATGACCCTGTGTCATTCAAGGAATGTACATTGTTATCTTATTGACCTCATAGTGAATGCTAGTCAAAATTTAACTATTAGTCTTAAATCCTCTAACAAGGTCACACCTAATAGTGTGTTTGTAACCTTTAACAAGGTTGGCTCTTCACCGATCTCACTTCAGAAGAGTGAAAATTATTTTGGGTTACCGGTCCTAGGTGGTTTTTCCCTTAGCATGGTTTCCATGTTAAATCATTGTGTTATGTATTTTTTGATGATTATTTTATTGTCATACTTTACATGCTGCATATTTGATTTGATCGGTAATCACAGTGAGTTAATTAATTGGTAATTGGTAAAAGGCATAGACAATTTAATAGTTTATGTTACCGAGCTTTAGGTTTTATTGGAACTATTTTGAGTGTTACATCTTTGTATTTGAGACTATAGGATAACTGATCTAACTGAGTCACCCCCCCCCCCTCTTAGTTATTCTAACAATTGGTATAAGAGCATTGGTTTCTTGGAACAAAGTTTTAAGGACTTCAGCAGAAAGATTACAAGATGTGTAAGAGGGAAGTGCCAAAGCTAAATAAGGACAATTTTACTATATGGAAAAGCTAGATGAAACTTCACATATCTAGAATTGGTGATTCTGCTATAACCTTACTGGAAAATGGATACATACTACCACTAACTAGACCTTTAACTCTTGATTAGTTGAGAGACTGACATGAACACAACATTACCATGATAGAGATTGTTGCTGCTCTATTTGATGCTGAATTTGAGGATGTCAAGACTTGCACTATTGCAAAGGAAATGTGGGATAAACTTGCTCAAGTCTATGGTGGTGATGCAAATGTGAAGAGAGCTAGAGTTGAAAGCTTAAGAGGAAAATTTGATGACATGAAAATGAAGGAAGGAGAAAACATTACACAATATTCAAACTGAATCAAAGAGGTAGTCAATGCAATCCGAGGATCTGGTGGTGTCATTTATGAAGATACAGTGGTAAGTAAAATTCTAAGAACCTTGTTTCCTGCATATGCAATTAGAATATCTACTATACATGAAATGAGGTTTGCACTTGGCAACACTCTTACACTTGATAGTCTGATTGGTAAGTTAACAACCTTTGATTTGAACAATTTTGATAATAGTGTTGTACTATTTGTTGAGTCTTCTTTTATGTCTTCTATGAAGATTGGTAAATCTAGTAGTAGACATAATATAAGGAATGACAGTGATAGTAATACTGATGATGAGCTAGATGAAATTGAAGCTCTTATGGCCCGGAGACTACCTAAAGGCAAAGGTAGATATAAGGGAAAGTTACCTTTAGCTTGTTTTAATTGTAAAGAAGTTGGCCATATTGCTGCTAGATGTCCCAACAAGGAAGAGGAAAATAAAGACCAAGACCGATCTGGTGATGGAAGCTATGGAAGAAGAAACAATAGAGGTTACCAACACTACACCAAAAATAAATGAGATTGCAAAGATAAGGGCAAGAAGGCATGCTATTTGGTTGAAGATGAGGACAACGACACCGACATAGATGATGATGTTGAGGTAGTATTTGTTGCAATGAAAGATGATTTAGAGGAAGAGGAAAGGTATGTAGAAACAACACTCATTTCTAAAGTTAGTAAAAATGATACTTGGATAATTGATAGTGGTTGTACACATCATATGACTGGTGATGAAGATAAGTTTGATCATCTTGAACATTATAATGGAGGATCAGTAACAATGGGTAATGATACACCTTGCATGGTTAAAGGAAAAACATCTTTATTGATAAATGATAAAATCAGATGTGATAATGCTTATTGGGTAAAAGGACTGAATTACAATTTGCCAAGTGTAGCACAACTTAACAACTTAGGTCACCAAGTGCTATTTAAAAGAAAGAAGGTGAGAATCTATAATGGAAATGGAAAGCTTGTCAGAACAGGAGGAAAATCAAAAGGTAACTTATTTTATCTTGACAATGCTGAGACTTCTTGTTTACTGGTGAAAAATGAAGATGCATGGTTATGGCATAAAAGGTTATGTCATGTAAATTTTGATAACATGATTAAGATCCATAGAAAAAGAAAAGTTAGAGGACTTCCTAGCCTAACTAAACCTGATCATGTTATGTGTCATCAATGTCAGAAAGGGAAGATGACAAAATCTAGTTTTAAAAGTAAAGACTACTCAACAAAAATAATCTTGGAGTTAGTTCAGACCAACCTATGTGGTCCCATGAGAACTCAAAGCTAATATGGTGATAGATACTTTATTCTGTTTGTTGATGATTATACTAGATTGATGAATGTCATATTTTTAAAAGAGAAATCTGAGTCATTTAAGATGTTTCAATGGTACAAGGATAAAGTAGAAAAAGAAACCAGAAAAGAACTAAAATGCTTGAGGTCTGATAGAGGTGATGAGTTTATTTTTGATGAACTCACTAACTATTATAATGAGCATGGCATCAAAAGATAGGTTTATGCACCTAGAACACCGTAGTAGAATGGGATTGTTGAAAGGAGAAACAAATCTATTGTTGGTTGTGTAAGAACACTGATGATAGAGAAAAATTTTGCACAGATGTATTGGAGAGAAGCAGTTAGCATAGCTGTATATGTACTGAACCAATTTTATTTAAAGAAAGACACAAAAAAGAGACCCTATGAGTTATGGTTTGGATACACACCGAGTGTAAGTTACTTCAGAATTTTTGGTAGCAAATATTTTATTTGGAAAGATTATAGGAATGGGAAATTTGACTCTAAAGGTGACGAGGGAGTATTCCTTGGATATTCTACTAAAAGTAAAGCTTACAAGTGTCTGAATAAGGTTACTAATAAGATGATTGAAAGTTCTAATGTTAGAGTTGATGAATTTGCTGATAAAAATGATGAAGAAGGCACTAAGGAGATGGAAGAATATGCTAGATTTTCTTACGTTGAACATCCAAAGTACCTACTGAAGCCATAGGCTAAGTCGACCAAGCATCAGGAAAATAACACCAAGGAACAACAAAGGGAAACCGAGGATCAGGAAGAAGCCATCAAGCAAAGAATTGAACCTAAACATAATGAAGAACAAAGAAGAGATCAAGTGCTAGCAAGATTTGTTAGAAGACATCATCCTGAGAACCAAATCATTGGAGACAAGCAAGCTGGCATGTTGACAAGAAGTAAGTTAAGACAAAACACATGCTTAGTTTGTGAGTTTGAACTGAAGAATGTTAAGATTGCACTTGAGAATGATGAATGGATCAATGCTATGAATGAAGAGATTGAACAAATTGAGAAAAATAAGACCTAGGTCGAAAGAAATTTTTTTTATTGGTACTAAATGGATTTTTAGAAATAAGCTGAATGAAAATAGAGAGGTTACAAGGAACAAAGCTAGACTTGTTGTTAGCATAATTGAGAGGGGGGTGAATTAGTTATCCACTGTCCCAAATACAAAATGTATATCCAAAAACAATTTAGACAAATTTATGCAGCTCGGTAACATATAATAGTAAACTGTCTGTGCTTTTACTGATTACCAGTCAATAACATATAGTAACTACTGATCAAATCTAATATGCAACATGTAAAGTATGATATCTAATAATCATCATAATCAACACATAACACAAGAGATTTAAAGTGGAAACCTTATAAAGGGAAAAACCACCTGGGACCAGAAACCCAAAAATTGTTTACTCTTCTGAAGTGAGGTCAGTGAAGACCCAAGCTTGTTAAAGGTTACAAAATACATTGTAAGGTGTGAACTTGTTAGAGGATTTAACACTAATCGTTATCATCCAACCAGCATTCACTATGGGGTTGACAAGATAAAAAATGTACATTCTATGAAGGACATTAAAAGACTTTCAAGTCTACTCAGTTAAGAGATTTATTTGATTACAATGGTTAAAATATAACAACAGGTGATCTGATTACAATACAACTTGATTTGTAGATGTATAGATCTATATTATGCTCATTCAAATCTATGATCAATATATCAATTCTATTTCAACAATATTCAATAAGTTACTGTCTCTTGGTTATAGCTTTCTGAAGCTCGGTAATCTCTACAGTTTGATTCTCCTTAACTAGTTTGATCAGGCATGCATGAAGCTTGTTCATGTGATATCTCTATAGTATCCTTTCCTTCGGCATGAGTTTCATAATGAGACCCTAGTCTCTTAAATAGATAAGTAAACCATTTTATTTTCATCCATAAGATTTTTCCACTTAATCTCCTTCGTTGGTTTTTCCACTTAAACCTTCCTCAGCTAATGTGTTAGTAACACGTTTCAAATCTGTCCTTTAGATCTTTCTTGAATTTTTCTAGTCATTGATCTCATAACAAACTTTATCTTTCACCTCATGATCATACACTTTACAGCTCATCAACTCTTGTCAGCTAAACAAATCATTTCATTATTTTGTCCATACTCAGTTAACAAAGAAATGTGTCGGTGAACACAAGCTCACTTTATACTATGCTCTTTATACACTACACTGCTCAGTGTATACTGGAATGCTTCATTAACTGACCACACTGCTTTGTAACATTTTTCTCCCAACTTCATAACAGATTAATGCAACATAATCAAGTCAATAATATGAAGTCATAGACTCATCAATAAGTTGCCAAAGGTATTCCTTATCCTCATCTGTCATATCCATCTTTCTCCATGTAGATATCTTGGTTCTTCATCTTTATCTTCTCTTCTACATATGTGTTAGATGTTTGCAACTCCATGATAAGTACTGTCAAAACTAGTTGACATCAATGACAACATAAAACTGATTCAATTATCTTACATAACAGTTCAGTCTAATCACTTGAAGTTCTTCAATCGGGTTCTCAATCAGTTGTAGTTCATCAATCTCTCCCTTTGGCATTGATGGCAACTCAAGAAATATGAAATATACCATACATATACCAAAAATGTATTCTACAAATCTGTAAACAAATGTTGTAGATAGGTAAGCTCTCCCTAGCTTAATATGTTTAATCACTACGTTACATAGCAACATTGCAATGTGCAGACTATCTTTTGTAGATATGATCTTTAGCAACTCTCAGGTTCCTTCTGTTTCTCTCCTTTTATATTTTCAGATTGTCTCTCCCTTAGATAGATGTTCCAGTATTCTCCTTAGTTATCATATTGTTTATCTCTCCCTTTGACATTAATGCCAAAGAAATAAATAAATGATACAGCTCTATAGTAGCCATGTAACTCTTTGTTGTCTGGTGCATTCACTATATCTTTGTATACTAATTATGCCACTAGGTTCTCAAGTCTTTCAAAACCTTAGACAAAAATCCAAACTGTAAACTATGCTTCATCAACATGAATGATCTTCTGATAAGATTAGGCTGATGCAACCTCTAGATCACATTAGTGACCGGTAGATAGGGGATGGACCCCAAATCTAGTCCTCAAGTATTCAAATGTATCTTTTGGTAGAGGCTTTGTAAATATGTCTGCAAGTTTCTCTTTAGATGTAACCAATTCTAGCTTCACTTTCTTCTCTTGCACTTGTTCTCTTAAGTAGTGATACTTGATAGATATGTGCTTTGTTTTAGAGTGCATCATTGGATTCTTTGAAATGTTTATAGCACTAGTGTTATCACAGTATATAATCATTGGCTCGGTGATTATCTCATTCATTCCTTCTAACACTTACTTGATATATGCAATATTTGAATAGTTTGTAGAAGCATCAACATACTCTGCTTCAACTGTAGAGTGGGAAATACAAGACTGCTTCTTACTTGTCTAGGTAACAAGTCTTTCATCAAAGAAAAATGCTCCTCTGATTGTGCTTTTTCTGTCATCCACATTTCCAGCCCAATCAACGTCAGTGTATAATTTAAGTTCAAACTTGCCTTCCTTAGGATACCATAATCCATAATCCTCTATTTTCTTCAAGTATCTTAAGATTCTCTTTGTAGCAATCATGTGTGACTCCTTAGGATTTTCATAATATCTTGCAACAATCCCCATAGTATGTGCTATATCTGGTCTACTATGTACTATATACATTAACTTACCAATCATTGATTGGTACAGTGTCTAGTTCACCTCTGTAGTTTATCCTCTTTAGTTAATTTGCAACCTATGACCATTGGTGTTCCAACTAGTTTAGCATCATCCATGTCAAATGTTTTCAGTACTTCCTTTCTATACTTGGATTGTGTGATGAATATCCCATCACTCTGTTGAATAACCCACAGTCCTAGAAAGAACTTAATCTCTCCAAACATAGACATTTCAAACTCTTTTCTCATCTCATCAGCAAAGGATTTACATATGTGATCTTGACCTCCAAAGATAATATCATCCACAAATATTTCAGCAATTAGAATAGTATCATCAGTATCTCCTTTCATATACAAATTGTTGCTCTCACTAGTTCTAACAAATCCAATACTTAAAAAATAAGTATGCAGCCTTTCATACCAGGCTCTCGGGGCTTTCTTCAAACCATACAAAGCTTTATGTAATCTACATACCATGTCTTTCTTGTCTAGATCAACGAACCCTTCTAGTTGTTCTATGTAGACTTCTTCAAGTATCCCATTCAGAAATGCAGACTTAACGTCCATTTGATAAACTTTAAATTTCTTATGTGCTGCATAAGCCAATAACATTCAAACTCCTTCTAGTCTAGCAATAGGTGCAAAGGTCTCACCATAGTCAATTCCTTCCTCCTATGCATACCCCTTGCAAACTAGTCTGGCTTTATTCCTTGTAACCTCTCCATTTTCATTCAGCTTGTTTCTGAAGATCCACTTAGTACCAATAACATTCTTATCCTTGGGTCTAGGTACTAAGGTCCATGTCTTCTTTTTCTCTATCTGTTCAATCTCTTCATTCATTGCATTAATCTACTCTTCATTCTCCAATGCAACTTTAACATTTTTCGGTTCATATTCACAAACTAAGCATGTACCTTGTCTTGACTTACTTCTCGTTTGTATGCCAGCTTGTTTATCACCAATAATTTGGTTCTCACGATGATGTCTTCTAAAAAATGTTGCCAGTATCCGATCTCTTCTTTCTTGTTCATCCTGGTTCATTTGCGTGCTCGGTAGGTCCTTCCTACTCGTTGGTTTCTCTTTCATGTTCCTCAGTGTTGTTTTCCTGCTGACCGATTGTCACTGTCTGTGGCTTCAGTAGATACTCTGGATGCTCAATGTATGTGAATCTACCGTAGCCTTTCAGTTCCTTTGTGCTTTCTTCTACATTCTTTTCATCAAACTCATCAACCCTGACATTAGCACTTTTTATCATTTTATTTGTAACTTTATTTAGACACTTATATGCTTTGCTTTTAGTGGAATATCCAAGAAATATCCCTTCATCACCTTTTGAGTCAAAATTTCTATTTCTTTCATCTTTCAGAATAAAGCATTTACTTCCAAAAATTTTAAAATAACTTACAGTGGGTTTGTGTCCAAACCATAACTCATAGGGTGTTTTGATAGTGTCCTTCTTTAGCTGTACTCAGTTCAAAACATAAACAACTGTGCTAACTACCTCTCTCCAGTATGTCTGTGCAACATTTTTCTCCACCATTAGTGTTCTTGAATAGTCAACTATTGACCTATTCCTCCTTTTAGCAATTCTATTTTTCTGAGGTGTCCTCGGTGTAGAGACCTGTCTTTTTATACCATGCTCATTACAAAAGTTAGTAAATTCATCAAAAATAAATTCACCACCTCTGTCAGATCTCAAGCATTTCAATTCTTTACCAGTCTCTTTCTCTACTTTTTCTTTATACCACTTGAACATCTTAAATGCCTTTGACTTTTCTTTCAAGAACATGATAGTCATTAATCTAGTGTAGTCATCAACAAAAATAATGAAATATCTATCACCATAATAACTCTAAGTTCTCACGGGACCACATAGGTTGGTGTGAACTAACTCAAGTATTTTCTGGGTTGAATAATCTTTTCTTTTGAAACTAGATTTTGTCATTTGACCTTTCTAACACTCATGACACATAACATGATCAGGCTTAGATAAGTTAGGCAGATCTCTAACTTTTTTCCTTTTACTAATCTTAATCATGTTATCAAAGTTCACATGACATAACCTTTTATGCCATAACCAAGCTGTTAGAAAGTAAAGTCCACCAAGATAACTAAGAGGGGGGGGGGGTGCATCAGTTATTTGATAATTATAACTTTTATCAACTTCAATAGCATTAAACCATGTAAGCAATATAATTGCCAACCATAGAAAGATATTCATACACAATAACACAGTGACACAAGATATGTTGACTAGGGAACCTCTTGATCAAAGAGTAAACCCTGGTAGGAATGATGCCCACAAAAGATGCACTAATATGAATATTCCTTGTGAAAGGATTGAATTTGTTAGGAGTCTTATGAAATACATTCAGTACATATGAATCCCTGTTAGGAGATTTTGAATCCTTGTTAAAACATTCTAACCCTGTTAAGAGTTATGGAAGACAGAAGGACCCACTACCCAAATAGCTTCAAGGTAAGATCACTGAACACACTGTCCAACTGATCTTTGTATTACTCAATAGAATAATACCAAAATATTACTGATCTCAACAATATGTTACCTCTTCTCTGACTGTGCCAAACTGCACTCACTGTTACACCAGATCTCAATTTTAGATCTTTGTACTTCGCATGTCTTCCTTCACAAATTCACTTTCACAACTACATTAGCTCTTTCCTTCACTTCATGCATACATCAATACATCCAAACATATTACAAAAAGGAAAAAAATTCCTTCCTTTATACCACACTCAAGTAATTAAAAATGAGTCGGCATACAGTTACAAAATAAATTTTTCCACACGCTACATCAAAATTACACAAAACTGTCGGCTTCCAACTACAATAATTTTTCACTCGTGCGACCTCAAAATTTGCAATGTCATCCACATCACTATAAATGTGTCTTTAACTTCCCTTTAACTACACAAAACAAGATTCCATCTTGATTAGGAGATATCATCCGATTTCCACAAACCGCTACTCAAGAACACTGCCTGAATACTGCTTCCACCAAAATGCTCATAACTTCCATGAATAAATGAATTACTATCTACGCTCTTAACCATAAACATAAAACATATCAAAGAGTATATCCTCAACATCACATAGCTCCAACTACAATATCCCATGTGCGCTAATCCAAACACTGTCTACTTCTCTGCAAGTCTCTGGTAAATCACTGTGTTGACATCAATGACAATCATAGTTATGAATGCAACAACAACTGCTACAGAATGGTTGTCAAACATTTAACATTCATTCCTAACAATCTCCCCCATTGACATTGATGGCAACATAGATGAAAAAATATCCAATGTTTCAAAAATCCAATACTGCAATACTGCTGCTTCAAGAAAATATTTCAAGTCCTCTTCATCAATCAAATCTTGCTTCATTTTCCTGTTCAGATAGTACAAATAGTTTTTTCATGTACACTTCTCTCCCATTGACATCAATGATAGAAATCTCATCATTATGTCAACAACAACTCCAATGCCAAAAGACACTATTCAGAAAATACATTTACTAGAGTCCTCATGACTTAGCTTAGATACACATACTCCCCCATAGAGGAAGTACCAACATCTAGTCCAGAAGAAAAATAAGGCTTATATACCACTAGATGGATGCAACCAACTACATCACTTCTCAAAATTAGGCTAGGGCATAAACCCAAGCATACCTCTCAGATACTCAAATGTATCCTTAGGCAAAGGCTTTGTAAATATGTCTTCTATCTGCTCCTTTGTACTTATGTACTCAAGTCTAACTTCTTTCTTCGCAACTTTCTCTCTTACAACATGATACTTAATCTCTATATATTTTGTCTTAGAATGTAATATAGGGTTCTTAGACACACTAACTATGATGGTGTTGTCACAATGTATGACAACAGGTTCAACAAACTTTATTCCAATATCCTTCAGCATTTGCTTCATCCAAATTATTTGGTTACAATTGTTTGTTGCTGCTACATATTCTACTTCTGCTGTGCTTTGTGAGATATAATTCTACTTCTTGCTTAGTCAAGAAACCAATCTTCCTCCAAGGAAAAATGCTCCACCACTGGTGCTCTTCTTATCATCAACACTGCCTCCCTAATCAGCATCTGTATATGCACATAGGGTAAAATCATTAGATTTTTCATACCACAATCCATAGTCCATTGTGCCTCTTAAATATCTTAGTATCCTCTTTACTACTACATAATGTGATTCTCTAGGTTCAGCTTGAATCTTGCTACAATTCCAACTGAATGTGCTATATCAGGTCTTGTATGAGTCAAGTACTGCAATCCTCCAATCATAGATCTATATTTCTTCTATTCAACTGTCCGTGTTTCATCTGTGCTAGATAATTTATGTCCAATTACCATAGGTGTTCCAACTAGTTTACAGTTCTCCATTCCAAATCTTTTCAACAAGTCATTCAGGTACTTTGTCTGAATCAGAAAGATACCATCATTGTTCTATGTCATCTATAATCCCAAAAAGTATTTTATTTCACTAATCATACTCATTTCAAATTTAGTCTTCATTTCATCAGCAAATTTGTCACTAGCTTCATCTTCTCCTCCAAAAATAATGTCAACAAAAATAACTATAACCAACAAACCATTTTCAATTTCTTTTGTGTATGGATTGCTATCAGTTGTTCCTTTTGTAAATCCCAACTTTAACAGATACATGTCCAGTCTTGCATACCAAGTTCTAGGTGCTTGCTTTAGTCCATATAAGACTTTCTTCAGTTTACATACCATGTCTCCTTCTTGAGTCAAAGGAAAATCTTGAGGCTACTCTATAAGTTGCATAAGCCAAAAATATTCTTACTGCCAATTCTTGCTACAAGTGCAAAGGTTTCTTCATAGTCAATTCTTTCTTGTTGTGAGTATCCCTTACATACCAATCGTGCTTTGTTTCTTACTACTTCTCCTTGTTCATTCATCTTGTTTCTGAATACCCATTTAGTTCCAATAACATTCTTGTCTTTAGGCCTAGGCACCAATTCCCATGTCTTCTTCTTTTCAATATGATCTATTTCTTCTTTCATAGCATTAATCCAACTTTCATCTTCACAAGCTTCACTAGTAGTTTTTGTTAATATGATTTAGAACAATAGAAAGGGGGGGTGAATAAGTTGTTCTCAGGTCCTGATGTATAAAACAATCTCAAAAACTTATCTTTAAGTCAGATCCAATAACCAAAACAAACTCGGTCATCACTGATTCAATAATAGAAACATCTAACAATGCAGTCCACTACCCAGCTGTAACTTAACTTGCAAAATACAGTAATGTTCAAATCAAAAGATTCACACAAGTATTAACACCAGGATTTGTAGTGGAAACCCAATTTGGGAAAAACCACTTTGTAACATGCTACTATTATTTTCACTCTTCTGAAGTGAGCTCAGTAAAAAGCCAACCCTGTCAAAGGTTATAATACACACTGTCAGGTGTGACCCGGTTAAAGGATTTCAATCACCTGTTAAAAGTGATCCTAGTCATAGGACTTACATACACTCCATTAGAATGCAACCTTTTTCAAAGGATTTAACATATGACTGTTGTATGCACCCTAAAATGGTTGCCTAGACTTTGGGCCCCATTTCTGCAATTTGTCAAATCTCTGAATCAATATTTTCAAAAATCAACATTTTTCAAATATATCAATTTTCTTGATCAAATCATAATCAATTCAATATTTCTTAAGGTTTGAGCCTTATTTAATTTAAAAGAGAAGAAAAAATAAAAATCTTATTTAATTAAGAGAACATGCTCTCTTTTAATTAATTAAAAATCTCTTTTAATTAAATAATAAAATTGCTTTATCCTAAGCCTTTATTTAATTAAAAAGAATTTCCTCCCCTTTTATTTAAATAAAAAATCTTCACTTTTCTTCTTATCCTTGTTGCACAAATAAAGCATTTAATTCTTATTTATAAAGAAAAATAAAAGAAAAGCACTTTTTGTCTCACATGGACATAAAGTAAATGCTCAACATAAAGTAAATGCTTCTAATTTTCTTATTGGAGGATATTTGTACACAAGGATCAAGCTTCTTTTTTTCTCCACCGTTGATTAAATCTTTTGCCTCTTAATCTCCATGGTCCATTGATTTTTCACCTCCTATAAAAGAAGAGCTCTCTTCCTCATTTGCACACACCATACATACTTGAATTATTGTGATACAGGTTTTTGAAGCTTTTGGAGATATTCTTGCATCAAGTTTTGAAGATTTGGAGCATCATTGGCATTCATCTTGCATCTACATCACATCCTAGCTTGCATCATAGTTGCATCATCATGGTATCATTTTCTTTCATGTTTTAGATTAATCTCACATAGTTTAATTAGAAGGTTTGTAACTCTTTCATTTCCATTTTCATAGATTAATTGCATCTTCATTCTCATAAGATTAATTTGCATTCTCATATAGATTTTCATAGCATTGCATTGCATACATTTGGTTTCATTGGAGATATTGGCATTCTTGCCCTTGTTTTCATTATAAATCTCTCATTGTATGGTTGACTAGCAAGGTCATGAGTTTATAGCTCTAGCTGAGAGCAATTTTACAAATCTTGCAACTCCATGCATAGAGAGCTATGGATTGATTTGTGGGGGCTCATTTTTGAGTTTTCTTGCATGTAAGGATTCATAAAAGTGTGACAACATTTTAGCACACATTTTTTTGGCACCCACCGTCGGGCAACCCACCTCTTGCATGCTGGTTTTGATTATTTTTGGAGCTAACCCTTGTGCAGATTTGTTTGGAGACGAAAAACCCTAGATTTGAAAGATTTGATCATATCTCCCAAACGGCTTGGTATTTTGCTCTGAAAATTTTTATGCAGGTTGGTAACATATCAGAGAAGCTCCAAAAAACTTTTCAGAATTTTTGGAGGTGATTTGTATTTTTTATGATTTTTTCTTAATTTCTCATAAAAAATCAATTTTTGGCACAAATCAACATATTTTTTAGAAATTTTTACATTTTTGGAAAGGTATTGAAATTCTACAGGGGGTCCATTCAATGTTTTTTTAATTTATAAATCATATCATAGCTCATTTGGTCAATTTATAAAAAATGGTATGTTTTGATAAAATGGGTCTCTAGGACACAAATGAAAAGATTTTTCTAAAATTTTTACATTTTTGGAAAGCTCTTTATTTTTTGATAGAGGTCTCTTTTCTTCATTTTGGGTTTGGGGTCCGAATTCATGTGGTAAAAATCAGATCTTGTTGACTAGGTCAAATGCAAAAAAAATAAAATTTTGTGATGGGTATGCACTTATTTTTCATTGTTCATTGCATGATATGAGTTATCATTTGGATCATTTGCTGGTTATCATTGCTTCTAAAAATTGATTTTTAGATCTAACCCTAGGGTTTTCATAAGTTGGATATACATTGCATATGTTGTTTGCTTGTTTTCTTGTCTTGTTCATTTGAAGGTGCATGGCTTGCTTTCATGAAAAATGCTTAAAACAAACAAAAAAAGGGTGAAATCTACTAAGCACGTTGCGTTGGACTTGAGGTATTTTGTTACAACTCTACAACATTTAGATCTTGGGATTAAAATTGAACCTTTCATGTGTTTGGCTTAAGTGTTTACATGCTTTCATAGAACACATTTCAATTGATGCTCTTAATGGGAAATGAATGAACATAGATTTGCTTCCATACAAGTTTGTGTAAGTGAATGCTTGTGTTTAAACCTTAAGTAATTCTTGGTTCTAATATCAAATATCTCATTGAGTGATTGAGGGCATGGATTCATTCCTTGTTTACATAGGGAGTTAAATGCACCACTTTGTGGACTCACTCTATGTTTGCTTGGAAAGTTAAATATTCCATTGATTCAACCCTTTGTCATTTGTGAGTAGTATTGATAAGCAACTTTAGATTACTTGTGATTGATCTAGATTGCTATCTTGGGTTATTGGATTCGCTAATCCGCCGACCCCTCATTTTTTCCCCGTGGTTGCAAGATCAATGCCACATTAAAGGGGAGGGGTCTACAGGAAAGAAACGTTAATTGCTCCACTAGGCAACCCTTTTGTGCTTTTTGGAACTCACTTGTTTTCTAAAGTGTGGACTCACTTTGAGTTGATGTGAGGAGTTAAATGTTCCACTTTTGGACTCACTTTGAGTTGGTGTGAAGAGTTAAATGTTCCACTTTTGGACTCACTTTGAGTTTGTGTGAAGGGTTAAGTGTTTCACTTTTTTGGACTCACTTCACATTCTCTTGAAGGGTTAAATGTTCCACTTTTGGACTCGCTTCACATTATCTTAAAGGGTTAAATGTTTCACTTTTGGATCACTTTGCATTTACTTGAAGAGTTAAGTGTTCCACCTTTAGTGCTCTAAATACTTTTGATAGTGAATTACTTAGTTTTTATTTTTAGAAGGCCTGCTTGGGGACACACCACCTCAAGGGATGACCTTAACTCCTGTGTTCTGGCGGAGTATAAATATCGGGAGGTGAATCCAAAGACACCTCTCTTGGGAATTGAGTTTGATATCACTCTTGGCTAAGCCTCAAAGAACTTTATACCTTTGAGAAGTGAAGGAGGAGATTTGGGTTACCGTCTCCCCCCGACTGTGTGATTTTGGATTCTTCTCATCTATGGATTTGGGCCTCACGTACCTTGCGTATATCGAGGACTCCTTTTAGAAAGCCATGTATATCCTTGTAGACAGCTTGATAAGGTGTTGTTGTGTTCTATGTGCCTGCTAAAATATTTTCAAGAACATACACAAGTAGAACTTTTAAGGAGTAGAAATACTAAGTCACTATACTTGTTCATGCACAAGGTTGCTTTGCCCCTTGCTCATTGTTTGAAGACTATTTGCTTGAACTCCCTAGTTTCTGTTCTATGTGCTTGATCATCATTGCGAAATCTTTTGAAAGATCTATTTAGAATATTGAAACTGAGTTCCGTCCTGCTGTAGTGAGTTCTCCTTAGAAGCTTGGTCTTCCTTGGTCAATCCAGGTCAGATCCTAAGTGTTGTCATGTTGCTCAACATCTCAATGAATGTTATGGTATCAATTGCACAAGATGACTCTTAGTCTTCTTCTTTCTTCCCCATTTCCCATGTTCTTCTGAAGTCTTCTATTCCCATGGGAAATTCTTCTTCTTCTTCTTGATTATTTTCCTCTTACTATCTCATCTACCTTCTTCTATTCATTTCTTCCATGCTTGATTCCTCCTCTTCTATAACCATGAATCTTGACTATCTGGTTTTGGAACCTTTATTAAGAATAGATGATCTTGAGCTCATTGACATATTCAAAAAGTGTTGTTCCTCCAAAATTATCATGAGTGATTAATTTATAGCAAAAATAAAAGAAAAGATGATTAAATCAGATGCCTTTGCTAGAATCATAAACATGATCATATCACGATCTTCTTCTTCAAAACATTCTTCATCATCTAAATCTTCTCATTATTCTTCACCTTCCAAGTCTTATCATGACTCTTTCAGACATCATTATCATTCTTCATCTTCTAAGTCTTATCATGATTCTTCTAAACACTATTCACATTCTTCATCTTCCAAATCTTATCATGACTCTTCCAGACATCATTCTCATTCTTCATCTTCTAAGTCTTATCATGATTCTTCTAAACACTATTCACATTCTTCATCTTCCAAATCTTATCATGACTCTTCTAAACATCATTCAAATTCCTCATTATCCAAGTCTTCTTCTTCCACTAAGTCTTCAATTTCCTCTTCTTCACGATCTCGTTCTTCTTCTACTTCTCCCAAGAGTCTTACTTCTCTTCAGAAGACATACCATAATGAGCAACGTGATAGTCCTTATGATACATCTTCCATGAAGAGTGACGTACCCAGCTATGATGACTATGATGACTATGATGATGGACAATGTAGTGATACCTATGACACCTCTATTCCTAAGAGTCCTCCTAGTCGTGTCCTTGTGCTTACTAGAAATGGGTCCTCATATTGGAAAGATCGTGATGGTGATCCGTATGATTCAGATTTTGAAAAAAACTTTGATGAGTTTTGTGAACAATACCTTGATTATAATCCAGCTACTACTGTTGAGGAATATAAAATGCACCGTGCTGATTTGAAACGTAAATATTATAAGAATCCTTCCTCTAAGAACATTCATGCTGAAAATAAAGGTTGCACTCTCAAGCAAGATCATATTAATGTTGAACCTTTGTCTTGTGATGGTTCCCTTCCATCCTCTACTTCCTCCAATGCCCATACATTTCCTAAAGCTTTTGAGTCTTCCAAATCTGTCACAAATCCTTCATCCAACAAAGATCCTAAGACTTTTCATGCGGTTCCCTATAGTTATCCTCAAGGGCTACCTCTTAAAGAAACTCAAGTTAACCTTCACTTGGTTGCAAATACTTACAATAATGTTGAACTTAAAGAGCTTAAACCTTCATATGCTATAATGCCTACTTCAGCTAATTCTTCACTATCTCTTCCAAAGTCTTCCATACAATTCCAACTTGCTTCATTGTCCTTAGAAGTGGCTCCATGTCAAGAGGACCCTAAAAATGATAAAGAAAAGAACATAAAGAAAGATCAAGATCAAGAACCTTCCATGTCATCCAATTCTCTTCATGATGTATCTTCTCCATTGCATGATTCTTTTGATCCTCTACGCTCTTCCGCATTCATTCCACCATCTCCTAAGCAAGATCAAGTTACTACTTACACTATTGAGCTTATTGATAATCAAAATAACCTTACCACACTTGCGCTTTCCAAAGATGAGACTTCCATTAAGGTTATTGAAAATGGTGTTGTTACTTCCAATGTTAAGCTTATTGAAAATCAAGAGAAAAATTATACGCTTATGCTATCCAAAGATCCTTGTCAAGATCAAAGTCTTCCATCTTCTTGTTCTACCACTCCATGTTCGCTTCCACTTTCTACTCTTCCTAAATCTTCGCAAACTTTGAATGATCCTATCAATGAAGTTGCTCCTATTCAAGATGTTCATGATACTATTGAAAATCCTAATGCTCACTCTAAAGATGTTGATATCCTTGGTTGTGATATAGACGTTGATGAAATTATTGATTATCCTTTTACATCTTCCACTTTCATCCTTGGACCTCCTCCACCAATACTAAGGGCTTCATGTCTTCCTTCCATCTTGGGTCCTTATGTCCCTTCACTTTCCCCTCCTAACTCTCCTAATTCATCATCCATCTTGGGTCCTTACATCCCTCCATCTCCTATCTTTCCTCAAGATCAACATAGATACATACCCTTGAATCTTTTTCATCCATCCACCCATCTAAACTAGTCATATTTTCCTTCTTCTTTCACAAGTCCCAAGTCTTTTGGAAGTAACTTGAATGTTCAATACAAAAAAAAGAAGAAATATAAGAATCCATCAAAAAAGGAATATCACCATGTCTCCTCTAATCGACATGGGTGCATAAAGTCAAAAGAGATATCTAAGAAGAAAAATACAAGACAAGTATGGGTTCCAAAATCCATCATTGAAGATATTCTTTCTAAATCATCAAAAGAAAATAAAAAGCCCAAGGCTATATGGATTCCAAAGTCTCTCTTGAAAGAGTCTAATGTTGAACAAAAAGTGAAGTTGACATTCAAGCTTCCAAAGGCTTCCACTTCATCTTCTTCCAAAAACATTATTCAATTCCATGTGCCTGAACTGCAACCTCTACTAAACATTCACCATATTCCTTCTCGTATTCCTTCACTCACATTTCCTCTATCCTCTCACCACCCTTCAAGGTGTGTGTTGATGTTGATCTTGCCTTCCTTTCTATCTACCCTTTCACAATCCTTCGATTCATTATCCTTCTATCTTCTATCATTTTTCTTCATTTGCCTATTCCTCTTATCTTCCAACTTCACTTGCTTTACATAAAACCTTATCCTCCATTTTTTCTCTTCCATCTCCCTTTCCCTATCAGCATCTTTGAGCATATCATTTTGAATCCTTGGTATATCAATGATTTATCCTTTCAAGGATCATTATCTGAAAAGCTTTCCTTCTTCCAAAAAAAGATAAAATTTCAAAAAAATAGAAAAATAAAAAAATGAAAAGGAAAAAAAATAAAAAAAATAGAAAATGTGCCATGGTTAAAACCTAGAAACAGGCACCTTGGTAGCAAAAGTAAAGAGAAATAAATTCATCCTATGGTGAAAACCACTCCCTTGTGGTGCCTTGGATAAGTACCATGATGAAAACCTGGCAATCAGGCATCATGTGTAGTTCTTCTACATTTTTCATCCATTTCATCTTCTCTCTTTGATCTTGACAATGTTGACCTATGCTTGAATATTTGGCTATCTTGTGAGCTATCTTACAATGATCTTGCTTCCATTCCATTCATGTTTCACCTTTGTATTTTCCTTCATTCATTCTTGCCTTTCGCTATCCTTTTCCCCCTTGGTCTTGATCTAATAAAAAAGAGTAAAACACGATGCTATGAAGCCTCTTGACATGTCTACTTCTTTGGACTGCATCCTTCCTTCTTTTGCAGTGCGCTTTTGTGACTTATCATATGCTAGCTTTTCATTGCTTATCCAAATGTGCTTTGCATGACAATTTTTCCCTAGCTTGGGTATTCTTGAGGAGTTTGACCTTGAAGATTTCTTCCCTCCATTCACTTTCATTCTCCTTTCCTCCACCAGCTTGCTTATCCATCTTGTTTTCCACCTTGCTAGACATTGGGACTACACGATGTGATCTTGCTTGGAAGTTTGATGCCTATTCTGTCTAGGGGCATCTTTTGTACATATTTTATGATCCTGAAAAAATACCAAAAAAAATCATATATGATGCTGAAAAAATCCTAAAAAGCATAAAAAGTCTTGAAAAAAAGAAAAAGTGCCTTGGTGAAAACCTGGAAACAAGCGCCTTGGTAGCAAAAATACAAAAAAAAAGAAAAAAAGAAAAAATTGCAATAAAATCCAAGTGGTGAAAACCTGGAAACAGGCACTACTTGAGGCCTTTGCACCCCTATTTGTTAGCATGCGTCCTCGACACTTAGCCTTTCTCCATCATGCCTTGACCTTATTTGACTTGGTCTGGAATTGGTCTTTATCTTTGTCTAGGGGGCATAACTGTTAGCATTGGTCCTTTAGGTGTGTTTGTCTCTTGGGGCATTTTAGAACAGGTGTTTTTCAACACCACCCCAAACTATGTTTTTCAACACTACCCTTGCGTCGAGTGTTTCTTAACACTTATCAGATGTGTCTTACCCAATAGTCTAAGTATGATGCGATATTTCTCATTTGTAGATGCGATAACCAGAGTTTGACTCTATGACCAACACACATACACTTAAACAATCAACTCGCTTGAGATATGTTGACTTTATTTTTCTTTGTGTGCTGTCTATGAAGATTTCTTTGATGAGTGGTCTCTCCTTGAGAAGTTTTCGATGATGCATAGCTAGAAGACTGAGGGAATGAGAACATGTTTTATTTCTTTATCTGCTTGTGGGTATATTTTTTTGGTCCTACCTGTCATGAGCATTTATGCTGGTCTTACTTGACACTATGGATTGACAAGGTATTATCCTTGACCATTTTGCAAGTGCATGCTTCTAGTTATCCTGAATTTCATGTGTCTTGATACAAGCATAATCTTGCCATATCAAATTTAGGTAATCTCATTGCATTAGCCATCTTGACCTCCATGTCTTTGATGCCTAGGTGGGATTTCCACATTTCTATCTGATAAAGATCATATTCATATCCACATAGTTATGCTAGTGTGCATTGTATGATCTTGCGACGCTACCAATAATGCTTAATGATGATAATTAGATGTCTATAAGCGTTGTGACCTTGCAAGTCAACCACTTTCATAGTAGCTTGCATTCCTAGGTTCATGTTAGTTTAGTTTTTGCATCTTGCATATGGAGAGAGCTCTTCTTTTTATCATCTATGGACTAGTTGGTCAACTGTGCTCATTTTCTAATTCTTCTTGATCATATCTTTCATTTTTGGTCTTTTATGTCACATCATTTTCTATCCATTTCAGACTTGAAACCGAAATCTGAGTCGTATTGACTGACCTTTTGAGGCATAATTCTTCGATCTTTGATGGAATTTCTTCATTTCCATGTCTTCCAAACTTCTAGTTTTTCATTCACCCCTTTCGCTTCCTCTCTCTGAGGTTTGACTTAATCTTTATCCTATATCTTTCCCAGTCAAACCTAGTCAACTTGGGGCATATCTTTACTGTTTGATGGTTATCCTATCATGCTCTATCCTTCGATTATGATTTATTGTGACTTGATCAAGTTTATCAATTTGTTATTCTCCTCTACCTGATTTCACTTTCAATTCCGAGGGGGTAGTACCTATCAGCTTTAATCTTTGATTCAGCTTTATCATTCAGCTCAGCTTGAGATTCTTATTTTTAGACTTGATTATCACCTAGCAGCGACGGTGGTGATTTTGTCTTTCAATTTTTATCTCCTATTTTTTCAGACTTGATTATTGCCTAGCAGCGATGGCAATAGTTTTGTCTAAGGCTTGATTTGCACCTAGCAGCGACGGTGTTGGTCTTGTCTTTCAACTTTTTGCTTATCTTTGTCCTGATGTGTTCCCAAAATGAACACACATTTGGGTTGTTTTGTGATCCCAAATCGATCTCACATTTCAATTCTTCTTTGACTGCATGTGTTCCCAGATCGATCACACATTAGTCAAAGAGGGGTAAATCTATGCACCCTAAAATGGTCACCTAGACTTTGGGCCCCATTTCTGCAATTTGTCAAATCTCTGAATCAATATTTTCAAAAATCAACATTTTTCAAATATATCAATTTTCTTGATCAAATCATAATCAATTCAATATTTCTTAAGGTTTGAGCCTTATTTAATTTAAAAGAGAAGAAAAAATAAAAATCTTATTTAATTAAGAGAACATGCTCTCTTTTAATTAATTAAAAATCTCTTTTAATTAAATAATAAAATTGCTTTATCCTAAGCCTTTATTTAATTAAAAGGAATTTCCTCCCCTTTTATTTAAATAAAAAATCTTCACTTTTCTTCTTATCCTTGTTGCACAAATAAAGCATTTAATTCTTATTTATAAAGAAAAATAAAAGAAAAACACGTTTTGTCTCGCATGGACATAAAGTAAATGCTCAACATAAAGTAAATGCTTCTAATTTTCTTATTGGAGGATATTTGTGCACAAGGATCAAGCTTCTTTTTTTCTCCACCGTTAATTAAATCTTTTGCCTCTTAATCTCCATGGTCCATTGATTTTTCACCTCCTATAAAAGAAGAGCTCTCTGCCTCATTTGCACACACCATACATACTTGAATTATTATGCTATAGGTTTTTGAAGCTTTTGGAGATATTCTTGCATCAAGTTTTGAAGATTTGGAGCATCATTGGCATTCATCTTGCATCTACATCACATCCTAGCTTGCATCATAGTTGCATCATCATGGTATCATTTTCTTTCATGTTTTAAATTAATCTCACATAGTTTAATTAGAAGGTTTGTAACTCTTTCATTTCCATTTTCATAGATTAATTGCATCTTCATTCTCATAAGATTAATTTGCATTCTCATATAGATTTTCATAGCATTGCATTGCATACATTTGGTTTCATTGGAGATATTGGCATTCTTGCCCTTGTTTTCATTGTAAATCTCTCATTGTATGGTTGACTAGCAAGTTCATGAGTTTATAGCTCTAGATGAGAGCAATTTTACAAATCTTGCAACTCCATGCATAGAGAGCTATGGATCGATTTGTGAGGGCTCATTCTTGAGTTTTCTTGCATGTAAGGATTCATAAAAGTGTGACAACATTTTAGCACACAACTGTTAGGTCAACCTCTGTTAAAAGGATTTTGACTGTTACAATGGTTAGAAAGTAGTAGCAGTATTATTTAAAAAATATACAACTCACTTTGCAAATATCAGATCTAATTCTGTACACTAATGCTGGTTTACTGACTTTGAAACTTTTCCATTTCCATCTCTAATCTGCTTGGAACTTTTCTTCAAGCAATCACCATAATTCTCCTTCAGCCTTTTCTTCTTATTCAGTAAATAAAAATTTCTTCTTCCAGTATTCTTTATTCTCCATGTACATGCATATCAAAATGCTTAGGTTCCCTTATATTTTCCTCAATTAGGTTAACTCATATTTTGCCGCTCAATCTCATTCGTAGATCTTAGGGTTAGGTCAGATTCATTGAATCTACCCACTTCATGTTCTTTGGCTCCTTTTCTTGAATCATCTCAAATCTCTTAAAGATTTACAATAAAATATTTTACAATGCATTTAATGCTTCCAAAAAATTAATAAATAAAGTCAACACATTTTACATAATCCAAGAATTCAACAATGTCAGCTCCAAAATTAAATTCTCTTCAAATATAAAATTGCTGATGCTCGGTCAATACTGTGATTGTTCACTCGATCTTCATGTAGAAAGCTCGGTCATTACTAAAACTATTTCCTCGGCTTACATTGTCTTCCTCAGTAATTTACTGATGCTTAGTCGACACTATAATTTTTCTTGGCATATACTAACTTGGTCGACACTAACATTACTCGGCTTAAACATGATTTTTCTATTCTTTGCTCAGTTAAGCCTACCAGTTTAGTCTTCAGTCTTACTAAGATAAATAATACATTATCTCATCATAGTGCAACATAGTCAAGTACACTTTGTAGTATCAAGATAACTCAACCTTTCCCTAGGTGCTATTGTTACCAACCTTGCTTAGCCCCTTAGAAACACTCAAATAGATATAGTACTTTCCTTAGTAGCAACAGTCTTACCAGTTAAGGTTTGACATCAATGACAATACAACAATTGTTTCAATTGTAGTTTCCAACAATCTCCCTCTTTGGCATTGATGGCAACACCATATGATATCACTTGAATAACACATGGATTACCAGCCAATCCAAAAACTTATCTGTCCATCATTAGTCTTATTTTATAATATCCTTAGCTTCATTCTAATTCAGAATCCTATAAGTCTCACTTCTGTGACCATCAAAAGTATTCAAATCTCCCTCTATCCTGATCCTTCATTTCAGTTCATCATCCTTATCTTTAGTCCCATCAGTTCATCTCCAATTAGTTCATCTCCCTCTTGACTTTTAGTTTCATGTGTTATCATATCAGTTCATCTCCCTCTGTGTAGCTCTGTGTTTCTCCCTTTGTCATCTTGCTTATGATTGATTCCTTGTCTTTGCTTCTTTTCACAACTCTAAGCCAACCCTAAAGTGTGACAATCTTCTGCATCAATTTGTCAAATTTTCTGCTGTAGCACATTTGATGCAATGCTCCTAGCTTGTCTAGGAAACCTCAGTTAGGGGAAGAACTCCTAATTGACTTCTCAAATACTCATGAGCTTCTCTGGGTAAAGCTTTAGTGAATATGTCTGCTAATTGTTCTTTTGTATTCACATATTCCATTCAGACTTCTTTATCTTGTACTAATTCTCTCAAGTAGTGATACTTGATTGCAATGTGTTTGGTCTTAGTGTGCATCACTAGATTCTTAGAAATATTGATAGCACTTGTGTTGTCACAAAAAATAACAACAGGTTCAGTGATTTCTTCTTTCATGCCTATCAACAATTGTTTTATCCATACCAAGTTTGAATAGTTTACTGCAGCAGCAACATACTCGGCCTCGACAGTAGATTGGGAAATGCAATTTTGTTTCTTACTTGTCCAGGAGACAAATCTTTGTCCAAGAAAGAAAGCTCCACCACTTGTACTCTTTCTGTCATCTACATTTCCTATCCAATCAGTATCTGTATAAACTCAGAGTTCAAATTTGTCATCCTTCTTATAGTATAGACCATAGTCAGCAGTTCCTTTCAAGTATCTCATAATTCTTTTCACGGCCATCATATGTGTTTCCTTAGGATTGGCAGAGAATCTTGCCACAATCCCAATAGCTAATGCAATATCCAGTCTGCTATGTACAACATACTGTAATTTTTCAATCATGGATCTGTACAGAGTCTGATTCACTTCTACAACATCATCATTCTTAGATAACTTTTGTCCAGTAATCATGGGAGTTCCCACTAGTTTAGCATCTTCCATCCCAAAAGTTTTCTGTATTTCATTAACATACTTAGACTGTGTAATGAAAATTCCATTCTTCCTCTGATATACTTGCAAACCAACAAAGAATTTGATCTCACCAAACATACTCATTTCAAATTCAGTTTGTATTTCATTTGAGAAATTTTTACATAATGTATCTTGTCCACCAAAAATAATGTCATCCACAAAATTTTTTGCCAATAGGATACATTTACCTTCTTCATCCTTCATGTACAGATTACTTGTGTCATTTGTTCTTGAAAATCCAATCTGTATCAAGTAGTTGTGCAACCTCTCATACCATGCTCTGGGAGCTTGATTCAATCCATATAATGCTTTGTTTAGTTTGCACACCATGTGTCTTGTTTTTGGATCAATAAAACCTTCTGGTTGTTCTATGTAAACTTCTTCTAGTATACCATTCAAAAAAGTAGACTTGACATCCATTTGATATACCTTGAAATCTTTATAAGCAACATATGCAAGCAGAGTTCTTACTCCTTCCAATCTAGCTATAGGGGAAAATGTCTCCCCATAATCTATTCCTTCCTCTTGTGTGTAGCCTTTGCATACCGACCTAGCTTTGTGCCTAGTGATTTCACCATTTTCATTCATCTTATTCCAAAACACCCACTTTGTTCCTATAACATTTTTGTTTTCAAGTCTCGACACTAGAGTCCAAGTATCATTTTTCTCAATCTGGTCAATTTCTTCATTCATTTCTTGTATCTAGTCTTCATTCTCCAATGCTTCTCTAGTTGTCTTTGGTTCAAATTCACATAGTAGACATGTTGGATCCTTAGTCTTACTTCTAGTCTGGATTCTAGTATCTTTGTCTCCAATTATCTGTTTAGGCTTATGATGTCTTCTTACATATTTTTCCACAATAGGTTCAGTTGTTCTCTCCTCTATTTCATCATGTTACTCAACAAGATTGTCAGATTCAACTTTAGAATGCTCGACAACCTCTTCTTGATACTCACCAACATTTTCTTGTAGCTTGGCATGTTCTTGTTCTCTCTCGGCACTGTTTTCCTGACGCTCGGTAGCTTCTGTCTGTCACTCGGCATTGCTTACTCGAGACTCGGCATCAGATGCAAGTCTGTTACTTGTCTCTTCTTCTTCTTCAATGTACACAAAAGATCTATAATCTTTTGGTTCTCTTTTGCTTTCAGCTTCATTTCTTTCTGCATACTCATCAATTTTGACATTCACACTTTCCACAATTTTTTTAGTGTTAGAGTTCAAACACTTATAAGCTTTAATTTTTGTGGAGTACCCTAGGAATATGCCTTCATCACTCTTAGCATCAAAATTTCCATTCCTAGTGTCTTTTAATATATAGCACTTACTTCCAAAGATTCTAAAGTATTTAACACTCGGTGCATGCCCATGCCATAGTTCATAGGGTGTCAAATTTGTACCTTTCTTGATTTGTACCTAGTTAAGAGTGTAGACAACAATGCTTATAGCTTCTTTCCAGTATTTCTATGCCACATTCTTTTCAATCATCAATGTCCTTGCACAATCCAAGATAGATCTGTTTCTCCTTTCTGCTATACCATTCTGTGGAGGTGTTCTAGGTGCATACATCTATCTTTTAATTCCTCTATCATTGCAAAACAAATTAAATTCATTTGATGTAAATTCTCCACCTCGGTTAGATCTAAGACATTTCAGGTTCCTACCTGTCTCCTTTTCAACTTTAGCCAAATACCACTTAAAGAATTGAAAAGCTTCAAATTTTTCTTTTAGAAACATCACATGCATCATCCTACTATGATCATCAACAAATAAGATAAAGTATCTAGCACCATAGTAACTTTGCACACCCATAGGTCCACAAAGGTCAGTATGAAACAAATCTAAAATGTTTTCAAAAGTAAAGGATTTTCTCTTGAAACTTAACTTTATCATTTTTCCTAACTGGCATTCCTTGCACATCACATTCTCAGGTTTCTTCAATCTAGGTAGACCTCTTACTTTTTTCTTCTTACTTATCTCTACCAAATTGTCAAAGTTAACATGACACGGCCTTTTATGCCATAACCAAAGATCATCAAGTTGTGCAATTAAACATGTTTCTTTAGATAGGTCAAGATAGAACAAATTACCTCTAGTCTGATCACCACTTCCAATCAGTTCTCCAGTAGCATTAAATATTTTAGCTTGCTTGTGATGAAATTCCACTCGGTAACCATTTTTGTTAAGCTGAGCAACACTTAAAAAATTGTAATTAAGACCTTCAACCCAATATGCATTTTCACAAGATGTCTTATCAGTCAGTTTAATCAAACCTTTTCCTCTAACAGGACATGGTGCATCATTACCAAATTTTACACTTTTACCTTTGTAATGATGTAAGGTCTCAAACTTATTTTTGTCACCAGTCATGTGATGTGAACAACCACTGTCAATAATCCATTTATCATTCTTTTTCACATAGGATATCAATGCATTTTTCTCATCCTCATCAGATTCATCTTTCATTGCAACATAGTCTACCTCAATTTCAAAATCATCATTATCAATGTTAGTCTCTTTTTCAGCAATGTAACAAGATTTCTTATCTTTTCCTTTGTAGTCTTTGTTCTATCAGTAGCTTCTGTCATCTTTTCTGTCTTTGTGTTTTCTTTTCCTTTCATCATCTTTATCCTTCCTATCAGGACATCTAGTAGCTATATGACCAACTTTATTACATGCAAAACATATAATAGGGAGTTCACCTTTATACTTTCTTTTTCCCCTTCTTAGTCTTCTAGCCATAAGAGCTTCTAGATCTTCTAGGTCTTCATCAGAAGTGTCACTGTCACTTTCACTATCACTATCACTTTCACTTTCACTGATGCATCTTTATTTTTCTTTCTTTGGCTTATTCAAAACTAGCTGTGACTTGAAATCAGATTCAACATTTCCAATGCTTCCAATAGTGAAATTATCATAGTTAGAGATTTCAAAAGCAGTCAACTTACCAACCAAACTGATGGGAGGTTAGGATAGACTAGCTAGTCTATGCTCCTGATCCTCAACTAGGATCTTAGCATTATTTAGACACCTATAAAGGTCTATAGGATTCCCCTCTTCTCAAAGAATCCCCTATCCTAGCCTAACCTAACCACCAAGTGTAGCTTTGTCATCTTACAACCTATCAAGCACTCCTTAGCATAATCCCTTACATAGGCCTATAAGGGTCCTTTAGGCTTCCAACTCTTTCCCAAACTCTAACATAGAATGTGAAGAGTTTCAGGGTGTTTTTACACCATATCAAACATATCCAAGGTGATGGAAAAGATGGGTTTCTACCTGATTATAGGGTTCCTTCACAAAACAGGGCTACTAGCAAAGCCTAATTAGGCCTCCCTCCGGGTTTGTAGGGCCTTTAAATCTTCTTCTTCACTGAATAAAAATTCCTATTCAATAGGAACTTCATTGAAAATTCCTAACCCTCAAATATTTTTGAGGTCTTGGGCCCCCATCTGTCCATACAGTGCTTCCTCTAAAAGTGAGGGTTTCTAGGGCTTTTTAAGCCTCTCAAAGACAAAGTGCTAAATTGTTTTCAAAAGCACCACTCCTAGATTTTTTAGGCTCCCTCCTCTACAAATTTGAGCCTTTTTTCATGTCACTTTCCTCCCTCAAAAGGGCTTTCCTTGAAACCCACTCCTCTATCTGCTAGAGCTCTTTTATTGCTGCTTGCTCCTAGCTGGGCTCTACTAAACCCACCTAGGGCTTTGTCAAACACATGCTTGCACCTAAATTTTGGGCCCCTACTTGCAAAAATATACAAGGTAGGTTCTACACTTCTAGAATCCAAAGTCCCATGGTTTATCCATGATGGAAATAGGAGCAGCAGCCCTACATTCTATAACCTCTCCAAACTGGCAGAGGACTAAACAGTTGCAAAGAAAAGAACAATACACACAAAAAAACTTGAAAGAACTACTCTAAGCACACATAAATGAATGAAAAAACACTATAAACAATAAATCATGCACATGATTCACAAGCCTCCTTCTATATGCGTCCAATCATGCCAAAACACAATGACTATTACATAGAATTTTAAGTTCAGTCTGGTCTTTCTGTACAGAGTTCAACACAATGATCACCAACCTCTAAATTAGGTTAGTTAGGTCATAAATAACCTCCTCCTTTGGATGTGTGTTGGGTTAGGGCTTATTAGCCACTTAGGCAAGGTTAGGCAAACAAAAAGAAAAGTTTCTTAGCAAATTTTGAAAAGTTGCTAGCAACTTTTGAGCAACTATTTGTTGCTCAAGCAATTTTTGCTTTCACATCCAAATGACCAAAGTTTAGGTCTTCCTAAGGCACACATGTGCTCAAACCTCAACAAAACACCTATCCCTAGACTCCTACTAACATGGTAGATCAATGACCTCAGGATGACATCATGCCCTGAGTCAATGTGCCATTTACATCAACAACCAAATGAACCTCTAGGACCTAGCCTAGGCCTAGACACACACATTGAGCTAAAACTCTTATTCTAATTACATACTTCATCTTTGAAGCTCCATCACAAAAAAATTAGATGGTGGGAGGCCTTTGAAGGGTGCTTCTGCACCATACTCCCCCTCAGCACAAACTAAGGCACCTTGGGGTCAAGAAGAGCCAGATCAACTCCAAACTTCTTGAACTATCCTTCTTCAATCCAGGTGGCTTCAGATTCAGGTTGATCCTTCCATTTGATTAGGTGCTCCATGTAAACTTGATGCCTAGTAGTCTTCTTCACTCTAGATTCTAAAACCTTCTCTACTTTGGCTGGCTTCTTCTTGGGCATGGCATTGGTGTCTATATCTTGCAGTATCTTTGGTGGAGCTGTACCTTGTTGACTGATATCTCCTTTGAATCTAATTAGGTCTACAACATTAAACACTATTGAGATGGCTAGGTTTGATTGCAAGTCCACTATGTAGGCATTCTCTCCATATTTGGCTAGAATCTTGCATGGGCCTACTCTCCTCATCTGTAGCTTGGTGGGCATGCCTTTTTGCATCCTTGCTTTGCTAAGATGGACCATGACATAGTCCCCAATCTGAAATTGTACTTCTTTCCTCTTTTCATCCACTTTAGCCTTGAGTTTATGAGTGGATTCCAAAATAGACTTCTTCACCTACTCTTGAACCTCCTTTATGGTTTGAGTGAAATCTTCAGCTTGTCCACTCTTCAACTCCATAGAACCTAAGTCTCTTAACTCACACACTCCTCTAGGGTGTCTTCCATAGACTATCTCAAAAGGACTTCTTCCTGTGGTCCTATTGACATTATCATTATATGCATATTCAGCCTGAGATATCACAAGATCCCAAGTCTGCCCATACTCCTTTGTCAAACATCTTAGCAAGTTGCCAAGCACCCTATTGATTACCTCAATTTGACCATCAGTTTGAGGATGGTATGCTAAATTGAAAGAGAGATTAGTTCCCAGCCTTTTCCATAAAGTTTGCCAAAAATGACCCATGAACTTGCTGTCCCTATCTGACACAATGCTTAAAGGGAGTCCATGAATCCTAACTATCTCCTTGAAAAAGAGATGTGCTACATAGCTCGCATCATGAGTAGTTTTGCAAGGAATTAAATGACTCATTTTAGAAAACCTATCTACTACAACATAGATGCTATCCATACCTGATTTGGTTTTAGGGAGTCCAACCACAAAGTCCATACTTACACACTCCCAAGGCCTATTTGGAATTGGTAGAGGTTGATAGAGTCCTGCATTGCTTGAACCTCCTTTAGCTCTTTGACATACTCCACATTGCTCTACATACCTCCTGACATCCCTTGCTAGCTTAGGCCAAAAGTAGTATCTCTGAACTAATTCCAATGTCTTGTTTATGCCAAAATGTCCACATAGGCTGCCATTATGCTTCTCTTGGATTATATTTTCCCTCATGGATCCTCTAGGTACACAAAGCTGATTACCTTTGAACAACAATCCATTTTGAAGGGTGTAATCTGCAAACTCACCATGAAAATGGTTCTCAAACTCTAGGCACACCTTGTAGGCTTGTGAGAAGTCTTCATCCTCCTCATATAAGTCTTTAAAACTTGCTATTCCAATGCTTTGCACCTATACCTCTTGGATAGTCAATAACTTCCAACTCAAGGCATCTGCTACCTTGTTGAGCTGCCCTTTCTTGTGCTTGATTGTGAAGGTAAAGGATTGGAGATACTCCATCCACTTCAAGTGCCTATTACTAAGCTTCTCCTAAGTGTTTATGTAGCTTAAAGCCTGATTATCAGTAAATACAACAAATTCTTTTGGCAAAAGGTGATGCCTCCACTTCTTGAGAGATTGTACCAATGCATACAACTCCAAGTCATAAGCTGAATACTTCTTCTTTTCCTCATTGAGTTTCTCACTGAAGAATACCACAAGCCTTCCTTCTTGACTCAACACACCCCCTATTGCTACACCACTTGCATCACATTCAATGGTGAACAATTTATCAAAAGTAGGTAAGAGTAGAATTGGTTTGGTAGCTACCTCTTGCTTCAATGTTTGGAATGCTTTCTCAGCTGTCTCAGTCCATTTGAAATTTTTTTTTAGTCCTCCTTTAATGGTGTCAAGCACTGGTGCACAAATCTGACTAAAGTTCCTCACAAACTTTCTATAAAATTGTGCCAAGCCATGAAAACTTCTAGCTTTAGTCCCTATTTTAGGGGCAGGCCAATTCAAGATTGCCTCCACCTTGCTTGGGTCCATTTTTAGAGTACCCTTGGACACTACAAAGCCCAAAGAAACCAGCTCTTGCTGCATGAACTCACACTTTTCTAGGTTGATGGCTAATTTCTCTTCATGTAGCTTCTTCATGACCAACCTCAAATGTTCAAGATGCTCTACTTTTGTCTTGCTATAGATGAGTATATCATCTAGATACACCACTACAAATCTTCCTATGAAGTCCTCCAAGACCTCATTCATTAACCTCATGAAGGTTCTTGGGGCATTGGTAAGCCCAAATGGCATTACAAGCCATTCATACAATCCATCTGTAGTTTTAAAAGCAGTCTTCCACTCATCACCCTCCTTGATTCTGATTTGGTGATAACCACTCTTCAAATCCAGCTTGGTGAAGTACATAGCACCCCCTAAAAAATCCATCAAATCTTCTATTCTTGGAATTGGGAACCTATACCTGATAGTGATCCTGTTGATAGCCCTTGAATCTATGCAAAGTCTCCATTTTCCTCCTTTCTTGGATGCTAAGACCACTGGGACTGCACATGGACTAATACTCTTCTTGATCAGCCCTTGATCCAATAACTCTTGCACTTGTCTTGCCACTTCCTTATTCTAGTCCAGGGTAAGCTTGTAGGCTACTTTGTTAGGCAGAGATGCACCAGGTACAAGGTCAATTTGATGACTTATAGCTCTTCTTGGAGGTAAGGTGGTAGGGGTTCCATCACTTACTATATCTCTAAATTCTTCCAGCATTTGCTGCACTTCCAATGGTGTTTCAGCTTGCAACTTCTTGTCGTCCTCCTTTGGCTTCACCATATTAGCACATCCTATGGTCTCCTCATCATGCGATGCTTGTAGGAACTCCTTACCACTGCTAAGCAACACACTAGTTGTTCTAGAAGTACCTTCTTCATTCTCAGTTATGGACTAAATTTTGAATGTTCTTCCATCTTTCTTGAAAGAAATGGAGTTCTCTTCTCCATCATAGATCATCTTCCTATCAAATTTCCATGGTCTTCCCAATAGTAGATGGCATGCATCCATGGGAAAGACATCACAAAGCACTTTGTCTTTATAGCCTCCAATGGAAAACTCTACCCATGTCTGCTCACTAACTAGCACACTTTGCTCCTGGTTCAACCAAGTCACCTTGTATGGATTTGCATGTGGAACCTTTGTGAGTTTAAGCTTCTTGGCTGCTTCCTCTACTATGATGTTATCAGTGAACCCTAAATCCATAATAACCTTGCAAACCTTGCCTTGTATCTTGCACCTGACTCTAAAAAGAGCCCTCCTTTGCTTAGGTTCACCTTGATTGGGTTGCCTTATGAGTACTCTTCTGAACATCAAGTTCTCACCCATTTCTAATTCTAACTTGCTGACTTCATTAGTGCATGAGTTGCTACTATCTTCTTGGGTATAGGCTACCCTCTTCTCATTATTTGAGGCTGATGCTTTATCAGGACACCTATAGGCAGGGTGTCCAAGCTGTCCACACTGATAGCACTTCATAGTGGCAAAGTAGGAGCTGCCTCTTCCTACTCCTCTTCCTCTATTCCCTTGAGAACCTCTTCCTCTACCAAAAGATCCTCTTGTACTAATTTCTAAACTTTTTTCCAAGAGTCTACTCTCTCCTTGGCTTCTTGAGTCACCACCTCTACTAGAACCTCCTCTTTGACCCCCTCTAGAGTCTCTACCTCTTCCCCTATTCTTGGAGTTAGGTTCTTTCTTTCTTCTTTGTTTCTCTTCAAGCTTTTGTGCCATATGCTGACATCCAAGTACTATGGTGGGAGTAAACAAACTCATTTCCTCTGCTATGCTCCATTTCAAACCACTGAGATACCTTGCCACTTTAATGCTTTCTTCTTCTTTGATCTTGGATATCAAGCTCAACTTGTGGAACTCTTCGGTGTAGGTGGCTACATCCATCTCCTTCTACCTAAGATTCAATCTCCTCCTATGCTATTGGATTTCATAATCTACTGGTAGGTATGCTTCCTTCACTTTATTCACCATTGCTTTCCAATTAGAGATTGGGTTCTTTCTCTCTTTCTCTCTTTCACCTTGCAAGTAGTTCCACCAGGTTAAAGCTTGTCCTCTCAACCTAGACTTGGCCACTTTGACCTTATGTGCCTCTAAGATCTCTTCACATTCAAAGTGATTCTCCATGCCTTCAATCCATTGCATCACAAGCTCTGTATCCATCCTGCCAGTCAGTAATGGGACACCTTCAAGTGCCTTGCCTGTGATAGCCTTCAGAGCTTTAAGAAATTGCTCATCTTGAGTTGGAGGATCAGGTGTAGGTACATCATCATCAATGGCTATCTCTTTTCCTTTGGCATCCTACTCCTCCATCCTATCTTTCACCTTATCTACTTTTGCTTGGACATCATCCAAGAGTTGCTCTATTTGCATCAATCTTTCTTACAGGAGTCTATTAGCTTCCTCCTGATCTTCCACCTTCTTAACAAGCTCTGCATTAGTCACCATTTTCTTCTTGTGTGATGATCCAATTGATTCTTCTGATGGTTGAAACATCCACTATTTAATTCCCAATCTTTAAGAGGCTTTGATACCAATCTGATGGGGAGGTTAGGATAGACTAGCTAGTCTATGATCCTGATCCTCAACTAGGATCTTAGTGTTCTTTAGAAACCTATGAAGGTCTATAGGATTCCCCTCTTCTCAAAGAATCCCCTGACCTAGCCTAACCTCACCACCAAGTGTAGCTTTGTCATCTTACAACCTATCAAGCACTCCTTAGCATAATCCCTTACATAGGCCTATAAGGGTCCTTTAGGCTTCCAACTCTTTCCCAAACTCTAACATATAATTTTATGAGTTTTAGGGTGTTTTTACACCATATCAAACATATCCAAGGTGATGGCAAAGATGGTTTTCTACCCGATTATAGGGTTCCTTCACAAAATAGGGCTACTAGCAAAGCCCAATTAGGCCTCCCTCTAGGTTTGTAGGGCCTTTAACTCTTCTTCTTCACTGAATCAAAATTCCTATTCAATAGGAAATTCATTGCAAATGCCTAACCCTCAAAGATTTTTGAGGTCTTGGGCCCCCAGCTGTCCGTACAGTGCTTCCTCTAAAAGTGAGGGTTTCTAGGGATTTTTAAGCCTCTCAAAGACAAAGTGCTAAATTGTTTGCAAAAGCACCACTCCTAGATTGTTCAAGCTCCCTCCTTTTCAAATTTGAGCCTTTTTTAATGTCACTTGCTTCCCTAAAAAGGGCTTTCCTTGAAACCCACTCCTCTATCTGCTAGAGCTCTTTTATTGTTGCTTGCTCGTAGTCGGGCTCTGCTAAATCCACCTAGGGCTTTGTCAAACACATGCTTGCACCTGCATTTTGGGCCCCTACTTGCACAAATATATAGGTTAGGGTCTTCACTTCTAGAATCCAAAGTCCCATGGTTTATCCAGGTTGGAAACAGGAGCAGCAGCCCTACATTCTATAACCTCTCCAAATTGGCAGAGGACTAAACAGTTGCAAAGAAAATAATAATACACACACAAAAACTTGAAAGAACTACTCTAAGCAAACATAAATGAATGAAAAAACACTATAAACAATAACTCATGCACATGATTCACAAGCCTCCTTCTATATGCGTCCAATCATGCCAAAACACAGTGACTGTTACATAGAATTTCAAGTTCAGTCTGGTCTTTCCATACAAAGTTCAACACAATGATCACCAACCTCTAAATTAGGGTTAGTCAGGTCATAAATAGCCTCCTCCTTAGGATGTGTGTTGGGTTAGGGCTTATTATCCACTTAGGCAAGGTTAGGCAAACAAAAAGAAAAGTTGCTTAACAACTTTTGAAAAGTTACTAGCAACTTTTGAGCAACTGTTTGTTGTTCAAGCAATTTTTTCTTTCACATCCAAATGACCAAAGTTTAGGTCTTCCTAAGGCACACATGTGCTCAAACCTCAACAAAACACCTATCCCTAGACTCCTACTAACATGGCAGATCAATGACCTCAAGATGACATCATGCCCTGAGTCAATGTGCCATTTACATCAAGAACCAAATGAACCTCTAGGACCTAGCCTAGGCCTAAACACACACACCAAGCTAAAAATATTATTCTAATTACATAATTCATCTCTGAAGTTCCATCACAACAAAATTAGATGGTGGAAGGCCTTTGAAGGGTGCTCCTGCACCACAAACTTTCCAAAGTAAGTACATTAGTATAGTTACATCTAGATTCCTAAATAGCTGAGATCTTAATAGCATATATAGAACATAGGGTTCTTAGTACTTTCCCAATTATAGTTTCATCATCAATAGCCCCATTTGCTCCTCTAATAGCATTCATAACTTCTTTTATTCTACCACAATATTATGCAATGTTTTCACCTTCTTGCATTCTCATTTCATCAAACTTACCTCTAAGACTCTTGGCCTTTGCTTTCAGCACATTCAAGTCACCACCATAGATTCTTGCAAGAGTGTCCCACATATCCTTAGTAGTTGTGTAGTCCTTAATGTCCTAAAATTCTAGATAGATTAGGGCAAATGCAATTTCCAGCATTGCCTGATTATGTTCTTGCTTGGCTCTCATTTCTTCGGCAGTCAAAGGTGCGACAGGTGAGACATAACTGTTCTCAATGTAGTACTTTGTAGAGTCACCAATACCAACCAGTTGCAGCTTCATCAAGCTTTTCCATGCGGGGAAATTTTCCTTGTTCAACTTTGGTACCTCCTTCTTATACATCTTGATCATTTGCTTCAAGCCCCTTTAAACTTGATATTTGTCAACACTAATAATATGATTTAGAACAACAAAGAGGGGGGGTGAATCAGTTGTTCTCAGGTCCTGATGTATAAAGAAATCTCAAAAACTTATCCTTAAGTCAGATCCAATAACCAAAATGAACTCGGTCATCACTGATTCAATAATAGAAACATCTAACAATGCAGTCCACTACCCAGCTTAACTTAACTTGAAAAGCATAGTAATGTTCAAACTAAAACATTCACACAAGTATTAATACCATGATTTATAGTGGAAACCCAATTTGGGAAAAACCACTTTGTAACATGCTACTATTATTTTCACTCTTCTAAAGTGAGCTCGGTAAAAAGCCAACCCTGTCAAAGGTTACAATACACACTGTCAGGTGTGACCCGGTTAAAAGATTTCAATCACCCTGTTAAAAGTGAGCCTAGTCATAGGACTTACATACAATCCATTAGAATGCAACCTTGTTTAAAGGATTTAACATATGACTATTAGGTCAACCTCTGTTAAAAGGATTTTGACTGTTACAATGGTTAGAAAGTAGCAGCAGTATTATATGAAAAATATACAACTCACTTTTCAAATATCAGATCCGATTCCATACACTAATGTTGGTTTACTGACTTTGAAACTTTTCCATTTCCATCTCTAATCTACTCGGAAATTTTCTTCAAGAAATCACCACAATTCTCCTTCAGCCTTTTCTGCTTATTCAGTCAATAAAACTTTCTTCTTCCAGCATTCTCTGTTCTCCATGTACATGCATATCAAAATGCTTAGGTTCCCTTATATTTTCCTCTATTAGGTTAACTCATCTTTTTCCGCTCAATCTCATTTGTAGATCTTAGGGTTAGGTCAAATTCATTGAATCTACCCGCTTCATGTTCTTCAACTCCTTTTCTAGAATCATCTCAAATCTCTTAAAGATTTATAATAAAATGTTTTACAATGCATTTAATGCTTCCAAACAATCAATAAATAAAGTCAACACATTTTACATAATCCAAAAATTCAACAATGTCGGCTCCAAAATTAAATTCTCTTCAAATATAAAATTGCTGATGCTTGGTCAATATTGTGATTGTTCACTCGGTCTTCATGTAGAAAGCTCGGTCATTACTAAAATTGTTTCCTTGGCTTACACTGTCTTCCTCAGCAATTTACCGATGCTCGGTCAACACTATAATTTTTCTCAGCATATACTAACTCGGTCGACACTAACATTACTCGGCTTAAACATGATTTTTCTATTCTTTTCTCGATTAAGCCTACCAGTTTAGTCTTCAGTCTTACTAAGATAAATAATACATTATCTCATCATAGTGAAACATAGTCAAGTACACTTTGTAGCATCAAGATAACTCAACCTTTCCCTAGGTGCTATTGTTACCAACCTTGCTTAGCCCCTTAGAAACACTCAAATAGATATAGTACTTTCCTAAGTAGCAAAATTCTTACTAGTTAAGGTTTGACATCAATGACAATACAACAATTGTTTCAATTGCAGTTTCCAACAGTTTTAGGTTCAATTTGAGAAATCAAACATAACTATTCTTGTAACTTATTCCGAGTTAGAATTCCTCTTTTAATGCTTCCAATAATTTTCTTAATAGGATGATTTCTTGATAAATTCTTGTTAGGTGTCACTATCTCAAATCTCACTTCAGGCGTAGGTTCTTCAATGAATTCACTGTGGATTTCATTCAACAAATCACTATTAGTCTCATAAAATAATTCATTAGTTCCAGTGTTAGGTTTAGGATGAGCTTCTTCATCTAATTCATAATCAAGCATTCTTTCCTGAATTTTGAACTTTTCATCAACTTTAACATTTGTGCTTTCAACAATAGTCTTAGTTCTTTTATTGTAACATCTATAGGCTTTTCTTTTCAAAGAATATCCAAGAAATATACCTTCATCACTTCTAGGATCAAACTTTCCAATATCACCATCTCTCTTTATATAACTTTTGCTTCCAAAAATTCTAAAATACTTAATTGAGGGTGCATGTCCAAACCATAATTCATTGGGTGTCTTGTCTGTGTCTACTCTAATTTGTACTCTGTTCATTGTATACACCGCTGTGTTCACTACTCTCCAGAATATCTTTGCCAAATCATTTTCAAATAACATAGCTCTTGCTACTTCAGTCACTGATTTGTTTCTTCTTTTTGCAATACCATTTTGTTCAGGTGTCCTAGGGGCTGAAAATTGTCTCTTAATGTCATTTTCTTCACAAAAGGTGTTAAACTCTCTAGAAGTAAATTCTCCACCTCTATCAAATCTCAAACATTTAATCTTCATTCCAGATTCATTCTCAACTTTATTCTTAACAATCTTAAACTTATCAAATGCTTCAGAATTTTATTTAACAAAAGCAATCCACATCATTCTTGTAAAATCATCAAGAAGAATCATAAAATACCTTTCTCCATAGAATCCTCTAGTCCTGGTAGGACCGCTCAAATCTGTATGAACAATCTCCAACTTTTCTAGAGATGTAAACTTCTTACTAGGAAAAGAACTTCTCTTCTATTTAGCCATCCCACATTCTTTGCAAATCATATTAGTAGGCTTCATAATTTTAGGCAAATCCCTTACTGCAAGTGTAGTACTTACTTTCACAATGTTGTCAAAGTTTATATGAAAAAACCTTCTATGCCATTACCAACTGTAATCAATCTTAGTAATGAAACATGTCATCTCAGTAGGATTCAACTGAAATACATTACCTCTGGTTCTAGATCCAGTTCCAATCAGATTTCCATCTTTATCCTTTATCACACAAGTTTTCTCAGTAAACTAAACTTGATATCCCTTATCAACTAATTTTCTAACACTTAAAAGATTATGTTTCAATCCATCCACAAAATAAACATCATCAGTATTAGTCTTTCCATCAAGAGTAATATATCCTATACCTTTAATCAAGCAAGGTGCATTGTTTCCAACTCTCACAACTCCTCCATAATCGTTAAAATTTATGAACTTTTTCATGTCTCCAGTCATATGATGTGAACAACCACTATCTATAATCCAATAAGCTTTCTTTTCAACTTGAGAAACTAAGGCTTTTTCTTCCTTAATATTAGTTTTAGGATTCTCTTCTTTAATTGCTACAAATCCTATGTCATCATTATTCTCAGTATAACTTTCACTTAGAGTCCTCTCTACACTAGTTTCAAGATCTTCATCATTAGCATAATAAAATTCCTTAGATCTTTTAGGTTTGAAATTGTTTCTATACTTTTTAACTCTCTTAGGGAACTTAGATGCAAAATGACCATATTCTTGACAAGTCCAACATTTAAAAATTTTCTTACCATCTGGTTCTCTCTTCACAAGAAAGGCAATACCTTCTTCAATCTTCCTATCTTCTTCATTTCTAGATCTGCTACTACCAGCATAATCTCCACTCACACTGATGCTTCTTGACAAAGTAGGGTGAACACTAAGAGCACTGAATGTTGTCTCCATTCTAGGCAAGTCTCCTGATAACCTCAGGTTCATATCTGTTGCTTCCAATCTTCCAAGAAGAGTCTCTCTTGTAAAGTTTGTAGTACAAGGTATAACTTGTTCAATCATCTGTGTCATTTGTTTAAATATAGGAGTCAATGTCCTCAGAATTTTTCATATCATTTCATTCTCTATCTTTGTTCCTCCACAAGATTTTATGCTTGTAACAATTTCTGACATTCTACCAATATAGCTTCTAACAGATTCATCTTCCATCATTCTTATATCTTCAAATGCACATATCCAATTATGTAATCTAACTTTCTTTGCATGTTCATCACCTTCAAAAGTAGAGTGTAAAGCTTTCCAAATTTCGTAAGATTTTTTCAAACATTTTACCTGACTGTACTCATTCTCTGAAAGGGCTGTTAAAAGTTCTTCTGTTGCAAGTATGTTACACATGAATAGATCTCTCTCATTGCCAGTACATGTTTCAAGATTGTCCTCTTCAATGATAGTCTTATCATTCTTTGTAATCAACCAATAACTTGGTCCTAAACACAGTAGGTGTGTCTTCATCTTTTCTTTCTAGCTATCAAAATTTATTCCATCAAAATTAGGGATTTCTTTTTTGAAATTCACCATGAATCTCCTTAATTTGTTAAACTTCTTTTTCAAGGGCTTGCCACTCTGATACCAATTGTTAGAAAGTAAAGTCCACCAAGATAACTAAGAGGGGGGGGGGGGTGAATCAGTTATCTGATAATTATAACTTTTATCAACTTCAACAACATTAAACCATGTAATCAATATAATTACCAACCATAGAAATATATTCATACACAATAACACAATGACACAAGATATGTTGACTAGGGAACCTCTTGATCAAAGAGTAAACCCCGGTGGGAGTGATGCCCACAAAAGATGCACTAATACAAATATTCCTTGTGAAAGGATGGACTCTATTAGGAGTCTTATGAAATACATTTAGTACATATGAATTCTTGTTAGGAGATTTTGAATCCCTGTTAAAAGATTCTAACCCTGTTAAGAGTTATGGAAGACAGAAGGACCCACTACCCAAACAGCTTCAAGGTAAGATCACTGAACACACTGTCCAACTGATCTTTTTATTACTCAATAGAATAATACCAAAAGATTACTGATCTCAACAATATGTTACCTCTTCTCTGACTGTGCCAAACCACACTCACTGTTACACCAGATCTCAATTTTAGATCTATGTACTTCGCATGTCTTCCTTCACAAATTTGCTTTCACAACTGCATTAGCTCTTTCCTTCACTTCATGCATACATCAACACATCCAACCATATTACAATAAGAAAAAACATTCCTTCCTTTATACCACACTCAAGTAATTACAAATGAGTCAGCATACAATTACAAAATAAAAGTTTCCACGTGCTACATCAAAATTACACAAAACTGTCAGCTTCCAACTACAATAATTCTTCACTCATGTGACCTCAAAATTTGTTCTATCATCCACACCACTAGCAATATGTCTTTAACTTCTCTTTAACTATGCAAAACCAGATTGCATCTCGATTAGGAGATATCATCCGATTTCCACAAACTGCTACTCAGGAACACTGCTTGAATACTGCTTCCACCAAAATGCTCATAACTTCCATGAATAAATGAATTAATGTCTACACTCTTAACCATAAAAATAAAATATATCAAAGAGTATATCCTCAACATCACATAGCTCCAACTGCAATATCCCACATGCGCTAATCCAAACATTGTCTTCTTCTTTGCAAGTCTCTGGTAAATCACTATGTTGACATCAATGACAATCATAGTCATGAATGCAACAAAAAATGCTATAGAATGGCTGCCAAACATTTAGCATTCATTCCTAACACAAGCATCTTCATTTTTTATCATTAAGCAAGAAGAATCATCATTGTTAAGATAAAACAAGTTACCTTTCGATTGTGCTCCTGTTCCGACTAGTCTTCCTCCATCATCAAATATTTTTACTTTATTTCTCTCAAAAGTAACTCAGTGACCTTAATTGTTTAGTTGTGCCACAATTAGAAAATTATAGTTTAGTCCTTCTCCCCAATAAGCATTATCACATTGGATTCTATCATTTATCAGTAAGGATCCCTTTCCTCTAACTATGCAAGGTGTATCATTACTGTAGACACCTAAAAATCCTTTAGAAAATAAAGTATTTTTATTTTTTGAAAAATCCCCGATGACATCATCATTTATTAATTAATTAATTATTTAATTAATTTATTTATTTTTATGTCATTAAATCCGTTTTTCTTAATTAAAAATATTTAATTAAGGAATCCCTCCCAAAAATGTTTAAATCTTATTTAAACATTATCTCCTTATTTATTAATTATTTTAATTAATAAATTGACCAAAAATCCCAAAATAAATAATTAATTAATTTATTGCTCAAAACTTGGCCAATTTCCTTTAGACCACTAACCTCTTCCAAAATCTTCTAATTCCTTCTTAATCTCGATTAAAAGGCTAATCCCATCTTTTCTAACCCTAATCCCAAGGCCAAATATTTAATTAAGATTAAATATTTCAATAAATATTCCCAAAACTTAAGCCTTTGGAATGAATAAAACATTTATTCTATAAAACCAAGGAGAATTCTAGACTCTTCTAGAATCTTCTCAAATCCAACCTCTTCACCCATCCTAATCCTAAAATCCCCCTAATCCTTATCCTAATTCCTCCCTTAACCTTGTCACATTCCCTAAACAAGGTTAGCCAAACTCTTAAGCTTACCCCAAAGTCAACAAAGAGGGCTTCCCTTTTTGAAATGCATTGAAGGCATTTAAGGCCTCCTTATCCCTCTTACATGCATTTATGGTGCATTTAATAAGCCCCTCACCCCTTTCTTACACCCTTTGACCTTAGGCACATTTCCCAAATTATGCACTTTCCTCCCATCTTTCAATCCAATGCCCTTGTGACACTTGTCACAAGGAGGTGATCCCTAAACTAGCACAATCCATGTGCTCCCCTTTGAGTGAATCTTGGCCTCTCTTAAGGATTTCAATCCTGGCCACTCATTCTTCCTTCCCAAATTCTATAAATACCCCTCCTTTCAAGAGCAAAATCAATTAGCTTACTTTCATTCTCATGCACTGTTATGATGCCATTTTCATGTTAGATCTTAGCAAATCATTCTAATTTAGTTTACTTTCAAGCATTTTTAGCTCATCATAGCTTAGTAATAATGGATTAACATAGCTTTTCTTATTGTTTTGCATAGCATAGCATCATATCACATCTCTAATTTGGTCTAAAATCAATCCTAGATTACCCATCATGTAGCTTAAATCTTCATTAAAGCATTTTTGGATCCTTGAGGCCTTAGGGGAAAATCAGGTGTTCTATACCTATTTTTGTGCCATTTTGGGGTTTTCATGGATTTCAAATCATCCTAAATGCATTTAGAGTATGCTCCAAGTGCTTAGAAAGCACACCCACATCCCTCTTATCAGAGCAAATCAAACAATGCTTGGGTGCTTGGGTGCACCTGTTTTTGGCTCAATCTGAGGTGGCTAGCTTAGAGTTTCCTTGTTTTTGTTTTGACTGTATGCTAGATTAAACTCTTAATGTTTGATTGATTTGAGCCTTTCAAAACAGATAACAGGTACCCTCGAAAGCCTTGCTCACAATTACCCATTTTTATAGATGCACCATTCTATTGCTCAAGATGATTAAATTTTTCTTCATCACCAGTCATGTGATGTGTACAACCACTATCTATGATCCATGTATCATTTTTATTAACCTTAGAAATTAGTGATGTTTCTACATACTTTTCTTCTTCCTTATAATCATCCTTCATAGCAACAAATACTACCTCTACATCATCATCTGAATTAGAATCAGATTCATTTTCTTTAGCAATGTAACATACCATTTTGCCTTTATCACTATTGTCTTAGTTATCTCTATTGTAGTGTCAGTAACATCTGTTGCCTCTTCTCCCATAGCTTCTTTCACCAGATCTGTCCTTATTTTTATCATCTCCCTTCTTGTTTGGACATCTAGCAGCAATATGACCAACTTCTTTGCAGTTAAAACATGCTAAAGGTAATTTACCTCTATATCTACCTTTTCATTTAGGTAATCTCCTAGCCATAAGAGCTTCAAGCTCATCAAGTTCATCATCAGTATTTCTATCACTATCATCCTTATTATTTCTACTACTAGACTTAACAATCTTCAGAGAAGTCATAAAAGCATATTCAATAGTCGGTACAACACTGTTATCATAGTTGTTCAGTTCAAAAGTCATTGGCTTTCCAATCAGATTATCAAGAGTGAGAGTACTATTAGGTGTTGACCTATTTTCATGAATTGTAGATATTTTGATGGTATAAATAGGCAATAAAGTCCTTAGAATTTTGCTTACCACACCGTCTTCATCAATAAAACCATCATATGCTTTGATAGCGTGAACTACCTCCTTTATTCTATTTGTGTACTGCACAATGTTTTCTCCTTCTTTCATCTTCATATCATCGAATCTTCCTCTTAAAATTTCAGCTCTAGCTCTCTTGACATTTGTATCACCACTATAAACTTGAGCAAGTTTATCCCACATATCTTTAGTAGTAGTGCAATCTTTAATGTCTTCAAACTCGACATCTATCAGAGCAACGAGAATCTCCATCATAGTAATGTTATGCTCATGTCTATCTCTTAGTTGATCTAGAGTCAAAGGTCCAGTGGGTAGTGCAATGTAGTCATTCTCTAATAGTGTGAGGGCAGAATTCCCAATTTCAGATATATGCAGTTTCATTCAGGTTTTTCATATTGTAAAGTTGTCCTTGTTTAGCTTTGGCACATCCCTCTTATACATTTTGTGATCTTTATGCTAAAGTCCTTAAAACTTTGTTCCAAGAAACCAATATGCTTTGATACCAATTGTTAGAATAACTGAGAGGGGGGTGAATTAGTTATCCACTATCCCAAATAAAAAATGTATATCCAAAAACAATTTAGACAAATTTCTACAGCTCGATAACCTATAATAGTAAACTGTCTGTGCTTTTACTGATTACCAGTCAATAACATATAGTAACTACCGATCAAATCTAATATACAACATGTAAAGTATGATATCCAACAATTATCACAATCAACACATAACACAAGAGATTTAACGTGGAAACCCTATAAAGGGAAAAACCACCTAGGATCGGCAACCCAAAAATTGTTCACTCTTCTGAAGTGAGTTCAGTGAAGACCCAACCCTGTTAAAGGTTACAAAAAACACTATAAAGTGTGACCTTGTTAGAGGATTTAACACCACTCGTTATTGTCCAACCAACATTCACTATGGGGTTGGCAGGATAACAAATGTATATTCTATGAATGACATTACAAGACTTTCAAGTCTACTCAGTTACGAGATTTATCTTATTACAATAGTTAAACTGTAACATCAGGTGATATGATTACAATACAACTTGATTTGCAAATGTAAAGATCTATATTATGCTCATTCAAATATCTGATCAATATATCAATTCTATTTCAACAATATTTAGTAACTTACTATCTCTCAATTATAGCTTTCTAACACTTGGTAATCTCTGCAGTTTGGTTCTCCTTAACTAGTTTGATCAGGCATGCATGAAGCTTGTTCACATGATATCTCTATAGTATCCTTTCCTCCAGCTTGAGTTTCATAATGAAACCCTAGTCTCTTAAATAGATAAGTAAACCATTTTATTTTCATCCATCAAATTTTGCGGCTTAATCTCCTTCATTGGTTTTGCCACTTAAATTTTCATTGGTTGATGTGTCAGTAACACATTTCAAATCTATCCTTTAGATCTTCCTTGAATTTTTTTAGTCGTTGATCTCATAAAAAACTTTATCTTTCACCTCGTGATCATACACTTTACAACTCATTAACTTTTGTCGGCTGAAAAAATCATTTCGTTCTTTTGTCCATACTCGGTTAACAAAGAAATGCGTCGGTGAACACAAGCTCTGTTTATACTATGCTCAATATACACTACATTGCTCGATGTATACTGGAATGCTTCATTAACCGACACACTGCTTTGTAACATTTTTCTCCCAACTTCATAACATATTAATGCAACATAATCAAGTCAACAATATGAAGTCATAGACTCATCCATAAGTTACCAAAGGTATTCCTTATCCTCATCTATCATATCCATCTTTCTCCATGTAGATATCTCAGTTTTCATCTTTCTCTTCTCTTCTATAGATGTGTTAGATGTTTGCAACTCCATGATAAGTACTGTCAAAACTAGTTGACATCAATGACAACATAAAACTGATTCAATTATCTTACATAATAGTTCAATACTCGGTGATCTCTAATCACTTGAAGTTCTTCAATCACTTGTAGTTCATCACTTGTTTGCAAGGGATATGCACAAGAATAAGGTATTGAATATGGTGAAACTTTTGCACTTGATGCTAGACTAGAAGGAGTCCATGTGTTAGTTGCATATGCTGCACATAAGAAATTTAAAGTCTATCAAATGGATGTTAAGTCATTTTTTCTGAATGGAATACTAGAGGAGGAGGTCTACATAGAACAACTAGAAGGATTTGTTGATCTGGATTAGAAAGACATGGTATGTATACTACACAAAGATTTATATGGATTAAAGAAAGCACCAAAAGCATGGTATGAAAGGTTACATACTTATCTTTTAAGTATTGGTTTTGTCATAACTAGTGAAAATAATAATTTGTATATGAAAGGAGGATCTGATGATACTATTTTGATTGCTGAAATATTTGTGGATAATATAATCTTTGGAGGACAAGATCATATTTATAAATCATTTGCTGATGAGATGAGAAAGGAATTTGAAATGTCAATGTTTGGAGAGATTAAATTCTTTCTAGGCTTGCAGGTTATTCAGCAGAATGATGGAATTTTTATCACACAATCAAAGTACATTAAAGAAGTATTCGGAAAATCTGGCATGGAAGATGCTAAACCGGTAGGAACACCAATGGTTACAAGCTACAAACTAACAAAAGATGATGAATCTACAGAGGAAAATCAAATATTGTACCGATCTATGATTGGTAAACTGATGTATGTTGTACACAATAGGCCTGATATTGCACATGCAGTAGGGATTGTGGCTAGATTTTCTACCAATCCAAAGGATTCACATATGGTTGTAGTAAAAAGAATCTTGAGATACCTGAAGAAAATAGAGGATTATGGTTTATGGTATCCTAAGGAAGGCAAATTTGAACTAAGAGTTTACACCGATGCAGATTGGGCTAAAAATATAGATGACAGAAAGAGCACAATCAAAGGAGCATTTTTCTTTGGTGAAAGACTTGTAGCTTAGACAAGTAAGAAACAACCTTGTATTTCTCAGTCTATTGCTGAAGTAGAGTATGTTGCTACTGCTACAAACTATTCAAACATTGCTTATATCAAGCAAGTGTTGGAAGGGATGAATGAGGTAATCATTGAGCCAGTGATTATATATTGTGACAACACTAGTGCTATAAATATTTCTAATAATCCTGTGATGCATTCAAATACAAAGCATATATCAATTAAGTATCACTACTTAAGAGAAAAAGTATAGGAGAAGCAATTCAAACTGAAATATGTTACATCAAAGGAGCAACTTGCTAATATTTTTACCAAGCCTCTACCAAGGGACACTTTTGAATACTTGAGGACTACACTTGGGGTCTATACCTTGTCTACCAGTCACTAATGTGATCTGGAGGTTGCATCAGCCTATTCTTATCAGAAGATCATTCATGTTGATGCAGTACAGCTCACACTTTGGATTATGTCTAAGGTTGTGAAATATTTGAGGAGCTACAACAGAGAATTTGCATATCAGTATACAAAGATACATTGTCTGCACTGAACAACAGAGAGTTGGCTATTGTAGAGCTGTATGTTTTATGTTTTTCTTTGGCATTATTGTCAAAGGGAGAGATAAACAGTCAGATAAATAGGAGGAGAGATACATGGAGAAATCAATGGAATATCTATCTAAGGGAGAGATAATCTAAGAAAGTCAGGAAGAGATTTGAATATTTGTTGTTGAGAACAGAAGGAATCTGAGAGCTGAAAAGATTAAATCCCCAGAGGAGAGTCTACACTTGTAATGCTGCTATGTAACGTAGTGATTAAACATATTAAATATCAAGATAGGAAGAGCTTACCGAGCTACAAAATTTACTTATGTAGTTGTAGAATACATATTTGGTATGTGTATGACATATTTTCATTTTGCTTGTGTTGCCATCAATTCCAAAGGGAGAGATTGATGAGCTACAATTGATTGAATATCTAAATGACTTGAAGATCAATGATTAGAGATCACCGAGTTACTGAAATGATATGTAAGATAATAAAATCAATCATTATGTTGTCATTGATGTCAACTAGTTTTGATAGTACTTATCATGTTAGTTACAAACATCTAAACATCTGTAAAAAGAGATAAAAGATGAAGAAATGAGATATCTACATGGAGAAAGATGGGTATGACAGATGAGGATAAGGAATACTTTGGGTAACTTATTGATGAGTCTATGATATTATATTATTGACTTGATTATGTTGCATTAATCTATTATGAAGAAGGAAGCAAAATTGCACAAGACAATGCAGTCAGTAAATGAAGACTTCAGTATACACCGAGCTAGTGTAGTGTATACCGAGTGATAGTATTAATAGAGCTTGTATTTGTCGATGCATTTCTTTGTTAACCGAGTATGGATGAAAGTATTAAATGCTTAGTTTAGCTGACAGAAAATGATGAGCTGGAAATTGTTATGATTTTGAGATTGAGGATAAAGTTTGTTATGAGATCCATGACTAACAAAATTTGGAGAAGATCTAAAGGATGGAATTGAAATTTTTTATTGATACAACTGCTAAGGAAGGTTTACGAGGCAAAATCAATGAAGAAGAATAAGTAGAAAAATCTGATGGTTGATATGAAAATGGTTTATCTGTCTATTTAAGAGATATGTGTTTCATTATTGAAACTATGTCAGAAGGAAGAAGACTGGAGAGATTTCACGTGAATATAGTTTCATGCATGCCTGATCAGACTGGTTGAAGGAGAGCCAAACTGCAAAATAGTATCGAGTGTCAGAGAGCTATTACCGAGTGAAAGTAAGTTGAGGAAGTGAATTGAAATATTGATCAGACGATTTGTATGGGCTTATAATAGATCTGAACATCTAAAAATTAAGTTGTATTGTAATCAGATCAATAACTATTTCAATTTAACCATTGATACAGAAAAATCCCCTAACCGAGTGGACTTAACCATCTTATGTTATGCCCCTATATCATTCAAGGAATGTACATTTTTATCTTATTGACCTCATAGTGAATACTAGTCGAAAATTAATTGTTAGTCTTAAATCCTCTAACAAGGTCACACTTAGCAGTGTGTTTGTAACCTTTAACAGGGTTGGCTCTTCACCGAGCTCACTTCATAAGAGTGAAAATTATTTTGGGTTACCAGTCCTAGGTGATTTTTCTCTTAGTAAGGTTTCCACGTTAAATAATTGTGTTATGTGTTTATGTGATGATTGTTTTATTGTCATACTTTACATACTACATATTTTATTTGATTGGTAATCACAGTGAGTTAATTAACTGGTAATCGGTAAAAGGCACAGATAGTTTAATAGTTTATGTTACCGAGCTGCAGATTTTATTGGAATTGTTTTGAGTGTTACATCTTTGTATTTGGAACTATAGGATAACTAATCTAACTGATTCACCCCCCCCTCTTAGTTATTCTAACAGTCAAGGTCTAGAACTTCTTTCCTTGACCAATCATAGGCACTAATTTCTCTCTTTTTGGGGCAATATTCTTTTTGGAGCACATTTAATTCTCCCTCCATTTGGTCAGGAATATGAAAATTATTGCATGCTCTGATCAGTTTTAGTGGCAATTTGGAGTGCATCCTTTTCTTCACTTCATGCTCATTTGCAACATTTTTCCTAAAATCCTCAAGGTGTACCATATGCTGATATCTGATCCTTGCCATTGACCACATCTTGTTGTAAGGATCAAAGTTTAGCCTTTCTATATATAGAAAAAGATGGAAGAATGATAATTACTCATGGGACTTCTTAGCCACCTTTAGGGATGTGCACATTTCAGCTTCATCTATGCCTATGGAAATTAGAAAATCAAGTCGCAATTTCTTCTTTCCTTTCTAAATCTTGTCATAGGTACTCAGTTGTCGGGTGATCTCTAGCAGGACCATTTTATTTGTTGGATACCTAGGAAGCTTGTATGGTTGTGCTGAGAATCCTTGATGCTTGATGTAAGAAAAAGTAGGAAACTGAATAAACCATGCCCCGTATTCTTCCAACAATTTTATGGCTTCTCTTGAGAGTCTCACATGTAGCTTCTTTTGCAGAGTTCACACAATACGCATCACAAATGCGTCGTTGACTCGGACATAATCATCAATTGCATGCAGATGCAACTTAGGATAGTAGTCATATACTTTCAACCGCTGAGTTCCACTCCTAATTTGTCCTTTGCATCTTAGTCCTTCATATCTTATTTCTCGTGCTAGCATATAGATGATGTAAGAACTCATGTAGAATTTCTTTGTCTGCTCCAAGCTTTCTAACTGCTTACTTAGGTTGTCACTAATCAACCTTGCCCAGTCTACATGATTATGTTCTTCCACTACCTGCTCAATTAAGTACCACATCCAACTCTCAATGAGATAAGACTGAGGTGGGCCAAATATCCTACTCAACATCATTATCATGTCACTATATTCTCGGTCAAAATCTAGCCACACTAGCTCTTTAGGTAGCTTGGAAAATTGAGATATGTTCTTTCTCAACCACTTGTTATTGATGATCTCCTCACAATACTGGACTCTGCCAGTGAAGAATCTTTCTACTTGCTCCTTAGTTTTCATCACCAATCTCTGAGAGGAAGGAATTTCAAAGGCCTCTAAAATAGATGGTGGAGAAAGGTTTGCAAGTAAGTTTCCATCAGCATCTCTGATTACTCTGTCTCTCGCTTGGTACTACCTTGCACACTCCATGCTCAATTTAGGATCTTGGAAGGTAGGAGGGAATCCAGTTGCAGCCACCATGCCACTATTCACAATCTGGCTAGCTAGGTGTGTCAGATGATGTTCTTTATATCCAAACATCATCCTATGGAATTCATTTAGGTCCAAGCCTCCAAGGTTGGTATCAATGACTTCAGATAACTTTGATACGATCTTGGACTCCGGATAGAATCTACTATGTTCATTCTTTATTAGATGCCTTCTGGTCATGTTTGTTCCTCTAGGTTCTACCATCTCATTCTCCTATAAAATAGAAAAGAAATAGACATAAGAGCATGTAGGAAAATAAAAAACTAAAATAATTTCTCCAGAAAAGAAGATTTCAGAATTTTGGAAGTTTCTGTATTTTCCTCTGGTAGGAAATTTATTTCTCCCAAGAATTTTCATGATCCTTCCCACTTACTGAAAAGAAATCCCCTTTTCATGGAAAGCTACAATTTCTTTTTTTAAAAATCACGCTTCCTGAGAAAATCTATGCTTCTCCTTTTCTCTCTCCAAGAAATATATACTCAACTCAACAAGAAATTCACTCTCTTTCTCAATCTCTCTGCTTAGCTTGCTCTTCGAAATTTGTGTGTGAAAAAATGAATTGGGAGAGGGTCTCTTTTATGGACTTGGGAACCCTGGAAAGCTACTTTAAAATGAGGCACTAAATTTAGCAGATCCCACTTTCAAAGAGATTCCTTTCCATTTGCCATTATTTTTCTCCCATCTTTTTGGCAATTTTTAATTTAAGTGCTCGACTTCATGGAGAAGTTTTATCCAGTTTCCCTTTTTCGGTTTTTATTGCTTTAAAATATTAATTAATTAAACATTAAATCAATATTTAATTAATTTGAGATTTCAAATCAAAAAGCAATTTTCCATTTTTTTTATTTTTTTCAAGTTAATTAATTAAATATCAATGAAATCAATATTTAATTAATTTCAAATTTTAAAACAAAATAAAAAAATATTTAAAGCAATTTTCATTTTCATGAATTTTCATTTTTTAATATTGCTTTTATCGATTTTTTGTGTTTTAATTAAATATTAATAGAAAATCAATATTCAATCAAAATTTTAATTTTGAATCCAAAATCAATTTATTTCTTGCTTTATTCTCCAAGTTTCAATTTTTTTTTCACACTTTGGAAATTTTAAGAAATCTGGATTTTCCCCAATTCCAACAATTTGAATTTTTACGTTTTTCAATTTTTAAGATTTCAAAAAGTTTTCTCTTAAATATTCCATGACTTATTGTGTTTCGCGCTTCGAGCGTACTTGTGCATGGGTCAAGGATTTATTTTTAAATTATTTCTTCATCGCCTTCACTTTGCGTTCTGAGCGCACATTGACTTAAGTGAAGGATTTTATCCTTTTAACTATTTCGTGACTGGGATGAATGTGCGCTCTGGGTGCACTTTGCATTGAGCTAAGGATTCCTTTATTGCAAAACAAAAATTCCTTCATATTACCAAAATAGAATCCAAGCATGTAATAGGGTCATTTGTGGATATTTCAACCACCCATAATTCCATGATTGTGCTCATTTTACACTCTGGGCACATCTTAGCATGAGTGGAGGATTCCATTTTTTACATTCTCCATGACCTGGTAGTTTTTGTGCTTTGAGCGCATATCCAAAGGTGTCAGGGATTTTTTCTCTTTTTTCATTTCGTGACTCAGCCTGAAGTGTACCTTGAGCGCATGTTGGCATGGGTCAAGGATATTATGGCTTGAATGAGTCCACAACCAAATGATTTTTGTGCTTGGAGCACACTTTAGTGGCTACAGAGGATTCTTTACTTTTGAAATGTTCCATAAGTGTATGAGTTTTGCACCTTGAGCGCGTTTAGAGTGCCATCAAGGATTTAATTTGTCTGACTTTTACCGACGAGCGTTGAACTGGGCTCTATGAAAGGTGGGATGTAGATAATGGACTCCTTCATTCACCGTGTTGGACATGATTCTTTTTCTGTAAAGAACTATTTTCTCGACAATCATTTCTCCTAACATTCACTGCATTATGCGCTAAAAAAAATCTTTGAATGAAGACTTCATCTATGTTTTGTGAGGCACTTGGCGGATTGGAATTACCACTTTATTGAATGAAACATGACTCATTTGGACACTGGTTTAGGAGCTTATCGAGACAGGACCAAAAATAGGGGGGCAAGCTGCCTAAAGGGAGAGGGGTCCCATGTTAATGGGTGATGCATGATAACGTCACAACACAACCTAGCTACCTACATTCTTATATAGACCATGCTTCAAAATTGGAGACTGTAACACTACTTGAATCTGCAAGGACTTATTCATACGTTGTAAATTGCAAAGGATGCAAATGGAAGGAACAAATAGTAAAGACAATTGTTAATGTCTACCCAAAGTTCTACACAACCCCATAGCCCAATTCAGAAAAATTTGAAACTTTTTGTTGGACCAAGCTATTATTATATAAACACTTCTGTAATGTAGAAACAGATATAGGGTTCAGTAAGTAGTTGATAATTGCAAATTGGCCACAAATGCATGTAACATGATATAAAATATGGCACATTAATTACATCATTAATAAAAAAGATAGTTTTGAAGAAGAAGATGAGCATGAAGAGAAACAAATCATGGATAATAATATAGATTGAACAATGGAAACCAATGAGTGGGAGCTATTTTCACGGATGGGCCCAATAAGTACTATGCCACTACATGACCTTGACATGCTCAGAAAGCATGAGTTTGATACAAGAAACAAATGGGACCATATTACAGTCTCATTGCATTTACATGAAATCATTCCACATTTCATATACAAGAAGAAAATGTGCATCTACAGTGATAAAATACCTAAAATCTCCAAGCATTATGTTTGTACATTATCGCCCAAGCAAAAACTCACACTCCAAATAATTGAAAATCATAGTAAGGTTTACTCTAATAAACCACTACACATGATCATTCAGGGAATTGCGGGTATATGGAAATCTTACTTAATTTCTTGTATCATAGAAGTATTGAACAATAGGGCACCCCAACAAAAAGGTCAGTTATTGATATTGGCCCCAACAGGGGTTGTTGCATTCAACATACATGCATCAACAATCCATTCAAAGCTCAGAATCCCTATTAAAGACATGCAACCATTACAAAGCTAGGCATTAACATCATTCCAAGAAGAATTAAAACATATCAAGTATATCCTTATAGATGAAATGAGCTTCATTGGACCAAAGATACTCCTCAAAATTGATATCCGGCTATGAGAGGCCTTTCCCCATCAACAACATACATCTTTTGGTAAAATATCAATGATACTATTTAGTGACTTAGCACAACTACCACCTGTTATGGATAAACTGATCTATATGTCACACTCTAATGCAAAGTTGTTATGGGACTAATTTACAACGATTATTATTCTACAAAAGATGTCCCCACAAGAAGGTGAGAGTAGTACACAAGCAAAATTCCATTGAATATTACAAAATATCTGAGATGCAACCCCAATGGAAGATGATTGGAAGCTACTAATGACTCGTATAGACATACACCTTACAACATCTAAAAATAAAGCATTTGACGGTGCTACGCACCTGTTCAATATAAATGATTCAGTAAAGGTACACAATAAGATGTTGAAATCATTAAATTGCCCGATCGCAATAAGCACAACAATGAATTCTGCAAACAAAAACAATAATATAGTGGATGATGAACAACTAGAAAAATATGTACTCCTTTGCAGGGGACAACACATTATTCTTACATCAAATATATGGATAGAGACAAGACTTGTTAATGGATCTCTTAGTGAGGTGATTGACATTGTTTATGGGCCAAGTTGTAAGCCACCAAGCATGCCAATGTATGTTGTCATACGTTTTGATAATTATTGTGGGCCATCATGGAATAAACATGATCCAAAGACTGTGCCAATTGTGGCTATCACATTAGGCAGCCGAAGACAACTCCCACTTACCATGTCATGGACTATTACTATATATAAATCGCAGGGGCTCATGCTACAAAATGAAACAATTGACATCAATAAAATAGAGAGACAGGGAATGATGTTTACATCCATATCAAGAGTGAAATCTCTAAATAGTCTTTGTATCTAGCCCACATTCACCTATGATAGGTATGCTAAAATGTAGAGTAATCCATATACAATTAAATAGAAAATAGAAGAATCTCGTCTAAATCAGCTGGCATTTGAAACAAAATGTATCTATTTTGCATGTATAGAACATTAATGAATATATATAGCACTATCGACGTAACCCTTGAACCCTTGAAAGGTACAAGTGCTAGAACTTATAGGTAAATAGAGGAAGAGCTTTAATTTTTTTTAAACAACTGATTAAATATAACTCTAGAAATAAAGTAGTATGTCAAAAATAACATCTTACTTATTATAATAAATATAAAATATAAATCTTGTTAATAACTATATTGGTTACCTATTATCTATTTTTAGTTTTATAAGAAAGATCACTAAACTATAAAATTTTGTGTGTTGACTCCTACACAGTTGTACGAGCTATTTGTGTTGAGGAGTGAAGCCCAACGTACTTCCTCTTACTTCCTGCCCTTTTGATGACTATTCATATTCATTGTCAAGGCTCTTTATAAGAGTTGTTCTACTGGTGTTTATGATATGTTGTTTAGATTAGTTGAAGAGCTATTTGTATGTATTCAAACAAAGATCACATTAATAAAGTATTTTCCTATTGAAGTGTGGATGTAGGCTTAATTTCCGAACCACAATAAATTCAGAGTTGTTTTATGATTGTGTTCTAATTTTATTTTCTTTGTTTTCTTTCTTCCATTTTTAAATCTTCACAATTGGTATCAGAGCAAGGTAGATTTGTTGTTGATGTTTTTGGTGGTTAAAATTTTGAAACCATGGAAGAGTTGAAGGTGCAAAAATTCTCAGGCTGGTATCTTCATGGGGTATGGTGAAGACCAGTATGGATTTAAAATTTTGGATCCAGTGGAAAAGAAGATCATAAGGAGTAGAGATATTATTTTCAATGAAAAAACATTTCCAACTTTGCAACCTTAATCAACATAGTCCAAAGAACAAGTGCCCTCAGTAGTGTTTGGAAATAAAAATTCACATCAATCATTTAGTGGTAATGAGAAATCAATATCTTCATGGAATCTCAATTCACCCACCTATATTTTATTTCGTGTCCCCACCTCATCACTATCTTCCTCAACCTCTATTTTTCCAAATGATAATAATACGATTTCTAACAATAATCTTGGTACACAGTCCAATATCATTCTTGAGGATGAAACTATGCAGTTTTAATAGGGGATAGCACCTATCTACAATATTGGGAAGGATGATGAATGGGCCAACTCATTACATTTACCAAGGAATCATTCTTTATGCCCATCACTACCTTCAGTATACTATTTGCAGAGAAGAGTGGAGTGTATTAATCCCAATTCACGCACTAGCAATCTAAATCCCACACGGTCAAGAGAAGAACTTGACCCTATCCATTATGATCTAAACCAGATGACAGAAACTATAGAGGGAATTCACCTTTCTCCCAATGATACATCCCAGTCCTTTACTCCTACGCAAGATAAAAATTACATGAGAGATGGGCATAGCTGTAGGTCTATGTCACCTCATCCTACCAAGCACGCAACAAACAAAATTTGTACCACAAGCTCCTCCCTTTGGCCATTTCACATACGTGATGCACACACATGATGTCATTGTCAACCATGGTGCCAATAAAAATAGTATTCAATCTGGCAGCCATAATGAGGCTTAAGGAGCCAGTCAATTCAATTTACCACACATTTACACTAAGGTTTCCCATAATATAGAGAACAGTGGACAAATAATATAGGAAACTGATAAAAATTCAAACTTTGGGTATCATAACATTAATTATAATAATACACAGATGGTAGAGACTATCTCTAGACTACGAAGCTCTACTTGGTAGAGAAAGATCCCTTCCAAATTTTTGGATTATGAGTTACTGGTTGCTGAAGAAGAACAACCCATGTTATTGGTCTTTGATCAAATAGAGCTAGCAAATTACAAGGCTACTTGTAGGGCCTCTTATTCTAGAAAATGATGAGAGGAAATGTGTATCGAGATGGATTCATTATTAATGAATCAGACCAGGAATTTGGTACCCTTTTCGCCTAATAGGCAAACTCTAAAGAATAAATGGGTCTAAAAATTGAAAGAGGAGGATGGAGGCTAGACTCGTTATCAGGCCACGTTGATTTTTAAAGGCTATGGTTAGCAGCAAGGTGTGGATTTCTATGAGATTTTTTTTCCAACTAGTAAAGATGACCACTATTAGAGTTGTCTTGGGTTTAATTGTAGCTTGGGACCTTGAGCTTGAACAATTGGATATTAAGACAACCTTCTTACATGGAGATGTTGATGAAGAATTATATATGCATCAGCTTGAAGGATTTTTAAAAAAGGGATAGAAGAATCTCTATTGTAGATTGAAGAGGAGTTTATATGGGCTTAAGAAAGCCCTAAGATAATGGTATCTAAAATTTGATTAGTTTATGCTTGACCATAAGTTTTTTCTCTCGGAAGCTGATCCATGTGTGTATTTCAAATAGTTTCCTAATGGTAGATGTGTTATACTTTTACTTTATGTGGATGACATGTTAGTTACTGGCACTATCATGAAGTTTGTTTGTGAGCTTAAGAAGCAGTTAGCTAGTAGATTTTCTATGAAAGATTTGTTAGAAATAGGAAATACTGAGGGGTGGTGAATCAGTATTTCATAGACTTTTTCTTTTGCCCAATTATGGATATAACAAATTAGCTTGAAGCTTGCATAACAATGTAAACTAAGGAAACTAAATAACAAGCATAGCAATAAAGAAAATGAACTCATAACACCATGTTTGTTCTCAAGGAAACCCTGGCCAAGGGAAAACCTTGGTGGGGATGATACCCGCAACTGATCCACTAATCAAAAGTATTCGGTTAAGGATATTGACCCTATTAGGAGTCTATTACATACATATAGTGTCTTTGTCCTGGTTAAAGGACTCTAGGCCTTGTTAGAAGTGTCAACCCTATTAGGAGTTTCTATTACAAAAATAATGATTTGCAAGATGAGCTCACTGCCCAAACATGCAATATACAATGATATCTTCAAATACAAAGGTAAGGTACATAACCTTTTACTGCTTCCAAATAGCTTTCCTATTCTGATTTAGCTTTCTAGGCTCTTTGCTTTCATATACAGAGTTTACTTGCTTTCCTTCTTACAATATACAACTTCACATCATACTTTTCTTATTACATTTTCTATGTTGTAACTTCTTTTTCTTTTGCATTACATAGTTCTTACATATATCCAAGTTATTACAATTACCAACTTCCAGTTGGCTTACAATACATAAACTCTTCTCAAAATAAAAAAAAAATTCATGTTGCCTTAGGGTTAACATCTAGGATGTCGTCCCTACATGGTTAAGTCATTATTTTGATAAACAAAATAATCCCTTAACTTAATATTATCACATTCTGTCTTCTGCTCTGTTCAAGTCGACTCAACATTATCTTTGTAATTCTTTAATATCTCCTTCTGTACATGTCGTACAGACTTGTGATTTCATATGTGGATTTGATATACATAGAATTATCCATGTTCAAGTGCGCATGTACTGAACCTGCTTCTATTAACATTGCTAATCAAAACTATCTTTGATTAGACTGTAAAATACTATTGTACTTAGAGATTTTTCTAGTGCGCTCTTACAAGACTGCTTTCTTCTATTGTGTGATCTTTATAGAGAGTATATGTTTCCATAATGACAACATTCTGATTATCCTACTTAGCCAAATTTTCAACAATCTCCCCCTTTGTCATTGGTGGCAACATATGGGAAAATTGACTAAGTCCCAAAAACTTAAGATACAAAATTGTGGCCATACAAAAATTGATCATACATAACTCCTTATTTCTCCTACTTATGCTCAAAATATCTATACTCCCCCTAAGATATACTCCATGCTTATACACATAATATATATACATACAAACTGTATACAATTTTATGCTTATACTACCCCCCCTTTGAAAACAATGACAAAGGTGTCAAAATTTAGTATCAAAATTCTTTTACCTTATGAATTTAATATTGCAAGACCGAAAGGCTTGCAATACAATCTGCAAAATTGATCTTCGAGCTCTCTAACTCCTTTTCCCATGATTTCTTCACTACATCTGAAACACTGAGCAATGCGCATAGGCCAAAGGATGTAATTTCACATGCCTTAAGATTTGCATAAGCAAACTTTCCATAAGATGTCTTCGAAGAAAGACATTCTTCCAATTGATTCTCAAGAATGCTTATTTTCATTGATACATGCTCTCTAAGTAGAGCTAATCTTTTCAATTTCTTTTCTTTCTCAGCATTTAGAAGTCTCATATCATCAATAATCTTACTTGTATTCTTCTCAATTTCTAAGATCTTCACATTAGGGCTTTGCAAAAATTTTACTGTCATTGTAGCTCTGCCTCTTTTATCTTTATCTTCTCTAATATCTTAGATGTGTGGCTCTCTGATTGTGTACACTGAATGTACAAATTTTTCCCTCTTTCCATGCATCTTCTCAACTCTTTTATACATATATCCAAATTATCTATATCATTTCTGATATTCTGGCATATAACTTAAAATACTTGAGCATCATGAGCTTCTTGTGCCTTCACTGTTGTTACATTAGATAAATTTGTGAATTCTATATCAAAGGCTTTCATTACCTCTTTTTCTTTTCCTTGTGGGTCTACCTCACTGACTTGACTTGATATAATGCTTTGTAGTTTACCGGTAACTTCAAGTAGTGTGCCTTCTAAGATTTTCACTTTCTTGTTCTTACCAATGATCTTGTTTAGAGATGAGATCAACTCTATCATCATCAACTTCCTATCCAAGGATTGCAAACATAGATTCAATTTGAGGTTTTTGTACTATTTCTGTAGTGTCCTTAGGTGTAGAAATGACTACAGATTATTTTTGTAGAACTGTAGGCTCTTCTGATGCTGCATTAACCCGTGTTTCCTCTTTCTCTTCTTCCTTCTGTGTTTCATCCTCTTGTTCCTTATTTTATGATGTGACTTGTTGCTCATCCAACAAATTGCCAACATCGGCTTCATTGTCATTGAAGGGATTTTCTTCACTGCCCAAGGTGATATTTGTTCCTTCAACGTTCATTGTCTCATCTTCAATGTTAATGAAGGGTGGCGGTGCTGGTGATGGATCTGTCTGATACTCTGCTTCAACTATTTGATCAGATTCATTGATGTGCTCACCTGGTCCAGAGTTCATAACCTTTACAATTGCTTTCTCTGTTTCTCTATTGATTTCCTCATAATTGCCTCCCATTATCAATATAGTTCTCCTTTTCATCCTTAGATGGGTGCTTAGGATTTTCATGATTTCCTTGAAATGTTCTTCATCCTTTATAACACACAACTTCCTTACATATCTCCCTCTTATTCCATTATCTTCGTCTACTGCTCTTTTCTTTCTGTTTACTAATTTCTCAAAAAGATTGTCAGGGATCTTGCCTTTATATCATCAAATTTCTTATCTATAAGAATCATATGTCTGACAACTATATTTTCTAAGTTCAACTCCTCAAAATTGTCATATAACTCATAATATTTGTTTAATTTGGTGAAATCACCTTCATTAATGATTAAGGGATTCACTTTGTCTATCTTGGGCTTCCACTTCTTCTTGTTGCTTCCTGCCTCTTCATCTACTGATGTTTTTCTTTGAACTGGGGAAAATAAAGTTTTCTGCCTTTTTCCTGGTCCACTTTCCATTTCCTTAACTCTTTTAGTTGGTGTGGTGGAGGATCTAGTAGACTTCATTACTTCCTGCACTTCCACTTCTTCAACTTCTTCATCTATTTCCTAAATTTCTTCTATAGGGGCTGCAAGAGATGTCAGGGGTGGGACTGATAGTATCTATTTCTGTCCAATATCCCTTATTTTTGTTGTTGTTTGCTTTGCTATGACAAATTCATGTTCTATCATACCAGTGTCTTTTAGTATTTTCTTTATAGTGCTGTCAACTCTTTTCTTAGCCATCTTCTGTGCTTGTAATGTTTTTGCGGAGTCAAATTTCTCCTCATGTGTCCCAAATCTAGTACTCTTAGCATCCAAATTGCTCTTGAGCAATCTGCTTACATATCCTTCAATTTCAGCTTCTGAAACTTCATATTCAAGTGGATATACAAATTCCACTCTAGGCTCAACTGCTTCAATGTAGGTAAAGTTAGTATCAACCAAAAAACATATCTCATCCTTGTATTTCTCCACAACAGATGGTGGAATTATTGATCTTTTCCTCATTTGATTTTGAAAGGTCTTAATTACTAAAGTTGCACTTTCATTTACTTTGTCTATAGGGTGTCTTAGGTACACCTTATTGATTCTATCCATAGAATTTGTGTTATCATTCCAATCCTCTCCTATAGTGTATGGAAATCTCCTTAACAAATAAAAAAACATATGTGACCAGAGATGAAAATCTAAACTGTGAGTTCTTGGTTTTTCTAATTTTCTCAAGATTCTCTGTTAACTGAATTCTTAAGATTTCACACATGTCTACCTGTAATTTCTCAACACACATAAGATAAGCTACATGTACCATGCCATCTGCCATATCATCTTCTCTATAATTTGCACAAAATGTTGAGGTCAAAATTCTGCATACATATCTAACATCATCATGTACAATCTTACTAATAACAATTCCTCTACCATTGTATGATGACTTGGTGTTGTCTAACACTATTTTCTTAACATTTTTCTCATTAAATGGAACCACTCCATATTTGGATAGGCCAGTTACCTCATGAATAAGGTCTGCAGTGATATCAATGGCTCTATCATCTAACCAAAACTTACCATTGTGAATTCTACTCAAAATAATCTTAGTCCATTCATCATCCTGAAATTCATAATGAAGTGTATACTTGATAATATCAATCTCACTCAAATGTTCAAACCCTTCTTTGTATGACATGTCATGTTTATATATCTTTTCATATTCCTTGATCAGGTTAACATATCCCATGGTCTCAAACTTACATTTCAGATAACTTCTTATGTCTTCCAAATGCAAAACTCCATCTGGAACGGATGACAAGGCTAAACTAGGGTCTTTTTCCAAAGGATCTACCATTTCCTTTTTCATTCTAGGTCTGACTGAATCTTTGATATGGTGAACAAGTAATGCATCCATGATGAACTATAAAAACACAACTGCTTGATAGTGATTACTTAGCAAAATACCTCAAGAATCACAATTTAGGGCTTTGCATAGATCCGACATGAAATCTTTCACCAACTCCTGCAAACTGCTCTTAATCTCCACTAACTAGCTCTCTTTATCACTTGTAATTTCTTGAATGATCAACTAATACCGATCATATGCTTTTATCCTTCAAATCTTTGAAGATTCTAACATCACATTAAATTTCTTTACCGCTTCATACCAAAAAGTTGTTCCTGGTTACCTGCAAAACTTCATTCTTTCTGTGTACTCGCATACATTCATATAAATTCATGAGCTCTTAACCATAGCTTCATTATATCATATACTAGCATATATTGACTTCGCAAGACTTAATTCATTCTATTCTAACTTCTACACTATTCTAATGCTTTACTCTAATACATAATTCATGAAATAATTACTTTAAGTGCTTTGAGATGAATTAGGAAATGATTCACACTTACTATTAGGTACTTCACCTGTCTGGTTTCCTGGTATACTGAGTGTGCTTTCTTGATCTATGGCTTTAAAAAATTCAACTTCTTCCAAGTTACTACAACATCCTCTCTGACTGTTGTTTGTGCTCACATTTCTCCTTGTATAGTTTCTAAGATTAGTGTTTCTCATGTTGTTCATTCTGCAAAATATTGTTGTGTGACCAAAATTGTTGCATATCTGATAAACTACTCTATTGTTTCCGTATCTCGGTCCTGTCTGACTGATTTGTGATCTGCAATTTCTGGCAATATGTCCAATCTTGTTGCATCTATAACATACAACTCCATTCCTTTTGTTCATGTCTCCAATAGGTCTCTTATCTATAGGGTTAGTATCTCTAAACATTCTACTACCATTGTTATCATTAGATCTAGGTTTCTTACAATCAATAGCTCTATGTCCAAAACCATGACAATTATAAAAATATCCAGAGATAGGTTTAAATTGCTTAATAGTGCAATCTCTTTTCATGTCTCCAAAAGAATTGCATGAAAAACATCTACCATTGAATTCTCTTTGCATATCTTTAGGTGGTTCATCTTCTTTAGGTGGATTAGGTATATCTTCTGATTTGTTTGCTTCATCAAACTTCTTTTCATCTTTGTTCTTAGAGTGTTTAGGATCTGGTTCTTTACATTCCTCAATCTTCTTAGGGAACTTTTCTTCAAGATATCCAAGACTAGTTCTATCATAGGTTGGTTTCTGATAAGACATTTGTTCATCAATCTTTTCACTACTGGAATACAATTTCTCAAGATGTTTTTTAGACTGAGTCAATTCTCCTTTCACAATTGTATTATACTTCTCAAGTTCAGCATACTGCAAATTTGCTTTCTCAAGTTCAGATGTTACTTTACTAAGTTTAGACTTCAGATCTTCATTCTCAGATTTCAGATTTGATTCATCTTTGTTGTTTTCATCTTTCAAGCTTAACTTTAGATCTACAATCTTCAACTCGTGTTTAAGGATCTCATTTTCTTTCTTCAATTTTGAAACTTCATCACAGTCCTTGATTTGAATTGTAGGTTCTTCCTTTGATTTCAGATCTTCTATCTTTTCTTTTAGTTTCTCAATGTAGTTTTTCACATCATCATATTTCCCTTTTAGAGTTTCTTTTTCTTCGGTAAGAATATCAATTTGTTCAAGAAATTTTTCAAGATTCTTCTGTAATTGATCCATATCCATAGCGATCTTACTCAAGATGCTAGGCTTTCTCGAGAAAACCCTGGTGGGAATGATAGCCGCAACTGATCCATTGATCAAAAGTATCCGGTTAAGGATATTGACCCTATTAGGAGTCTATTACATACATATAGTGTCTTTGTCCTAGTTAAAGGACTCTAGGCCTTGTTAGAAGCCTCAACCCTTTCAGGAGTTTCTATTACAAAAAAAATGATTTGCAAGATGAGCTCACTGCCCAAACATGCACTATACAATGATATCTTCAAATACAAAGGTAAGGTACATAACATTTTACTGTTGTCGAATAGCTTTCCTATTCTGATTTAGTTTTCTAGGCTCTTCACTTTCATATACAAAGTTTACTTGCTTTCCTTCTTACAATATACAACTTCGCATCATACTTTTCTTATTACATTTGCTATGTTGTAACTTCTTTTTCTTTCGCATTACATAGTTCTTACATATATACAAGTTATTACAATTACCAACTTCCAGTCGGCTTACAATACATAAACTCTTCTCAAAATATAAAACCAATTCATGTTGCCTTCTAGGGTTAACATCTAGGATGTCGTCCCTACATGGTTAAGTCATTATTTTGATAAACAAAATAATCCCTTAACTTAATATTATCACATTCTGTCTTCTGCTCTGTTTAGGTCGGCTCAACACTATCTCTGTAATTCTTTAATATATCCTTACATACATGTTGTACAAACTTGCGCTTTCATATGTGGCTTTGATATACATAGAATTATCCATGTTCAAGTGTGCATGTACTAAACCTACTTCTGTGAACATCGCTAATCAAAACTGTCTCTAATTAGACTATAAAATATTGTTGTACTTAGATAATTTTCTAGTGCACTCTTATAAGATTGCTTTCTTCTATTGTGCAATCTTCATAAAGAGTATATGTTGCCATAATGACAACATTCTGATTATCCTACTTAGCCAAATTGCCAACAAGATTTGGGAGCAACGAAAAGGATTATTGGCATGACTATTATTCAGGATAGAAATAAGAGAGAACTTTGGCTATCTCAAAAACAATATATTGAGAAGGTATTGGAAAGATTTGGCATGTTAGAAGCTAAGTTGGTAAGCATTCCCTTAGCTTCTCATTTTTAGTTGTCAGCTGAAATGTGTCCTAAAATACAAGAGGATCAAGCCTTCATGAAAAACATCCCTTATACATCTGCAGTTGGGATTATTATGTATGCCATGATTTCTACTCGTCCATACATTTCTCATGCAGCGGGAGTAGTTAACAAGTATATGTGTAATCTAAGTAAACCTTATTGGGAGGCTTTTAAATGGATCCTTGGGTACCTATAAGGTACCTCTGATTTTGCTTTGTGTTTTGGAAAGGATAAGGAATGATTGCAAGGATTTGTGGATTCAAATCTTGGTGGAGACTTAGATAAACAAAGATCCACTTCTGGTTATGTTTTTACATTTGTTGGGGCAACGATCAGTTGAGGCTCTAAATTGCAACATTCAGTTGCTCAATCATCCTTAGAGGCTGAGGACATGGCTCTTTTTGAAGGAGCCAAGGAGATGGTATGGCTACAGTTGTTGTTGAAAGAATTAGGCTTAAAGAAATCATATTTTGTTATGTTTCGTGATAGTAGTAGTGCCATTTTCATGACTAAACATCATACTTCTCAGCGATGTTCCAAACACATTGATCTGTGTTATCATTATATTCGATATATCATTGAAGAGGGAAAGCTTCATGTGGAGAAGATTGACACCAAGGTAAACCCAGCTGATGCTCTCACAAAGTTTGTTACACGGGAGAAGTTTGAGTTTTGTCGAGCTTCTCTCGGCATTTCCAAAATGTAATGGCGGATTCACAGTGGGGGAATTTGTTTGTTGTAGCAGTCAATAGTGTTCAAGTGGGAGATTGTTGGGGAGTGAAGCCCAACAAAATTCCTCTTTCTTCCCTCCCTTTTGATGATTGTTCATATTCATTGTAAAGGCTCTTTATAAGAGTTGTTATGTTGTTGTTTATGACATTTTGTTTAGATTAGCTGAAGAGCTATTTGTATGTATTGAAACAAAGATCACATTAATAAATTAAGTATTCCCCTGCTGAAGTGTGGATATAGGCTTATTGTCGAACCATGATAAATTCAGAGTTGTTTTCTAATTGTATTCAAATTTCATTTGCTCTACTTTCTTTCTTCCATTTTTCAATCTTCACAATTTGTAGAGGGGCTTAACAAATTTCCAGAATCAATAGGGCTTCTTAAACATTTGAAAAAATAATTTTAAGTGCAGGCCCAATGAGAAGTTTTCCAGATGAGCTGTATCACCTGAAACCCCCAAATCACCTCGACTTAAATTTATGTGGGGGATTACAATCGTTTCCAAATTGATTTGGCAATTTAACAAACCTAAGGCACCTTGATTTGACTAGTCGAGCTCATGTTGTGTTATAAACGAGCAGATAAAGATTTTTTTTTAAATTTTCCTACTATACTACACTCCCCCTACGCCATGCCTCGACTTAAATCCATAAATCTGCATCGTACCAGAATTGTGAACCTATCCATTAATCAAGAGGTCTGTGTGCCCCAGTCTTGAAACTCTAAAAGCTCCATGTTGTTCAAAAATTTAGAGGAGGTTAATGCTCTGCCAATAACACTGGTAAATCTAGAGCTGCATGAGTGCTGAAGATTGAAAAAGATGTCGAAGATTGAAAAAGATATCTATTCTCAGGTTGAACGGAGCTACAAGAAATATTATGATAAGCTACAAGAAATATTATGATAAATTACGGAGTGTGATACAAAATATCGATGTTAAAATATTGTTCAATTCAGGACTGAGGTTGACATCTACCAGTGACAACTTTGGAGGCCCACTTTTTCATGGGAATGGGAGTGATATTTGTGGAGGGAATAGAGAAAGTTGGGAAGTCCCCTATTGCAGCGATGGGATGTGGATTGACAAAGAACAAAATTCACATGCACCACTGAGCTTTCTCTACACGAGGAATGACTTTCTGAAGATTATTCTTTTATTAATTTATCAATAATTCATTTAGTTTATTACCCCACGGTCATCCATGTGGGCACCTGAGCACTATCCTAGAAACCGTTCTAGTATTTAAGTTGTTACCTAGGGTTAGGTTTTTCTCACATAAGCTCCTTATCTCTCAATGCAACTAGATAGATTTTTGGATATAGCTCCTCTGGTACTTATTATAATATATTTATTCACTTATTAAATATTAAATATGGATATAACTATCTAGGCCTCTTTTTCTTTCTTAATTATATGCAAACCAACATTTCTCATGTTTTTATATTAAATATATAGCAAAAAATAATAATATAATAAATATGGGTCTATATTACAACTGGTTGTATATTTTTTGTTTAATTTAGGTCTATATTATAATAACTTAATTTTTTACTTAATAAATAAATATAGTACAATAATTAGTTTATTTATAATGTGACTTATTTAATATATATGAAATGTGTGATTGAGTGAAAGAATTATGACAAATGAGTATACTTATTTATTGATTAAAAAACTAAAAAAAATGAATTAGTATATTTATATATTTAATATAAGAAACATATTAAATTTCGACTCATATTTCTCTATCATCATATCCCTTTCACTCATTCACACATTTCATGTTTCTCCTTCTTATCTTTATCTCTATATTTATCACTCACACATACACTCTCTCTATTTTTCATTTCCTATCTCTATCTCTAGATATCTCTCTCCCCTCTTTCTCTCTACCTCTCTCTCCCTCTCTACATTACTTGTGTATCACACCTCTCTCTCTCTCTCTCTCTCTCTCTCACACACACACACGCACACACACACACTCCCAACATGAGCCTATGGATTTATATAACATTTGAAGCTATCAATTCTTTGTTGACACCTTTGTTGCACAAACTTATGCAAACAAAAATAGACCAAAACATTCCTCGATTCACCTTCGATGTACCCATTGCACACTAAGGTGCATTTACTAGTTTACTATTATTTATATGAACATATCATGCATTTTGACAAAGTTAAAGATAATGTATACATATAAGGTTATAAAGATTAATAATAGATCAAGATCTAAGAATGCTTCAAACAATACAATTTAGTTGCAAGAACTCCATATTTGCTTCATAAATAACTAGATTTTTAAGACAATACATATGTCTACATTAAGAATCAATGTCTTCATACAATTTCTACCCATGTATTTCTCCATACTAACATATTTTTTCCTTGCCACAAATATCATCGTCTTCACTGCATTTCTACAAGTTGTTGCTATTTACACAAATGACTTTAAATTATCCATCTATTGAATAATATTCATACAAGTTGTTGCTATTTATACAAATGACTTTAAATTATCTATCTATTGAACAATATTCATTTTAAAACATGGCAACTGCTAAACAATGAACATTCAAAAAAGACCTCCACTTTTATAAATTGTTGTAATTAACAGCTCCACAAACACTTCAAAAAGTAACAAAATTAAACATTAATATGACTGACCTTCCTTAAATTCATTACAAATTTCACATTTATGCTTCCATCTCATATCTCTTGGGCATACCCATTGAGCACCAGGGTACGATTACTAGTTGTAATATATATGAGATTTCTTCAATAAGGAGATCTTTCTATCTCCGGAGTCTTGTCTTGAGATTAACCAAGGTACCTAGAGAGAGATTGGAATCTTTCTTTTCAGCTGGCTCTTGCTTTTTTGGCACTACTGTAGCACTATAGGCGTGCTTACGTACAATTCAGTTGAATAATTCAGTGCAAGCTTTTAACATTTCCCGATAGAATTCTTGTGTGGCTTTAAGACTTTTTAGCTCAAATGGAGTGCCTCTTGAACCCTAGGCTTCTCCTCTGCATTGAGATTAGGTAGTTATGCATCATGAATTCAGATGCTGAAAATGCTTTTGAAGGGATCACACCTCCATTACATTCATCCAAATCTGCAGATTATCCTTCCTACGATGTTTTTATAAATCACAGGGGACCAGATGTTAAAAAGACACTGGCCGAGGCAATTTACAAGCATCTTAGTGCCTTCAATCTCCGGGTGTTTTTAGATCAGAAAGAATTGCGGACAGGAGATTTCTTACCTGCGGCCATAGAACACGCTCTCGCCACTTGCAAGATTCACGTTGCAATCTTCTCCCCAGGATATGCAGAGTCACCGTGGTGTCTGGCGGAGCTCTCTTTCATGCTTAAAACCACGGCTAAAGTCATCCCTGTCTTCCATGATGTGCAGCCCTTTCACGCCCGCTACATTCAAACTGGGCCTTATGCCAAAGCCTTCGACGACTACCGCCGCAAGAACAGAATTGATCTCCGCATTGTTGACAAATGGAAAGATGATCTCCACATGGCTTCCTTCTTTTCGGGCTTGGTATTCGACACAAGCAAAGAGTAATAATATTTCTCCTAAAACATATTTTGTGATTTTCTGAAGAATCTAGATCAGAACGTGGGTTTGAATCTTGATTTCTTTTCTAACGTGGTTTTCTTGCAGTGACGAGCACATATTGTTGAAGAGTATAGTGGATAGAGTGGTAGAGGAAACGAAAGGAGAAGTGTTAGAAGTGGCCAAACACCCAATGGGACTGGACGAAGCGCTTCGAGCTTTCCAGAACACAATATTGGAGTCGAGTGAAGAGCAGGGGAGTTATGCAAACGTAGTGGGTATTGTCGGGATGGGGGGATCCGGCAAAACCACTCTGGCCAAGAAGATCTATAACGAGAGGAGTTGGGCATACAAGGGGCGCTGCTGCTTCTTGTCCGATGTAAGACTGGAGGGCACCAAGAATGGCTTGGCATCTTTGCAGAGAAAGCTTCTTCAGAAACTTCTGCATTATGACTGGCAAATCGAAAACACCAGCCAGGGCAAGGAATTTCTAAGAAGCCGTCTGCGGAATGAGGAGGTTCTAATGGTTTTAGATGATGTGGATGATGAGGACCAAATCGAGGCGTTGCTAGCGAAGGAAGTGCTTGCGGTGGGCAGTTTAGTGATAGTCACATCTAGGTACAAAAACGTGCTCACAAGCAGTGGAATCTCATTATTTCATGAGGTGAAAGGATTGGCAGAGACTCACGCCAAGCAGCTCTTCTGCTGGCATGCGTTTCTCCTGCCTGATCCCTTACCAGGCTTCGAATCTCTCGTTCAAAGTTTTTTGGTTACATGCGCGGGTTTGCCACTGTCCTTGAAAGTCATCGGATCGCTCCTTTACAACAAGAAGATTGACTACTGGAATGGAACGCTGGAAGAAATTGGCAAGCATATTTTGCCCAGTAATATAATAAACACACTGAAAATCAGCTACAAGGCCCTCGGTAGAGAGGAGAAAGAGATATTCCTGGACATAGCTTGGGTTTTCTCCGGAGAAGAGAGAAACACACTGGTGAATATATGGGACGGTTCAGGGTGGAGTAGTTTGCACTGTCTTGAAAAGCTTGAGCAGAAATGCCTTGTTGAATTTGTTCACGAAAACCGAGGATACGGAGGATTCGATCACGAGGGGGAAGAGCGCGTGTTAGTCCGGATGCATGATCACCTCAGGGATATGGGAAGAAGTGTGATAGATGATCAAAGCCCGCCGACTCGCCTCTGGCGCCCAACGGATATTCGCCATTACTTGTCACGCCGTCAACTTGTAAGATCTTTTATTATATTAGTTTTCCAATTCTTGTATCCATTTTGGAACGCATAGAACGCATATTCATGTACGCCTATATAAAGTAGATTAAAGTTTTCCTAATAAGTTGCATCTGAATAAAATATGAGTTCTTCTTGTAGTTCAGTATTAGGAAATAGAAGATCTTAGGTTTTAAAGAAATTAGAAAATATAGAAATTGTTAAAAAATGTTGCAAAAAATAAAATATAAAATAGTTTGAATTGATCATCTAATCAGAGATCTGGAAATAAAGAATTTATTGCAATAATCTCAATATATAGAAAAATACTGTTTTGATCTTCATATGAATGGAAGGCATGCAGTTCTGCTCATGTCAGTATAAGAATTACTAAATATTCTAACAAACTAAAGTCGTTCAAGTTCTAAGTGCTGCACAAACACAGCACCAAAGATGGATTGATCCTCAGTATTCCAGTAATTCAACAATAGAACCTCCAACAATAAATGAAAGATTTTAAATTTCAATCCTACCTAATCCATGAAAAGCTCAAAATATACTTCTCATATTCAATAGAACCCTTGCTAGATAAAAACTCTATAATGTAACAATAATGTCTCTCGTAAAAGCATCTTATACACTCAAGACATTTTTTCCGTGCTCTAGAACAATTATTTTATTTTTAGAAGGTTTAAAATAGTGATATTACTATCAGGATTCAACTGTGTAATTTTTGAGTCAAATTGGTTGATCTATGATTCATGAACTCATCTCTCATGAGAATGAATGGAACACTTAGCACTCATTGCATTTGGGTGATGTTCACAGAGATAAAGCACCATTCTCTAAAAGATCACCCATCCCAATACTATCTCCTACTTATCAGTCCTAAAATAATGAGCTCTAATACTTTCTAATAATATCTTGTGGGCGTAATAGATCTAATTATTCAGGCATCTACGAAAATAGTTTTAATCTAACCATTTCCTTTTTAGATGGTGGATCACCCTGTTCTCGGTGGGGATTGGAACACTTGATCCCTTGACTTAGAATTTATTGAAAGCCTATAAAAAAAACCTTGCTTTTAACATGGTTTTTTTTGCGTATAGTCCTTTAAGAACTAATTTATTTTCCATTTTGTTGATGAATTTCCTTCAGGGATTGATTATGGAGGTAAGAGGAATATGTGCATCTCCAGCTCCAAACGCATATGAACTTGAAGACGGGAGAATGGCAACACAATGTCTCCATGGAAGGCGTGCTGGATGCAGATATTGGAGATTTGTGGTGTTTCAAGTATGTTCCGGGGTTGCTCTGTTGATGTTGTGGGAAGCGCATTGAAGCTGCTTGCAGCCCAGGGTGAATCGGTCATCACAGAATTCAGTGCTCTGTCCAGAGAACTGCTATGGCTTCGATGGGATGACTACCCTGACACCAGCATTCCTTCTCACTTCTCAATGCAAAGTTTGAGAGTTCTAGAGCTTTTAGATGAAGAGAGTGACATGGAGAGCTTGTGGCAGAGCGATAATCAGGTACAAGTAACACGGGTACACAGCTATTATCTATTATCCATTTAGTTTAATGAGAAAAGTCACTAAACTATAAAATTTTGTTTGTAGGCTCCTACACAGCTGCGCGAGCTATTTGTACAGAGGCTCAGTAAATTGCCCGAATCAATAGGGCTTCTTAAACATTTGAAAAAAATAGTTTTAAGTGCAGGCTCAATGAGAAGTTTACCAGATGAGCTGTGTCACCTGAAATACCTGAATCACCTCGACTTAAATTATTGCATGGGATTAAAATTGCTTCCAAATCGATTTGGCAATTTAACAAACCTAAGGCACCTTGATTTGACTCATTGTTCCAGTTTGCAAGGTCTACCAGATTCCTTTAGTCAACTAATACAGCTTCAATATCTATGCTTGTATGAATGCCATAAGATGGTGCTCTCAACAGATATTCTTCGAAATATCCGAACGCTTCAGTACTTGGACCTGAGTTCTGTTACGGGTGAGAGCTTACCGAGCCTTACAAGTCAAAGCTTTCTGACAAACCTTTATGTGTCAGTTTACCCCAATCTGAAGAATTTACCCACAGACATAGGAGAGTTAGGCAATTTAAGGGTTCTACATGTAGAAGGTGGGGTGTTAACGTCATTGCCGTCTTCCCTGCACAATCTCAGTTTGTTAAAATCGTTGACACTGATTCGTTGTGTAAATCTCAACTGCATACCTGAGTCAATTGGACAACTCAAAAATTTGGAACTTTTAAAACTACACGAAACAAAAGTAAAAATTCTACCCCAAGGAGTTGCATGTCTTATAAATCTGGTAGAGTTGTCTGTAACCTCTAGCTCACTAGTCGAGGTTATGCTTTCGAGCCCCAGAGCCGCAGGAGATGAAGAAAACATTTTGACTTTGCCTACTCAACTACACTCCCCTCACACCATGCCTCGACTTAAATCCATAAATCTGTATGGTACTAGAATTGTGAACCTATCCATTAATCAGGAGGTCTGCCCCAGTCTTGAAACTCTTAAAGCACCATTTTGTGAAAATTTAGAGGAGGTTAATGGTCTGCCAATAACACTGGTAAATCTAGACCTGCATGAGTGCCGAAGATTGAAAAGGATATCAGGGCTTTCCAAGTTAACAAAGCTTAGATACCTCAATATGCGTGACTGCTCTGAATTGCAAGAGGTGGACGGTTTCTCTCAATCGGCTTCCTTGGAAGTCCTTATAGCAGATGGGTGCTGCATGCTGACAAAGATGGATGGACTGAAGCATCAGTCACAGCTAAAAGACATACAAATTGCAGCTTGTCAGACTGGTATTTGGGAAGGCATAGAATGTTTGAAGGTAATTCTCTCGTAACCAAGATACAAGATATAACAGTTTTTTTTTTTTTTGGATAAAATTGTGTATAATATTTTAGTATTAATGTTTCCGATCATATTTTGTGATTTATCATCAGAATGAAGAGATTCACAGAAAACATATAATAGATTACAGAATACACATTTTAACCTAAAAAATGTTATATCTTGATATTATATCAGAAATTATGAAAATCTCTTATCAATAACAAATATATATATATATATTTCTGATTTTCTATATAAACACAACCTGATTCAGCTTTCTTACAGATATTTTGTTTTGTTTCAGAGGTTACCCTCCAAAACATCTAATATAACTTTCAATATGAAGATTGTGGGTGGTGATGTAACAGAAGTGGACTCAATTCTATCGTCTTTCAGATTTCCAGTCTCTGTACTTGGGTTTTCAAGTAAATGGGTGTGCAAACTTGAATTAGAGGAGGTGAGATCCTGCAGTGCACTAATCATGGTCCTTTTCTGCAAAAGCTCAGAAGAAAGTTGTGATCCCAAGAGGGAGGTCTTATGGTTAGGAAATAGATTTTCCATTCAACAGTACCCGGTAACTATCAGGATTGAGAGCCAACGTGAATGGATAATTATCAGCCTTTTTACAAGAGAGTCCACTTTTATTGAAGACTTAAAGATCATTAAGGTTGAAGATGGCATTGGTGTGTATGCACATGCTCCTTTTGACAACAAGAAGGGCTGGCTGGTATTCTTGCGAGAGGGAGAAGAATGGAAAATCACAGAAATTTGGGATAAGCTCTTCACATATGCCTACTCCAAACGACCATCGTTATGATCGAGTTTGCTTCCATATCTATTTTTTGCATACTTGTTATACTTCTCCTTAGTTTTCTAGTAATCGTCATTGGGACTTCTGGCTGGATAGTGAAGCCCAAACCATGTTTGGAGGTATTTTATCATAAACGCAAGCGATAAATGGAAAGCAACAAACTCCAGTTGACACAAATCGTCTGGAATATTAATATAATTTTTAACATTTTAAATTTACAATTATAAATATAGGTAGCAAGGTAAGTGGTTTTAATGTTTAGTCTATAGAAAAGGTGCTGGCTAAGTTTCAGGCATAATGTACCAAAGATTAAAAAAAAGTCTTTTTTTTTTCTAGATTTGCAAAAAAACAGTGATTTTTTTGCAATTTTTTTATGGTTTCTGACTACAAAATGTGTAGATCATGAAGAACAGATGCTGAAATTTTTGCAAAAATCTGTTGTATTTTCTGTTTTTTGAAATTTAGTCAACGGTGAATTCTGTCTGGAGCTTAGTCGCGTCCTATAGAAAATGCTTCTTACCTTTTAGAGTAATTTATTAATGAATTTGTCTTTCAACACACGCATGAATTATTTTATAGACTAAATGTATTATACGTTTGGTTACACATCTTTTTATTGAATTGCTTAGTGAAATTTTAGTAGTTGTTTTCAGTGTAAAGCAGCAAACGATTTTACATACAAGTGAATAGTATATTCATATGTAGTTTGATCATATTTGGATTTGTATTTCTAATGTTTATTAAGAAGTTTTGCAAATATCTTATTTTACATCAATTTCATGTTATTGAAAGATAATTTCTTAAATATAATATATCAATCTATTAACAAATATCAATATATATAACATTTCTTAAATATAATATATCAATCTATTAACAAATATCTATATATAACATCTGTTATATATTGAAATATATGAAAGGTCAACAAGAATAATTATGAATTGACCATCAAATTTTCTTCACTACAACTATCTCTCCATGCAAAAAGTACTTTCCCTAATTGTTCCTTGTTGCTTTTGGATGCTATCAACCCATTCAACTCATCTCTCTCTAGGTACCTTGGCTAAGGTGCTGGCTATCCTCTTAACAAAAATGCACAAGAGACAAAAAAAATAAAATTTAGATCTACGAAAACACTATCTCTTTTTTTTAAATTTTTTTTGTTGTTTTTGATTCAAAATATGCAGATCATGAAAACAAATCTTGAAATTTTCACAAAAATCTGTTGTGTTTTCAGATTTGTCAAATCTGGTCAATGGTGTATTTTGTCAGGAGGATAGCCGCATCCGTTGACTAATCTCAAATCTCAAGACAAGACTCCAGAGATAGAAAGATCTCCTTATTGAAGAAATCTCATATATATTACAACTAGTAATCGTACCCTAGTGCTCAATGGGTATGCCCAAGAGATATGGGAGGAAAGCATAAATGTGAAATTTGTAATGAATTTGAGGAAGGTGCAATCATATAAATGTTTAATTTTGTGATTTCTAAAGTGTTTGTGGAGCTGTTAATTACAACAATTTACAAAGGTGGAGGTATTTTTTAAATGTTCATTGTTTAGAAATTGCCATGTTTTATAATCAATATTATTCAATAGATGGATAATTTGGAGTCATTTGTGTAAATAGCAATAACTTGGAGAAGTGCAGTGAAGACGAAGATATCTCTGGCAAGGAAAAAATATGTTAGCACAGAGAAATACATTGGTAGAAATTTTATGAAGACATTGATTCTTAATGTAGACATGTGTATTGTATTAAAAATCTAGTTATTTATGAAGTAAATCCAGAGCTCTTGCAACTAAATTGAATTGTTTAAAGAATTTACATTTGATAATTATGTCAAATGTGCCTCCTCTTCTTTTCGTTGACCAACATATGGGTTTTTTTGTATGCGTGCATATCTTTTAAAAGTGCAGGTGGGGTGTATACAAAGTCCTATAAGTTCACAAACTCTTGAAATAGTTGTAAATGTCAACCCTTGTCGGTCAATGTTGTCATTGTCAGATGTTTCTCTTTGAAGTGTAAGGCCTTGCGAATTGTGTATTGTTAATGCCCATGGACAATTTTTAGTGGTATTTGATTATGGTTTCCACAACTCATTAGGGTTATGGGGACATTTTTGGGTTGTTGTGGTCCCAAGATGAACTTATGTAGCTTGTAAATTGAAAAACAACAAATAAACGAAGATGGGGTGGTTTGTCATTATCATTGTATACAATTTCTTTGACTTGTGCAAGTGCACTATTTACAAGTCATGTTTCTACCCAAAGATTTGAACACAACATCACTTCTTCGCCAATACAGAAGAGGATTTCAGATTGACATTATTTTTCATCTAGATTTGAGTATGGTAATTCTTGAAGTTGTTCTGCAGTGGATAGGGAAATTGGATTTTCTAAAGAGAGCAACATGTGTCTATTATGAAATAACACCATCTCATTTGTTGCAAAAAGGTGTATGTATGTTTGGCATATAGATTATTCTTCATAGGTTCTAGTGCAAAACTTGATTTGACATTAGAAATTGCCAATTTGCAACTATAGGTTCTACATTGTGTAAATTTGAGAGGAGTGCACACATTAGATTATGCTAGTAGAAGTTGGAAATATTTTGCACAAGAACATCCAACAAGGAATTTAGTAGTCCTTCAAATGTGGTAACTTTGAGGAGATCAATATTTCATCTTGTGAGTCCATTTTGAGCATGTAGTTGAAATGACATCCAAAGAGATTAGTAAAACATTTTGGGCATCAAAATATGTTGGTTGAGCTTTGAAATTTTTTTTTATTAAACTTTCTACTATCCACTAATTATGGAAAAGAAAGGTAATAGAGGGAAAGTGATAGATAAGGGAAGCGACAGAGAGATCGAAATAGCTAGGGAGAAGTAGGGATTGTGTGTGTGTGTATACATGTGTAGTATAATAGGTCAATTGGTATACCCTTTCAAAAATGATGGTGTTTGTGTAGAAAAGGTCCAAATAGAGAAGTGATAGCTTCAAATCAACTATGAACCCACTTATAAGGAATGAAACATGATCAAAATAACACCTTTGAAATAGGAATATCATTAGGCTCCATTATCATCAAGCTCAAGTTAAGTTTGAAATATAGAGGTGAGAGAGGGACAAAAGGAGATAGAGGAGATAAATACATAGAAATATAGAGAGTAAGAGTTAGAAAGATAAAGATAGATAAAGTAAGTGATATATATACAGAGAGGTACCGATAGAGATGTAGAGGATAGTAATATGGAGATCTAGAGAGAGAGAAGAGAGAGAGAGAGAGAATAAATACATGGAGAGATATAGATAAAATAAGGCAACCCAAATATATAATATACAACATTTAAATTTTAAAAACAACTAAAGTTTTGAAGAAAAATAAATAATTTTTTATGAGCATTCTTAGATCTTGATCTTCTAATATTAATCTGTATAACTTTATATGTTTACATTGTCTTTAAATTTTTTAGAAATGCATGATATGTTCATATAAATAATACTAAACTAGTAATTGCACCTTAGTGTGCAATGGGTACATCAAAAATTGTGGAAGGTGAATCAAGGAGTTTTTTGGTCTATTTTTGTTTGCATAAGTTTGCACAGTAGATTAGGTCTTGATTGATAGACCATTTAGCAAATAATGTTGTTTGCAGTAACAAAGGTATCAACAAAGAAGTGTTCAAATGTTCTATGAATCCATAGGATCATGTTAGGAGAGAGAGAGAGAGCATGTGTAAGTGATAAATATAGAGATAAAGATAAGCAGGAGAAACATGAAATGTGTGAATGAGTGAAAGGGATATGATGATAGAGAAATATGAGTCTAAATTCAATATGTTGCTTATATTAAATATATAAATGTACTAATTCATTTCTTTGAGTTTCTTAATCAATAAATAAGTATATTCATTTGTCATAATTCTTTCACTCAATCCACATTGTAGATAAACTAATTATTGTACTATATTTATTTATTAAATAAAAAATAAGTTATTAAAATATAGACCTATATTAAATTAAAAATATACAACCAATTGTAATATAGACCCATATTTATTATATTAGCAGTTTTTTTGCTATATATTTAATATAAAAATATGAGAAATGTTGATTTGCATATAATTAAGAATAAAAAATAGGTCTATAGTTATATAATTGAATATACTTATATTAGGCCCATATTTACTATTTAATAAGTAAATAAATATATTATAATAGGTAAATAAATATATTGTAATAAGTAAATATATAAGACCCATATTGACCCATTAGTAATAAGTAAATAAATTATAATATTATATATTTACTAATTAGGTCTATATTTGTTTTCTTATTAAATATTAAATATGGATCTATATTTTTTTACTTATATTAGCCCCTAAGATGAGCAAGCAAATGCTTATTTCAATGTCTACTCAACATGTAATAATCTAAGAGAATTGGGTATATTGAAAGAAGTAGACTTATTTGAACCAAAAACCATGTTAAAAAATGATTCATATTTATTTTGTAAATTTAATAATTTGAAATTTGATAGTTTAGCTAATTATATATTTTCAACAAAAGATTAATTTTAAATTTGTTGACTTTGCTAATTTTAGTTGTTCAAAAAAAACTTACTAAATAGATGGGTAAAACATGATTTGGCTCTTTCATCCGTTAAGGAAAATACTACAATACACCCATGTCCAGAATAAACCATTAAAAGGAAAAGATATATTATTTCCAAAAGATCATTTGTGGATAACAAATTAGGTCATTCAAGGTTATCTCATACCTATAATAGTTTATGTAAATTAAAAAGAGGGGACAAGGAATAATATAGTAGCGAATTGGGACTGAGAATGGTGCAAAGAATGTTGTCTCCTTACAACAGCCAAACAGACAGCCCAGAGCTCAACATCTATTTCTTTATACAATGATCCATATTGTTTTACTATGATTTATCTCAAGTGTTTCATATAGAAAAGGAGAGTTAAGGTGTGTTTCATGTGTTGCTCGTGAATTTGAAAACCTTTAAGGGCAAGTTTGTGTTTTAAATCCCTTGCTATGAAGAGAGTGATTGTCTAGTGTAGCTCAATCGTGGGGATCCTGGATGACGAGATTCTTGTAACTGTACTTGACAAACTATAGGATCTCACAAACAAAAATTCACGGTGTTTAGTCGGTAAATATTTTTTCTTTTGGAAGCGAGGTCTACGAAGGAAATGTAAAATGTAGTTAATGAGATCAGAGTTGTTACCCAAGATTTAACAAAGCTACAACAAGATTCACCATTTAGATCATTCCATCTACTCCGAGATCACAAATGAAATTTGTCATTTCTATATATAGTGAGATAGATTTAGTTTATTTTTTGAATTTATATTTGTTTATTTGGGTTTTTGATGTATTATAAATAATTGCATATAATACATGTAAGATGTTTTTAATTTTAAAGAACATAAACAACTATTAAATAAAATGCAAAAGCTAAGCTAGCCTAGGACTATCTATTTTCACCACGCTATAAAAAATCCTTGTTACAATAATTGCATAGCTAAGTTTAAAGCATTGTTTATTTTCTTTTTTCAACATGAATAAACTTCTATGTGTGTTTGGTCTTTCAACACATAAGAGGAAGAAAACTATAAACCAGAAGGAAGCCAAAGAGAGTGTTAGAATAATGTTTATTTGTATAGTACTCAATAGTTGAACATTTATTACAATGTCTAGAATTCTCTATTGTGTAGAAGACTCCATATTTTCTCATTTGCCTTCAACGTAGCTTCTCAAAAACTATCTAGAAATTTGTATAATCGAGCTATAAAAAGAGTAGCCTTCCATACAATGTGTGTATCTAAGAATTACAGTGCTCTATTTAATAAAAATTACAATTCATTAGTGTGCTCTGCTCTTTTCTATTCTATTTTACTGTCCTATTTTTTTTACTCTGTTTTACTGTAGTCTTTCTCAGCTCTTCATGGTATCAGAGCTTGGTCATGGGTTTGAATCCCCCCGGGTAACGTTGAGGGGGAGATTGCTGGCAAAATGGTCAGCACTCCCCTTGGGATTTGCGGCATGGCTTAACCACCTATTGTGTCTTCTATAAGTCTAGTAGTTGTATTGAGCATTAACAAGTCAATCTTTTGGTGCAACAATAACCACTAGTTGTAACAAGTGGTATCAGAGCAGTTTTAAATCTTGGACATGTGATGTGGGGATTTTGTAGTGTGAAGTTCTAATTTTTTGCAGGTTACAAACTAGTTGAGCAACACTAAGAGACTTTTTAGGCAAGTGAACATACTGCAACAAAGGGAGGAATTACTACCCAAAATTGGTAAAAAAATTTTGTTTATCTCTGGGTGTTAAAGATCTTGAAGTGTATTTCATTCTCATCCAAAAAAGAGGGAAATGAAATAATGGACTCTCTTATTACTACTTTGCCCACAGTAAAATTGAATGGAAAAAAATATTATAATTGGGTATCTCATATAGAAATCACTCTAACTCTTCAAAAAAAAATTGAGATTGTTACTAGCAGTGAACAAAGACTAACAAATCTTGGAAAAGATCAATAAAATTGGGAAAAAAGAGATAAAAAAGACAACAACACTAATTAATATCACTCTTTCAGAGGAATTTTTTCCAAAAGTATGTAATGAGAGAAGTGGAGTCAAAGTATGGGATATTTTGAAGAATTTATATCAAAATTCAGGTGATGTATGGATCTTATCTCTCACCACAGAGTTGTATAACATGAAATTATCAAGCTCACAAGAATTAGTTCCTCATTTAAGTAAATTAAAGGAAAAGAAAAATGAGCTTTCTTTTCTTGGAAAGGATATAGATGATAAAGATTTTGTGAAAATTATATTACAAAGTCTTCTAGGATCTTACCAGTCATTCATAAGGGGATTAGATACTGCACATAGATTAAAAAGTATTAAATATGAAGAATTATGTGCTAAGCTAGTTCAAGAGGAGAAAATAAAAATTAAAGAAAGAGAATAATTTAATATTGAATCTCAAGCATTCATAATGAAGGGAAAACAATGTTATAAACAGTCACAAGATAATCAATCTAAATAAAGAAATTGGAATAATGAAAGTAAAAGTAAAAATTATAATAGAAGTAAATGGAAATGCACTTGTTATGGAAAAAATGAGTCATAAGGCAAAATAATGTTTAAAAAAGAATAGAGATATAGAAAATAAGACAAATAAGTCTACAAAGTTTGTTGATTCTAAAAGAAATTCTTTTTGTGTTGCACTTAAACAAAATAATTATTCCAAGGTTGATTGGGTTATTAACTCTTGTGCTACACAACACATGTCTCATAATAAGGAACAATTTGAGTCAATAAGTGAAAGTAGTGCAGAGAAAATATATTTGGGAAATAATAGTACTTTAGAAGTTAAAGAGACTAGAAATGTTAAAGTTGATAATGGTGTGTTAAAATATGCAAAGTTAGTTCTTGAATTAAAAATAAATCTACTTTTTGTATCTCAAATTGCAAATCAAGGATATAAAATAGAATTCTATAATGACAAATGTTTCATCAAGGATGTGAACAATAATTATTAAGTTACTACAATTGGTAAAATGGAGAATGGATTATATAAATTTTAAGAATTTACTTCTAATAATGGAGATGAAAATCTGTGTGCTATTGCCAAATATGATGATATGAGCAGGTTATGGCATGAAAGAATTGGACATATCAACTATCAAAGTCTCAAGCTTATGGAAAAATTGCATATGGTACATGGACTTCCAAAAATCTCACCAAGGCATAAGGTATGTGAAGGATGTGCAATGGAAAAGCAACACGTGGAAAGTTTCCCACAAGGTAAATCATGGAGGGCAAGAACTCCTTTCCATTTGGTTCATAGTGATGTAATGCATCCTTTTAAAATACCTTCAATTGGAGGATCAAGGTATGTTATCACCTTTATATATGACTATACTAGAAGAATTTGGGTGTATTTTTTACAAAAGAAGGATGTCATGCTTCAAAAGTTTAAAGAGTTTAAAATTTTGGTTTAAAAAAAAAGTGGAAAATATTTAAAAATAATAAGAACATATAGAGGGACTAAGTATATAAATAAAGCATTCTAGGATTTTTGTAAAGAACATGGCATAAAGAAAGAATCAACTGTTTCATATTCACCCCAAAAAAATGGGGTTGCTAAAAGAAAAAATAGAATTATAATAGAAATGGCTAGATGTATGCTTCACTCTAGGAATATGGAAGCTAATTTCTGGGTTGAAGCAGTTCATACTGTTGTATATATCTTGAAGAGAAATCCTACTAAGGTCATTTTGAACATAACACCGGAAGAGGCATGGAGTGGAAGAAAGCCTACAGTATCTCATTTAAGAGTCTTTGGTTTGTAATGCATATGCTCACATTCCTGATGAAAAGGGGAAAAAACTTTAAAGAAAAAGTGAGAAGTGCATAATGGTTGGGTATAGTGAGGAGTCAAAAAGATATAGGTTATACAATCCTAAAGAAAGTGAAATTTATATCAAAAGGAATGTATGGTTTGATGAAGATATTGAAAGTAATCATTCTCCTACATTATCTCACTTTCCAATCTTGATTGAAGATGATAAAGATGAAGGTGTGCAATCTTATGCAGAAGGAGAAGGAACACAAGTTGAAGAATCAAATGAAAGTGATGATGAAAATACCCAGAAAACTAGAAGCATTCAAGAAGTTTATCGAGAAGGTCCTAGAAATATGTTTGCTAACTATGCTCTCATGGCTAAGGTGATGCAGGTTGATACTCCAAGTACTTATGAAGAAGAAAAAGGAAAAGATGAGTGGGAAGTAGCTATGCAAGAGGAGTACAATTATTTGATGAAAAATGGGACATGGGAATTGCGAACACTTTTAGAAGGGAAAAATGTGGTTGGTTGCAAGTGGGTGTATAGAAAAAAGTTCACATCAGATGGAGCTATCAAAAAACACAAAGCAAGGTTAGTGACCAAAGGTTTCTCACAAACAAAAGGTATTGACTATACTGAAACCTTTTCTCCAGTTGCTAAAATGACTTCCATTAGTAAAATTTATTTCTTTAGTTGCAAAGTTTGGTTGGAATTTTTTTCAAATGGATGTAAAAAGTGCATTTCTATATGGTGATTTAAAAGAAGAAATATATATGCAACAACCACCAATATTTGTTAAAAATGGTGAAAACAATTTGGTATGTAGATTAACAAAATCACTATATGGTCTTAAACAAGCGCCAAGGGCATAGTACTCCAAAATAAATAAATACTTCATAAATGCATGATTCAAAAGAATTAAAGTTGATCTAGATGTGTATTTAAAATATAGTGATAATAAAGTTGTTATTATTTTATTATATGTGGATGACTTGATCATTATAGGAGATCACACACATAATATTGAAATAACCAAGGATAAACTCAAACAAGCTTTTGAAATAACTGATCTAGGATTGATGCATTATATTCTGGGTATGCAAGTATGGAAACAAGAAGGAAGGATCATGCTTTCTCAAACTAAATATGCTCTTAATGTATTGCAAAAATTTATAATGAGTGATTGTAAATCATCTAATACACCATGTGAAGTAGGACTAAACTTGAGTGTTAACTATACTCAAAAGAAGGTGGATGAAAAGATGTATAGACAACTTGTAGGAAGTCTCTTGTATCTTACTATAACTAGACTAGATATTGCATATGTAGTTGGTATTGTTTCTAGGTACATGGAAGAGCCACATATTGAACATTGGAAAGCAGCCAAAAGAATATTAAGATACATTAAGGGTACTTATCACCTTGGCATTGAGTAAAAGTATGGAGGAGAGCCTACTCTAGTTGGATATACAGATTCTGATTATGCATGTAACATTGATCATAGGAAATCAACTTCAGGGTACATCTTTCATCTTGGATCCGGACCAATTTCTTGGAGCAACAGGAAGCAATCAACGGTGTCACTTTCATCTATAGGGGCTAAATATATTAGATCATCAAAGGCATCTCAAGAAGCATTATGGTTTCTTAGAAGACTACTTGAAGAAACACAGCATCACCAAGACTCTCCAACTATTACATTTTTTGACAAACAAAGCACTATTAAATTAGCAAAAAATCTAGTATATCATGCCAGGTCCAAGCATATAGATGTCCATTATCACTTTGTTCATGACTTGATTGAAAGGCAAGAGGTAGAGCTATAATTTTGTGGAACAAAAGATCAAGTTTCTAACATATTTACAAAAGCATTATCTATTGTCAAATTTGTCAAACTCATAAATTTGTTACAATTCAAGGAATTTCCTATCTTCTCCAAATAAACATTATGGGGGAGTGTTAGAATAATGTTTATCTGTACAATGCTCATTAGTTGAGCATTTATTACAATGTCTAGAATTCTCTATTGTGTAGAAGACTTCAGATTTTATCATTTGCCTTCACTAGAGCTTCTCAAGAACTGTTTAGAAATCTGTAAAACCTCTATAAAAAGAGCAGCCTTTCATACAATGTGTGTACCAAAAAATTACAGTGCTTTGTTTAATAGAAATTAAAATTCATTAGTGTTCTCTGCTCTTTTCTATTTTGTTTTACTGTCCTTTTTTTTACTCCATTTCACTGTTGTCTTTCTCAGCTCTTCAGAGAGCCACAAAGAAGTGGTAAGTAAAATAGGCATAATTTACTATAAACATTAAATCAATTAAGAAATTATCTACAATAAAAATTCACAGAGTCAAACAACCATGGAAATTACCCACTATATAAAAAGTGTGGCAACATCCTGGCAAAAAAGTAAGAGTGCAAAGTTGGAAGGAGTTGTAGGAGAAATTAGATATAACATTACAAAGAGGCAAATAACGGGCACCTAGGTTGGTCTACTGTAAAAAAAAGAGAGCGCAGATTACACATAAAACAATCGGCCAACATCCAGTGCCATTCCTCATAATGGCCCTTCAATTCCTTTATGTGGTGCCATTTGTTGTAATTGTCTGCCTTCTCAGTCCATATTAGGCACCATACTCTATTCAATATGCTTATTGTTTGTGACAGGTTGTAGAAGTCTAGAAGCATGGAATGAATAATGGACACATTGAAGTGTCAATCGACTTATGACAAAGTAAATACGATACTGAGATTTCTATACAAATAAACATTTATGCACCATCTATATCTCATGGTACAAATAGTATTTTTGCAATATAATCAAATTTTACTGTTACTTATTTGCACATACATTTGTCACTAGACTCGAATCTTTGTTTATTATAGAATTGATTTCTCTGCCCACTCTTCTTTTGTCTTACTGAAATTTAATGTATCACTTACATCATTGAAAAACCTTCGTGCATCCATATTCATTCATTTACCTTTCTTTAAAATGGCATGTTATTTATATGAGATAAAATATTTACCAGAGTTTGACTTTCATTATTTTATTTGATTCCAGATATGTATTTATTTTTCTTACTCAAGTGACAATTTCATATCAGGCAACCCTAATATTTTGTTTGTTGTGCAAGATGAGGAAGATAGAGAAGCTCCAATAAAGCAAAGCATAGGTCTTGTTCTAAAAGCAATAGGGCAACAAGCAACGATTTCCAGCCAACCAAATAAATTATATTTAATTATAATACTAGCACGAGAGTCTTGAAAACTTTGTTCTCCAATTTGCTTGCTTATACTAAGGTGATGGGACATTGACCCCAAAGAAAATCCATGAGTAGGACATAAATTGAATATTAATGAAGCCAACAAGGAAATTTATTACAATAATTAATGAACCTATGAAACCTAGGAAATTCACCTAATTATCTGAATAATACTCCAAAAACTACGACATGGCGTGACACCACTCTTGTAATTAAAAATCAAGTAGAATAAGTCTCATTGATCAAGTCTACTATTCCATTGACAAGGGGTCCAATAATTGTTATGTTTTTGTTATGATGACCCCCAATCACTAATATGAAAAGAGCCTAAAAATGATCACCCATGTACCAATAGAGGATCATCCATGTACCAATAGCTAATCATTTTTTAGCTTTTTTGGTTGGTAATTGGCCCATTTTTGTACCACTATTGGGATATTTGGGTACGAGTATTGGGACATTTGGCCACAAGTACTAGCATTTTTGAGTGAGTGACTATTGGTGCATCTTTGAATGGGTATTGGGCAGAACTTTGAAATGACCACTTTTTGACCCTTCGGCATTCGATGATCTCTATAGAGAGAATCACGAATACCCAAAAGTTGAAACATTAGCTTCAAGCAACTAACTTGCATATAGTGATAGTCAAAAAACAATTTGACAAAATCTGAAATATAGTTTAAGTTCTATAGATGTACGAAGGTAGGGTGTGAAAATAATAGTGCTCTTCCCCTATATCCAATAATTTATCTAATTGCATTCAGAGCTAAGGAGCAATCTCTGAAAAAATACTGATCCTAGGTAACAGCTTAAATACTAGAACGGTTTCAAGGATAGTGCCCAAGTGCCCACATGGATGGCAGGATAATAAACTAAATGAATTATTGATAAATTAATAAAAGAATAATGTTCAACAAGTCATTCCTCATGTAGAAAAAGCTTAGTGGTGCATGTGAATTTTGTTCCTGGTCAGTCCATGTCTCATCACTGCAACAAGCAACTTCCCAACTTTCTCTATTCCTTCCACAAATATAACTCCCATTCCCATGAAAAAGTGGGCCTCCAAATGGCAGTGAAAAGCCCATCCTCTTGGATCATCGACCTTAAAATGAATAGTCGTCCATCCGTATGGAAATAAAGCCATTGTATTACGCAATAGAGGTTTGACTATGTTGTAGTTCATATGATGATATGAGCAGGATATGACATGAAAGAATTGGACATATCAACTATATAAAAGTCTCAAGGTTATGGAAAAATTGCATATGGTACATGGACTTCCAAAAAGCTCACTAAGGCATAAGGTATGTGAAGGATGTGCAATGGGAAAGCAACATGTGGAAAGTTTCCCACAAGGTAAATCATGGAGGGCAAGAACTCCTTTACATTTGGTTCATAGTGATGTAATGGTAATTTTAAAACACCTTCAATTGGAGGATCAAGGTATGTTCTTACCTTTATAGATGACTATACTAAAAGAATTTGGGTGCATTTTTAACAAAAGAAGGATGACGAGTTTTAAAAGTTTAAAGAGTTTAAAATTTTGGTTGAAAAAGAAAGTGGAAAATGTTTAAAAATAATAAGAATAGATAGAGGGGCTAAGTATATAAATAAAGTCTTCTAGGATTTTTGTAAAGAGCATGGCATAAAGAAAGAATCAAATGTTTCATATTCACCCCAAGAAAATGGGGTTGCTGAAAGAAAAATCAGAACTATAATAGAAATGGCTAGATGTATGCTTCACTCTAGGAATATGGAAGCCAAATTTTGGGCTGAAGCAGTTCATACTGTTGTATATATCTTGAATAGAACACCTACTAAGGCCATTTTGAACATAACACCAGAAGATGCATGGAGTGGAAGAAAGCCTACAGTATCTCATTTAAGAGTCTTTGGTTTGTAATGCATATGCTCACATTCCTGATGAAAAGGGGAAAAAACTTTAAAGAAAAAGTGAGAAGTGCATAATGGTTGGGTATAGTGAGGAGTCAAAAAGATATAGGTTATACAATCCTAAAGAAAGTGAAATTTATATCAAAAGGAATGTATGGTTTGATGAAGATATTGAAAGTAATCATTCTCCTACATTATCTCACTTTCCAATCTTGATTGAAGATGATAAAGATGAAGGTGTGCAATCTTATGCAGAAGGAGAAGGAACACAAGTTGAAGAATCAAATGAAAGTGATGATGAAAATACCCAGAAAACTAGAAGCATTCAAGAAGTTTATCGAGAAGGTCCTAGAAATATGTTTGCTAACTATGCTCTCATGGCTAAGGTGATGCAGGTTGATACTCCAAGTACTTATGAAGAAGAAAAAGGAAAATATGAGTGGGAAGTAGCTATGCAAGAGGAGTACAATTATTTGATGAAAAATGGGACATGAGAATTGCGAACACTTTTAGAATGGAAAAATGTGGTTGGTTGCAAGTGGGTGTATAGAAAAAAGTTCACATCAGATGGAGCTATCAAAAAACACAAAGCAAGGTTAGTGACCAAAGGTTTCTCACAAACAAAAGGTATTGACTATACTGAAACCTTTTCTCCAGTTGCTAAAATGACTTCCATTAGTAAAATTTATTTCTTTAGTTGCAAAGTTTGGTTGGAATTTTTTTCAAATGGATGTAAAAAGTGCATTTCTATATGGTGTTTTAAAAGAAGAAATATATATGCAACAACCACCAATATTTGTTAAAAATGGTGAAAACAATTTGGTATGTAGATTAACAAAATCACTATATGGTCTTAAACAAGCACCAAGGGCATAGTACTCCAAAATAAATAAATACTTCATAAATGCAGGATTCAAAAGAATTAAAGTTGATCTAGATGTGTATTTGAAATATAGTGATAATAAAGTTGTTATTATTTTATTGTATGTGGATGACTTGATCATTATAGGAGATCACACACATAATATTGAAATAACCAAGGATAAACTCAAACAAGCTTTTGAAATAACTGATCTAGGATTGATGCATTATATTCTGGGTATGCAAGTATGGAAACAAGAAGGAAGGATCATGCTTTCTCAAACTAAATATGCTCTTGATGTATTGCAAAAATTTATAATGAGTGATTGTAAATCATCCAATACACCATGTGAAGTAGGACTAAACTTGAGTGTTAACTATACTCAAAAGAAGGTGGATGAAAAGATGTATAGACAACTTGTAGGAAGTCTCTTGTATCTTACTATAACTAGACTAGATATTGCATATGTAGTTGGTATTGTTTCTAGGTACATGGAAGAGCCACATATTGAACATTGGAAAGCAGCCAAAAGAATATTAAGATACATTAAGGGTACTTATCACCTTGGCATTGAGTAAAAGTATGGAGGAGAGCCTACTCTAGTTGGATATACAGATTCTGATTATGCATGTAACATTGATCATAGGAAATCAACTTCAGGGTACATCTTTCATCTTGGATCCGGACCAATTTCTTGGAGCAACAGGAAGCAATCAACGGTGTCACTTTCATCTACAGGGGCTAAATATATTAGATCATCAAAGGCATCTCAAGAAGCATTATGGTTTCTTAGAAGACTACTTGAAGAAACACAGCATCACCAAGACTCTCCAACTATTACATTTTTTGACAAACAAAGCACTATTAAATTAGCAAAAAATCTAGTATATCATGCCAGGTCCAAGCAATTATCTATTGTCAAATTTGTCAAACTCATAAATTTGTTACAACTCAAGGAATTTCGTATCTTCTCCAAATAAACATTATGGGAGAGTGTTAGAATAATGTTTATCTGTACAATGCTCATTAGTTGAGCATTTATTACAATGTCTAGAATTCTCTATTGTGTAGAAGACTTCAGATTTTATCATTTGCCTTCACTAGAGCTTCTCAAGAACTGTCTAGAAATCTGTAAAACCTCTATAAAAAGAGCAGCCTTTCATACAATGTGTGTACCAAAAAATTACAGTGCTCTGTTTGATAGAAATTACAATTCATTAGTGTTCTCTGCTCTTTTCTATTTTGTTTTACTATCCTTTTTTTTACTCCGTTTCACTGTTGTCTTTCTCAGCTCTTCAGAGAGCCACAAAGAAGTGGTAAGTAAAATAGGCATAATTTACTATAAACATTAAATCAATTAAGAAATTATCTACAATAAAAATTCACAGAGTCAAACAACCATGGAAATTACCCACTATATAAAAAGTGTGGCAACATCCTGGCAAAAAAGTAAGAGTGCAAAGTTGGAAGGAGTTGTAGGAGAAATTAGATATAACATTACAAAGAGGCAAATAACGGGCACCTAGGTTGGTCTACTGTAAAAAAAAGAGAGCGCAGATTACACATAAAACAATCGGCCAACATCCAGTGCCATTCCTCATAATGGCCCTTCAATTCCTTTATGTGGTGCCATTTGTTGTAATTGTCTGCCTTCTCAGTCCATATTAGGCACCATACTCTATTCAATATGCTTATTGTTTGTGACAGGTTGTAGAAGTCTAGAAGCATGGAATGAATAATGGACACATTGAAGTGTCAATCGACTTATGACAAAGTAAATACGATACTGAGATTTCTATACAAATAAACATTTATGCACCATCTATATCTCATGGTACAAATAGTATTTTTGCAATATAATCAAATTTTACTGTTACTTATTTGCACATACATTTGTCACTAGACTCGAATCTTTGTTTATTATAGAATTGATTTCTCTGCCGACTCTTCTTTTGTCTTACTGAAATTTAATGTATCACTTACATCATTGAAAAACCTTCGTGCATCCATATTCATTCATTTACCTTTCTTTAAAATGGCATGTTATTTATATGAGATAAAATATTTACCAGAGTTTGACTTTCATTATTTTATTTGATTCCAGATATGTATTTATTTTTCTTACTCAAGTGACAATTTCATATCAGGCAACCCTAATATTTTGTTTGTTGTGCAAGATGAGGAAGATAGAGAAGCTCCAATAAAGAAAAGCATAGGTCTTGTTCTAAAAGCAATAGGGCAACAAGCAACGATTTCCAGCCAACCAAATAAATTATATTTAATTATAATACTAGCACGAGAGTCTTGAAAACTTTGTTCTCCAATTTGCTTGCTTATACTAAGGTGATGGGACATTGACCCCAAAGAAAATCCATGAGTAGGACATAAATTGAATATTAATGAAGCCAACAAGGAAATTTATTACAATAATTAATGAACCTATGAAACCTAGGAAATTCACCTAATTATCTGAATAATACTCCAAAAACTACGACATGGCGTGACACCACTCTTGTAATTAAAATTCAAGTAGAATAAGTCTCATTGATCAAGTCTACTATTCCATTGACAAGGGGTCCAATAACTGTTATGTTTTTGTTATGATGACCCCCAATCACTAATATGAAAAGAGCCTAAAAATGATCACCCATGTACCAATAGAGGATCATCCATGTACCAATAGCTAATCATTTTTTAGCTTTTTTGGTTGGTAATTGGCCCATTTTTGTACCACTATTGGGATATTTGGGTACGAGTATTGGGACATTTGGCCACAAGTACTAGCATTTTTGAGTGAGTGACTATTGGTGCATCTTTGAATGGGTATTGGGCAGAACTTTGAAATGACCACTTTTTGACCCTTCGGCATTCGATGATCTCTATAGAGAGAATCACGAATACCCAAAAGTTGAAACATTAGCTTCAAGCAACTAACTTGCATATAGTGATAGTCAAAAAACAATTTGACAAAATCTGAAATATAGTTTAAGTTCTATAGATGTACGAAGGTAGGGTGTGAAAATAATAGTGCTCTTCCCCTATATCCAATAATTTATCTAATTGCATTCAGAGCTAAGGAGCAATCTCTGAAAAAATACTGATCCTAGGTAACAGCTTAAATACTAGAACGGTTTCAAGGATAGTGCCCAAGTGCCCACATGGATGGCAGGATAATAAACTAAATGAATTATTGATAAATTAATAAAAGAATAATGTTCAACAAGTCATTCCTCATGTAGAAAAAGCTTAGTGGTGCATGTGAATTTTGTTCTTGGTCAGTCCATGTCTCATCACTACAACAAGCAACTTCCCAACTTTCTCTATTCCTTCCACAAATATAACTCCCATTCCCATGAAAAAGTGGGCCTCCAAATGGCAGTGAAAAGCCCATCCTCTTGGATCATCGACCTTAAAATGAATAGTCGTCCATTCGTATGGAAATAAAGCCATTGTATTACGCAATAGAGGTTTGACTATGTTGTAGTTCATATGATGATATGAGCAGGATATGACATGAAAGAATTGGACATATCAACTATATAAAAGTCTCAAGGTTATGGAAAAATTGCATATGGTACATGGACTTCCAAAAAGCTCACTAAGGCATAAGGTATGTGAAGGATGTGCAATGGGAAAGCAACATGTGGAAAGTTTCCCACAAGGTAAATCATGGAGGGCAAGAACTCCTTTACATTTGGTTCATAGTGATGTAATGGTAATTTTAAAACACCTTCAATTGGAGGATCAAGGTATGTTCTTACCTTTATAGATGACTATACTAAAAGAATTTGGGTGCATTTTTAACAAAAGAAGGATGACGAGTTTTAAAAGTTTAAAGAGTTTAAAATTTTGGTTGAAAAAGAAAGTGGAAAATGTTTAAAAATAATAAGAATAGATAGAGGGGCTAAGTATATAAATAAAGTCTTCTAGGATTTTTGTAAAGAGCATGGCATAAAGAAAGAATCAAATGTTTCATATTCACCCCAAGAAAATGGGGTTGCTGAAAGAAAAATCAGAACTATAATAGAAATGGCTAGATGTATGCTTCACTCTAGGAATATGGAAGCCAAATTTTGGGCTGAAGCAGTTCATACTGTTGTATATATCTTGAATAGAACACCTACTAAGGCCGTTTTGAACATAACACCAGAAGATGCATGGAGTGGAAGAAAGCCTATAGTATCTCATTTAAGAGTATTTGGTTTATAATGCATATGCTCACATTCCTGATGAAAAAGGGAACAAACTTGAAAGAAAAAGTGAGAAGTACATAATGGTTGGGTATAGTGAGGAGTCAAAAGGATATAGGTTATACAATCCTAAAACAAATGAAATTTATATCAAAAGGAATGTATGGTTTGATGAAGCTATTGAAAGTAATCATTCTCCTACATTATCTCACTTTCCAATCTTGATTGAAGATGATAAAGATGAAGGTGTGCAATCTTCTGTAGAAGGAGAAGGAACACAAGTTGAAGAGTCAAATGAAAGTGATGATAAAAATACACAGAAAACTAGAAGCATTCAAGAAGTTTATCGAGAAGGTCCTAGAAATATGTTTGCTAACTATGCTCTCATGGCTAAGGTGATGCAGTTTTATACTCCAAGAACATATGAAGAAGCAAAAGGAAAAGATGAGTGGGAAGTAGCTATGCAAGAGGAGTACAATTATTTGATGAAAAATAGGACATGGGAATTGACAACACTTTTAAAAGGGAAAAATGTGGTTGGTTGCAAGTGGGCGTATAGAACAAAGTTCACATCAGATGGAGCTATCAAAAAACACAAAGCAAGGTTAGTGACCAAAGGTTTCTCACAAACAAAAGGTATTGACTATACTGAAACCTTTTATCCAGTTGCCAAAATGACTTCCTTTCGTTTAATTTATTTCTTTAGTTGCAAAGTTTGGTTGGAATTTTTTTCAAATGGATGTAAAAAGTGCATTTCTATATGGTGATTTAAAAGAAGAAATATATATGCAACAACCACCAAGATTTGTTAAAAATGGTGAAAACAATTTGGTGTGTAGATTAACAAAATCACTATATGGTCTTAAAGAAGCACCAAGGGCATGGGACTCCAAAATAAATGAATACTTCATAAATGAAGGATTCAAAAGAAGTAAAGTTGATCTAGATGTGTATGTGAAATATAGTGATAATAAAGTTGTTATTATTTTATTATATGTGGATGACTTGATCATTACAGTAGATCACACACATAATATTGAAATAACCAAGGATCAACTCAAACAAGCTTTTGAAATAATTGATCTAGGATTGATGCATTATGTTTTGGGTATGCAAGTATGGAAACAAGAATGAAGGATCATGCTTTCTCAAACTAAATATGTTCTTTAACAAGCACCAAGGGCATGGTACTCCAAAATAAATGAATACTTCGTAAATGTAGGATTCAAAAGAAGTAAAGTTGATCCAGATGTGTATGTGAAAAATAGTGATAATAAAGTTGTTATTATTGTATTATATGTGGATGACTTGACCATTATAGGAGATCACACAAATAATATTGAAATAACCAAGGATCAACTCAAACAAGCTTTTAAAATAACTGATCTAAGATTGATGCATTATATTCTAGGTATGCAAGTATGGCAAGAAGAAGGAAGAATCAAACTTTCTCAAACTAAATATGCTCTTGATGTATTGGAAAAAATTAAAATGAGTAATTATAAATCATCTAATACACCATGTGAAGTAGGACTAAAATTGAGTGTTAACTCTACTCAAAAGGTGGATGGAAAGATGTATAGACAACTTGTAGGAAGTCTCTTGTATCTTACTATAATTGCAGTCGGTATCGTATCAAGGTACATGGTAGAGCCACACATTGAACATTGGAAAGAAGCAAAAATAATATTAAGATACATTAAGGGTACTTATCACCTTGGCATTGAGTACACGTGTGGAGGAGAGCCTACTCTAGTTGGATATACTTTCTGGTTATGCAAGTAACATTGATGATAGGAAATCAACTTTAGGGTACATCTTTCATCTTAGATCCGAGCCAATTTCTTGGAGCAGCAAGAAGCAATCAACAATGTCACTTTCATCTATAGAGGCTGAATATATTGGATCATCAAAGGCATCTCAAGAAGCATTATGGCTTAGAAGACTACTTGAAGAAACATGTCATCACCAAGACTCTCCAACTATTATATTTTATGACAATCAAAGCACTATTAAATTAGCAAAAAATATAGTATATCATGCCAGGTCCAAGCATATAGAAGTGCATTGTCACTTTGTTCGTGACTTGATTGAAAGGTAAGAGGTAGAGCTACAATTTTGTAGAACACAAGATCAAGTTGCTAACATATTTACAAAAGCATTATCTATTGTCAAATTTGTCAAACTTAGAAATTTGTTACAACTCAAGGAAGTTCCTATATTCTCCAAATAAACATTATGGGGGAGTGTTCTAGAATAATGTTTATTTGTACAGTGCTCAGTAGTTGAGCATTTATTACAATGTCTAGAATTCTCTATTGTGTAGAAGACTCTAGATTTTCTCATTTGCCTCCACCGTAGCTTCTCAATAACTATCTAGAAATATGTATAACCTCTATAAAAAGAGGAGCCTTCCATACAATGTGTGTATCAGAAAATTATAGTGCTCCGTTTAATAGAAATTACAATTCATTAGTGTGCTCTACTGTTTTCTATTTTGTTTTACTATCCTATTTTTTTCACTCTATTTCAGTGTTTTCTTTCTCATCTCTTCAGAGAGCCACAAAGAAGTGGCAACTAAAATAGGCAAAATTTATTGCAAACATTATATCAATTAAGAAATTATCTACAATAAAAATTCGCATCTAGTCAAACAACCATGGAAATTACCCATTTTATAAAAAGTGTGGCAACATCCCAAAAAAGTAAGAGTGAAAAGTTGGAAGGAGTTGTAGAGAAACTAGATATAAAATTGCAAAGAGGCAAATAAGGGGCACCTAGGTCTACTGTAAAACAAAGAGAGTGCAGATTACACATAAAATAATCGGCCAACATCCAGTGCCAGTTGTCATAATGGCCCTTCAATTCCTTTATGTGGCACCATTTGTTGCAATTGTCAGCTTTATGTGTCCATATTAGGCACCATACTCTATATTCAATACGCTTATTGTTTGTGACAGGTTGTAGCAATCTAGAAGCATGGAATGAATAATGGACACATTATAGTGTCAACCGACTTATGACAAAGTAAATATGATAATGAGATTTCTATACAAGTATACATTTATGCACCATCTATATCTTATGGTACAAATAGTATTTTTGCAATATAATCAAATTTTACTATTACTTATTTGCACATACATTTGTCATTGGACTCGAATCTCTGTTTATTATACCATTGATTTCTCTGCTCACTCTTCTTTTGTCTTACCAAAATTTAATGTATTACTTACATCATTGAAAAACCTTCATGAATCATTATTCATTCATTTACCTTTCTTTAAAATAGCATGTTAAATATGAGATCAAATATTTACCAGAGTTTGACTTTCATTATTTTATTTGATTCCATATATGTATTTATTTTTCTCACTCAAGTGACAATTTCATATTAGGCAACCCTAACATTTTGTTTGTTGTGCAAGATGAGGAAGATAGAGAAGCTCCAATAAAGCAAAGCATAGGTCTTGGCGCTGAAAAAAATAGGGCAACAAGCAACGATTTCTAGCCAACCAAATAAATTATATTTAATTATAATACTAGTATCACGGGAGTCTTGAAAACTTTGTTCTCCACTTTGCTTGCTTATACTAAGGTGATGGGACATTGACCCCAAAGCAAATCCATGAGCAGGACATAAATTGAATATTAATGAAGCTAGTAAATAAATTTATTGCAACAATTTATGAACCTGTGAAACCAAGGAAATTCACCTAATTATTTGAATAGTACTCCACAAACTACGACATGGCGTGACACCACTCTTGTAATTAAAAATCAAGTAGAATAATTCTCATTGATCAAGTCTACTATTCCATTCAATAAAAGATGGGATGGCCGAAGAGCACCAGTAATTGACAAGGGGTCCAATAATTGTTATGTTTTTGTTATGATGACCCCCAATCACTAATATGAAAAGAGCCTAAAAATGATCACTCATGTACCAATAGACGATCATACATGTACCAATAGCTAATCATTTTTTAGCTTTTTTGGTTGGTAATTGGCCCATTTGTGTACCACTATTGGGATATTTGTGTACGAGTATTGGGACATTTGGCCACAAGTATTGACATTTTTGACTGAGCGACTATTGGTGCATCTTTGAGTGGGTATCGGACAACACTTTGAAATGACCATTTTTTGACCCTTCGACGTTTGATGATCTCTATAGAGAGAATCATGAATACCCAAAAGTTGAAACCTTAGCTTCAAGCAACTAACTCGCATATAGAGACAGTCAAAAAATAATTTGTCAAAATCTGACATATAGCTTGAGTTCTACAGATGTACGAAAGTATCTGGTGTGCAAATAATAGTGCTCTTCCCCTATATCCAAAAATTTATCTAGTTGCATTGAGAGCTAAGGAGCTAACTGTGAAAAAACACTGACCCTAAGTAACAGCTTAAATACTAGAATGGTTTCTAGGATAGTGCCCAGGTGCCCACATGGATGGCGGGATAATAAACCAAATGAATTATTGACAAATTAATAAAAGAATAATGTTCAGAAAGTCATTCCTCGTGCAGAAAAAGCTCAGTGGTGCATGTGAATTTTGTTCTTGGTCAGTCCACGTCCCATCGCTGCAAGGGGCAACTTCCCAACTTTCTCTATTCCCTCCACAGATATCACCCCCATTCCCATGAAAAAGTGGGCCTCCAAATGGCAGTGAAAAGCCCATACTCCTGGATCATCGACCTTAAAACGAAATGCCATTCATCCGTATGGAAATAAAGCTACTGTACTATTGCGCAGCGGAGGTTTGACTATGTTGTAGCTCATAGGGTCCTTTTCCGGATCGAACACACCATCTCCATATCCAAGAATCCAAAAATTGTGGCCATGTAGATGCCACCGATGGATCTCTGAATTTTTGGCATTCAGAGTATTCTCATTCTGAAGAATCACATCCACAACGGAGTTCAATGTGAAGACGTAAATGTCGTTCCCTTCAATAGTGTTAGGATTTGGGGAGGAATAGTGATGTTCTAGTCACGAGGATTGTACAAAGTTGTCAGTGGTAGACTGTCAACCTCAGTTCTTAATTGAACAATATTTTAACATGGATGGTTTGTATCACACTCTATAATCTACCATGTAGTTCTCTTCAATCTATAAGCATCAGGCCCCTTCCCCACCCGAAACTGCCCCGTCCGGATGGGTGGATGATAGTTAGATGAGAGGGATAACTATATGAGGGCGAGATATAGTTGGCATTATTGTGGATGGAACAATAAGAGCCCCCACTCCCTTAAAAAGGGGGGCGGAGGCCACACATGATTCCGAATATCCTGATATTGATCACAAAATGTAATCTAAAACATTGATAGCAAAATATCATACACAATTTTATCGGGAACAACTGTTATATCTTGTATATTGGTTATGAGAGAATTACCTTCAAACATCCTATGCCTTCTCAAATACCAGTCTGACAAGCTGCAATTTGTATGTCTTTTAGTTGTGACTGATGCTTCAGTCCATCCATCTTTGTCATCAGCATGCAGCACCCATCTGCTATAAGGACTTCCAAGGAAGCCGATTGAAAGAAACCGTCCACCTTTTGCAATTCAGAGCAGTCACGCATATTGAGGTATCTAAGCTTTGTTAACTTGGAAAGCCCTGATATCCTTTTCAATCTTCGGCACTCATGCAGGTCTAGATTTACCAGTGTTATTGGCAGACCATTAACTCCTTGAGGTAGAATTTCTACTTTTGTTTCGTGTAGTTTTAAATGTTCCAAATTTTTGAGTTGTCCAATTGACTCAGGTATGCAATTGTAATCGCATGCAATAATTTAAGTCGAGGTGATTCAGGGATTTCTGGTGAGACAGCTCATCTGCTAAACTTCTCATTGAGACCGCACTTAAAACTATTTTTTTCAAATGTTTAAGAAGCCCTATTATTGCTTCTGGAAATTTACTGAGCCTCTAGATAGCTCGCGCAGCTGTGTATGAACCTGCAAACAAAATTTTATAGTTTGGTGATTTTTTTAAACTAAAAATGGATAATAGATGATGGATAGGGTATTGGTTAAATCGTAAACTAAAACGTAAAATATATAAAAGAAGTTAGAAAAAAATTGAAAAAAAACTAAGTGTCCCCTTTGATAAGATATATGTTCTAGTTTATGATTTAGATGTGTATCTGTATTACTTGTACTGCTTATTGCAATGCAATAGTACAAAAAATTTAAGAAAAATATAATAAGTAGGTGTATGTTTGATCACTCTAATTATAATCAAATAATAATATATTTTTTATAAGATTCTATATATACGTAGAAGACTCATGTCCAAATGTGATATATATTTTTGTAATTTTTTTCAAAGTAAATAATTAATTATGATTTTTTAATATAAAAACTCTTTGTCTGACCACCATAATTTAATCAAAATTTTATAAATTTTATTTTTTAATCTAATAGTATAGGAGGCATAGAATGTGACACATGTTTCGAATTTGAAAAATGTTATACTATTTGAAAGTTATAGATATTTTTCAATCACCTTCTCAATCATGACTTTAGATGTCATCCAGTTAGAAAATCAATAATAATTATTTACTAATCTCAAAATTAGATAGAATTTGTATTAGTGGAAAGTTGATAATCTCCTTAATAAACCTTTTTTATTTCATCAATTTTGGGTAAAAAAAGTCATCAGCTACATGGTCGAAGTCTAGAAATGTAAGGAAATCTCATAACCACATTTTTGGGTTGACTTTCCAAGTTTGGCATCCCCAAGCCCAATTGCATAGAAATCCCAAGGATAAAAAGGGGAGAAAAATCATGTTAGAGAAATCAGATATCCAATTCATATCAGATATCAAGAACCAACAAAGACCACCTAAGACATTGTAGGACCCATTAGTGTATCCTAAGACCTCTTAGGGCCTCTTAAGACACTTGGGATCCCTTAGAAACCCTTAAGTCTCCTACAAACCATTAATGTATCCTAGGACCCCTTATGACTAATTAATGTATCTCAAACCCCATTAATGTATTCTAGGACACATTAATACATGTACGAGGATACTTTAGGATCTCTTAAGACATTCTAGGAACCATTAATGTATCTTAGGCCCCTTTAGGACCACTTAAGACATCCTATGGCCCATTAGTGTATCCTAGGACCTATTAAGACATCTAGGATCCCTTAGATCCCCTTAAGACTCCTACAAACAATTAATGTATCCTAAGACCCCTTAGGACCCATTAAACTATCCCAAAACACATTAATGTATCATAGCACACATTTATACATGTATGAAGGTACCTTAGGACCCTTTAAGATATTTAGGACCACTTAAGACATCCTAAGACCCATTAATGTATCTTAGGTCCCTTTAGGATCACTTAAGACATCATACAACCCATTAGTGTATCCTAGGACCACTTAGGACCTCTTAAGGCTCCTAAGACCCTTTAGCACCCCTTAAGACTCTTGCAAAACACTAATGTATCCTAGGACCCCTTAGAACTCATTAATGTATCCCAATATACATTATTACATGTACGAGGAGACCTTAGGTTCCCTTAGGACATATAGGACCCCTTAAGTCATCCTATGAACCATTAATGTATTGTATGCCCCTTTAGGACCACTTAAGACATCCTAGGACCCATTAGTGTATCCTAGGATCCTTTAGGACCTCTTGAGACACACAAGATCTCTTTGCACCCTTTAATATTCCTATGAACCATTAATGTATCCTACGAACCCTTAGGACCCATTAATGTATACTGAAACATATTAAAGTATCTTAGGACACATTTATACATGTACAATAAGACCTTAGGATCCCTTAAGATATCTAGGACCCCTTAAGACATCTTAAGACACATTAATGTATATTAGGCCCCTTTAGGACCACTTCAGATATCCTAGGACCCATTAGTGTGTCCTAGGACCTCTTCAGATACCTAGGACCCCTTAACACTCCTTAAGACCCCTATAAAACATTAATGTATTATATGATCCCTTAGGACTCATTAATGTGTTCTAGGATCTGCAATAATACATGTATGAGGAGGTCTTAGGATCCCTTAGCACATCTAGGATATCTTATGACCCATTAATGTATCTTGGGCCCCTTTAAGATCACTTAAGACATCTTAGGACCCATTAGTCTATCCTAGGATACCTTACAACCTCTTAAGAAATCTAGAACCCCTTAGCACCCCTTAAGACTCCTATGAACCATTAATGTATCCTATGAACCCCTAGGGCCCATCAATGTATCCCAAAACTCATTAATTGATCTTAGGACACATAAATACATGCATGAGGAAACGTAGGATCCCTTAAGACATTTAAGACCCCTTAAGACATCCTAGGACCCATTAATGTATCTTAGGCCCCTTTAGGACTACTTAAGACACATATGATCCCTTAGGACCCCTAAGAGCCATTAATGTATCCTAGGATGCCTTGGGACTCATTAATGTATCCCAATGTCCATCAATGCACCCTAGGACCACTTAGCACCCATCAATCCATCCTAGGACCCATTAATACATACATGGACCCCTTAGAACCTCTTAAGACACTCAAGAGCCCTTAATAAATCCTAGCACCCATTAATGTATCATATGACCCCTTAGGACTAGTTAAGACACCAAGTAGCCCTTAATACATCCTATGAAAAATTAATGTAATTATGTATCCTAGGAACCCTTAGGACTACTTATGACATCTAGGACCCCTTAAGACATCTTGGAACCCATTAATGTATCATAAGACCTCTCAGGACTACTTAAGACATCTAGGACCCCTTAAGACATCCTAGGACCCCTTAATGTATCCTATGATGCCTTTTGACTCATCAATGTGTCCAAGGAATCATTCACACCCATTAATGTATCTTAGGATCTCCTAAGACCTATTAATGTATTCTAGGACCCATTGATATATGCCATGACCCATTAATACATCTGACGACCCCTTAGGACCACTCAAGGACCCTAGGATTCCATAAGACATCCTAGGACCATCTCCATCTTACCTCTCTCCCCCTAATTACCACCTATCTCCAACTTTATCCCCTCCCTCATCTCACCATCCCATCCCTTCCCCCCACCATTCTCTCCCTCCCCCCCCTCTCTCTTTGCCCTCTTCCTTTCCCTATCACTATCTTAATCTATTCCCCCCTAATTATCCCCTTTCTATCTCTACCTCATCTTTTTCCCACTCCCTTATCTTTTTCTCCCATCTCCCTCCCTCCATCTCACCATCACATCCCTTCTCCCCACCATCTCATACCTTCCCCCCTCTAACTAATTGATTGATTATGATAGGTGGAGGGAGATATGAATTAAATAAGAGAGAGATAGAGATAGTGAGATATAGATAGACATGAAGATATATTTATAGGGAGGGAGAGAGAGAGAGAGAAATAGGTATGGGTAGAGGGAGGTGGAGGGAGGATCATAAAGAGAGAGAGAGAGAGAGAGAGAGAGAGAGAGAGAGAGAGAGAGAGAGAGATTTTCTCTTAGGTCATCTTGGGCAAAGGTGCACAAAGGATAAAAATAATAAGGAAACCCTATCTGATGATTTATGAAAAAAAATTAATCTTGTTAGTACATAAAATATATGTTTTCCATTATTTGCTTTTTTTTACTATGTTAATTCATACGGGAGCAAAATTGAACTAAAATAGAATGATTTTGTATGCAAAAGTTGTGATTATTACAAGTTTCAAAATTAAGTATGGACTTAAAATGATTATAATTAAAATTTGGTCTATAATCTAATAAAATTACCTTATCCATTTTGTAGGTCTCCAAATCACCTTTCCAACACCTGTAAAAAATCAAATTTCGATAAGAAACACAAATGTTATGCCCATTTTGCTAAAATATGTTTTTTAATTTATTCAAAATAGATATCCGATTTGGAATGGATATTTGATATTAACGGATATCCGATTTGGTTTGGTATTACCAAACCAAGTTCAAATTTTGTTTGACTTGTACAAAAAGTCAAAGCGGATTTTAGCGTGTTTGGCAAGATAGAAAACACATTTTTTTGCCATTGCCACTTTTTGGCCCCTCATCATCATGCACATATCCCCAAATAGTGCCTATAAAACACTACCTCACTTCAAGCATAAGCACAACGATCTTAGACGAACTTACTAAGTCATCAATTGCTTATGCATAAAAACCCAATGGCCTAAACACTTCACCACATCCCACTTCACCTTACTATTTTATTATTAATATCCTTAATGACTTTCTAAAAAAATCTCCCAATAATTTATCTACATAACAATCATCAATATTTTTATATGGCCTTTTATATTTACCTCTCATTACTATGAATAAATAAAACTTTGTCAATTTAATAACAACTTGACAATGAAATATCATTTCATGTTTATTAATTTAATTTTTAATACAAATAAATATAGTATATTAATTCTTTTATAAATCTTTATAATAATTTTAAAGTTTTAAATTCTATTTTATGAATATTCTAAAACTACAAAAATGACAAACATGAGAAAAATATATATTTATATTTTAAAAATATATAAGCAAATAAATTCTTTATAAAATTATTGTATTGATGTACATTCTTATAGCTTTGATAATAGATTCTAAATTTCTTGCCTAATAACTATGTGACTGTCTGCGCTTCCACATTTTGGATGCATGTCTACCAGAACAGTTGCAACTAAAGAATCTGACAAAATTCCTCCATCCAGTGCTTTGATGGATGTCCATAATCTGATCCAAAGCTACCATTCAGCACAGACTACGAGGAGGATGGAAAAGGTTATAGATTCTGGCTTTACCCCTGCCCATTGCATTTGCTTGTAAGTTCATGAAGATTTCTCAACAAATCCATTTTATGAAGATCCTGCAATCAGAGAATTCCACGAGAACACAGTTTCTTTGAGGCATTCTGTCAAACAGTTTACGTGCGTTGTCCATGCTTCCAAATTTTGCAGGCATGTCTACAAGCGCAGTTGCAACTACAACATCTGAGACTGGGTGTACACAGCCTATTCCAAAGATCACATTTCGGCACACGCAGGGAGGATATTGCATTTGCTTGAAAGTTTCTAAAGCCTTTTCAGAAAACCCATTTTGTGCATACCCTGCAACCTGTAGCATTTCACGGAAACACGTCTTGAGGTATTCGGTCAAACAGTTCACGTACCTTTCTCTGCTTCTACATTTTGCATACATGTTTATTGGAGCATTTCCGACTATAACATTCATCAAAGATAATGAAATGGGTTATAAAGCTCCGATGAACAGGATTGTGCATCCGTTGAATTCCGGATTGAATTAGTACTTGATGTATGAGTAATCTAATCGGCATATCAGATTAACTTGCATATTGGAAAGAGTAGGTTAAAGACTGAGTCTGGGATGCCTTTGAATATGCCATATGTGCTGTGCAAAATCTGGTCTTGAATGTGGGATGCCTTCGTGATTCCAACTTGACTGTGCAGAACAAAATCTGGTCTTGATGTGGGATGCCTTTTCTAATTTGTACATTGAATGTGCGGAACAAAATTTGGTCTTGAGGTGTTCTTGAACGCCTTAGACTAGCGATTATGTTTATCCAGTTTGCTTCTCCACCTGGGCTGTGGATCAATTTAATCATTACAGAGTGGCAACACATTTATTGATAGTTTGTACAGAGATATCGGTCTGTATCTATGAATGACGAAGCATTTGATTGTTGGTAAGAGACTATTGCGATGTCTTCGCCTCTGGGATTGTGTTAATCCCCTTCCTCGTTTAAGAGCTCCCAATCTGTTAACCAGACTTCTTTATACGTTGTTTATAAATAGGTTGATCCTCGTCTATCTCTTGTAAAACTTAGTGCATACACCTAAAATTTAGTGATCAATTTTTTTTCTCTAAAATTTGAAGTCTGTATAAATGACCGCCAGTTTATATAAATCTTCCACATCTTCTTAAGCTTTTATTAATAAAATATAATATTTTAAAACACATTTTCAATACAATGGCAGCAGGGTTTATAAAAGGTGGGTCTAAACAATTTAAAAGGCAGATCCACCATATAAAGCCTAAATTGGGTTCCATCTATTTTTAAAAAGCAAAAATTAAACTTAAATTGTTTTAAAAAAACAGACTTACTATATAAAATAGAAATTATATTTAATTTAATTTTAATTATATTAATGATGATATTTATAGATTTTTTATTTGCAAAGTAATTATATTGAGAGGGTATTCTACAATAACATCTTGTCATACAAATAAAATGGATGAATGAATGTGATGGAGCCACAATTTTTGCAAAAAAAAAAAATATATATAACCTCCATTTGTGAAATAATGTTAGAGATCCATGTTGAAATATTGTCATTAATGTCAAGGCATATCAGAATATGACGGAGTTCGAGGGTAAGAGAATCAACAGAAGTCAAATAGTTGAGTTTTATGGAGCATAGTTGGAGCACTGCTTGTATCTATTCTGCTATTATTTTCTCTTTTGCTAATTCTTGTCAAGAATAATATGCTATCGTGGAGATGGAGATAGAAATGGAGAATACTTTAGAATGATCCTCAAAGAGAGATCGCAGGCATTCGAATATACTCTTATGAGCTATTGAGGTATGCCACTAGGAACTTTGATGGGAAGAAGAAACTTGGGGAGGGAGACTATGGCTTTGTCTATCAGGGTATTCTTCCAGATGGTGCCCTAGTGGCAGTGAAGAGGCTCAATGTGCACTCAAAACATGAGAGTGATCAATTCTTGAACGAAGCGAATGTTATCTCCGCTGTTCAACATCAGAACCTTGTTAAATTACTGGGCTGTTGTGTAGAGAGATCAAAAAAATTGCTAGTTATTAAATATCTCCTAAACAAGAGTCTCGATAAGATCTTGTTTAGGATGGAACTAGATTCATCACTAGATTGGAACAGACGGAAGAGCATTGCTGTAGGAGTAGCCCGTGGGCTTGCTTATCTTCATGAAGAATCTCAACCAAGGATTGTGCACCGTGATATTAAAGCAGGGAAACAATATTCTTCACCTGAAGAAATGAGGGAAGCGACACTGAAGAGATAAGATGAAATGGGTTTGAAGGCCATGTTCATGTTGCAAACGTGCTCTTAGATATGTGTGTTAAATGCCAGAGACTAGACAAGGCACGCCGTATGTTTAACAAAATGCCTCATCGAAATGTTGTATCATGGAGTGCCATGATTGCAGGCAGGATATGCATCACGGGAGCATGGAGAAGGCTCATGAATTGTTTGATGCAGGATCGAACGGTTGTGTCGTGGAATGATTGTAGGATATGCCGCAAATGATAAATCTAATTATTGAAAGCTTGTGTTAAAAAGTTATGATAATATTAGTAAAAGGAAATTAAAAGGTGCAATTATAATAATAAGAGGTTCGATTATTTTCAAGAAAAGTCACGACCCTCTATATTGTAAATATAAATAGGGACAATGAGGAAAAAAGGGAAAAAAAACACATTCGAAGATAGAAGCATTTTTTTTATTTTGTATGGAGGGATAAGGGTTATAATATGATTTTGTAAATATAAATCTATTTTATTTTAATACTAAAATAAAACATCTTTTGTTTATTATTAAAGGCAAGGAGAATTAAACTGCAGATGAACCGTCCTTTGTAATTATTATTTTGAATATTATATACAATTTAAATATCGGATAAGTGGATACGGTCAAATAGCATCCTAAATTCAATCTGGACTAATTTAGGATTGCATAAATATTTGATTTGTCGCATCTTGATTATTTAATTGATTAGCAATATAAATGCATTGAACATTATAAAGTTGTACGTAAACCTTCATTGAAGTTGACTCTATTGCCCTAATAAGCAAAGGCACTGGTCTTATTATTATTGAAATATTGGGTTTATATATGAAGCCATAAAATCTATCAATTCCTTCCTACAAACCTTACTAAATCATTACACAACATTTTAATTCAAACATTCAACATTCAACTTTATTTTGATCGAGTTCAAGGATTTTGCCAACCGAGGAACTCACCATCTTAAATTCGCTATAGAAGAGCTTCGAACCAGGTGACCAAGTTTGAAGTAAAGGTTTACCCGCCTAGGTGTAGCGAAGCCTAAAGTGCAGGGGAGTTTGAAGTATTCCCGTTCGTTGGCCATAATTGATTTGGAATTCTATTGGAGAGTTGGCAATCTCTAGGATTTCCAATCTGCTATTTTGGGAACCAACAAAATGAATGAAAGAAAGATTTTAATAATATTCATGAGGTCAAAGTAGTCTATGGGATCTGAAATAGTACACCAAAATAGGGTGTCAAAGTCTTTAACAATTTGTAATTCCCTATTTCAATCTGCCCTTCTGTAATGAATTTTGATCACTAGATTTGTTATTTTTTCTAATTGTATTTCTCAAATAGAGTACTTAAATTGTCCTCCTCTAAAATATTTACATAACTGAAATAGACGCCATTATATGAAGGACAATCTAGAACAAGTGCCACATAGTGGCTAGTATTTGCCTTTGGAGTATTTTAGTAAAAATATTTATTGTCAATTTAATAATAACTTAAATTAATATTTTACAAAATGAAACTTAGTAATGTTATCTGACTAATTAGTTGATATTAGGTTTGATAGTTTCATTAATTAATAGAATTTAAGTATAATAGATGGTAATAGATTTCATGTATGTAGAAATAATATTTATAAGATGTATGTAGAAATAATATTTATAAGATAAATAATTTGAATAATATTAATATTATTAATTTTAATTCTACAATAATTAGTATAGTTGTATGAATTAGAAACTATCTAAATTTCATGTATTTAGAAATAATATTTATAAGATAAATAATATTAATAATATTAATATTAGTAATATTAATACTACAATAATTAAAAAATCAAAAAGATATTTTTAAAAAATAAAGAAATAAAATCTACTCAATATATAATAAATATGAAATATAAAATTTCAAATGTTTCGTTATTATTCTGTATGTTTTTACCATGTATTCACTAGTTAATGGAAAAAATCCAAAAACTGATGCAATAGTACTTGCTTAACCTATCTGCAAGTACTAATAAACATATTTTACATTTTCCTCTAGTGTCATTTATCTATATATTTCATGAGAATTAATTCTTAATTGAACTATTAGCATTTTCACTCCAAATTGAACTATTAGCATTTTCATTTCACTAAATATTTACACTCCATATTTACTCTTTTATATACTTTTTCCTCAAACTGCTATTTTCTTTAACAACCAACTAAATGAGAGATGTCTATCCAATCATAATGGCTGACAACTAACTGACAACTTTATAGATACTATTTCTATGTTAAAAAAATTGATGTAATGATTGTACGATGTTTTAGGATAGTGTTTATCGTGAAGTACTTAAAACAATATGACAAAGTGGAGTTGCAATCATTACAGGATGTTGAAGGATCTAATTACTGGTAAATGTTCTAAAAGGTTGGTGCTTACAGTGGGCAACTATAATTACTGGTAAATGTTCTAAAAGGTTGGTGCTTACAGTGGGCAACTATAATTACTGGTAAATGTTCTAAAAGGTTGGTGCTTTTTCATGTTTATGCTCGCCGCATTGTAGAGATGGAGAAGAGGAGGGTATGCGTGACAGGAGGAAGTGGATTTATAGGATCATGGCTGGTTCGGGAATTGCTGCGGCGGGGATATACCGTTCATGCAACTCTTCAAAATATGTCAGACCCGAATGAAAAAGACCATCTGCAAGCTTTAGAAGGAGCCAACGAAAGACTCAAACTATTTCAACTCGATGTTTTGGACTATGATGCAATGGTTGCTGCAATCAATGGCTGCGAGGGAGTCTTCCATCTGGCATCTCCCTGCACGCTTGAGGAAATTAAGGACCCCCAGGTTAAGAAAATAGTTCAATTCACACTGTCTCATTATTTTTTCCCCGGAGTTACAGTCTTAATTCACTTTAATTGACAATTACTCTATGCAGGCGGAGCTGTTGGATCCAGCAGTTAAAGGGACGCTGAACGCTCTTGAAGCATGCCGAAGAGCCAATGTAAAACGTGTTGTTTTAACATCCTCGATTTCTTCGCTGGTTCCCAATCCTACCTGGACTCCCAACACTGTGATTGATGAGAATTCTTGGACGGATATCGACTATTGTAAGCGTGATAAGGTATAATGCTTGCACCTTCTTAATTTCTGCCTTAAACTTCCAGCATAACTTAACCTATTCGGCATGAATATGAATGTACCACACAGTTTTGGCATTTTTATTTTCACAGATTATAAAATAGCCTCGTCTTTTTTGGTTTAGAGTTTATGGCCAAGGGGTTACCGTGTCATAGTCATTGGGAACGAGATGGCCAGTCAGATCAAATTCTTTCGTTCCAATAAGTTTGGCTACGTTTCTAGCTAAGGCTATTGATTATGGGGTGCATTTTAGGGCTACCTATTTTTAAAAGCATCTGTTCAGTAACATCACTCAAGATTTAGGTACATTTTAGGGCAATCTATTTAGAAAATGTTGTTGAAGCTTATATCAGACAGCACGACGCCCATAACTCTAGCCACATTTAGGGATACGTTTCATTGCTATCAATGCTTGAATTGCAGTTCAAGCTTATCGTTAAAATTATAGTTCTTTGACAGAGCATTGTGTAAACTTTGGATAATCGTTTCTGGCGGATCAAATAATCGGCTAATTTAGGTGTTTATTTTTATTAGAAAGATCAAACGGTGAAAACTAATCCATAAAAACTATCCTGCTGCAGATTTGGTATCCAGTGTCAAAGACTCTTGCGGAGAAAGCAGCATGGGAGTATGTCCAAACCCACAAAATGGACATGGTGGCTGTTCATCCTGCCACTTGCTTGGGACCTCTTTTACAACCCAAATTGAATGCAAGTTCTGCTGTTCTACGGGATCTATTACAAGGTTTCTTATTTTTAAATATTTTTGTTTCCCATTTTGCTGCTTTTATTATTCTTAAAATACATTTTCGAAAAAGTGAAAAGTCGAGAAATAAGTTCTAGAATATGCAAATGCTTCAAATTTCCCACATATCGAATTAAAAAAGAGGAAAAATGGAACACAAAACAGGACAGCAAAAGGATATGTTGCTATGGGATTGCAAGCTTTGGTCCCTCTGGAACAAGCTGTGCATACTTATTATTTCCAGAATAACTAAAGAAAGATGATTATCCGTGTTACAAGATTCAATAAGATTTAGATTCTCATTAGTGCATTGTCTTATTTATGTTCATAATGATAATAATCTACAATAAACCCATTCTTCCTGGCTAGAACAGCCTTTTTGATTTTCATTTCCTTGGTAAGCCACCGAATTTTTCATTGAACATTTGGACTGAAGTATTTGAATACCACAGGGGCTGGTAGATATTGTTTGCACATTAGCTTAAGGGACATGATCAATCGCTGTGTGTTTTTCTACGATATTTAAGATTAAATTTGAAATGAGGGGTACTTTGAATGTGAAGGCAGTTAGAATGCAATTGCTACTATTTTAATTTTTTTCCTATTTCTTTTTATTTAGACGAGTATTCAAATTAGATAAAGCTTTAAAATGTTGTGGCTTTAGTGAACACCCCTAATTGTTTTACAATTTTTGCGAATGGAAAGGACATAATATACACATTGCAAATGGAGCTTCTCGCTGTTACAAAGTTATGATTATGAATTTCAATGTGCATGAACTGCTGTCATAAGTTTCATAAAGGATCACATACAAATTTGATCCTCCAATGCATAGAATATATAAACAACATCAAAATACCTTAAACAAGGACAATGATGTAGATCGCAGGTCTTCTAAATTCTCTAGAAGGCCGCTGTATGTATCAACACAGGTCTGAAGCTTGATTATAGAACCATTGCAAGGCTGTTGCATGGAATTCAGCCACCCAAAACACCATCGAACACCTACTAGCAGAAATCATTTGTGCTGTTTCTGGATTCAACTGTGTGAGACTTTTTTGCATCAATTTAATGTCTCTGACCTACTAGCAGGTAGAACACATCTCCTATCTGAATGCACTCAACATCACATAACAGCTTCAAGTCAGAGTGTATAAATTGTATTGCAGGTCTGAAATATCTCTGATGAGGTCACAGCAGTTGAGTTCTTTCAAACACCTTTCAACAAAACTCTTAAAGACTCCTCTCAGAAGTGGAAATCAACTTTCCACAAACCCAACCAAAACCAGACAACCTTCAATTGCAGAAAAATAACAGTTTACAGGTCTGTAAGTATTCTTTAAGTCATATACCTCTTAAAGTGAATCTGGAATCAGGTCTAGGGCTGTCACCGAATCAGCCACGGAACTCAGCTATCAATACTCTATCCAATCACCACCAATGCAACCTGTTAAACCCTAAAGGTGCAGCTCTGTACGTGGACTAATTCACACAGGGAATTAGTTATGAGAGTCTGCTATAAATTGCAGACATTTCAATACTGAAATTGGAGCTGAGAAACATGGGCGATTAACTTGGAATATGCATTAATCCTCCAAACTGCATTTGTTTAACATCCTTTGTGTAATGTCCCCTATTAGGACTTAACTCTAAGTTTCCCTAGAATTTCCAAATAAGGTGTAGATTATGTTTAAGAATGCAGATTGTCAATTTATATCTGGAATTAGAGCCTGCAACCAGGTTAGTCATTATTATAAAAGATGAACAGATATATGTAATTCCACAATGGTATAATAAACATTACTATAATTAATATAATAATATAATATACAAGTAGGATTCTGTTAAGATCTCTCCCAATAACTCATTCACTTTATGAAGAACCATGGGGGATCACACAAGGCACCTTGAGCCTGTCCATCAAACCCAGGAACTCGAAACGATACCCACCATTCGACCTCCCAGTCCCTCTTGGGTCACCACTACTCAAATGGATCTTACTCTACTTGCATTGCTTGCATGTACCATATACTCCCTCCGTAACAGAGCGGTTTGTTGGATGAACCGTTAAGAAATCTACTATATGTTAGCAATAACAATGCACCAACACAATTGAGAGGAGGGGTGAGTCAGTTGTGTGCCAAATCTTAAACTTAAATTCCTTTATAAACTGATTACTTTAAACAAACTGAAACAGTAATGTAACCATAAGAGCATCACAAAATCAAAACACCATAACACAAAGATTTGTTGTCGAGGAAAACCCTGTTAAGGGAAAAACCCCAGTGGGAATGGAACCCACTAGTGATGCACTAAAATATTGTGTCCCTGTTAGGAGACCTAGCCCTATTAGGAGCTGATTATTACATTCGGTACAAGTCCCTGTTAAAGGACAAACCCTGTTAGGAGTCTTTTCAACCCTGTTAGGAGTTGATTTAAGGATAGGCTCATTGCCCAAGCACACTGGCCAAAGTGAAGGTTAAATCTACCTTCTCAAGGTAAAACCCACCTTCTGGATCCACTGTCCAAATAAATGTATAAGAGTATACAATAACAATAATGAATTGACATACAACAACTAGCTTTGCCCAAACATTTCCAATGAAGTGCTCAATAAATTACCTCTACTCTACATCCAGCATACCTTCCAATAACAAGTTTGCAACCACCACCATATACAACTTCAAGGAATGACTTTCCTTTATACAAGTTACAACAAGCAATTAGGTCGGCATGTTAGGACTTCCCCAATTAAAAAATAAATACATAGACCCTTGCTAAGATACACACAGTATCTTAAACAAGTATACAGCAAATACAAATCATCAAATGCATGCCAAGATCCGCAATCCATGCTAGAAACCTTCTAAACACTTTATCTCCTCTGGTTGGCCCCAAATAGGTCTTCGCAAGACCACACGCTTCATCTGATGTCACCTAGATCCCGATGACCCAAGAGTCTCATAGAATGTTCTTCCATGTGTATTTTGTCAAGCCCCAAACTTGCATACCACAATTCATGCTCGCATCCAAGTTATCCTGAAAACTCAGAGACCATCTCTGTCATAATCCTTTGTTACTATCCTCTGTTACTGCACTGTGACCAGTCTTCACCAAAACAGTCATAACTCATGTAAAAGAACAAATAATGATCTGTGACATTAGACATAAGGTCCACACACATCCTTCATCTCAAATATAAGCTCACATATCCTAGAATGCCGTACAATGTCCATACCACTCTGTCAGACCTGCCTATTCCTGTCATAGCCAGTCTGTCAGATGAAACCAACTGAAACATATGTTGACATCAATGACAAAACATGAATGTCAACACCTCAAACAACAACACTTCCAATACTATATAATTTATTATGCCTAACACTATAATAACAATGACAGAAATATATAAATATATTATTACTTCCATTCCTACTTGGAAGACAAAATAGCAAATCGGCAAGATCAGAGTCTATGGATCATGCATCAGACCCAATCACTTATATAATGCACAGGGACTGTATGCTGAGTATTATTAATTTATTCAGACTCATACTTGATCGATCTTCCTTCATTTGCAGATTATGACTGTCTTGTATATTTGATCAGAACTCTTTCTTAGATGTGTTTTAGGAAATGATTTCTTATATGCTCAATGTGTGTCCTGTAATCTTTTATTTGATCGAATGCTCCCTTTTCTTCTCCCCTTTTTTCTGCCTCCAGTGCTGACTGTTGCTTTACATCTAGCGTGGGATTGTGTCCCTTCATCCGAATTCATCTCTTCTAAAGAGACGCCTCCTGACCTTTGCCCTTTCACTTTCGGGTTTTATTAGTTAAGCATTTCTAACCAATGGTTTGTTATAGCAATACATATATTAGATTAATCATCGCTCCTGTGTGTGGATGGATATTAATTTGTGATGCCTTTTAATTTATCCTTATCATCGCCTTTATTTTGTCTTGTCAAATATAGTCTTTGTTACTAATAGCAGTCGCTGATCATAATGTGATTAATATTATCACTGCTCATAAACATGTCAGCTCTTATGATTAACAAACATTGCTCTATTGCTGACTGCAGCAATAAATTGCTGCTCCACATTAGTCATTTGTGTATATATCATTATAAGCATCGGGGTTGAAATAGAATTGATAAGGTAGAGTCAGTGTTTCCTTTCTATTTGCTTTACTTAATTAGACTACAGACTATTGTGAAGTCTTATGGAGTAAGACAATTATCTTAGTTTAGTTGATGATTAATATGTTATAGCTGGGGTCATGACAGTCTGCCCTTCCCAAAATTGCTTTCCCTCAAGCATTGTTAGTGTTCCTCTAATCCAAATTAATCTTAGAGTTTATGGTGTAATTAGCTTTTTCTGCACAACTCTGATATTACTTTAGTTATAATTTGAACTAACCCGTAACAACAAAATTTAAAACTGGCATGGTTTGTAAGTTTCTCTCTTTTGTTTCGCATCACTTTGTATGTGGTTAGGTTGTCCCAATGTTTTCCCACCATTGTCGATATCTCTTAAGGTTAATGGCAAGAACTTGTATATTAAGATGAGGATTACAAGCATGACACACAATATGACCTTAATTGATAATGTTTTTTGTAAATGCTTGTCTTCTTTCCCTAGATGCAAATATTATCTTAGACGATATCAACTTGTCTTATTGAGAATGACTCCTTGTTTCTTTAATGGGTAATTGTTCATTACTCTACAATAGAACCTCTTCATTGTTATTCAGCAATATGGACAGTTAGGTAGTTGCACAACCAAGGGTAGATAGTTAACAAGTGTGATGGTTCACCTTGCACCCTCTTGGTCCCTACTTGTATGTAGTCTCTCGATGGAAGAGACGAACTTGCTATGATTATACTCTTGTACATGGTAACCTATGAGCAATGAAATATACTTGAAGTTCTCTCTTATTTTGTATTGTGTACTTTACTATTCTATATGACTACAATAGTTCTAGTTTACCCTTGAGAGCAAAGATCTGGTGCCATTGCAGTATGAATCTTGGTGGTAACTAAGTTGAATGGCGAAGGGAGAGAAATGGGCCAACCATTAGAAGAGGGGAGACGAACAAATGGAGATGGAAGGCAAGAACTGTACGAAGGGGAGCATGCATTGACGAGCGATTTTGCGATCATCCTGCAAGCAGCAATCGAAACCTATGTCCGGAGGGAGGCCTTAGAAGCAGACGTTTCAACAGTAGTAGTTTGGGACGCGTTGGAAGTGAGCCCTGCAGTCATTAGGTTGACGAACCATCTCCCTCGACTGTTGGCCCAGACATCCATCGTGCAGAGGAACCGACGGGAGGAAATTGTGCGGGAGCAACGGCGCCAACAGATCCTACGAAACTTCGAAGAGAACAACCGTGGGGAGGCTGAAGACCGTGATGGCAATCGGCGGAGGGGAAATAATCTGTGATTTGTAGATTGTTGAAAGAATAAAAAGAACACTGAAATATTGTAAACAATGATGTCATCTGATTGACAAATACTAATGAATGGGAGGCCGCGCAGAGAGCTTTAATCCTCGAACAACAAGCAGAATGCCGACGAAGGCTAAGGCAACTTGCTGAAGGACAACCAATCGAAGGGTCGTCGGAGAGGGACCACAGAGGTGTCATGGAAGGTGCAGAAACTGAAGGAGAACGCTACACATCGCTAGAACACCATAGGGAAAGAAGTTTGAAGAATTTGATTGAAGAGACTCGACAGCAGATAGACCTCTTAGAGGAGACCCAACATCGATTAAAGGGCCTTTTGCTCACACTACTCACGGAGGCCAGAGAGACCCAAAGGAGTGAGAGAGGAGGAACCCATACGAAGGGTGAAGAGATCTGCAACAAAAGTGAAGAGGATACCGGTGCGGCTGTAGGTGTTCAGGAAACACAAGCGCACAGTAGTCAAAACATTCTGTTAGGACCCCCCACACCTAACACAAGGGTTCATTCCAGTACACAGACGTACAAAGGACATAATGTCCAGTCGAGTACCAACGCGCCCAACGCACCTAACACAGCCACAGGAGAGAGTTCTGGTACAATCAGTGCGGGTGGACAAACTCAACCTCCACTGTCAGTAATTGTACCAATGACGACAAATAAACAAAAATTACCCAAGTTCATAGGTGACGGAAAGGAAGATCCCGTGAGACACTATTGCACGTTCCATACCATCTGGTCTGCAAATGGAGTAGCGGACTAGACAGAGTGGGTAAAACAGTTCCCTGCCACTCTGAGAGGGGTAGCCATCGATTGGTACTCCGATAATAATAAAACAAAAGTAGCTACATGGGATGAGCTATGGAAAGCATTTCAAACAGAGTTCCGACTATTAAGAGATGACAATGAGATTGTCTTCGAAATCTATAGGCGAAACAAGGGAAAAAGGAGATGGTGCATGCTTACGGCCGAAGACTCAAGGAGCTAGTCGGAAAGATGGACAGTCAACTGATGGATGGCCTAAAATGGAGAGGGTTCATTGAAGGCCTAAAATCCACCCTGAGGAAGAAGATGAAGATAGTGCCCCCTTCTTCATACGAAGATGCATATAATCGAGCAATGGACTTGGAAAGCGAACATAAGACTTCCAAAAAGAATAAAAGAAAGTCATCCTCTGATCAAGATAACTCTTCAAAGGAGAGCAACAACGATGAGGAGTCACACAAAAAAGTCCACGCTCTACAGAAGGACATGGAAAGGATGTTGAAAGAATTCAAGACAATGAAAGGAAGCACAAGCAAAGGTGCAGATGAGTTGTGGTGTACAGAATGCAAGGAAAATGGCCACATGAAGGGTTCCTGCCCAAAGAAGGCATTATGTGACATTTGTCAAATTATGGGTCATTCCACCAAGGAATGCCCATACAACATGAAGTTGCAAAACCAACAAGTTCTCTTCACCCAAGAGAAGCCATCCACATCAGGGGCAACGAAAACAACCAATAATGCATCTTCGGGCGAATACTGAGGTAGCTGATGAGGCAGAAAGGGAAACAATAACAACACTAGAAGTAGAATACAATATGACGCCAAAGAATGCTCGATGATCCAGTGTAGGGCATGCAACCAATGTGGTCATTTTGTGAGAGACCATGACAAAGGAGACACCCCCCAGAAGCTATGTCGTTGGTGTGGCCCCGACGAGCACGAAGATGCCAACTGCCTAAAACCCGGCATTAACTGGATAGATATCGAAGGAAGCAAGAGTATAGAACAGGTACTGGCCGTCACTCAAGCTCAAGCAAAGAAAGCCACATAGCCAGACCATCGTATTGAAAAACAGAGGATGCGAGAAGCCAGAGAAGAGATCGAAAGGGCCATGAAGGCACAAAAGGACACATAGGAGACGACTAGCACCTCGGGCTAGAGGGAGGCAGAACAAAACATCCTATGGAAAATGTTGCATATGGAGGTACCGGTGAAAATCCAGGACCTCCTTCACATCATGTCTCAATTGGGGACAACGTTGCTAGGTACAATGGCCACATAGACGAACACCACACGTACGGATATCCCTGGAGGGTCCTCAATAGATCCAATGCTGTTGGCCGTGAACAGTGGTAGACACCCTGCAGTAGTCGAGATGGGCATTCTTGACACCATCTTAACAGATACCATAGTAGACGGTGGGTCAGGAGTTAATGTCCTATCGGGGGCGACATGGAAAAAAATGGGAAAGCCGACCTTGTGGCCCCCAACCTTCAACCTATTGGGTGTAGATCAACATGGGATCAAACCCCTCAGGACGTTGATGGCACAATGGGTCACTATTGGCACACAACCGTTCGTGTTGGACTTTGTGGTAATACCACTCAAGCAAAAGAGCTATGGCGCCATACTGGGTAGAGGGTGGCTAGTAACGACAAAGGTCAACCATAATTGGAAAAAGAACATCCTCTCAATGTAAAGTGGGGGAAGGAAGTTCACCATTGATCCCTTTACCCAATTGGTGAGTGAGGAGACGACTTCTTTTGAGTCTGAATCTGAAGGGGAACATGACTGAAGGGATGAAGGAAGGATTCGAATGGAACCTAATGAAAAGGTGTGCTAGAGTTAGAGGAATGCTTCGGGGATGACGTAGATTCGATGAACGGTCTTTTCCATTGGCAATGGAGGACTATGAGATGTTCACACTGTCATACAATATTAATGATTATCGCTGATAATATAGTAACCACTGTATATATATAGGTTGTTGTTTATATATATATTGATCTTTGATTATTTCTGAATTAAATCGATGAAGACTAGCAACATATGATGATGTAGCTGCCATGAGAATATTTATACTCGATCTGAATATTTTCCAAATATTGTTTCACTGTTACGCTGATCTCCTTGCAATCTATTAGGTTTATATTAGTCTCCTTGAACGTCTATCTTTCAAACTACATATATGAACCTTCCTTGACTTGTAAGTATTTTTTGAACTGAATGAATGTCTTCTCCCTCTTCATGCGATCTGTAGATATAGGCTATCGGAGTCTAGAAAGGATGCAACCTTCCACGCGAATCATTATGTCCATATCACGGCGTTGTTTCATTATTAACTTTGTTGCTATCATTGTCATATCGTTTCATTAATAATGATGCCGTTTGTTTATTAAGATTATTTATGTGCAGACCTGCGAATTGAGATATAACCAGTTAAAATTAGACTTGAGTTAATTATTGTTGTGAGGTTTTCACATCGTCGCCCCAAATTTTTGGGGACCCCCATCTTCGATTTCAACTTGACCTTCTTCTTGTTTTCGATTGTCCGAGCCTTAGTGTTTTTCGTGAGATTTTGGATAAATGTTGTCGATGGATTGAATTGTTTGAAATAAAGTTCACTTGCTAACGATGATTTGATGTTGATCTGAACTTATTTCTAACCCTCATTTTCGATTTTGGGCTAACAATTTCATTTTGTGCAATTCAATTTCATTTTCTTGGCATTTTGTTATGGATCTTCAAAAATTTGGGCTTATCAATTTGGAAATTTTGCTTTGAAAACATTTAATTTTGAGCTAAATTGTTTTAATTTCAATCATCAAAAAATGGATAAATTTGGATAATCCCTCAATTGGCATTGAAAATAAATTTAGAGATTAAAGAGTTAAATTCTAAGCCTAATATATCGATTTTTATTTAAAAATAAAAAGAAAAAAAATAACCTTGGTTATAGAAATCGATTTTTGAGCATTAATCATATATATCTTGGGCTTAAATTTAATTTAAAAAATAAATAAAAGCATGTGCCATTGAAAATTTAAATAAAAAATCAATTAATTTTGGTGATTTTCGAAATTAATAAGGTGGGAATTAATTGTTTTTTTTTTTGCTTGCATTTATTTCCTAATGCTAAGTCGTCCCTCTAATTCATTAATTTATTTGTTTGTTTTGTTTTTCGGTGCTCTTTGTAAAGGGTCGGCCCTCATAATGGCAGCCTCCAAGCGGGTATATAGAGAGGGGTCTCCTCCCTCCTCTCCACACATCAAATGCGAACTGGAGCAGGGAGCAGTCTAAGGCAGCGAGCTGGAGCAGAGCAGAGGCTGCGACTTTTAGAGGAGCAGAGAAATTAAATTGAAAGAGCTGCGACATCCATTTAGAGGCAGCGAATTCATCATAGAAGCAGCGACAGTGAATCTAGAGGCTGTGATTCTAATCCTTGGAGGCTTGCGACTTGTTGAGGCAGGGCTGGATCTGGTATCATAGGGAGCAGTCCCGAATTTAGGAGCAGGGGCGAAATTAGTAACAGGCAGGCCTGTAGAGGCCCGAAACTAGCCTTGTGGAGGTCTCCCGAATTCATACCAAGAGCAGGCCTTAGGGGACAGCAGACCTGATCTGATGTAAGGCATCAGATAGTGAATTTTGTGAAGTGAAAAAAGGTGAATTGGTGGGATGATTTCAGAATTGGGTGATGAAGTTGTGTTTATTCCGAGGATTTGAAGTCCAAATTTGTTAGAGGTGATTTGATTAGGAGCAAGGTGTTGTGGCTTGGATAATTCCTAAAGGGATCTCAGATTAGAATTGAGAAGTTAGGAGTGTAATTTGGTCTTTTAATCTATTTTCCTTAGTTGTTTTGTCTTTTGGTCACGCGATTGTTTGGGTGACGGAGACAAGTTTTGTTGAGAGATTGTAAGATTGGTTCATTAAGCAGATTTATCGATTGTCGTGATTGGATTTTTCCCCTTTCTTGCTTGCTATGAATCACTCCATAGCGGATGCTAGTACAAGCAAGAATCCAATGGGGACTAATACCAAAATAGCTGACAAGGAAGATATGATGCCCAAGACCATCTTCTTCTCGAAACTTAAACGAGTCCGAGACACTAACATCGGTACCATTGACATGACGCAATTGAGGGATAGGTTGAGGAGAGGCCAATCCCCTATGGCAAAGAAGGTATACAAGTCTGGAATTGTGCAGGCTGCCGCCTTCCCTCCTACCTTGCCTTGTCCAGAATTGATCATGGAGTGTGCTTCCTGATTTGATATTGCATCCAAGTCCATCGTCTTTGATGAGGGTAAGAGAATGTTGGCTAACATTGGGAATCAAGTGATTGAGGAGACATTCGGTATACCCCAGCAGAAAGGAATGATAGTAGTTTTGATGAATCAAGCAAGCAGGTTCTTTCAGGATAGTCAAGATACCTACTTTGCTTTACTCAAGCAAAATTGGTTACATGAAGGAAAGAAGGGAGTTACCAAGGCATCAAAACTCACCAGGTCAGATTTTAAGTCAGAATATGGAGACCTCATCGTCCTCCTCAATCGAATCATGGACTCTGCCCAGGGTGTGCATTTTGAGACTTGGATGTACTATTTTATCGAAGGCATTGAGAAGGGAAAGGAAAGGTTTGATTGGGCAAAAATCATAAGTGAAAATTTGGAGTTGCAGCTCAGGACGGCGCAGATTCAGAAGCGATTCCACATGGGGTCCTACCTCTTTTATTTGATCGCAAGATTATATGAGCATCCTGGACTTAAGGCTAGAGGGATAGTTGGCAATGGACCCGGACAGTATTTGGTGCATGAGTGCTACCCATAGCTTCATTTGCACAACACCAAGGATTACAAGATATTTTCCATCAAGATGCTAGTGGCCTAGTATAGGATCCCTCTGATATCTCCAAAGCCGCATGTAATCGAGGAATGGCCAAGTCACGAATTGGAAGGAAATCCTTCCACATTCCTTCAAATGCTCTGAATTTGTCCCTGAGAGACACCAATGACCTGAAAGTAGAGATAAAGGCAGGCATGAATCTTCGCCCCTCTTGAATTGTACGACTGATCCAATTTCTAGTTCCTTGTTCTTGGACGGATATTACTTCTTGACTGTTCTCACTGCACTGTGGAAGAGCGGTCGGATGCACTTGGTGGATAGGCTGACTGTCTCTCCAATACTTGTTCTCAAACTCCAACTGTGCATTTCTTTCATTTGCTATTCTCAACCTCTCCCTTATCGAAGCAAGGCCCTCTTGAACCTCCACACACTCCATATCATCCGTGACTCTACCCATGTTTTGTTCCACTATCTCATAGTCCTGGGCCACAATTTCACCCATTGTCTTGTTAACCTTTGGAACTGCAATTTGAACCCTTCGGTGACCATCACTGCCGTCTCTGATTACCTTTGCCACTGTTCCTGCCATCTGTCTTTGTCCGACATCACCTTCCTTTTCCGCTAACCCTTGAATATCCTCAACTGTCCGGATGGCCATAACCTCACCCCTTGGCATCAGCATCTGTCTTAACCAACGTGGTGCAATGCATCTCCCCACATCTGGATTTGGTTCAGGTAACACACCTTCACCAACGGCCTTGGGCACCCGGTTGCCATCTTCATCTGATGGAGCCTCAATATCAATAGGCCTATCTCCCTCTTCACTAGTGGCTGCCATATCTTCATTAACTTGATTCTCTGAAAGAGGAGAGTACTCCGTACTATAACTATAACCGCTTGACTCTGAACTAGAGCTCACCTCTACTGCCGCTCCTTGATTTCCTATATCCACCTCCTGGCCCCGAGCCCCAGCTACACTTTGTCTTGATCGCACTGTACTCTGCTTCTTTGTTTGAGGCTCAAGATGTTTCTTATTCTTTTCAACTTCCAAACCCCTTCTCTTATTCTTAACTGCTTGCTGCTGTTTCTGACCACTATTACCACCTTGAGGTCCAACTGACCTTGTAGGAGTCTCCTCCTGTTGCTTCATCTTCTCATAGGTAAGGCGTACCTTCCGACTCTGCAACTGCCTAAGCTTCTTGTTATACCACCACTCAGTATGTAGCTCAACTGTTCTGTTAATTGCCTCTAAAGATGGATCCTGATGATCATTCCAATTAACCGGGTCCAACTCTGCTCCTTCTACTGTATTATAATCTTCTCTTAGCACATCTTCATCCTCTTCCAACTGATCCGGAATATTGAAATTCTTCCATTTGCATGCCCTCATCATGTCCACTGATAACCTCGAGAAAGCCAGCTTCCTCACATGAAAGTCATCCTGTGCATTGGCCCAAAAATCCTCCAAAGTAGGGATGTGCCTGAATGTTTCTCCTCGAGCCACCTTGATTAGACCCTGGGGATCGAATCCTTGTCTTGCTTTATACCAAGCCAGGTGATATTGTTCTAATTCCTCTCCTGCAGCTGCAAAGGCGGTGGAATTGGGACAACTCTCATTGCCTATCATGAGTGAGAAGGTAACTCCTGTTTCACCCCTCTGTTTCATCATTTTATCATACTGCTCAAGTTGCCTAGCCAACTCCAACAAAACTATCTTATCGGGCGGGTACCTTGGAAGCCTCTTGGGACAAGTTGTACACCCAACCACTTGAATATAAGTGAATTGAGGAAACTGAATGAACCAACTCCCAAACTTCTTGACTTTTGCTTTTGCTTCTGGTGAGAGCCTCCTGGCAGGTGCCCCTTGCAGTATCCTTACCATCCTTTAACACTTGCTTGAAAATGAAAAAATGCTTTAACAACTCAATTGAAATGAAATCTATCTCTAACAATTGGAAGTAGAAACCATGCAATAACACCAAGTGTTTTTAATCACCATGCAAGACACAACAATGATAAGAGAAGCAATTTTGGTATTATATTAGCAACAATTTTCTTCAACCCTTTACAAATGAGAGTACATGGCCTTATATAGAGGCTCAAAATTACAATGAGTGGCCAAGATTAAGAGGCAAAACCAACGATCCAGATTTAATCCCAGAAACCCTAATTAGGGTTACCACCTCACCAGCCAATGAGAAGACGCCACCTCATCAATGGACCAATGAGAAAAAAGAAAAGTGGTAACCAATAAGAAGGCACCAAAATGGTAGCCAATCAAAATCAGACACCTATCCCACCCAAAGAGAAAGGAAAATTTGCCACTTGGGCTTACATCAAATGATCTTCTAATACAATTCTATTCTTTTCTTTCATCTTTTTAGCATAAGTAATGAACTTAGCTAACATGTTGTTGATTTCCTCTATGGGAGGGCAAGGTGTATGCCTCATCCTGCGCTCTGCTATGCTCACCATGTTCTCCGCTGCTTGCAGTGTCTTCTTATTCTCCTCTTCATCATCCTTTGCAAACTCGATCAAGGCCTTGAGAGAGGCAAGGAGGTCCAACTGTTTTTCTCTAATGACAACCTTCCCCAACTCATCCAATCTTGACCCAAATTCTGTCTCATTACAATCCTCTTCTTTGATGTCCTCAAAATCAAGTGCAATCCCCGCATCGCTCAACATGCTTGAAATGAGAGTGTCGATGTTTGGATTGTGTTGTGCAATTTCATCCTGTATTTCCTCAAGTAACCTCAATCTGTTAGTCATGGTAACATACCAAGACTCCATAATACTCCTTCCTCCTTCGTTAATCAAATTGGCCTTCACCAAGGATCCCTTTGATATCTCCAAAGCTGCATGTAATCGAGGAATGACCAAGTCACGAATTGGAAGGAAATCCTTCCACATTCCTTCAAATGCTCTGAATTTGTCCCTGAGAGACACCAATGACCTGAAAGTAGAGATAAAGGCAGGCATGAATCTTCGCCCCTCTTGAATTGTACGACTGATCCAATTTCTAGTTCCTTGTTCTTGGACGGATATTACTTCTTGACTGTTCTCACTGCACTGTGGAAGAGCGGTCGGATGCACCTGGTGGATAGGCTAACTGTCTCTCCAATACTTGTTCTCAAACTCCAACTGTGCATTTCTTTCATTTGCTATTCTCAACCTCTCCCTTATCGAAGCAAGGCCCTCTTGAACCTCCACACACTCCATATCATCCGTGACTCTACCCATGTTGTGTTCCACTATCTCATAGTCCTGGGCCACAATTTCACCCATTGTCTTGTTAACCTTTGGAACTGCAATTTGAACCCTTCGATGACCATCACTGCCGTCTCTGATTACCTTTGCCACTGTTCCTGCCATCTGTCTTTGTCCGACATCACCTTCCTTTTCCGCTAACCCTTGAATATCCTCAACTGTCTGGATGGCCATAACCTCACCCCTTGGCATCAGCATCTGTCTTAACCAACGTGGTGCAATGCATCTCCCCACATCTGGATTTGGTTCAGGTAACACACCTTCACCAACAGCCTTGGGCACCCGGTTGCCATCTTCATCTGATGGAGCCTCAATATCAATAGGCCTATCTCCCTCTTCACTAGTGGCTGCCATATCTTCATTAACTTGATTCTTTGAAAGAGGAGAGTACTCCGTACTATAACTATAACCACTTGACTCTGAGGCTCAAGCTAGTCAAGTTGTGATGGCTCATCAACCACCACCACCACAACAACAGCCTCCATGGATTCAACACAACGCCTCACCCATCTTGTTTCAACAATACCATGACTTACCCAAGAATCCTGCCGGATTTTGCTCTAAGTTCTTTGCCAATGACCCTAATCGTACAGCTGAAGAGCATATTAAAGTATTTGAAGATGCATTGTGCAACAGAAGGATTCAAAGTGAAGACGTGGCCTGTAGGCTTTTCCCTTACTCTTTGGCGGAAGAGCCCTATTATTGGTTTGTCAATCTGCCAGTCTCATCTATAACAGGATGGATTCAACTCAGAGAAGCCTTTATTGGAAAATTTGGCATGCCTACCACACCATTGGAGTTGCATAGGTTGTTTGTGGACATCAGGAGACAAGATAAAGAGTCAATTAGTTCCTTCAATAATCGTTTCCATAAGGCATACACAAGACTACAAGCCCCTTACACAATTCCGGAAGCTAGTGCTTTGGAAGCTTATTATAGTGCCTTAGACAATCAAACTGCTATGTTCACAAGGATGGCAAATCCTCGCCCTACAACACTGAATGAAGCTTACGCTAAAGCGATTGAAATAGGGAAGCAGTTAGGCCAACAAGGATTGGAACCCCAAGGCAATAGATATCCCAACAACCCAATCCCACAGCTTCCATATCAGACACCAAATCAGCTTGTGATACATCCAGGACCACCACTATCTCAAGCACCACCATCAATGCCAATTTATCTACAAGGGGCGAGCTCATCTACAAGGACACAAGAGGAGAAGGAAGAAATGAAGGAATTGATTGAGCAGGTGAAGAAGTTGTCCACAGAGGTGACTTATTTGAGAAATCAGAATAATCAACTCCAGTCCACCCAAAGAAACAATCAAGGAAATTATCAAGGGAATTACCAAGGGAACAATTATCAGAGTGGAAATCATCAAGGAGGGTATCCAAGAAATAACTATGATGGAGGATACCAGAGGAATTATCAAGACCGAGATTATCAAAGAAACAACCAAAGTGGAGATTATCAAAGAAATAATCAAGGCGGTGGTTATCAAAGGAATAATCAAAACAACAACCATCAAGGTGGTGGTCAATCACAAGAACAAGGGTATAACAATCAATCTGGTCAGAGGAAGACATGGAACACTGGCCCAAATAATGGAAATGTGGTGTCGCCACTTGACAATCAAGCTCCAACAGATAGTAGGCCAGTGGAGAGAATTTTTTTAGCTGAGTCTGCCTTGTCCCAATATTGTAGATTCCATGAGACTGATCAACATTCAGAGTTAGGATGTGCTGAGTTCAAAAGAGCATCTAATCTATTTCAGAAAGTGGTGGATGAATCAATGAATCAAGAAGAGATTAAGGTTACGGGATATGAGATTGTTCCATCCCCAAGTTATCCAGAGTGCTTGACTTTTGAAGAGGTTGCATTTCCACCAGAGTTTGAGGCTTATGAAGAACATCAAGGGAAATTCCCTCCCGAGTCAGCTAATGGACCAATAAGTGAAGTAATAGATGAAAATGGATATATTATTGGAACAGACTTTTCTTTCCCACCATTGGGTGATTTTGTTTTAGTTCAAGGAACAGGTGGGAATCAAACATTTCAACAACCAACAAGTAATACAAGGTTTTATCAGAGGAATCATAATAGTAAGAGGAATGATGGACCCTTCACATCCTCAGTGCCTCCGAACAATTTTAATACTCCTCCACATCCCAATGCGAGTAATGTACCAAATCCTCCAAGGGATGCACCTGAATACAGACAAGGGAATCACAATCAGGGTAATGGACAACAGAGTCCTCAGCAAGGTATACAACAAAATAATCAGAATATTCAGGGGTCACAGGGCGGTGCTATGACATCACAAGAAGTTAATAGAGCAAGGATGGTAAACAGTTTAGTGAACAATGAGGAGTTGAAGAGACTTGGACAAAGTTTGATAGAGGAGATGAGGAAGATCAAAATTAGTCTCCCTTTGTTCGAATTATTGAAGGTGACAGAGATTAGGGATACTTTCCTTAATAGCTTGAAGGATAACAAGTCACAAGGGCCTCACACTCCAAGTACAGCATCACCTAGTCAAGCATCTCATGTGGCAGGGAGGTCTCCTCCCAATCCAGTACATGTAATACAGGATGTTCTATGTGGGAACACAACAAATCTATCTCAAGGGATTTCGCATGATGAAGTGAGGAACTCTATACAGGAGGTTACATATGGAGATATCAGTAGTTTCAATAGACAGTCGGAGCCTCGACCGGTCCTTATAGCTCAGGGATTACCGCCAGTAACGCAGCAAACTCAAGAGAGTCAGGATTCAGTAAAGAGTAAAGAAACAGTGCAGATAGAAGAGGCGGTTCAACCAACAGATTTTGGAACAAAGCCTAAACAAGTGCACAAATCACAAGTGGTATTTTATCAAGGGAAGGACGAGCCAGCTCCATTTTTACTATCAGTAAGAATATTTGGGAAGCTTCTCCATAATTGTTTGATAGATTCAGGAGCTTCAAGTAATGTCATGCCTTTGGCTATTTGTAGAAGATTAGGAATCACACCCTTAGGATCAAACAAGAAGGTTACTCAACTGGATAAGACTGAGGTCCCAGTAGTAGGTGAATTACACAACATACATATGCAGTTGGCATCTGATCCAAGGATGGAACATATGGTGGATATTTCAGTGGTGGATGTCGCTGATTCTTATGGTTTGATTCTAGGAAGGGATTGGTCCAGAAGACTAAATGGATACATGGCAACTGACTTTTCCCATATGTGGCTCCCATGGAGGGGGTTGGCCAACCAAATCAAGATTGAAAGTACCCCAAGATTGAGATTGACAGTTATTGAATACGGGGAACCTAATGAAGTATTGTTTGCAGATGCAGGCATGGGCGTCTATAAGCCTAAGAAAGTAGAAGTGTTGACATTGAATATCATAAGTGAAGCAACGGAGTCAACGGAAATGCTGGTTGAGTCAGATCCTGACACTTCATCCGATGAGGGTGAAGGAATGTTTGAGAATTTTAGAAGTTTTGTGTTGAGAAATGTTCAACAGGGTGTAGAGTTGGGTAATAGGACATCAGTGAGAGACTTATTATTACCCAACTGGTGTCGAATCCACAATGCCTACCATTCAGAATTATCTTGCTCTTTATGCAGGGTTGCATTAGATCAAGTGGAGATGAGAGTCCCCGGGGCCTTGAAGCAAGATGAACAATATGGAAAACAAAGGATCGAGATTTCACAAGTTGATGGGGCGGAAAGTAGTAGGATGGGTGGAGCAAAGAATCAGACCACACCACCCAACTCAGAAGTGGTGAAGAATGAAGAATTGAGCAAGATTAAGAGTTTGCAAAGGGATCTACCAGAAAGTGATGGAGTTTGGACGTTAAGATTTGATGGATCTAAAACCAAGCAAGGAGCTGGAGCCGGATTTGAGTTAGTCAGCCCAACAGGGGCAACATATTTGGCAGCACATAGATTACAATTCCCATGCACTAACAACATGGCGGAATATGAAGCTTTAATTCTAGGCTTGTTGTGTGCTATTAAGAAAGGTGCTAAGATACTCCATTTGCTTGGGGATTCATACTTGGTGACTGAGCAAGTGAAGCAGAAGTTTACTTGTCATGATAAGAGATTGAAAAGATATAGAAACAGAGTGTGGGATTTGATAGAGGACTTTGATGCCTTCAATATCAAGTTTAGCTATAGAGCAAATAATCAGGTGGCTAATGCTCTCGCGCAAGCTGCAAGTTCACTAGCACCAATCAAGTTGGAAGGATTGAAGAAATTTAAAGTTGAGTTGGCCTCAGTCCCATCAGTACCGGACAATGTCAAGAACTTCCAAGTATTTGAAGACGATAGACACATTCTTAAGTTCTTGACCAATTCAGATGTCTTCACAGCACAAATCATTGATGGAGAAATAGATGAAGAAGCGGAACTCAATCCGGAAGAGATTATGAACTTGAAGACAAATACCATTCCGAAGGGAATGATTGAACTGGAAAGAATATTTGATTTGGATCAATTCAATAAGGTATCATATCAACCTACAGGGGGTGATGAGTGCGAAAAGGTGAATATCGGAACAGAGGATAGTCCTAAAATTGTCCACATTGGGAAAGTTTGTACACTCAAGGAGAAAGCTGATATACTGAGTTTGATGAGAGAATTTCCAGATGTGATTGTTGGGGGTATGGAGATTTGAAGACGTATGACCCTTCTATCATCACACATACAATCCCATAGAAAGAAGGGAGTAAGCCATTTAGACAACGACAGAGGCCTGTCAATCCTTTGCTTGAGCCATTAATTTTCCAAGAAGTTAAGAAGCTGTTAAATGCACGGATCATCTTCCCAGTGAGGCATTCAACGTGGGTCGCCAATCTTGTTCCTGTCAGAAAGAAAAGTGGGGAAATAAGGCTATGCGTTGATTTCAGAAATTTGAATAGAGCATCAGAGAAAGATAACTATCCATTGCCATCACTAGATGAAGTTTTGTAAGTGGTGAATGGAGCACAAATGATGACGTTCATGGATGGATATTCAGGATACAACCAGGTGATAGTAGAAGAGGTAGATAGATTGAAAACGGCTTTCACCACCAAGTGGGGAACGTTTGCATACAGGAGGATGCCTTTTGGCTTAATCAACGCTGGTGCAACATTCCAAAGGGCCATGGATTATGCTTTCAAGGATTTAAAAGATAAGTGTATCATCATCTACATGGATGATATCACGGTGTTTTCAAAAAATAGAGAGGATCACATTTTGGATTTGAGAAAAGTTTTCACAAGATGCAGAAGGTTTGAAGTTTCTTTGAATCCAAAGAAATGCATGTTTGGAGTAACAGAAGGAAGGCTTTTGGGACATGTAATTTCAGAAAAAGGAATCATGATAGATCCAGAGAGAGTAGAGGCTATTTCCAAACTTGGCCTTCCAGCCAGCAAGAAAGAACTGAAGTCCTTCTTTGGAAGGATCAACTTTGTGAGAAAGTTCATATCAGCATTTGCGGAGATAGTAAAGCCAATGAATGACATGCTAAAAAAGGATGCAAAGATGGATTGGACTCCAGCAGCGAAGAAAGCCTTTGAAGAGATAAAACAAGCTATTGTTAATGCACCAGTCTTAGTGAGTCCAGATTATGAGAGGCCATTCAACATATATTCTTTTGCCTCCGATCATGCCTGTGCAGCCATCTTGACTCAGAAAAATGAAGAAGGTGAAGAGCATCCGATTGCATTCATGAGTGCACCCTTTCGAGAAGCAGAATTGAATTACCCAAATGTGGAGAAACAGGCTTATGCCTTGGTGAAAGTGATGAAGAAATTCAGACACTATATCTTGAGAAGTAAAGTATATGCAATTGTGCCTGACATCGCAGTAAAGACCTTATTAATGCAAAGTGAACTTGGAGAAAGGAGAGGAAAGTGGGTCGCCACTATCCAAGAATATGATGTAGAAATTCAACCAATAAAGTTGGTCAGAGGTCAACAGTTGGCACAAACATTGGCATCAGAGGGACCCGGATTTGTTCAGCAGGTATTTGAGTTGGAAGATGTGCGTCCTGATGAATGGTATCAGGACATTGTTAATTATTTGTTAAATCACCGATGTCCATCACACTTGAATCTAGTACAAAAGCGGGCATTAAAGTTCAAGAGCAAGAGGTATATGTTACAAGGAGCAGTGTTGTATAAACAAAATCATGAGGGAATATACTTCAGGTGTGTTGGAAAAGAAGAAGCTAGAAATATTTTGGAGCACTTTCATGACAAGTGGGGAACGGGACACGGATCAGATTTGGCCACAGCACATTGGATACTAAGAGCAGGATACTACTAGCCAACCCTATTCAAGGACACTCATGAACATGTGAGGATTTGTCATATCTGCCAAACTTCAGCAAAGAAGGAGAGGAACCCTGCCATGCCTTTACAACCAGTCACTGAGGTGAGACCTTTCGCGATGTGGGGACTTGACTTCATTGGTCCCATCAACCCACCTTCCTCAGCACAACACAGGTATATTCTAACCGCGACTGACTACTTTACTCGGTGGTCAGAAGCTCAAGCTTTTAAGAATTGCACTGCTGAAATCGTCATAAAGTTCTTAGAAGAGAGAATCACTACAAGGTTTGGATGTCCTTCTGCTTTTGTATGTGATAATGGTTCTGCTTTCATTTCCTTGAAGTTTCCTAATTGGGCTTTTGATCATGGGATTGTTTTAAAATTTTCATCAGGATACTATCCCCAGGGAAATGGCCTAGCTGAGTCTACAAACAAAAACCTTTGACTGTGATTAGAAAACTCCTGGATAGGAACCCAAGGGATTGGCACACTCAGCTGAGGTATGCTTTGTGGGCAGATAGAATAAGAGTTAAAGAGTCCATAGGAATTTCCCCCTACCATCTAGTTTATGGACAGGATCCTGTGTTCCCTATTCAACTGAAAATCCCAACTTTGAAATTTATACAAGAGCATTATGATGAGAATGAAGATAGAGTCCAAGCCAGGTTGACTCAATTGATGCAATTAGACGAGAAGAGAAATGAAGCCCTAGAAAAGTTTGCAAAACATCAAGGGGTAGTGAAACGTTGGTTCGATAGAAGATCGCAAAACAAGGCCTTCAGGATCTCTGATTTGGTCTTATATTGGGACAAAGCCCATGAAAAGAAAGGACAACATGACAAATTTGATAAACTATGGAAGGGTCCTTTCCAAATTGCTGAAATCATCGGGGATAATGCATTTAAGCTCAAGACACTCACTGGTAGGGATGTCCCGTTGCCTGTCAACGGGCAATTCCTCAACCATTATTTCCAAGCTTAGGACTCCATCTGGAGCCCTTGTCTGTAAATAGTAGTTTAGTTCGCTTTCAGTTGTTAGTATAGTTTGCTTTCTATTCTTAGAGTAGAGTTTGTCTTGGACCATTTGGCCCAAGGGTTAGAGTAGCTTTCCTTTCAGTTGGTTAGAGTAGTTTCCTTTAGTTGTTTAGTTTAGGTGTTTGAGGGAGCTCAGTGCTTAGTTTGCACCAAGTCACTTGACTTGGGATCTTTAGCTTCCCTCAGTTTGAGAGCAGTTTTGGTCTTGGAGCTTTGCAGCGCAAAGGGGGTCCATGTTATCACTCGTGGGCGAGATGTATAGATTTTACACTTTTGGTGACAAAGCAGGAGTCCGTCTTGTTCATTTCTTGAATACATTTGGCAAGGTTCGGGGATTTTAGGGTTTGCTTAGTCGTTGATCTATGGTAGGACTTGTACTAAATCTGGGTCAAATTCAATAGTGGTTCTTGAGCTACCTTTGACATGGTTACAACATTATACTTACACTTAATTGCTCTGAGTTCTTGGTGTTTCGAAGTGAAGTGGACTTAGTGAAAATCATACACCTGCTTCAGCGCCACTGTGGTCTTCCAAACCCTCCGCAGACTTCATTGCCTACAAGCCAAACAAAAGATTGAAAAGGGAAAAGAAAGAAATATTATGAGAAAAAGGGGTGAAACAGGAGTTACCTTCTCACTCATGATAGGCAATGAGAGTTGTCCCAATTCCACCGCCTTTGCAGCTGCAGGAGAGGAATTAGAACAATATCACCTGGCTTGGTATAAAGCAAGACAAGGATTCGATCCCCAGGGTCTAATCAAGGTGGCTCGAGGAGAAACATTCAGGCACATCCCTACTTTGGAGGATTTTTGGGCCAATGCACAGGATGACTTTCATGTGAGGAAGCTGGCTTTCTCGAGGTTATCAGTGGACATGATGAGGGCATGCAAATGGAAGAATTTCAATATTCCGGATCAGTTGGAAGAGGATGAAGATGTGCTAAGAGAAGATTATAATACAGTAGAAGGAGCAGAGTTGGACCCGGTTAATTGGAATGATCATCAGGATCCATCTTTAGAGGCAATTAACAGAACAGTTGAGCTACATACTGAGTGGTGGTATAACAAGAAGCTTAGGCAGTTGCAGAGTCGGAAGGTACGCCTTACCTATGAGAAGATGAAGCAACAGGAGGAGACTCCTACAAGGTCAGTTGGACCTCAAGGTGGTAATAGTGGTCAGAAACAGCAGCAAGCAGTTAAGAATAAGAGAAGGGGTTTGGAAGTTGAAAAGAATAAGAAACATCTTGAGCCTCAAACAAAGAAGCAGAGTACAGTGCGATCAAGACAAAGTGTAGCTGGGGCTCGGGGCCAGGAGGTGGATATAGGAAATCAAGGAGCGGCAGTAGAGGTGAGCTCTAGTTCAGAGTCAAGCGGTTATAGTTATAGTACGGAGTACTCTCCTCTTTCAGAGAATCAAGTTAATGAAGATATGGCAGCCACTAGTGAAGAGGGAGATAGGCCTATTGATATTGAGGCTCCATCAGATGAAGATGGCAACCGGGTGCCCAAGGCCGTTGGTGAAGGTGTGTTACCTGAACCAAATCCAGATGTGGGGAGATGCATTGCACCACGTTGGTTAAGACAGATGCTGATGCCAAGGGGTGAGGTTATGGCCATCCGGACAGTTGAGGATATTCAAGGGTTAGCGGAAAAGGAAGGTGATGTCGGACAAAGACAGATGGCAGGAACAGTGGCAAAGGTAATCAGAGACGGCAGTGATGGTCACCGAAGGGTTCAAATTGCAGTTCCAAAGGTTAACAAGACAATGGGTGAAATTGTGGCCCAAGACTATGAGATAGTGGAACACAACATGGGTAGAGTCACGGATGATATGGAGTGTGTGGAGGTTCAAGAGGGCCTTGCTTCGATAAGGGAGAGGTTGAGAATAGCAAATGAAAGAAATGCACAGTTGGAGTTTGAGAACAAGTATTGGAGAGACAGTCAGCCTATCCACCAGGTGCATCCGACCGCTCTTCCACAGTGCAGTGAGAACAGTCAAGAAGTAATATCCGTCCAAGAACAAGGAACTAGAAATTGGATCAGTCGTACAATTCAAGAGGGGCGAAGATTCATGCCTGCCTTTATCTCTACTTTCAGGTCATTGGTGTCTCTCAGGGACAAATTCAGAGCATTTGAAGGAATGTGGAAGGATTTCCTTCCAATTCGTGACTTGGCCATTCCTCGATTACATGCGGCTTTGGAGATATCAGAGGGATCCTTGGTGAAGGCCAATTTGATTAACGAAGGAGGAAGGAGTATTATGGAGTCTTGGTATGTTACCATGACTAACAGATTGAGGTTACTTGAGGAAATACAGGATGAAATTGCACAACACAGTCCAAGCATCGACACTCTCATTTCAAGCATGTTGAGCGATGCGGGGATTGCACTTGATTTTGAGGACATCAAAGAAGAGGATTGTAATGAGACAGAATTTGGGTCAAGATTGGATGAGTTGGGGAAGGTTGTCATTAGAGAAAAACAGTTGGACCTCCTTGCCTCTCTCAAGGCCTTGATCGAGTTTGCAAAGGATGATGAAGAGGAGAATAAGAAGACACTGCAAGCAGCGGAGAACATGGTGAGCATAGCAGAGCGCAGGATGAGGCATACACCTTGCCCTCCCATAGAGGAAATCAACAACATGTTAGCTAAGTTCATTACTTATGCTAAAAAGATGAAAGAAAAGAATAGAATTGTATTAGAAGATCATTTGATGTAAGCCCAAGTGGCAAATTTTCCTTTCTCTTTGGGTGGGATAGGTGTCTGATTTTGATTGGCTACCATTTTGGTGCCTTCTTATTGGTTACCACTTTTCTTTTTTCTCATTGGTCCATTGATGAGGTGGCGTCTTCTCATTGGCCGGTGAGGTGGTAACCCTAATTAGGGTTTCTGGGATTAAATCTGGATCGTTGGTTTTGCCTCTTAATCTTGGCCACTCATTGTAATTTTGAGCCTCTATATAAGGCCATGTACTCTCATTTGTAAAGGGTTGAAGAAAATTGTTGCTAATATAATACCAAAATTGCTTCTCTTATCATTGTTGTGTCTTGCATGGTGATTAAGAACACTTGGTGTTATTGCATGGTTTCTACTTCCAATTGTTAGAGATAGATTTCATTTCAATTGAGTTGTTAAAGCATTTTTTCATTTTCAAGCAAGTGTTAAAGGAACAGTAGTGATAGATGGTTAATTGCATGGTGATATTGGTAGATGTTTGATAGGGATTCTATACTAGGCCACTAGCATCTTGGCGGCTTGTCAAGGAGCCTTGTGTGGTAATCTAGTCTTCTTTCGTTAGAATTATTGCATCTGTGGAGGTTACGCCACTGGTATGTCTTCATTAGGTTGATTCCCGTCCATTTGCCAATCTTTCCATCCTTAGGAGTAGAGGTAATCAGTAACTTAGTAGTTGAAGTTGAGAATTAGAAGTTGGAAAGTGAAGTTTGAGAGTTTGAAAAGAGCAAAGTTGAAAATGATATAAATTGAGAGATCATTTGAAAAGGTTGCGAAAGCTAGAAGTCTTATCACCATCATAGTAAGAGTTAAGATATTTCCGAACAAAACAACGTAAGCCCGCTGAAGTGATTACCAGCAAATCACATCATTATAACTGAGTTAGTATCCATAGGTGTAAGGAACCTTGGAGTATTCTTATATACTTTTCAAGAGAGGGTTGAGTGTTTGGTACGCCGTATCAAGTATTTCAATTGCTATATGTTATGTAGTGGTACAAAACTCACATCAACAATTATGCAGAACTAGAATTGCATGTTGAGTTCTGGAATTTCGTGTTGAGTTTGGGAACTTTGCATGTTGAGTTCCAAATTCGTTTGTTGAGTTCAATTTCCTTTATTAGAAAGGCTTGGCCATTATTCTCAACACACAGGTTTGGAGAATTTTCGTGAAGGATTCAATTTGGAGAAGATTTTCTGAAAGCTTGGATTTGTCTTCGTTTTTGGTCATCGTCGAATTTATCTATTTGGTGTTTGAGGTAGGATTTTGAATCCTTTTGAAAAGCTTGTCTTCTTCATGCCTATTATTCATGTGATTATTTTCTTATTTGAGATTTGGCAAACTAGATTCATCTTGTATAAATTTTGTGGAAACATTTGAATTGGGGTTTCATCCTTGAGGGTTTTTGCATGTGTGATTTTTTTGGTAAATTCTTAATGAAGAAAATCAGCCTTAGGAATTGGAGAAAAATTATTTACCATTAGAATTGTCTCTCTATGTTGGCTTCTTCATTTTATAAAATTCTTCTTGAAAGTAAAACCAGATTTATTTGAAGAAGTTATTTTATATAAAAATATATATTGCATATGAGAATAATTTGTTTATAATTAAAAGAAATTGTCTTCAGAAGAATTGGTTGAAAATTTATGTTTTAGAAAAACAATTATGTATAAAAAAACGAGAGATAAGAAGATATTTTTATTTATTAAAGTAAATAATTATCTTTATTAAAAAAAATATGTTGTTTGTATTTTATTTGTAAAATAAAAATAAAGAAATTGTTGATCTCTTAATTTTCCACTGAGAAAATTAAAAACAAAAAAGACAAAAAAAATATATACAAAAAAATATCGTATGGGTGGCGGGCCACCACCCCTGCCCCCATAGATCCCTTTTATGGGGCGGCGCTTTAAGCGAAACCCATCCCCCATACTTTGCGTGGGTGGAAAAAAAAGTTAGGAAAAGAGAATAGAGGACGGGGTGGGCCACGTACCCACCATGAAATTTACCTTTTTTTTAATTAATGTTTTTCTTAGTAAATATTAAAGTTTCTTTAAAAAAATTTAATTTGTTTTATTATTATTTTAATTTAAATTATTAAAGTTTATTTAAATTTGTGTTGTAGTTTATTTTAAATTAGTTTATATAATATATATATAATCTAATTTAATTTAATTTATAATTAATAATTAATAATTATAATACTAATTACTTGCTTTTAGATAAATATAAGTGAATGCAAATGTCAAAGGCCGATAGGCCAATTTGTCATTTGTCATTTATCTACATTAGATAATTTAGAATTAACAGTTACAAGGAGCTAGGGATAACATTTGTGAAAATTTAGTAGACAATTCATGATTTATTTCAATAACCTCATGCATGCCATCAAAATCTTGAGGATCAACATCATTTGCATTATTAACATTGTTATCATCATCAAGAGTATCTTCATCATCTAAATTAATAACAATAAGTTTCCTAATATGAAAAGAACAATCATCATGTTTAGAGAGTATAATTTCTTTAGATTAACTTTCTACCTATGCATAGGTTGGTCAAAGGGAATCAAAGCAATATGAGGTGTTTTAGGGGTGGAAATGGTTTGGGAAGTTAACTCACAGGCCCTAGCACGACGTCTATGGTGGCAGTCATGAGCACATCAATTGCGTTTGGTTTTGCTTGATATTTGAGAAGGTTTCGGATCATTCAACATCGATTCCTTTTGTTCTTTAGGAAGAATGAAGGGCACCTCACTAGATTGAGAGATAGAGGATGTCGAATGTTTGTAGGATATAGGAGGTAGAACAGAAGCATAGGTAGGAGGAGTAGGAGGTGCGGGAAGGAATCTAGATCTAGGGCATCGAGTTGGGACATCCTTCGGAATGCTCAATTCAGAAATCTTTTGGGCTTTAGGTTCTTGGTATGATTTTGGTAAGATAAAAAGAGATGATCTTGGTGAGGTTGTAATGGTTGAGGCATGGTAGGCCAAAAGAAGTCAAGGTCAAAGTTTCCATGGATCGCTAAAGGCTGATAGAGACTATCATTGTTCGTGATGATTTCTCCATTATGGAGAAATTTCAAACACTTATGGATAGGAGAGACAATAGCTTGCATGGAAGTACGGTAAGGAAGACAAAGTCTCGTTTGGAATTGATAGAATGTTGAAATGACAACAAAGGTGACATCTAAGTATTTCTTACCAACTTCAACAAGAAGAGTGATGGAACTATGGGTAGGACAAGTAAAACCATTAAAAGTCTGAAAAATTACATCTGATTTGTTATAGGAGTCTTGATGAAATTGTCTTGTGTAAAGATGTTCCTAAGTTATAACATTCATCATGCAAGTAGGATCAGTATGCACCCCTCAAGAGAACTTATCATTAATCTTTGTAGAAATATAAAGAGGACAATTAGGTGCGTTAATAACCTCCTTAGGATCAAATGTAATGCAAAGCTCAAGTTTAGAATTAGGTTTGGGTTTAGATTGAGATTGATCAATGAGATTGGCAACATTATTGACCACAATACACATATTATCATGATTCATGGTGGTGGGTTTGTTAAGCACAAAAACATTGGTGGAAGAAGGCAATGTTGTAGGAACCCTTCAAGGCTCTAACTGCTGAACCAAATTGTATTTGTTTTATTTTCTTATTTATTTTCTGATTTTTTTGTGTTTTTTAAGATTTTGAACATAAAAAAACAATACAATACTGAAACTAACTTATAGGAATTGAAGAATTCAACTTCCATAACAACTCTTTACATAATAATTCATCTCTAAGGCATCGTATGCAATTAAAAACTTTCATTGAAGAAGAGTACACTAAAAAAGCAACAACTCGACAACACAAGGAACCTGATTTTTTTATCCAATCTGTTGTTGGTGATGGCGATTTGACTCCCTATTGGTAATTTGACTCCCTATTGCAGATATTCTCCCTAAGAGCCTTTAGAATGTCCTGGTTCTCCTATAACAAATCTCTAGCACTAGGCACTCTACTGTCACTTAACAACAGATCCATGAAATTGAGTGCCTCATACCCATATAATGCCATGAAAGGTGACATCTGTATGGACGTGGTAAGTGGAATTGTAGCAGTACTCACATAAGTAAATCCACTTGACCCATGCCTTTTGCTTCCCTGCTATGTAGTTCCTAAGGTATCCCTCCACCCATTTGTTTACAATCTCTGTCTGAGGGTGGTAGCTATTACTCGGAGTGAGATCTATCCCGCACAGTCTGAACAACTCCTACCAAAAATGACTCATGAATCCACTATCCCTGTCACTGACTATACTCCGAGGTAGGCCATACAATATGAATACCTCACGAAAGAACAATTTTGCCTTCTGTATAGCAGTGTACATAGCCACGATCAGAAAGAAGTGAGTGAACTTAGTAAGCCGATCAACAACCACATATATATAGTCTTTTCCCTAGGCCCTCGGTAGAACTGTGATGAAATCCATAAACCAACACTCCCACTTCCTATCAAGAATCAGAAGTGGCTAAAGAAAATTTGCTGGGCAAGAGTGTTCCTGCTTATTCTACTAGCAGGTAGGACACTCCCTAACATACTACAACACCTCATCTTTGAGCCCTTTCCAAGTAAAGCGCTCTCTAATCTGCTGGTAAGTTTTGTAGAAACCAGGATGTCCTGCCATAGGTGAATCATGATAAGTCCTCAACACAATCTTCCTCACCTCTTATCCTGGAACCAAATAAATGTGCCCTTTATGAATGATAAGCTCATTCACAAGGGTATATCCATTGTCCTGTATGGCTCCATCAACCAATCCCGATGCCCACATATCCTTTGCATACTCTGCAAGGATCAAGTGCCTCCAATCCTTAGCTATATTTGTCATCATGCTCAAGTGGGGTCTACGTGACAAAGCATCTGTTACAACATTCTGAGTCCCCTTGAAATATGTAATCTCAAAGTCATAGGATTGCAACTTGCTTACCCACTTATGCTGCTTGTCATTCAAATCTCGCTGCCCCAAGAAATGTTTCAGGCTATTATGATTTGTTTTGATGCAAAATTTGCTGCCCACTAAGTATTGCCTGAATTTGGCCAAACCATGCATTATGGCCAACATTTCCTTATCATAAATGCTGAAGCTACGCTCAGGTCCCCCAAGCTTCCTTCTCTCATATGTAATTGGGTGCTTTTCCTACATAAGAACTGCTCCAACACCCTCTCCAGATGCATCACAATGAAGCTCAAATGGCTTACTGAAGTCTGGCAAGGCTAACACTGGACAATAAGTCATCAACTCTTATCAAAACACTCTTGTGCCTCAGGAGTCCATAAGAAAGCTCCCTTCTTCATCAAATCAGTCAAAGGTGTTGCATGCCTAGAATACCTACCGACAAATCTCCTATAGAACCCACACAATCCCAAAAGCCCCCTCAATTGTGTAAGGTTCACCGGTGTAGGTCACTCAGTGATAGCAGGGATCTTCTTAGGATCCATGTGCACGTCCTCTGCACTGATGATGTGACCCAGGTATAACAACTCTGACATACCCAAATCACATTTCGATTCCTTTGCATACAAGGACTCCCTGCTAAGAATGCCTAACACTGTGTCCAAGTGCTGCATTCTCATCCCATGTTTTACTGTACACAAAGATATCGTCAAAGAAGACCGGAACAAATTTCCTCAACTGAGGTTGAAAAACCCTGTTCATTGTGAACTGGAAAGTCGCAGGAGCATTTAGCCCAAATGGCATAACTATAAACTCGAAGTCACGACAATGACACCTGAAGGTTGTCTTCTCTACATCTTGTTCCCTCACTCTAATTTGATGATACCCCGATCTCAAATCGATCTTTGAAAAGAAGCAGGCACCATGGAGTTCATCTATCAACTCATCTATCCGAGGGATGAGGTACCTGTTCTTGATTGTCTTTCTATTTAGGACCCTGTAATCAATGCACATCCCAAGTGTGCCATCTTTCTTCTTCACTAATACCACTGGCTAAAGGAGACTTACTTGGTCTAATATGGCCCATGGCAAGTAACTCCTTGATGGTCTTTTCTATTTCATCCTTCAACTGCTTTGGATGCCTGTAGGGCGTGATCATAATGTGTTTGACACCCTTCTCTAACTCAATGATATGCTCAATGCCCCTATCAAGAGGTCTACTAGGTGGGATGTCATTGAACACCTTAGTATGATTAACTCTTAACTCCCGTATATCTGGATTATACTCTGGCTTTTGTTGACCCTCCTGTGATGGCATCAAAGTACGAGTTGCCCACTCCACTTGATCATGTCTCAACAAACTCTCCATACGTTTGCAAGTCATCATCCTGAACTCATTATCACAGATGGCCTTAAGCACACGAGTCTTCCCATCCAACTGAAATCTCATCTCCATCTCTCTCAAATTGAGAATGAATACCCCAATATCATGTAACCAGCTCATTCCCAATACCAAATCTGTGTCACCCATGGTTACGACATAAAAGTTTGTCTTGAATTCAAAGTTGTTGACCTTTAGAGGTAAACCTGTAATCTTCTTGTCACACTTGAGGACGTAGCCATCAGTTACCCTCACTCTCAGGCCTCCAAACTACTTTGTTTGTATCCCACGCCTCCCAACCAACCTCGAATCAATGAAATTATGAGTGACACCTGTGTCAAACAAGGCGATAACTCGCTGTCCTGCTAATACTCCTCATCCTAAATGATCCCTCTTGTTGTACACTTGTGAGACAGGCCTCCTTAAGTCTTCTCTCAACTTCCCTATCATGATATTTCATCTTAACCAAGTTTCCAACTTCTGTGCTCCCCTTTTCTTCATTGGATTCCTCAAAATCAGACTGCTGTTCCAAATTTTCAGATTCGGAATCCTCATAAAATGCCCACATAACCCTGTTCGCTTTGCCCTTGGGGTCTTAAAGGACAATCAGGATTTGCATCATATGGCTCTTTGCAATAGAAACACAACTTTTTCTTCCTCAGATCAGTAAGTTTTTCTCTGTCAAAAGGTGCTAAAGTTTTATCTTTATTTTCATTCTTAAAATCAGTCCTCTTCAGTTTCTTGAAAAATGGTCTGCTATCTTTATTTGTAGATGCTTCTTTGGATTGAAATTTGTTAGTTGACATTGCATGCTCCATGCTCCTAGCTTTCCTCATAGCCTCCTGTAGCGTGAAAGGATAAAAAACCTTTATCCAACCTCTCAGCCGTTCAGATAAGCCTTCAATGAACAAAACATTCAACCTTCTCTCGGAGATATTTGGCACCATGATTGCCAACCACTGAAATTCATTGATGAAATGATCTAAGTTCCTTGTTTGTTTCAGCTGAACTAAACCTTTGAAGTAGACTTCAGGATCTTTCTTATCAAACCTCTCCACCAGTCTGTCCATGAAATCTTGATATGTAGTCACTTGATTGTGCTGAAGAGTGACAATGCCATGGTACCACCAATCATGTGCAACTCCCTCCAAATGCAAGGTGGCATATTTTATTGCTTCAACCTCTGTCATAGGCCGCAAAGTTGAAAAAGTATCAAGCTTGTGAATCCAAGCTTGAGCTATCATTCTGTCACTACCATCAAAAGTAGACAATGAAAGCTTGCCCATAGCACACTTCAACTCACTATTCTGCCCCCTAGGTCTTCTGTCCTATCTAACTGCACGGTAGTGTTCTCTTCTTTAAGGATGTATGCAAACATCTCATCCCTGACTTCCTCTACTGGATCTTGAACTTGTTCCTCCTTAACAAAGGTAGGATGTGTAGGCATGTCTGCTGTTCTAGAATGTGTCCTCTGTGCCTGTGGAGAACCTATAGTAATCCTATTATCCTCATGATCCTAGTTCTGTCTAACCGGTAGGTTCATGCGCTCTACCATAGTAATCAGAGCTTGTAAGGCTTGAGCCACGTGCTTCTGCCCTGTAACCATAGCTTTGAAAAACTGTCTAGTTTCTTGATCATCATTGTCCCTATTTCCTCTAGGTGGGCTACCATCGTGCTTGTCACCCATGGTGATCGTCTGCTGGTTTAAAACCTGTTCACCTTCGAGTAGAGCTCTCTTGCGAGTATAATATCTGTGAGGTCTGACTTCTGGTGGATGCATATGAATCCTTAACCCTCAGGATGACATGATTTAGCTCTAATACCAATGTAGGAACCCTTCAAGGCTCTAACTGCTGAACCAAATTGTGTTTGTTTTGTTTTCTCATTTTTTTCTAATTTTTTTGTGTTTTTGAAGATTTTGAACATAAAAAGAATACAATATTGAAACTAACTTTTAGGAATTAAAGAATTCAACTTCCATAACAACTCTTTACATAATAATTCATCTCTAAGGCATCGTATGCAATTACAAAATTTTATTGAAGAAGAGTACACTAAAAAGCAACAACTCGGCAACACAAGGAACCTAATTGTTTTATCCAATCTGTTGTTGGTGATGGTGATTTGACTCCCATTTCCAACGATTGATGTATTGCATTCCACACACCCCCTTTCTAATAGGAATTGCCAATAAATAAGCCCTCAAATAATTAAATCGCACCTATATGGAAGTGTGCCCAACAAGTAGAGGTACAACATCAATAAATACTGATGAGTATGGCTCGTGTAAGCCAATAAACAATTGGAATAAATACTAAACAATCTTCCTTTGAATCTACAAACTCAAACTACACAAATTTTATTCAACTTCTCTGAATTTTTCCAATTGAAGTACAAGTTCATTGGATATATCACTAGCTCAGATGGTTGCTCATGGAAGAACGATCTTCTCTAATGGCGGGAAAAAGCTTGCAAAAACCCTTGTTTCTCCAGAGCCAACTTCAATTCACAAATTTCAATAATCAACATTGTCATAATGAGAATGAGCTCTTAAGTCCCTTTTATTCTTTTCTTGTGAGAGCTGAAACACTTTCTTGGCCAATGTGGGATAAAAGATTTATTCCCACTTTTAATTTTTTCACTTAAAACTCTATAGTTAGTGCACAATTAATTCTTTTTCAAATTAATTGTTCACTTGGCCCCATCTATGATAACTTGACCCTTCATTTAAGTGACTGAAATTATAATATAAAATTATATTATAACTTAATAATATAAGCTCAAAACTATTAATATTTATTTTAGCCAAATAAATATTGATATCTCCATTATTACTCATCTTTGTATGTCGTCTGAATTGGGAGTTGACATGATTAAGCCACATACGACCATACCCCATTTCTAAAAATAGCAGGGGTCCCTCTCCGAACCTCTCAAAACTTACTATAAATAGAAAAACGTACTATAAATAGCAACTACTGCATTTGGAGTCTTGGAGACCTCGAACAAAAGCCAAACCTGCAAAACTCTGACCACTAAAGAAGATGCATCCCTCAAGGGACCCTCTAACCAACCTCATTAGCCTACGAGGGCCAATTAATAGGCTAATCCCTCGAACTCCGATACTCACATGAAAAATGGGGACATTACAAATGTGGTGGGCTCAATGCTATTGGTAGAATGAGAAGGCAAAGGATTTGTGTAGATTTGCAAATTTTGGTTAGAGGGTGCAATGGATTTGTTTCTTTTATCAATCACACCCTCAACAGTTATGGTGTTGGATTCAATAAGGTCTTCGATAATGTTCTTCAAATGGAAACACCTCTTAGTATCATGGTCATGTTAACAATGGTATTGATAAAAGGCTTTGGGATCATGGGAAGTTGGCAATAGTTTGGAAGGGTCAATCAGTTTGATGGAAGGAAGTTTCAAAACTTTAGCATTAAGAAACTTCAACATGACATTATGCAAAGATTCAAAAAGAGATGTAAAAGTATGAGATGGTTTAAATACAAATGACAAAGAAGCCATACTTGATGTTGCAATAACCACTTGTGCATCAACATTGTTGGAATAATTGTTGATCTTGATGAAACCATTGTTGGGTTTGTGGAACTTTTGGGTAGATTGTTGAGAGGTATCACTTTTATCAGTTGGAGCCATTGGATTGAATGATTCAAATTGACTCACCGGAAGTTGATAATTATGAAGCACTACACACAATTGAGTAAAAGAAGAAAACTCAAAAAATAGTAAATTATTTCTAACATCTTTTTGCAAATTAGAAATGAAAATATATTGAACATCCATACTAGGCACATGATAAGAAATTTGAGCATGCAAATGCTTAAATCTACCAATAAATCAGTCACTTTTTTCTTAACACCTTGCTTACAATGAATCAAATCAATAAAATAAATTTGAGGACCATTATTATTTTGAAACTGTTGAATGAAAGAATTAACAAGTTTTTGAAACAAATCAATAGAATAAGGAGGCAAACAATAGTAATGTTCTAGGAAACAATTTAGCCATAAGTCTATGATCGTTAGAGAAGTCACTACACAAGGTTTGAAATGTTTTTATGAGTCAAGGGATCACCTTTTCTAGTACGTCTCCAAGTGAGGAATTTTCACGTATTGAGGGATAATGACGTGAATGATATCAAAGGGATAATGGACTAGCAATGTCACAAGTAGGAATGTTGAATTTATATTGGGTCATGGAGGCAAATTGTTGTAAAGATGAAACACTTTGGGCAAGGTTATTAATGGCGGCTTCGGTGGATCCATTGATATTGGACATGTGTGAAAGTGAAGGATTTGGAACACTGAGAAATGGAGGGACCATTGGAATATAAAAGTGTGACATTATGGTAAAAGGTATAGATGATGGTTGGGTACTACATGAAACACTCATAGGAGGAATGATAGGATTAGGAATACTTCCAAGACTAATAAGTGTACAATTAATGTTTTGAATAGATGTAGTAATGATAAGTGGAGTATATGTAGGCACATTAGGCAAGGATGTAGGAATAGGAATAGGATTCTCAACATAGGTATTAGGATTAGAAAGATTAAGATCTTGAACACAACTTTTCGTAGTTGTGAGATTGTTATTGATAAGATGGGATATGCCATGGAACAAATCAACACCATGATCATCATTGTGAATCAACTTCCTCAATCCTTCTACTAAGGGGATTGCTTTACTATTAGAATGCTCTTGACCTAACCATTGCTCAAGTTTCTCAAAATCATGAGAAAGCTTTTGCACTTGGGAAGTATATACTCTTAAGGATTCATCCTCATCATGAGAAGAATGGGAAGAGAGATTCTCAACAATAGTAGGTATGTTATCGGTAGGCATAGAGGTATCATCTACATTCCTATGGAATACATTAGATAACTCAAGGTAAAAGGAAACCTTAAGTCTACAACTTCTCATTAGAATGCTATATGTAGGGCTCAAGGTTATGACACCCATACAAAGCAATGAAAGAAAGATATGTCTAAATAATGCAAACTAGCAAGCAATTGATCTTTTAAACATTTTATGAAGTAAATTATAAACACTTAAATCAGATTTGAAATGGAGAGATATAGACCATGCAACTATTTATCAAGTTCATACAACACAAGATATGTAAATGCATAAAACTTAACAATGTAGATGCAATGCATACAAATCAAGACTAGAGACCAAATCATAATGGAAATATAATGACATCAGGTTCACCAAAATGTAAGGTGAAAAAGAGAGAGATATGAATGTTAATGAGATGAGGATGTTCTCTCTCTTTCACATTACATTAGGAAGGAGAAAGTATCCACTAGGCTTAAGAAAACTCAAGCGCTGAATGGGTGTAAGGTTTTCTCCTTCACTAAGAAATGGATTGATTGATTGATATATTTGGGAATGAAGGAATGAGGGAAATAGGATGCAATAAATTTTTTTTGTAGATGTAGACAAATAATGGACTAATACACAAATTCTAGAACCATGTCTGAGAAATAGATGAAGCCACTAACTTACACACAAAGTTTTGGCTTGATCTGTCTGTCAGGGGCGACCTAGAGTGTAGGGGGCGGCTAGACTCACCCTTGCTTGTGAGAGTTGCCCTTGCTCTGCCAAATGGAGATGAAAATGCTAGGGATTAGAAGTAGATTGTTATGCCTGCCTGTAACTAGATTCAAAACTCCATTACCTATCACCTACACACAGAAAATGGGGAAAATATTGGGAGAAAGGGGTTTGCCTCAGTCAAACCCTTGTATATAAATTAACCTTGAAATTGAATTTGTAATTTCCCCTTTTTGTAATTATTTGGACACTACGTAAATCACTGATTTTCAACTTAATGCAATATGGATTTACACGAATTTATAAATGAAATGACAGGGAATTATGAACACAATTAGTGAATTACGAATCTGACTGGTAATTTGTAATGTCCCCGTTTTTCAGACTTCGGGACTAGCTTGGTTTGGCGACCCTCGCAAGCTAATCGGGTGTTCAGAGGGGGTCAGATTGTGGAGCCAGCATTGGGATTCCATTCTGGAGATTCGGATTATTAGTTATGCTTTTCGTTCGGGTCATTTTGGCCAACTTACTATTTTTAGTAAGTGGGGTATCTGGTATGGCCAAGATTGGCAGGGGGTCTGCATGGAGCGTCAGACATCTCAGGATTGATGTTTCAGTGAATTTCCAGTTTGTGTGACTTACTATTTTTAGTAAGTCTATTTTTAGCAGTGGCTATTTTTGGCAAGGCAGTATCTATTCTCGGCTGGGCAGTTGGTCCTGGTGCTTTGTCAGAAGTTCGATGATTGCAGTCAGACGGTTCAGTGGCTTTTATTTTAAAGGTGTTATTAAATTAAATTATATTGATTTAATTTAATAACTAATGACTTTATAATATTATATCATAAACTGGGAGTATTTAATAAAGCCAATTAAGTGAAATATTAAAAAGTGCTTTTTCGAAAAAGCTATATATTTTGCTCGAAAAAACACTTTCATGGATTCATTATGCAATCATATTTTTATTGGAGTTTGTGAAGAATTGCCCTGGCTAGGGTTTTGAGGACAGATTCCTCTTCTTGGTGATTTGAGCCATTGCCTGTAATGGTGAATTTCACATCTGTTTAGTTCTGAATATCAATTCAATGCTGAGGTATATTGAATTGAATGAAGTTTCATGTCTGGAGTTTGAAGATCTGCAGTTGAAATTGTATTTATTTATACAATGTAATGGAGTTTCTGAATATGTGTATTGAGTGTTGGAGATTATCGGATTTGATGTAAAGTATGAAGTATTGCAGACAGAGGTTATTGAATTGAGCAATGAGTTTGGTTTTAACTTCTTCTACACTTCCCAACGTCACAAGCTGGATTGATTGGTTGGGAAATTCGAAAGTACATTGCTGGTGTGTATCACTTCCTGACAACGTGTTAGTTGGAAGGCTGTAAACCTCATACTGGCATTCACGTGAATACTGGGATTCACGTTTTGGCTTCATTTCAGTGGGGACCATATTTAATAAAGGTGTTGCTTCCAATCTGAGCACTACACGTGCTATTCCTGCAATTCTGGGTAGCGTTTTAACATCAGCAAAGGACATATGTGTGAAGTTTACGGGCGGCTTCATATTCTGGGCACGTGTTTATGATAGAATCAGCGTGCAGCGTTTGGGACAGTCAAATGTTTAATGTTCCAGGTGGCGGTTTCATTACAGACTGTGTTGACAGCTGTAACATACTTTAGCGATTGTTCAGGTGCTTGGATTTATTTATTGAGTTGCTGTCATTGAATTTCTTAGAGGTTTAGCAGAACAATTATTGTTGAAAATTAGTATGCAAGGGTTATTTGATATGTATGGAATATTTTAAGTTGATAGAATATACTTTCAGAATTCGTTGTTGGCAAGTTATAATTGGAAGTAGAGAAAATTATGATATTATTGTTTTAATGATCCTACCATTTGAGCTTGGCAATTTGCAAATTATATCAAATTTAGTATATTGATCCGGATATTCAGAGAGAGCCAACTTAGGTTCTTTACAGTGGTATCAGAGTTTTCTTCCTGCCATCCTATGGGGTCTGGTTACATAAATTTTATGAAGTTATTTTGAAAGTGATCAGCACTTCTATTTCCTAGCTATGGATAGATACAGGAGATCTAGTTCAGCGAGTCGTCATAGCAGTAAGGGAAAAAGAACAGAATTAGATGCTTTGGTTTAAAGCGTTGAGAGATTGAGATTGCATCAGCAGAGACTAGCAGAGAGTTTGTCGGATCCAGCTACGGTAGATAGGGCAATGAGATATCTGACCTCTGCCTTTAGAAGGCCGACATCGAGTTTGTAGGGGAGAAGGCTTGAGTTTTTTCTGATAATTGATCGTGATGCTGATGTACCTTCATCTAGTTCAACACTTGCTATTTCCATTCGCAGTGCTGATGATAGATTTATTGCACCGGATTCAGTGGATGTTTCAGTGCCACTGGAGGATAGTAGTGTTGAGCATCACCGGGTTGAGGCTCCTAGAGCAGTCACTATGGATTGTGCAGAGGCAGCTGATGTTGTAGTCATCTCTGAGTGTTCAGATTCTTCTGTGGAGGGAGTTGTCATTGGAGATGTTTATGTCAGCTATAGTAGTATTACTCCAGTTCTGGAGGCAGTTGCTTCCTCAGTTGAGACCGACGCTTGTATGGAGTCTCCCAGTGGTATGGTTGGTGATCTGGGTATTACAGTGGGGTCACTTGATGTCAGTTCGGGCTCCAGCATTATTGGTGCACAGCTTGGCGATGAGTCATGTGTGCAGAGACACGTGTCCGCAGATGAGATTTCAGCAGATGTTGTGGGAGCTGATAGTTTAGACACATCGGAGGACACTTTCGAGGATGCTGTGAGTTGCATGGGAGATGACACCCTCTGTGAGTTGTTGGGTGATGACTGCGAGGAGAATATGAGCTCTGATAGTTCAGAGATATTTGATAGCAGTCGCAGTATAGGATCAGTACAGGAGACAGTGGTCTATTCTTGTGTTGAGGATGTGAGCATGGATCCTTCGAGTGATGACACTCAGGATGGGAGTGTTGTAGATGATTTGTCAGACGTAATTCCATGCTACAGTATAGTCTATCCACATGTCGACGTTGAGTTGTGTATGCAGCCAGAGTTAGTAGAGGAGATGCAGTTAGAGGATGTGTACACTAGCATTGCAGATATCTCTGATGCTGAGAGTGAGGATGATGAGTGCTGTAGTGTCTCTGGTTTTTTATATCTGACTCTGGGTGTAGATTCAACGTTGTCATACGAGTTCCAGGATTCTATGTTACAGGGACTTACAGAAGAGGACAGGGAAGCTTTCGAGTGGCAGGAGTTTGTTATGACCAGGGCTTCCATGTCTAGAGAGAGGGTTACTCAGTCAGTGACTCATGAGGATGTGTCTCAGGATCTGGATTGTCAGATGGTTGTAGGGGATGAGGTAGCTGGAGATGGTGTTGAGTCAGATTCAGCAGCAGCTTCCTCGGGATTAGATGAGGACATGTCCGATGTTTGTACTCAGAATGTAGAGGTGTACTCAGATGTAAGTACACAGAGAGAGTGATTTTGACGGAAATTTATTGGATATAGCTTCCTCTCATAGTGTGGACAACGCATTTGAGGTTGTTCATAGGAGGCCCATTGTGCAGAGTCATCATGTGACTAGCCAGTTGCGAGTGGGTGAGAGAGATATTACTTCTACACTTGAGCATTTCGATGCCGCTCGTCAATTGTTGGCTGTTAATAGTTGGGGTGCTCCTATGACATATGAGTCCAGCGGTGGTTACCTTTCATTGATAGAGATTCATGCTTTGCATGAAGCTGTCAGGATGTTGAGACAGGATTACTTACAGATGGTAGCCGATCGAGATCACTTAGTTGAGTGGGGTAGTACAGCCTATGAGGCACTGTTGGATCGGGAGGAGGAGGTGAGTGAGCTTACCCAGGAGCTCACAACGACTACTGAGGCTTTGGAGGACACTCAGCGGAATCTTCAGGAGTCGCAGATTCAATTAGAGGAGGTGACCGTGGAGTTGGAGCATTTGCGGTCCACACCAGCCCCAGACCCGGTTCGTTTGCATATTCAGGTGGTTGGTGGTGAGTTTGCTCCTACAATTGGTATCGAGGAACATGATGTTGTGGCAGACACATGTTTAGGATATGGGAGCACTTGGTACGGATGAGGTTGGAGTACCAGTGGAGTCGAGTACTTAGGTTGATCTTTCTCACAGAGTTGACAGCATGGTGCAGTTGGCTGTGCCACATTTACAGAGGGATTAGCTGTGGATTGCGGGGGAGTATGTTGACGCTTCCACATATAATTTCTATTGCACTGAATCTTTTATGGAGTATTTGCTGGAGAGTGCAGATGTACGACAAGACTCTTATGGAGTGTCTGAGGGTATCCTCATCCGAGGCTCTTGTGCTATTCGGAGGTTGGCTGGGAAGATTGTAGAGACTCTTTCTACTATGCTTCCCCACAGAGATTTCGAGGTTGGGTTTGTTGAGAGGATTGCGCAGGGTCCTACCCAGCCTACAGTTATGCGGAGTTAGAGATTGGAGCCATCTTCTGATTCCCAGTTCGGTAATGGTGAGCCAGTGACGGAGATTGGGGTTTCTGACCAGCATTTCACGGTGGGATATGCTCATCATTTTTCTTTTGACCCTCAGGTGGGAGATTTGATCTCATGCAGGGGGCTCCGGTATCCTACCATCCAAAAGGATGGATTAGCACCATCATTTGCAGATGGATTTGGCAGTTGCAAGTTAGATCACTTGCAGTGTCCACACACTCAGAACTGCTTATCAGGTGACAGAATTGTTAACAGTGATCCAGGCACATTTGGTCACTGTTGTTTTCTTAGTGCAGTTGGGTGTGAGTACTTGATTGATAGGGACTCAGATTTTGACGGAGTTGTTATTGCAGATGGGTTGAGTTCCGTTGGGTTGTTTTCAGTATCAGCATCTACAGTTGGTTTACAGCTATTGTTTTCAGCGGTGTGTGTTTTGCTGATGTTGGTTTTTTCTTCACAGGGGTTTAGTGTAGATTGTGATATTACTTGTGACCATCCGTGGGATCCGGGTGGATTGTGATGTTGCTTGTTTTTCCTGATTGCTTGAGGACAAGCAATCTTGGGAAGGGAGGACTGTAATGTCCCCGTTTTTCAGACTTCGGGACTAGCTTGGTTTGGCGACCCTCGCAAGCTAATCGGGTGTTCAGAGGGGGTCAAATTGTGGAGCCAGCATTGGTATTCCATTCTGGAGATTTGGATTATTAGTTCTGCTTTTCGTTCGGGTCATTTTGGCCAACTTACTATTTTTAGTAAGTGGGGTATTTGGTATGGCCAAGATTGGCAGGGGGTCTGCACGAAGCGTCAGACATCTTAGGATTGATGTTTCAGTGAATTTCCAGTTTGTGTGACTTACTATTTTTAGTAGTGGCTATTTCTGGCAAGGCAGTATCTATTCTCGGCTGGGCAGTTGGTCCTAGTGCTTTGTCAGAAGTTCGATGATTGCAATCAGACGGTTTAGTGACTTTTATTTTAAAGGTGTTATTAAATTAAATTATATTGATTTAATTTAATAACTAATGACTTTATAATATTATATTATAAAGTGAGAGTATTTAATAAAGCCAATTAAGTGAAATATTAAAAAGTGCTTTTTCGAAAAAGCTATATATTTTGCTCGAAAAAGCACTTTCATGGATTCATTATGCAATCATATTTTTATTGGAGTTTGTGAAGAATTGCCCTGGCTAGGGTTTTGAGGACAGATTCCTCTTCTTGGTGATTTGAGCCATTGCCTGTAATGGTGAATTTCACATCTGTTTAGTTCTGAATATCAATTCAATGCTGAGGTATATTGAATTGAATGAAGTTTCATTTCTGGAGTTTGAAGATTTGCAGTTGAAATTGTATTTATTTATACAATGTAATGGAGTTTCTGAATATGTGTATTGAATGCTGGAGATTATCGGATTTGATGTAAAGTATGAAGTATTGCAGATAGAGGTTATTGAATTGAGCAATGAGTTTTGTTTTAATTTCTTCTACACTTCCCAACGTCACAAGCTGGATTGATTGGTTGGGAAATTCGAAAGTACATTGCTGGTGTGTATCACTTCCTGGCAATGTGTTAGTTGGAAGGCTGTAAACCTCATACTGGCATTCACGTGAATACTGGGATTCACGTTTTGGCTTCATTTCAGTGGGGAGCGTATTTAATAAAGGCGTTGCTTCCAATCTGAGCACTACACGTGCTGTTCCTGCAATTCTGGGTAGCGTTTTAACATCAGCAAAGGACGTATGTGTGAAGTTTATGGGCGGCTTCATATTTTGGGCACGTGTTTATGACAGAATCAGCGTGCAGCATTTGGGACAGTCACATGTTTAATGTTCCAGGTGGCGGTTTCATTACAGACTGTGTTGACAGCTGTAACATACTTCAGCGATTGTTCAGGTGCTTGGATTTATTTATTGAGTTGCTGTCATTGAATTTCTTAGAGGTTTAGCAGAACAATTATTGTTGAAAATTAGTATGCAAGGGTTATTTGATATGTATGGAATATTTTAAGTTGATAGAATATACTTTCAGAATTCGTTGTTGGCAAGTTATAATTGGAAGTAGAGAAAATTATGATATTATTGTTTTAATAATCCTACCATTTGAGCTTGGCAATTTGCAAATTATATCAAATTTAGTATATTGATCCGGATATTCAGGGAGAGCCAACTTAGGTTCTTTACATAATTCCAAATTCTATGATAATGCGAATGCACTAATGTAATATGTAATAGAAAGTATTTATATATATGATTGTAACTCCAATTGCCACAATGGAATCAATGGATAATTCAATTCTATCACAATTACAACGATGACTGCTATATGTATTTGGCAGTTCGAACAATATATATTTCAATATATGTGTAAATTGACTATCTCTGATTTAGCAATATAAAATATGCACATTACCCTGTGAGTTGTCTCTGATATGCAATTCTTGATGCGTGCTGCTAGTTACAGGATGATTACTTGGCAGAAGAATGTCGTCTCTGATATTCTATTATGGATTATGCAATATTTTGTACTAGAGTTGTCTCTGATATATCAAATATGTTATATGCTCTTGCTTGGTGCCGTCTCTGATCTGCAATTATAATACCTACAATTTGATGTAGGTTGCGCTAGCAACCGTCTATGCTCTGCTCAAGTGAAATCCACAAAGGGATTTCAGTTTATAAAATCAATTCTCAAATCATGCCTTTGATAGTCGATCGGCTTTGGTAAATATAAGTGTCGAAGAGGCACAATGAATAGTTGCCAGTCCTTATCATTTATCGTCATTTGCTAATGATTAACAAATATGATTTGTATGATTATCATGAACCGCCATTTGTTAATGGTTAACAATACAATTTTATGGGTAATCGTATGTCATTGCAATGAAACATAACAGTCGAGTATTGATGGTGAATGAATAGCCATCGCTGAGAATTACCATTACTCATAATAATCATTTATTATTATTATGAGTAATCATTTAGATTATTCATATTAATCATAAATTATTATTGTGATCAAACCATGGATCGATACTGACAATCGATCATGGATAGTACTGATAATGATGCCATTCCTAGCAAGATATATGCGAATATAATGTTGTAGAGATGCATACCCATACATGATAGAATGCTCGGGTATGTACTTGAGAGCATTGTAGCATATATATATATATATATATATCAATCAGTGATATGAGGACTATGGTATAATGGTATGGATGTGGAACATGTATATGTATGCATGTGTATGTGCGTATGCATATGTATGTATGTATATAAGCATGTGTATGTATGTATGTATGCATGCATAGGTATGTGATGGCACATCATGAATGAGTGCATTTATGGAAACATGAGTAGAATGGTGTAATGATTACTACTACGATGCAAAATGCAGAAATATATATAAGACAAAGTATGCTTATTTTCCTTGCCCTTATTTACATTTTTTTTTGTTTGTTGAAATAATGGGATATCATAGAATTGAAATTGCATAAAGGAAAAAGTGTGTTGTTAGTAGTAGAGGCTTGACAAGATGTTATACCTTCACAAGTGTTGAATCGCTCATGAAGATGTATGAAAATTGTCTTGATATAGTCTTGACCTTGGATCTAGGATAGGAAGAACATGAATGCCTTCACACATGCTAGGATCTAGACATTACTTCTTGAATTCTTGAATTGCTTGGATGCTTGCTTGAGGATTGATTTCTTTAATTGATTGTTCCCTCCCAAATTGAGGGAGGTAGATTTGTATTTGTACCTCTCCTAGCCATTTCGAGGCTCAAAAGTTGAAGTAGGCCCATGAGGATTTGAAATCCCACCCAAAATTAAAAGACCGAGTTCCAATTCAAATTTGGGCCCAAGTTAGCATGCAAGGGGTGCCTCCCAATGTATGGGGTGGATTGGGCTACCCCATACGTCTCGAGGTGCCCTTTACAAGGCAAAAAAATCTCAAATTTTAATTGGGGGTGAATTTTGATATGAGGGTTCCAAAAATGTGCGTGAAATTGAGGTGTGATCAAGCATAAAGGGAATGAAACCTTGGACACCGAAATAGGGCCTACTTGTTGATGTGAGTTTTATTCCAATACAACATGCAGAATTAAACACCCAACATTTTAGATTGAAACACTAGATACTCAATCTTCTCTTGAAAGTTGATATAATGTCATTTCTCATGCTAAGCTTGCAAGGTAAGATCATGAAATGACTTCAAGGTTCCTTCAATTGTGGACACTTGCGTAGTTGAAATGATGTGATTGCTGGTTATCACTTAAGGGGACTTACGCTAGTTCATTTAAGACTTGTCAACAATGCACTTCTAAAAATTTTACTTCACAATGTGCAATAAAAATATGTTTTGATTTTCCAACTTTTAACTTCTCAACTTAAACTTAAACTTCTAATTCCTACTATTATTACTTAATCATGAATGCAAATAATTTGTGAATGGACTTGGACTCTACTAGGTGTAATCTTGTTAGCGACTCCACCCACCTAGTGCAAGCTTCTATGGTAGACTCAAATGGTTTTCAAATCAATATCTCCTCGTTAATCCCATCAAATGGATGCAAACTAAAGATTGAATATCAATTGAAGCTAAGTGCTTTGAATCATTGGCTTACCACACAAGGAACACTTACAATCCGCAAGAGGCTAGTGGCCCAGATTTGTCGAGTCAATCAAGTAAACATCCACAATTACTTTCATTCAACTAAACTACTTGAAGCAAATTCTATTATAACAATTTGGAAAGAAATCTAATCTAACAACTTGAAATGAAAATCTATTCTAAATGAGGGATGTAGATCACCATGCAATAATGTAAACTTGACCACAACAATTCACCATGCAAGATACAACAATGAAAAGTAAAGAAAATTTGGCATTATATTAGCAACAATTCTCAAAACTCCTCCACAAATTAGAGGGGTGGGGGTTTATATAGGAGCCCCAGTTACAATGAATGACCAAGGTTGATTTGAAATAAATGGCCCAGATTAAACCATTACAAATCTTAATTAGGGCAACCAAAAACAGCCAATAGAGATGAAGCACCACAAAATAAGCCAATGAGAAAACTCCAAGGCTAGAGGATCAATAGGAAACAAGGAAGCCGCCTGTTCATCATACAACTCATCATCCAACATAAGAATTCCTTTTCCCCTCTTCCTTTTAAGAAAAATCACTAAACTTAAGCAAAATTGCTATAAGTTCCTCCATGTCAATACTAGGAAGTTTGCCATGTTGTATCTCCATAACTTCTAACTTCTCCATGTAGCTGTCCAACGTGTCATCCCAATCTAAAGTGTGCCACTATAGATCATTAATAGGAACCATAAGTGAAGGAACCCATTCAAGTGACTCTTCTCAAGAGAGTTTGTATCTTTGAAATAAACTAATTCCAATCTCGCCTTCATCTCATCTAAATCCAACTTACAAGAAGCATCAATATCAAGATCAAGAAATTCCTTGATCGCAATAAGGACCTTTGAACGTATCCTTAACCTAAGATCCTCAATATCATCACATTGTGAGCGTGCATGCTCATTTGTAGTCCTTCTGGTAACTAATGAGAGATACCAATGGCCAAAGTCATAAGCATTCCTTGTGTCAGGATCGATGTGGGGATAGTCTTCAATTCCTTGAGTTGAGGGATGACTTTATGTTTGATGGGTTGAAATTCCTTCCACATCTCCTCTAATCCCTGATTTTATCTATAAGTATTGTGGTATTTTCATATGTTGTAACCATCCTTGTAAGAAAGACCTTTGCTTGCTTCCTGATATCACATGTCCATTCTTTTACTATGTTGCAAGCACAATGTGAACTTGAGAAGTGGGAACATATGTGATAAGTACTACATTCTCATGCCCTGATGGATTCACATACCTGTTTATGATCTCTTTCATCAAGTTCTCCATTTCTAGCTCATCCTTTTCTTTTATCAATTTATTCATCCTTTCTTCTATAGCATCTGCATTACCTCTCAATTCCTGAAACTCTTGATCCTTAGTTGTTGGCCCAATATCGAATGAGGAGATATGGTAATCATTGGGAGCAATTTGTAAAGAGTCCTGTCGGCTCACACTCTATCCAGCTGAAGAACTAATTATTTTTTTGTTTCGAGAATATATTTTTTTTTGTAATTTTCAGGATGTAATGTAACAATGCACATCAAATTGCAAACACTATCACCAAATGCACACCAACTTCATTTATTATAAAGCAAATTGCAAGTATTTACATACGCCAAAGCAAAGCACATTAAATTATTCAAATAAGGAACTTGGAAATGAAATATGTTCAATGTAGATCCTTGTTGATGGTGGATGAACAGAATTTGATCTCATTCCACAATCCACAGACCATAAATGCTCAACGCTGCCACAAAAATGCAATTCACAGCCAAATATTAAGGACCACTTCTCCACAAAATGAAACACAACTTATGGTAATCCAATGCTGCCTCCTTTGTTTGCATGTCACCACTCTAATTAGCCTCCAAGGATTTCGTATGGTCCTTGTATTAACAGAAATTTTCCTTCATTTGATAGCCGTACCATTTATCATTAATTAGCAGTGATTAGTAAATATTTCTCGGCACAATTAAGTCTTCAAACCCTGATCGATTTGCAGCATATAATCAGAGTATCGGCACAATTCATTGGCAAAGCAGAACCAATTCAAAGTGCAAGAAAAAGATTGAAGAAATTCACAATTCCTTCATCCCAACATCCAAACCCTTGAAATGCTTCACAATTCACAATTTCACAAAACATAGATGCATAAAGAGATGGTTTGAAAATCCCAAAAGGCTTCCTTTTTATTATTTTCAAACACCAAAAGCTTCTCCCTTACACTCAATGCCATGAGGCTTCTTGTGCACACTTTTCACTGAAGAAGCTTCTTGGACACACCATTCAACTTATAAAGTTATTTAATTAAGTCAAACTTAATTAATAACCTCCATTATGCTCTTATTAATGAATCTCTATAAAAAAAAATGAGATGTCCTGACCCAAGGTGTCACCGCTGAGCACTTGCCAAAAATAGAAATCCACTCTCCTAACTTACTATAAATAGTAAGTTGATCGCCAAAGATTGTCAAATCTAGATGTTAGCTCATGAGGGTCATAATGATGAGCTAAGTTATCCATACTCTTGAAGACTACTAAATTGGGGACATCACACAATCTCATCTTCATTCCTAACTTCAATGGGAACATCCAAATGCATAGTGTGAGATCCTAACTCATCCCTGGTAATCCTATGAATTTTCCTTGGTTGTTTAGGTTCTCTTTCTCTCCCAATCCTGCTAAAAAATGTGTCAATATCATCTATAGGGAGAACCTCTTCTACTCTTCTCTTCTTATTCATGCTCTCTCTTAACCATTCAGGAACCTTGGATAAATCCATACCATCATTCATCTATTCACCTTAATCACATCTGTTCAATGCTGAAATGACTTCATCTTCCATCTCGAGTGCTAGGATTAGGCTGTCTCATGTCATCACCCAAATCGACTACCAACTGTACTATAGGTGAGGATGGCAATATCTTTGTACCTTGTTGTACTGAATGTGTGGATGAGGCTGCCTCCTGACTGTCCTGAGGTAGAATCTCTGTATCTCCACCTTGCATTGAATCACTATCCATGGTCTGTGCTTCTATCTCCCTAGTTGACAAAGAACTGAGAATAAGAGTAGGTGTGGCAGACCTATGCCTTTTTCTTCCAGATTCTCCACTGATAGTCATGTCACTTGATGCTTGTGATGTTCCCGCCACATTACCCCCTTCCTTGAAGTTTGTCTTGCATCCTAAATGCGTAATCCTGAAGTGTTCATAGTTCATCACCTTTGGAAGAAGAATCCTTGGTCTGCATCTTTGCATGGGTGAAGGTAACACCTTGTTTCATCAACCTCCTCACTTGCCAATCAAGCCATGCCCTCGATTTATCCAACACTCCTTTCATCAGTATCCCCAAGTCTGAAAGCTTGTCCTTTTGTGACCAATTGGGTGGCTCAATTGAATTACCTTTCTCATATTCATAACTAGTATGGATTATGTGACCACCATCTTTAACTTGGTTAGGAATGGGGAAAACCCCACTTTTTCTCATGAAATCCACTGTCATCCTAGACCACATCTTCCTCCTCACCGCCTCTTCATCTGTAAGATTAGACCAATAATCTTCAATATTTATCTTGTGTCTATATTTCATGCCTTTGTAGATTTGGATCCTCTAGAATGGATCAAAATTCTTCCTTGCTTCGTATGTTCCCAACTGGTAGAACTGCGATTCTGCACTGGCTGTCCCTGCTGCCTATAATGAAGGGAAAGACTCAAGAATCTTCCCCAAAGTGATGGAGGAAGGCATTCCTTGTCTATGTTTATCCTTTTGCATGAGATCAAATTCTGAAAACTAACCACCTCCAATAAAACCATTTTGTTTGTAGGATACTTGGGAAGTTTGTATGGTTCCAAGGAAAATCCCTGGATCTTGATATAGGTGAAAGTAGAGAATTGGATGTACCAATATCCATACTGCTCGATCAATGCAATGACATCCTTGGATAGCCTCTTGTGTGTTTCTCCTTGAAGTGTGCGAGTGATAATCATGGTGAAGATGTCATTGATCCTCTTGTAACTTGCCCTCTTGTGTAGCTGCAACTCAGGATAATAGTCATATGCCTTAAATTGATCCTTGCCATTCCCAATCATGTCCTTGCATATGAGACTTGGATACTTTATATTTCTCGCCAATAGGTAGATTACATAGGAACTCATATAAAATTGCTTTGTTTTCCCTAAGTTTCTCAACCGTGCATCTATGTTATCACTTATCATTCTCGCCCAATTTATCATTACATCTCCTATGGCTATCTCCTCTATGAAGTAGAACATCCAAGTGTCAAAGAAGGCCCCCTGGGGTGTTCCCATAACTCTGTTTAGCATGAAGATCAAGTCATTGTATTCATCCTTGAAGTCCTCACTCATTAGTTTCTTTGGTAATTTAGAATAATGTCTCCTTGTCTCACTGATCCAATTCTTATTAATAATGTCCATACAAGCATCCGACTTCCCATCATATAATGCCTTAGTTTGTTCCTTGGTCCTGATCTGCATCTCGGAGTAGTAAGGAATCCCAAATGTCTCTCTCACTGCTTCCTCATTCCAAAATGCAAACACCTTTCCTCTAGCCCTGATTGTTCTAGTGTCTAGATCATTGTTCTTTGCACACTCAATCATGAATTCACTGCACTGAATGGCTGAAGGAAAACCTGCTACCTGGTAGAGTCCATTCTTCATTGTATTCACTTCTATCCCTGAAGGCAGATGATCCCTATATCTGTACATCCTCCTCCTTAGTTTCTTCATATCAATGTGTTCCATATTAGTGTCTGCAGCTTTTCCCCATTTGGATGCCATCGAGGATTTCAGATAGAAACCCTTGGATAATCTTTTAATCAGTACGGTCCTTTCTGTGATCCCCTTAGGCTCTTCCATCTCCTGCTCAAAGCTCGAAGTTAGTAAGGATTTTAAGGACTTTAAAGAAAATATTAAATTTCGGCCCTGAAAGTCCTTGAATTAATCCATGGATTAGATGATGAATTCCATACTTTATCTTAACAAACTAATCTAGGAAGGAAATGATCACCATGAATATGCAAATGAGAAACCCAAGACACTAAAGGTGGATCAATACTAAGTCAAAAATCAGGAAATTGAAAATTCATTGAAATCTGACCTCTAAAGACAAAGAAACAAGTCTGAAGACACCTTTAAATCAGTCCTAATATTCTATCAAATTCATTTCAAATCATGACTCAAGGCTTCAATATGGATTATGAATCAAGTTGTAGATCAAACAAGACAACAAACTATCATTTTGACACTTTTATTTCTGAGGACAATTCTGAAAACTGGTTTGAATTGGTCTTAGATTAGTCCCAGCAACTTGTTAACTTAACCAAACCTCATGTCCCTGGATCAACTTGTGAACTATGAATGATATAATCATGCATCAAAATCATGTTTACCTCCAAAGACAACTTCGAAATGTCTGAAGACACACCTGCCAATGTGCCTCTGTGGATGAATTCAAGTATCAAACTTAGTGTTTTCGATGCCTAAGGACTCTGTGAATACCCAACAATGTCAAATTTGCGAGTTGGAAGAGCTGAGAATTTATGGTGAATTTTTTTAAAAAAATGCCCCTGTTCTTGATATTTGCAGACCTGGGTCTGCAACTGAAGGTCTTCAGACTTTAAAATGGTTTGAAATAAGCCTCAAGATGCCATCATAAAGCCTGCAACAATTTTTAAATCAGACTGCTATCACAAAGCAAACCCAGATTCAAGTGAAAAATATCGATTTTGGACATAGTCCTCAGACTTTCGTCTGTAACTTCCTTACCACAGCCCTCCAATGCCTGAAAATGGTTGCAAATGATCAGTACTTGGCAAGGAAAGACTCAGCAACCATGCTTGGGCAGATTTGGACACTGAATAATTTCTTATGAATTTTCAAAAATAGCGCACAGTCTGGGAATTTTCAGACTTTAGGCCTACAACACCTCTATTTCAGTCCTTTAATGGCTGCAAAATGGTGCCAAGGATGGGGGAATAAGTCCTGAAACAATGGGATAGCAGCACTTAGCATTAACAAACTTGTATGATTTTTTAAGGAAATCGTCTAACCTCAGGAAGTCTGCAGATTTGGTCAGCAATCACCTTGCTTTTAGTCCTTTAATGGCTCCCAAAGTCTCAGAAAAAAGTCCCCTCTAGGTCTGCAATCATGGACGGATTGGTTTAGAAGTTGGAGAAAACATAACAATTTGGGCAAGAAATCGTCTTTCATGGAGGCTTGCCTCAGACTTCAATCTGCATATCACTTACCTCAAGCTCAATGATCTCAGCCACAACAATGTCAGACCTCCCTTCAATGGCAAATACCCCTTCTCTTCATTCAATTTCCAGCTACCACAAGCTGGATTGATCTCTCACTTGGCCTCTTGCTTCAGATTTTAGCAACTTTGCCTTTGTCTCTCATAAATCTCTATGGCTCTCTACTACAGCTGCCAGCCTTTTAAAGGTGATTTGGCCTCTTATTTACCTCCCACAAGCAATGTGGGATAAAAGAATACACCTTCTGGAAGACTCCATTTTTTATTTTATTAATTTTCCCCACCATTTATTAATTAAATAATAAAAAGAAGTTCTTTTGGGGAAAATTGATTCATATCTGGATCACTAAAAAATGACTAAGTCCACTTTTGATCCACACATGCCAGCCATCCACACATTAATTCCATTTATCCAAAGTGGGGGGAGAATTGACTAGTGCAGGGATAAACTCATTTTCACACTTAGAAAAAACAATTCATCTTTCTTGTCCTCAAATGGGAAATCAGACCCATGTGAGGATAGTTCCAATGCTTAGAATTTTTTTTGTCTTCCAATATTGCTCTCAAGGGAAAAACGACCCATGTGTGGACAATTTCCACACTTAAAATTTTCAACTCCACAACTACCCTCGAGGGAAAAACAACCCATGTGTGGACAATTTCCACACTTAAGAAATATTTTCAATTTCCCATTTCCTCTCAAGGGAAAAACAACTTGGGTCTAGATAATTCCAACTTCGCCCACCAAAATTTGGCTAAGTATAAAACCAAAGGGAAATTCGCTTCATGTCTAGACTTTTCATTTTCATCCTTTCAACAATGGATTCCAGTTGGGGGAAAATCGACTCATGTCTGGATAATTCCAACACTGGAAATTTTTTAAGCAAATGTCATCCAAAGTGGTGGAAATTCATAGTATGTCTGGATTTTGTCCCCAACACTATGAAAATTTTCAACAAAAGGCCAATTAAATTGGGGAAAATCATTATAAGTCCAGATTTTGATCCAAATAAGTGGGGAAAATCACTATAAGTCTGGATTTTGATCAAAATAAGTGGGGAAAATCATTATAAGTCTGGATTTTGAGTATTTTTAAAAAGAAAAAATGATTTTCCTTAGGATTTTGGCCATTTTAAGTATGGAAAATCAATTTCTATGAGGATCTTAAGGCCCTTATGCATGGAATATGCCTTTATATGGAATTCTGGACTAATTGACTAGCCAAAATTTAAATACACTTAGGATTTTACATTTAACCCACTATAACATGACCCCAAAAGACTTCAATTTTAACGTTCCCACTTCAAGATCGCAACTTGACCACTTAATTTTCTTACCACCCCTCAATCTTTTAAAGCTCCGAATTGGCAAATTTACTGCCAAAACCTAACTAACCTAATGACTACGAGAAAAAGAGGGGGTCCCCATTTGCAATGGGGTGATGGTGTGAAAAGGTCACAACACTACCTAAGGACCAAAATTATTAGTGCTTACGATTTAGGACACTATAGTTACATTCCATAATCTAAGGTCCTTTTACCCTAGTACTCTTTTATGGATGTTTATACTTTCTTTATTTCTTTTGGAGGAAGAAAGGCTGGTTGTAGTCAACCTTTGTTCCTAAGAGACATCTTACAATGTAAGTACTATTTTTCCATGGATCAGATAAGACTTGACCTAGCGTCTCCCATGTGCATGCAGGGGTGTTCCACCATTGAGCTAACAACCTTGTTTGTGATTGGGTCTTTTTGACAGGCTCTTTATTACAGTTCGGGTGTAACTTATTTCTCCACTTCCCTTTTCCACACTTCTGTTTCCCTCTATTTCCTCCTCTCCTCATACCCCTCTCTTGAGCTACACTTTGGTGCTTAGGTCTCTTAGCTCTAATAGCATTTTATTTTCTATGCACTAGCTAAGACCTGAATCTAGGACATACCATGTGCATGTTGGGATGCTGTTTTACTGACCTATCGTTTGTGACTGAGGCTTTTTGACAGGTTCCTGATTATTGTTAGATGCATGACTTATATTTCCAACATTAAGTCCAAAATAATTAAATGGCAGCCCTTAATTATTATTTTATTTTGAAAAGTTAATCTTAAACTATTCTAGATAAAAAAATATTTGCTTGAAATGAGCTTTGTGATCACAAGGAAAACATGTAAGTGAGAAAATGAAACACCTGACCTACTGTTTAGTGGGTAATGAATTCTCTTTAAAACCAACTCAATATTAGCTTTTACAATCAAATACAAAATATTTCTAGAACTGCTAACTTCTCCATATCGAGTGGAGATGTATCTTCCCTATAAAGTAGTAGCAAGAGTCTATGGAATGTAGCTATTGATTGTTTGTTAGTTTAGCCTGGACATACACCATAGATGAGTATCAAACTTACATTTTTCTTTTGTGCAGGCTCACAAGATACTCAGTCAAATTATTGGTTAGGATGCATTCATGTGGAAGATGTTGCAAAGGCACATGTTTTGTTATATGAAACACCATCAGCATCTGGTCGTCATCTTTGCACCAATGGCATAATTCATTATAGTGATTTTGCAGAGGTGGTAGCAAAGATCTGTCCTGAATATCCTGTCTACAGGTATGACTAACCATTTTCCATTAGTGTACACAAGTAATTATATCACTTTAGATACATAATTCTGATAAAAAGTGTTAAATTTGTTAATTAATAATCTAGTCTTCTCAATACCTGTGTGAACCAAGTGATTCTGAGTTCAAATTAATTATAAATAAAACACTTACTGCAGAGAACACAAATATGCTAGTCACAAATTCAGCCTCAATGAGGATATAGGAATTCAAGAAGACCTGTGTAAGCCTGTGATGTGATGACGATAAGTCCCATATTTGTCTTGTTTGTTGAATGCTTGGCCATTGGGATTGTCCTTCTTCCTGATTTTTGTGGGCATCCATATGTACTCTAATTGAAAATTGTAAATCACCAAAGTTTATTTTCTCTCTTTGACACCTTTTTCTTACAATCTAATGGAACCCTTTAGCAAATATGCTAATGTCATGTGAAATATCCAGCATGTCTATTATTTGCTAGTCCTCTTGTTCACAGTTATATAGGAATAAAAGTTTCCTGGTGTATAGACAAGTGATACAAAATTTAGGACTATATTAATCTCTACCATTTTTTCCTCCTTTGTCTTTGGTGGAGTGCATAGCTTAGCACAAGGACAAATTAAACCTTAAACCCCAAAAACTATTCAGGTTCTGTACACACAATTTACTTATTGCTTCTTTTATGCAATGATTATGAGAACTTGTACATAGTAGCCAATCCGCTTGTTTTCATTGGGATCTTGGTATTTTCCCTTTGAAATTTAAAATTAGATTCTATAGAGAGCTAAAAATAAAAAAGTACGGAAAATGTATAAAATTCCAATGTACAAAATTTTCACAATTCTCTATTGCAACCTAACCATAAGAATTATTAAAAACTTTCCAAATCAGAAATCAATGTAAATACAACACAGGGCACTTTTGGACTAGAGGAATTGTGATCACATATCGGCTGCAATGCTGAAGAAGTATGATCCTACTGCATGATCTTTCTATTCCACTACGTTCAGTTTGACAACAACTGATGGAAGCACATGCCAACTCTACCTTGTTTAAATCCTTAATTAACAGGAGTTGGGTGCCATGTCTCCCTCATCATGAAGATGAGTGTATTTGGTCATTAAGGTAAGGTGAGTCAACACAACAATATTTGTTTACCTTTTAAAACTAATTAGTCCCTTTGAGATTTAATCAAAATTAGCACATATGTAAAATCAAATAATGAGCAACACAATAATAACACAGTTTACACAGGAATGCTTGTGAGGGAAAACCATAGTAAAAATTGTAGGTATGTTTGCCGTTGCGCCAAAAGCTCGAACTATCAACGAACGTCACAAACACCAGATTTACCCAGATCCATGGTAACCCCAAAGGAGGTGCTGACCACCAAGTCAACAATCTCCCCCTCAGCACCGACTGAGGGTTCCGCACCAACAGAATGAAGGAGACTCTCTCCCCCTTAGCACCGACCGAGGGTTCCGCACCAACGGAATAAAGGAGACCTCTTGGGATTCGAACCCATGACCCAAGGCTCTGATACCAATTGTAGGTATGTTTGCCGTTGCGCCAAAAGCTCGAACTATCAACGAACGTCACAAACACCAGATTTACCCAGATCCATGGTAACCCCAAAGGAGGTGCTGACCACCAAGTCAACAAAAATATTGTTTTTATTAATCTTCTCTTTACAAATTTTGTAGGCACCAACCTACTAGAGGCACCAAATATTGCTTTTATTAATCTTCTCTTTACAAATTTTGTAGGCACCAACCTACTAGAGACACCAACCCCATCAATATGAAGCATCAACTTCACCAATATTAAACACCAACTTTGCCAATATGAGGCACCAACCTCAATATCATTTTCTCCTCCAATTCCTGCTATGATTTTGGTCACCAATCTGCTATAATGCTGATTACAAATCTGCCACAAAACTGATTAGAAATCTGGTTGCCAATCTCTTCCTGACATTAGGAGTTGCCAACCACTTTTCACTTTTTCTTTGTATTGACTATTTTTAAATATTGATTATTCAAAGTATATTTTGATTCTCCTTTATTACTTCTCAATTTACCTCATGTTTCCTTACACTTAAGCTTCTTGTTTTTGCCTTGTCTACTAATTTTTCCCTGTTCTCTTTTCACCCTTCTGTATTATGATTTACACTCCGTCTAGATGGCATCTTTTGTAAGTATTTTCATCTTTAGTGCTTATTATCTCTTTATGTATCGTATATTTCACTCTCATGATTACTTATGATCAATTATATGCATATCTCATTTATCTTTTATCATTTCTCATGTTTCATTTTCCTACTTAGAGTATTCACTCATTCCTTGTTTGCATTAAATTTCATGAAATCTATATGCTATAGCTTATTTGCTTATCTTCATCTTCATATATGGGTTCTTATAATATTCTTCTCTTCTCCACGCAATTAGAATCTTTTTATAAATGGTTTCTTATAATATGTTTCTCTTGTCCATACAGTTAGAATCTTTAAGCATATGTATGAACCATATCCTAGGACAAAGAATTGAATTAATTAATGCTTTCTTTGATTTTTAAATAGGAAGGAGATTCAAAATATAAATAATCTTATTATTTAATCCTAAGATACTGATGTGTCCACAGGCATGTTGGATGCGGAAGCGGATGCTCCAACATGCCTGTGGAGGTAGATTCGGGGGCAGATGCCCTATGGGTGCCACTCGGAAGCTACCACAGGCATCCAGATGCGAGTGGATGCCTGGATGCTTGTGGTGGCTCCCAGGTGGCACCCACAGGGCATCCAGGCGCTTTCGGATGCCTCCGCGGGCATACACCCAGAAAACTCTACTTTTTCACCTTTTTGCCTCTTAAATTAAAAAAAAAAACGTGCTAATAACATTTTTAAATCTTTTTTTTGCTCCTAAACCCTAAAATGGCCCTAAAAGAGGCCATTCAACCATTCTTCATCTCATTAGTTATTGAACTTATTTCAATTTGAATATTTGTGTCTGTGAAGTTTTAGGTTGAACTATCAAATATGAAATATCTTGAATCTTGATCAATGGTGTAAGTAGCATACTATCAAATGATTTATTTTTGTATATTTCTTGCATTTCTTAATCTTTGCATATATATATATATATATGCATCCAAATGCATCCACATCCCCTAAAAAAAATTTTCACGCATCCGCATCCGAATCTGCATCTGAATCAATAACTTAGATTTAATCTATTAGCTGTTCTGTAATATTTATTTTAATATTTAGCTTTAAAAAAATATAGACATACATTCGTATTAATAATTATAATAGTTTTTTATATTATTTATTCAGGTTTTGTTCATTTAAATATGTTATTCTTGCATTTTTATTTTTAAATCTTTTAGTCGTATTTCTTTAATCTCTTCTTTTGATTTTATCTTAATAATGGTGATTATCAGTTTTTATTCTAATTTGTTTTCTTTTTTCAAATTTGTTCTCTCTCTCTCTCTCTCTCCCCCTTATAAGGTTCCTTTTGCAATTTATTTTTATAATTCTTCTTCCTGATCATGAATCATTGGATGTGATTTTAAATGTCAATCAAATAAGCGCACACAGTTTTAACTCAAAAGAATTTGCATTCTAATTTATGAACGGTGGAAAATTGACCCCTCAATTTATTGAAGTACCGTTTCACATTATTTGTAACAAAGGTGAAGTAATAAATTTATGGTATTGAAATAAATAATTAAGAAGGCATTAACTATATATTTTTGAACACTTGCATTGCAGGTTTACAGAAGAAACCCAACCAGGATTATTGAGATGTAAAGATGCAGCTAAAAAACTTATTGACTTGGGACTTTCTTTCACTCCTATAGAGAAGGCCATTCAGGAATCGGTTGCTAGCTTGAAAGAGAGAGGATTTCTTCGCTTGGGCTTCAAAGACACTTGATTATGGATACATAATTATCTTATTAATGCTACCTAAGTGTGTTTTTAATAATATTTTGTTAGTTTCTATGGCAAAACTTAAAAACCAACTTTTTACCTTATAAAAAATTGTATTTGAGTGCTCTTTCTACTATAATGAAACTTAGTATATATGACACCCCATTCTAATTTGTTAGTGACGCGTAAAACTTGAATGCTCCCATCTAGTTGAGCTTGATTGTGATTGGTTAAATAATAAATATGGATTCAAACTTCTGAACACATACATTCAAGAAATTTTCCTCTCAGTTATAGCTTTTGGACAATGAATTATGTTCATTATTAGGTCAATAGCTGTGATCCATCTTTCATGGATAGCAGCTCAGTGTATGGGAACACAAGCCTCATGAGCTTGAATGATCCATACATTTGTGAAGTAACCGGAAGTGCAAAATAAAAGAATGAAAGATACAGAAATCAGAAATACGAAAAATGAGACAAAAGACTCAACACAGATGACATAGATTTATAGTGGTTCACCAATTTGGCTACATCCACTTTCAGCAGGGGAAAATCTCTTATTGATATCTCTGAGTTTTTGAGTTACACATAACAGCAATTCATCAATTACAAAATTGTGGAATAAGCATTATCCACTCAGCTTATAAAGAGCTTTCGAATAGAAATGAAGAGGCATAATATTGGAGGGAAAAATAATAGGTGACCGTTAGACTTCATACACCCAACAAACTCCCACTTGAAGTCCAACGATTGCTGCAATGAACCAGAGACATACCCCTACTTTGTCCCTATTGTTACTTCTTGACAATGCCGAGAGAAGCTCGGCAAAACTCGAACTTCTCTTGCGGGACAATCTTCGATAGTGTATTAGCTGGATTTTTTTTGGTGTCAATTTTCTCCAGTTGTAGTTTGCCCTCCTCAAGCACACTTCGAATGAAATGGAAACACACTTCAATATGTTTAGTCCGACTGTGAAAGACAACGTTCTTTGCTAAGTGAATAGCACTATTGCTGTCACAAAATAGAGTAGAACTGTGTTGTGGAGAATCTAAATCACCAAATAAACGCTGCAACCAAATCATCTCTTTTGCTCCTTCAGTGAGAACAATATATTTAGCTTATGTTGTAGAAAGTGCTACTACCTGTTGCATCTTTGAAACCCAACTGATCACTGCTTCGGCAAATGTAAATACATAACCAGTAGTTGACCTTCTCTTGTCTAAATCACTGGCCATATCAAAATTAGTAAAACCTCTCAATGAGGCATCCTTACCACCAAAACACAAAACAAAGTCAGAAGTTCCTTTGAGATACATTAGGATCCATTAAACTCCATTCCAATGTTGTTTGTCTGGGTTACTCATAAATCTACTTACCACTCCCACTGAATAGGCAATATCCAGGCGAATGCACACCATAGCATACATGAGACTCCTTACAACTGAAGAATATGGAATGGCCTTCATTTCAGCTTGTTCCTCTTGTGTCTTGGGACACATGGCTAAAGTTAAACGAAAGTGATCAGCTAATGGAGTGCTGACCGCTTTGGCATCCGCCATGCCAAACCTGTCCAAAACTTTGAGAATATAATGTTCTTGTGACAATTTGATTTCTTTCTTTTGTCTATCTCGGATAATGGTCATACCAAGTATCCATCTCGCTGCCCCTAAATCCTTCATTGCAAACCGTTGTGCTAAATGTTGTTTCAATTCACAAATGAGCTTCATGCTAGAGCCGGTAACTAGCATGTCATCAACATAGAGCAAGAGAAGAACAAATGCACGATTGGATAACCTTTTGTAATACACACATGGATCATATTCGCAGCGTACAAAGTGATTCTCAATCATAAAGCTATCAAACTTGAGGTACCATTGCCTCGTGGCTTGCTTGAGCCCATATAAGCTTCTCTTTAACTTGCAATATAAATTTTCTTGTCCATGTTTTACAAAACTTTCGGGCTGCATCATGTATAGCTCTTCATTTATGTCACCATGAAGAAATGTCATTTTCACATCAAGCTGTTCAAGTTCAAGATTGTGAACTGCAACCAATCCCAAAATGGCACGAATGGTAGTCATTTTGACTACAGGTGAGAAGATATCATTGAAATCAATTCCCTTTTTTTTATCAAAGCCTTTCACAACCAGTCTGACTTTGTATCTTCTCTGACTTCCATCTTCTTTCAACTGAAAAATCCATCTGTTTTTTAATGCTCTTCGATTTGGAGGAAGGGGAACTAAATCCCAAGTTTCATTGGCCAATAATGAGTTCATTTCCTCTTGCATTGCATCCTTTCATTTCTGACAATCAGATGCTTTGCAAGCAGCTTTAAAACTTGCAGGCTCTATTTGATCAGAGAGTAATAACTCTGGCTTTGCCTCTTCAGAATACAATAGCTCATAATCAGAAAATTTGGAAGGAATTTTCCTTTGCCCATTAGATCTCCTCAGTCCTGAATTATTGCTCGAATCAATGTTGTCCATGTTACCAGCACCATTTACCTCAATAGTTCTCTGTGCCTGCACTTTTCCCTCTTTGGATATCTGTGATTGTGGAGCAGAATGTATAATTTTAATATTTTCTGATTTGTTTTTACCAACATCAAGTAAGGCGGTCCTTTCAAGACAGTTCTTCTCTATCCCCTGTTTATGGTAAGAATGAGGAACTGTGATATTATCTGCAGTCTCTGCTGGTCTCTCTTCACTGCGTTGAGGAAGTTGGGAATGAGCCTGCGCACAGGTGGAAATGGTTGGCGTTTCCAAAGCCTTCGTGGATGTCATCTGAGACTGTCGCGTACCATCGTTTTGGGCTTGAGACTGCCATGTACCATTTAAAATGGAGTGCTCTGTGGTATGTCAAAACGCAGACCTGCTGTTTTCAACATCTTTGATCTGTGCAAGATTAGATTTGATCCGATTTCATTTAGGAAAAAATTGATTTGATCCAATTTTATTTACTAAAGATTTGAGTTGATTCAATGATAACTGAAAACATTTGTCAAGTCCATTTAATGTATTTTTCGTTTGTATTAAATATCATATGCTGACACACCAAATGCAAATTAGATTTTATTGCAAAATCCGGGTAGTAAATGCAAGCAAAACCACCTCCAAAAACGGTTAGCTGTTTTAAACGTGAGACGGGTTTTGTTGAAATCCCCATGTATAATAGCCCATCGGCTAATAATAGAGGCACAAAGGCATTGAATGAAATGATGGAAAGTGCACAAACTTTCAGAGAAATGAATAAGGATTTCTTCTGTACCTAAGTGACCTTAAATAATTTTTGGGTGAGATTTTCTCAGATTTTTTCAGACACCATTTTAATATATATTTAATCACATCCATGCGAAAAATAATGGTGATGAATGCAGACAAAGATTAAACATAACCAGAGAACTAAAGCAAACAACTTTAAATAATAAATCCTAGATAGTGATTTAAAACCTTAAAGAATCGACTGTAGAGTTGTCGTTTTCAATTTTAATAATACCTACAAAGCTTTGCAACAAATTTATTACCAACAATGGTGATCGCTGTGCAAGCTAAATAATATTGATATCACAATAGCCTCAATTTATGCAATACAAAAATCTTATACAATGCAGATATATAATAAATCTGTCACATGCTAAGGGAAGTAAACCTAAAAATATTGGTTTTTTTTTGGTTGAAGTGAAAATTTTCTAAGATTTTTAGAGAGGAAATCCGATTTGATAAGATATAATTTTGAAAAGATTTGATTTTCTAAGATTTTTAATAGAGAAAATTAGATTCGATAAGATTCATTCTCAACTGCAAACAACTGTTTTGTGTAGTTGTCTAGTTTCCCAGCGTGAGATAGGTTCTACATGAAACCTCACGTAATATAGCCTATCGGCGTATTAACATCAATATAATCTTTTATTGATTTACGATCACAATTGAATTTCAATTTGTTCAAGGAATTACAATATGATGCTTTGGTCTTCAAAATTACATATATATGGGCACACCTATATATAAAGAAAATAAGATTCTAGTGTCTTACATAAAGATTTTGTGGTCATATACATTGTATGCTCTTCGGGAATTGGGTGATCAAAAAGTAATAAGGACATTGCATTGTTTTTCATTGTTAGCTCAAAAAAATTAAAAAAAATATAGAAGTGTTTATCATAGCAACTTGTTGGAATGAATTGGGGTTTGGAAATTTTAGTTTCTTTATTTGAACTTTTACATTTTCCAAAAAATGAAAATTTTGTTAGATAAGTATGTTGGCTTCAATTTTTACACCTAGAAAGTAAAAATATAAATGCAACTAATGCACAAAAATCTGTGGGCAATTGTAAATGGAAATGAGACATTTCTAATAGGAGTGAGTTAAGTTTTAGAGTGGTAAAAAGGAGATGATAAGGCCAAAGCTATTATTGGTCTTGCCCTCTTTGATTCTAAGTTACCTTATATAGATTTGGCAAAATCATTTAAGAAAATTTAGGAAAAAATATTGAACATTATTTTGAGCAAAAATGGTGAACATTAAAATTTCTTCAAAGCTTCAACTTCTCAAGTTCAAGATTCTTGACGTAGCCACTATGCCAGCACACACACGTGAACAATCTAATATCTTTCTACAACAATTAAAAAGATATCTTTGTGGTACTGGATGATGATGTTTGTTAGGAAAGCTACTGGCGGAAACGCCTTCCAAATGTCAATTTACAGGGGAAATTATATAAAATCAAATCTACTGAGATGCATAGGAAAAATAAGAACAGAGAAAATAAAGACACACAAGATAAAACACGAGACAAAGATTTACGTGGGAAACCCTTCCGGGAAAAACCCACCAGCCAAGAACCAGAGTGTCACCTTTTCGTATTACAGTAATCAATACATTACATACAAATAATAGACTCAGGCTCAGATTGCCTTTGCAATCAACCTCACTTCTACCGCTATGACACTGTTCTTCAGGCTCATAGCCTCAGCCCTCGCAGCCTCTACAACAATACAACCATTACTGTAAACCACAGACTTAGCACAACTCTATCAACGAATCTCACATACATTTATACACTATGCAATTCATTATGGAGTTCAGTATGTCAACCGTCACATAACATAACCAGTCAACCAACTCTGCTTCACACCATAACTGTCATCTCCCTGTTGTACTCGTGCCTGTCGTACTCATGCCTTTTGTACTCATGCCTACCGTACTGATGCTCACCATACCCGCCGTACTCGATACTCGACACCATGCTCGTACTTCACCTTACTCATACTTGGCACCATTCCCTTTACGGTACGGTCAGATTCCAACACCGTATGGTGTTCCCCATATTGCAAGACTTCAACACTTCCCCATACTGCAAGACTCAATTCCACCGTATGGTTGTCACACTTCCACCGTACTACAGTGTTACTTCCACCATACGGCAGTCTCACCGTACGGTGAAAAACTACCGTACTTCCTTAATCTAACAATCTCCCACTTAATGGAGTACAAAGTTACTCAACATGGCTACCATGAAAACATAATCCACACCTTTACCAAGGACCCCGTTGAGCCCTCAAGATTTTAACATCTTCAGTCACATGAAGACAAACATCTCCAAATAGTACTTTAGCAAATGTGAAAAGATCCTTTTGCAACATCAGACTCTCACGCCTTCAGATCCTTCTGCAACATCAGAATCTCATGCCTTCAATATTTGCAATACTAATGAAGATCATTCACTATGTCACTACCAACAACTCCCACTAAACCGTGGTGTCGAGTCACACATGGCACCGTGACAAACATCTCCCACATGAAGACCAAATTGATTGAACCAGTCATCATTAGATGACCGATTAGCCAAAGCAACACTGCTAGCATCTTCACTGTCACTATCAGAAGATTTAGAATCAGAAGAACTCTCCAATTTCTTTTGCTTCTTCTTCTTCTCTTTGCAATCCTTTTGGATATGACCAGTTTGCCCACAATTCCAGCACTTGACTTTGAACTTCTTTTTAGAAGATTCAGACTTCATGTCCTTGTCTTTGTCCTTCGATTGGTCTCGAACAACAAGAGCCTCCTTAGCCACCTTGGAAGACCTCCTCCGCATCTCCTCTGATAGAAGTGCAGCAACTACTTCATCCGTTTTAAATTGAGTAGTCGTACTTCCAATGGCCATCACGAGATGGTCCCACGAATCAGGCAAAGAACTCAACAACAACATGCAACGCTCCTCTTCACTTATGGACACACCAACAGATGTCAGTTGTGCAATCACCATATTGAACGCGTTTAAATGACCAGCCACAACAGTTCCTTCATCCATCTTTAGAGAGTACAATTTCTTTCTCAGGAAGAGCTTGTTTACCAAGGATTTGCCCTGATAAATATCTCCCAATTTCTTCCACAAAGAATGTGCAGTTTTCTCCTCATAGACATTTAACAGAACACTATCTTCCAGTGTCAATCGTATCATTCCTCTTGCCTTTCGATCTGTCAGATTCCAATCTTCCTGCTTCATGCCTGAAGGCTTGTTCCCAGACACATCAGTCCATAGATCTCGGTCTACCAACATATCTTCAACTTTAAGTTTCCACAACTCAAAGTTTGTACCATTAAACTTTTCAATTTCTATTCTCCCTAATGTACCCGCCATCTCGATTGCAAGATCAACACTTCACTAACTCCCACTGGAACCAAAATTGACACCAACGACCAACCCTACCCAAACAACCAACCCTATCCAACAGAATAATGGTAATGGGTTTGGCTCTGATACCACTTGTTAGGAAAGCTACTGGCGGAAATGCCTTCCAAATGTCAATTTATAGGGGAAATTATATAAAGATCAAATCTACTAAGATGCATAGGAAAAATAAGAATAGAGAAAATAAAGACACACAAGATAAAACACACGAGACAGAGATTTATGGGGGAAACCCTTTTGAGAAAAACTCACCAGCCAAGAACCAAAGTGTCACCCTTTTGTATTACAGTAATCAATACATTACATACAACTAATAGACTCAAGCTCAGATTGCCTTTGCAATCAACTTCACTTCTACCGCTATGACACTGTTCTTCAGGCTCACAACCTCAGTCCTCGTAGTCTCTACAACAATACAACCGTTACTGTCAACCACAGACTTAGCCCAACTCTATCAACGAATCTCGCATACATTTATACACTATGCAATTCATTATGGAGTTCGGTATGTCAACCGTCACATAACATAACCGGTCAACCAACTCTGCTTCACACCATAATTGTCATCTCCCTGCTGTACTCGTGCCTACCGTACTCATGCCTACCGTACTGATGCTCACCATACCCGCCGTACTCGATACTCGGCACCATGCTCGTACTTCACCCTACTCGTACTTGGCACCATTTCCTTTATGGTATGGTCAGACTCCAACACCGTACAATGTTCCCAATACTGCAAGACTTCAACACTTCCCTGTACTACAAGACTCAATTCCATCGTAGGGTTGTCACACTTCCATCGTATTGCAATCTTACTTCCACCGTACAACAGTCTCACCGTACGGTGAAAAACTACCATACTTCCTTAATCTAACAATGATGATGATGCTAAAACCATTTTAATAAACAATTTATCTTCAAAACTCAATAGTGCAATCTTTACTCTTGGTCAACTTTCTTCTAAACGTCTAGAAATGATTTCATCTTCTCTAGCTGAATTAAGAACTAGCTCACATCATGTGAAGTATAAAATGACAAAATGGAAAATATTCAAAGAGAAGTGGGTAGAAAGGATTTTTTGTTTTTACTTATTGAGACTAGTGGAGATAGAGTGGCACAACATCATGACATGTAAGGCATACATAGACATCCAATACAATTACACATATATGTTAAAAATTAGATCTTAAATGACCTCATTGTAAGATAAAAGATTGAAAAAAAAAGTTAATCAAAATTTATAATAGAAACAAATTAGCAGTATTAAAAAATGGTAAGAAATAACTCATGAGATTTTTAATTTTTTTTATGTATTTTGAATAATTTTAATTTCTATTCCAAATTCCATAGACTGACTAGTAAACATCAATAAACCTTTCATTTAATTTATATTTTGATGTCATGATCAAGTTGTTCAAACAATCATGTGAATTAGTTTCAGATTTCTTTTTTAGTGTTTCTCGATGTTTTCATCCAATTGTAACTCATTTTCTGTGATTTTTTCCATTATCTTGGGATTGTGGTATTTTATATTCTTTTTCCTTATATACTATAATTGTTTGTATTTTTTCTACGATTGTGAGAGCACTTTCTTCTTTCTTTCTTGGTTTTTTTTATAAGTGATGGTCTTTATTCTTTGTTGGGGCTATCTATGCAGTCTTGATTGTTGGCAACAGTACCAACAAAGAAATAAGACGTAATCATAGAAGTCCATAAATATTTGATAGGAGTGAGGGAAAACCCTAATTTTCATCATTTGTACTGTTAAAGTATTTAATATTTATAATTATGTGGTCATTAGTGCCAAATCAGTGTACATCAATTCTAAGTTATAACCATTTTATCATTGCAACAACAATCTAGTTGGTGATATATCACATATTTTTAGTCAATTTTGTATCTTATTTACTATTGAATGTGACAATTGGTGGTATTTTCATTTATTTATTATAACTTAATTAAATTTGTAGAAATTATCAAATATAAAATTAAGATTTTTTTTTAACTTTTTAAAATAAATAGATAGTGTGAGAAGATGAAAATCATTTGTAATTATTGTCTAAGATTTTTTACTATCTTTAACATTAAGTGTGTTGGAGGATTATACATACATCTATAAAAAAAAATTGGTAAGAGGGACTTGTGTCTAAATTGAGGAGGCTTACAATTTCATGTTCATTTTAGGATCTAATTTAGAGCATGTGCCTAATTATGATTGTACTTCTATTATTGATAAAATGATTATATTGAGAGGGGATGAAACAATAACACATCAAACTTTTACTTTTTCAACTTAATAACAAAAGCACACAACTTAATCCCAAAGCATATACATCTCACATAAGCATTCCATTTTTCACACTTCTACCGTCTACACAATTCTCATGTTTTATACCTTCTTGTGCCCTTTGAAAAGGGGCGACTTTCAATATCATGTTGTTTAGTTTAACTTTTAATCTTAATTGTTTCTTTTTAAATGAGCTCTGCCTTAATAGTTCATTGTTTAAACTAGTCGCTTTACTAATCACTACTCTTTATTAACCATGATCGATGTCCATTTTCTCTTGTTGATATTTATCACTTTTCATAATTGTTGGGAATTATAATATGTCATGTGTGCTTTGTCGGTGCTCCAATGTATCTAGTGAGACATTTAATGAAATCACTGTAGATATTAATCAAAGTCTTCTTAAAATTGATGCCTCAAGTTTATCAATTATAATTTTCTATTTCGATAATAAATTATAAAATGTGATCTGAAACGCTGATATTAAAATCTTACACATGAATTAATCTAAAAGTTGCAATATCTTTTTATCGAACTTGTTAATAGAGCTTCTTGTAATTGTTGTCCTCTATTGGCTAGATATTACCCTTAAACAACACACGCTAAGGAACAATTAACCCTGTGAAAATTTAGTCAACTTTGACTTTGTCCTTTGCCATTGGAGATATCAAACTAAGCCAAAACTTGATCACAAGATTTCAAGCAAAAATTTGCAGAAGAGATCGTTCAAAATCAGACACCCAAAGCCTTATTTGAAAACAAATTGCCGCAACATTTTCCCAAGATATGTCTGATTTGACCAAACACAAGAAAGAAAAGCTTCCCAATCCCCAAGTTTATCAAGAGAAGAAGGTAGCAGAAAGAAACCTGAAAGATCATCAACCCATCCTAAAAGCAATCCAAGTAGAAGATAAATATCAAGAGAAACTAGACAATGTGGGTTATAACACCAAAGTGAAATAGTTTGCAACCCAGTTCCAAGTTAATCGACACTATGTCAATCTAGAGAGAGAAGACTAGCTTGGCCCATCACATATCCATTCCTCCTTCAGAATCCCACAGTCCTATCTCGGTATCCCTTCATCCTAGCTCATCCTTAGATCTCATCTTTGCATCACCATTCATCCTTAGTTGCATCCCAAATCATTTGTAGTTGCATCATTGAATTCTTTATCATCTTCCTAGTTGCATCATAGGTCATTCTTTTTAGCTACATCTAGTTCATCCTCTTGGAGCTACCATCATTCGGTCATCAGTGATCCAAATCCTAGAAACTTAGTGTTCAAATCCTTTGAGTTGCTTCAAATCCTTATCCAAAAATAAAAAATCTCTCCCCTTTGACAGAGCATTGTCTAGGGAAATCTACACTTGTCCTTGTTAGCCTCATCATCTCGAGCAAGAGATTGGCATGCAGTGATAAGAATCCAGTTAGCCAAAGATCATTAGCCTATCCTAGGTTGAAAATCCTACCATTGATCATACATCAAGAAGCAACAACTCATTTGTTGACACTTAGTAAATCCTCCACCAATCTTCCATCATCCTTGACCCAAATCGGAGCATCTCACCAATCCATCATCATCCTACCATCATTCAATTGATCCAAATCCTTGCATCACATCTTAGAAATCAACCCTCCTTAGAGTTTCTCTAGATTTGCATTCATCATCTTTAGAGTTCTTAGAAACATCTTGCATCCATCCATCATTTGCATTTTCATCCTTAGATTTGCATTCCATGCCTGCCGAGACGAGATCCAGGAAGAGAAGGAATATGGATCCCAATCAGGCCACTAGTTCGTCGGATCCTAACAATCCTACCAGCATGATGGTAACCTACAATCCTCAGAACCCACAAGTTGATAATATATGGGATGATCCCAATGGACCCCCTACTTCATTTTCTATAGAGACCTTCATGAATCATCCAAGGCATGCACAAATAGTAAGTGCACTTATTGATCAGAATCGGCAAGCCATATTGGCCAACTTTGCACAAGAGGGTACTCCTATTCCACCATATCTCCAACCTCGCATTCCCATAAACACCATCCAAATCCCAATAGAAGTATACACCCCCATCATCCAGCAAATCCGGCCTGATCCCAATTTGAACATGTCACAAACAGCTTCACCCATCCCTCCTCTTTTGCAAAGCAATTTCACAAATCCCACAACACAAGCCATAACACAATACACTCCATTTTCCATCATGGGAACTCCATCATCTTCTATGACATCTCAAGCCATTACCCAGGCCCAAAGCTTTGCACAAAACCAACCACAACCTCCTACACAAGCCGCCACACAAGCAGTTCCTCCACCATCTATGAGCCAAGCATCATCATCATTTCTGGGGGCAACACAATAGTTTCCTTCTTTTTCCCAACAAGCCTCTGCCTCAACATCATCATTTCCAGGGGCAACGTAATCGTTCCCCTTTCCTACTCAGCAAGCTTCCACATCAGCACCACCCTTTCTGTGGGGAACACAAGCATCTCCTTCCACTTCCCAACTAGGATTTTCTCAAACATACATTCCACCTCCACCTTTCATCTCCAATACACAAGCCCAACAAACTGCTTTCACAATAGGCATGCCTTCCATGGGATTTCCAAATCCACCATCTACATCCCAAATCCCCACATCTACATTTCCAACATCCTCTGCATCACAACTCCTACCACGAACCGGTTCTTGTTGGGGCCTTACTCAAGAAGAAATGCAATCCTTAGGAATACCAACCCACTTTTTTGCATTCATGCTAGCAAAACAACAAGCCACCTTCCCCTAAGAAGCACAACAATAAAAAACACAGCCTCCACCAACTTCACCCTTTCCATCATACACCAACTATCTATTTGCATCACCTACCACTTCTCAAATGGTTCCACCTCCCCAACAACAGATTTCTTCCCATCTCGCAAGCTACATTGCACAACCACCTCCTGCTTGCAACTTCCCAACATCTATTCCACCCTTGAGAAATGCAGGAATGCATCCAACCTACATCAACCAGGCCCAAAGCTAAGTGCATCAAGGCCAAGCCTATTAGCAAGCTGCACTACTCCACCAGTGCCCCCCATGACAACTGTACTTCCCAGCACAACAAGCTTCATCACATCTAGTGCAACACCAACAAAATCTCATTGTACCCCAACAACAAGCTAGTTCATATCCCCCATAGCAGTACACTCCCACACCTCAGCAACAGTATCATCTCCAGCAATCATCACCCCAAAATCCATTCCAATCCACCTATCTTGTTGGGCAATCTCCATATCCCACTCCACAATATCCACCACAAGATCACCTTTATTCCCCCGCACCACTAGATCCTTTCCAAATGGGAGTACCCACTCAAACGTTGATCAATGCCGAGTGGAAAGAAATGAAGAATGTTCCTAAGGAGCTAAAAGCTAGCACATATAACAAGACCTTCAAGTTTGAAGAGGTGTGTCCCTATCCATTTGATCGATCAATCACAGCCGTCCCTTTCCCTAAGCATTTGGAGACACCCAAATTTGATAAATATTGAGGGAAAGGAGATCCATTAAACCATGTCAAAGATTTCTATATGGCATGTCAAGAAGTGGCATATAGTGATAACTACCTTATGTGCCTATTCCCCAAAATTTTGGGAGGAACTGCTATTGAGTGGTTTTACAAAATACCCTATGGGACAATCTCAACCTTTTTCGAGCTCTCTGTTAGTAGTATCCTAAAATTTTCTAGCTACATCCTAAAACTTTTGAAAAATCTGGTTCTTAGACCTAATTGTGAGGTTTCGTGGCTAAAACCCTAGGTTTGATGGAAGCCCTAGCTGGTCTTAGCATTGTTATATTTTCGTGTTACTTTTCGGCTCACTAACTTTCCAAATACACATGTGCAATTTTCCATCCCTTTTAAGTGACCACTTTACATGTTATATGGCTAGGTTGTCGAATGAGACCCTTTTTAATATTTCTCTCGAAGCCTAAGTTTCTTGTAAATTTTTCTAAGTGACTAACCTTTTAAAACTGAGTGGTTGTCGTTGAATCTCAAGGCTCCCTATTGTCAGAATTTTTGACATGCAATTTGGCGACAGGATGACATCTGTCTTAGCAGGCCCATCTTCAGTGTTGCGTTGGTGATTAAATAGAGGAGGGCATAGACGACTATCGTTATGCCGTTGGGTCAAGTTAATCTTTTTAAGCATCGTGGTGTAGCAAAAAGCATCCGATCAAGTTTTTACTGATCACAGCAGGTTTCTAGCATGTCAATCTCAGTGGTGTTTCTTTCGGATTGACACCTATCTTTGGTGACGTAGTAGCTGTGGGGTCGGACTTTTCAAAGGATAAAACACTGATTGATCTTACGGTTGTCGTTATAGCATTGATAGAAGATGTGAAGTATTTAAGCTTCATTGTATAGTGACGATCGTCCGATGCTCTATGATGAATAAGATAGAATGTGGGCCCTAAATTTCCATATCACTTTGACATGTTTGCTTTCGATTGGTTGAAGTAAGTATGATGTGGCGATCGATAGGGTGTTTGGTACTGAGAAAGAAAAGGAGAAGGGCCCGCCCACCTGTCTGACGTGCCAATTTCTGATTTGACAAGGATTTAAGTGAGGTGTTATTGTGGGGTTGGCTTTCTTGGATAGTTAAAGCTCGAACAAATCTCATAGTTATCAGTATACCGCTGGGATAAGGTGCATGATTTTTAAGGCCTGCGGTATAGTGACAGCCGTTGATCTTGTTTAAAGGATGAGGACTGAAAGGTGGGTCCTCTATCTCTAGTTCATGCTGACAGGTTCATTTCTAATTGGCCGAAGGTAGGAGATGACCTATTAGGTTGTCAATATACTTGACACCGAGGAGAAAGTTAGGGTTTTTCGCTTACTGATTTGTCCGATGTGGCATTTCTTAATTCTGTGAAAGATTCGAAGAGAAGGGTGGGGTCATCGCTTTGAGAATTGGTAAAGCGCGATGAGTTGGAAACGATCCTGTGGTTGTCGTTACACTGCTGAGGAAAGATGCTCGGGTCCTACGCCCGTGCTTTAGCGACAAGGTGACACTTGTCCACTCTGATCAAAATTAAGTTAAGTTATTTCTTTTCCCACATGGTTAAATTGAGTTGTTCTCATTAGCTGGGAACTAGTTTGGGGAAAATAAAAAGAAGGTTGCACGGCTATTTTTATTGATCGTCCGATGCGCCGAAAAGGAAACAGGATCAACGGTCCAAATTCAAATTTTTTCTCTATGACGTTGCTCGCGTCCTATGAATCCTGAGGCCACTAGTTTTCAGTAATGGCAGACTTAATGAGCTACATGCGGATGAATTGCAAATGGTTGGCGATATATTAGATACCCAAATTTGATCATTGTATTCTTTACCTCTCTCGCAAGCGTTTTGGCGAACTGGGTTGTTCTCTAGAGCGATATCAAGCAAAGTTTTTCAGGTGCCTGGTAGGTCATAATCTTTGAATTCAAGAATTGTTTTAGTCTGTGAAGAAATTGTAAGGGAATTCTATTGCTAGTTGATAGTATTTAGGGTTTTCTCGGGTATTTATACATTGTTTTAAGAAGCCCTAGTTAAAATGCCACCAAAGAGGGGATTGTCTGGGAAGACAGAGTATAAGGATAGGGGCATTTTTGAAGACTTAATGCAATTGCTCCTACATTCAGATAATGGGGCAGCTAGATTGAAAGAATTGGTCCCAAGGAACCCTAGAGATTATGTGAATAGTGGGCTCCATGATAGAGGAAACTGGATGAGAGATGCTAGGGTGGGAGAGGACTATAATGGTCATATTTTGTTCAAAGTGGCATATAGAGAAATTCTTGTGCCCCCCTTAGCAACATATGGCAATTTGATATAGGAAAGTTGGTAGTTCCTGGAGTTTTTATGGATGCAAAATTGTTAATCCAAATTGCTAAGTGTTATGATCCTGTGACAAAGTGTGTCAAGGATGTAAATGGAAATAACCTAATTAGTATCACATAGGACGAGATTAGGGAGGTCTTCTCATTGAATGACCCTTCTGTTGTGTTAGAGAAAATAGATTTTACTGAATTCATTGAGGTGTATGAAGATCAAAAGGATTATTTGAGGACAAGGCCTCTGAGGGATTTTTTAGACCAGATTGGATCCATGTGTGTTATCAACCCAAGTACACCAGAGCCTTTCAGGATGGATTTGTTCAGTAAAAGAGCACAAGGTTTTTATAAGTCTTTGACTTTAATCCTGGGGCATGATGAGGCCACTCATATGCCAGTTCCATATATGTTCATGATGGTGCAATCTTTACATCCCCAGTTGGCATTAAGTTTTGATTTTGCCTCTCACTTGGCTGACCTAATCCATGAGGGATTGATGGGAATAAGGAACATGAAGGTTAGTAGGCCCTTTGGGTGGTATTCTATGCTCATGCATATGTTCTTATACAAGGGTGAGTAGTTTTTCAGCTCAACAGTCAACATTGTTAAGGAAAGAAATGAAGAAACCCTTCCAGTTTAGTTGTGGACCACAACTTTGTCATGGGATAGAGTTGATGCTAGTTTTATTGCTTTTGATAGGGATTTTGCTTCAAGACTTAGGACATTGTTGTTTTTTGACAATCCTAGAATCCCAAGGGAATTACTAAGATTAATTAGACCAAAGGAGTTTTGTCAGGATATTACTATTGTTCACAATTTTGGTGATGTCATATTGTATCCTGTTTCCACAGTTTTTAGAGTATATGGCTGCAAGAAGGCACCTTACATTTTGCCCTACCAAGTTCCATTAAAGATAGGATATGCTGAAATTTTGAGGCAAATTGGTGACTTGCATGAAACTGCCCTTACTGGTAAAGGAAGAGGGACATTCTTCCCTGATATTACAATTTCCCATCAGTATGTTATCACTAAGGGAGGATGGATATATTTGAACCAGGTCTTGCAACCCTACAGAATGCCTATAGCTACAACAAGATGTGAAGATAATGAGGGCTTCTTATCAGGAATGTTTAGGGACAAGAGAAGGTGTGCTCTTATGGAGCACTTGTTCAGTTTTCCTGAGGATATAATAAGGAATGAGTTTGACCTCCAAACTCAAGAAATAAAGAAGGAAAAGTGGGTGATCTACAAAAAGACTGTAGATTTCATCAAAAAATTTGATAGAACTTATGATCCATTGAAGGGTTTTGAGCCATGGGCAAGAAAGGTAGAGGCTCTTATGGAGCATTTTGAAGGCATTATGCATGCGGTAAATGAGAAAAGGGCTACTGTGAGCAAGACAAACCCTAAGAAAGCTAGGCAGATTTTGAGCAAGCCAGGATATGTAAAATTGACCCCAAGGGGAGTTTATACTATGCAAAAGAGAAGTGGGTACACTGTTCTCTTACCAACACAAAAGAGAGGTGAGGATCTTCCTTCTACTTCAAGAGGAAAGAGGCCTATGGATGACCCAACAATGCAAGGACCCTCTCCAAAGAGGCAGAGACAAGAGGGGTCAGGGTCAGAACAAAATGTCTACTCTCCTTCTCAATCCCCCTTACATTTAGATGACCATGGGGTAGCAGAATAGTTGGTACAGATGAGGAATGAGGGGAACATTTTTATTTCCAATGATGAGTTACAAGAAGGAATGCCAGAGGCACCTAAGGAGGTTGCAATGGATCGTATTGTTGCTAAATTTGAGGGCAAGCAAATTGACCCTATTTAAAACAAGCTAGTGATTCCTTTGTTGCTGATGACAAATTTGTAAAGACTAGGGAATTCTTTCAATTTTTATGGAGAATGAAAATAAATAAATTTAAAGAAATTTGTGAGAAGAAGAAAGAAGAGTTCCCTGATAGGGACATAACAGAAATTGAGAATGAAACCAAGGGAGAAATGATGAAGTAGTTTGAAAAGATTACTCCTGAGGAGGGAAGGGCTATGGTCCATACTGTAGGGGTGCTGATTCTGCCAGAATGGGATATTGCTGATGCAATAGTCTTTGATCCAGTCAGGAAGAGCAAGATAAATACTCTTGCTACTGTAGAACAAGCACAACAAGATGCTAGGGTAATTGCTTTCTTAGATGATCATGCTGCCTTGGTAATGTGGTCCCTTAAGAGGGAGGAAGAAAAAGGAAAAAGAGAGGCTCTCTCTATAGAATATACAAGAAATTTGTTGGTACAAAGAGTAGGTGAGACTTCTAGTGTAGAAGCTTCAAACCTAGTTTTGGAAACTGCCAAATTTAATGTCAAGGTGGTAGAGAAAGATGCACAAGAAAAAGAAGACCTGAGGCTCAAGTTTAAAATTGTCCTCAAGTTCTATAATGAGCTTAAGATATAGCTGATCCAAAAGGACAAGTTAATTACTAAATTTTCAGGACCATAGGATCACAGGTCACCACAACTAATGATAGCTAAAAAACTTGCAGTGGCTTCATCATCCAGCCCTATCATTGAGTTTCCACCATCACCTTACCCAGAGACACACCTTGATGCAAGACTCAGTTGGGAGAAGCAACATTTGCTTGAGGAAACCAATCACTTCAAAAGGAAAAGGGAAGAATTGGATAGGTTAAGGGAAGAATATTTGAAAGATAAGAGCTTGTTGAAGTGGGAATATGAAGACAAGGTAACAGAGGTTGTTATGCAGTTTGCTACAAACTTAAATCCCACATTCCTGTTTGACCATGCTAGGAGACTAAGGACACTACTCACCTCATTGGATAAGTATAAGAGTGAATTTGAACCAATTTTTAAGAAGTGGATTGAGAGATCTCCCAATGTGAGATTGTTCAGGTTGTTGTCTAAATCCCAAAATGATCCTGACCCTCTGATCAAACCATTGCACCAAAATGTGAAGAAGCTTGTAGAGCATGATATACTTTTAGGTGATTTTGAGAGAAAATCAAATTTGATGAAGAAAGAATTGACACTCCCTAGCTGTGACTTGATCCCGGGAGTATTTAAGAAGAATGGTGAGCTTAAAGAATTGATCAAGTGGTGAGCAAAAATAGATGATGAATTCTCTGCTAGAATGACTAGCATTTTGATTCCAGAGAATACTTTATTCTTTATTCATACTATTGAGACTTTAATTTCTGCTAAGTCTAAATTTGATTTCATTCAGCTAGAGATTAGTCAATTGGAAGACAGGTGGGAACAATTGTCTGGCAAAAATGCAGAATTTGCAAATTTTGAGTTCCCAAGTGAAGAGTTGTACAATAGGTGGAGGTATCAGTACATACCTCATGTAGAAAAAGTAAATACTCTACCAGCCTCTTGAGACAAGTGAAGATGGTAACTTTTTGAGTCATCAAAGTTGTTGAGATGCAGAAAGGTATTTATTGTAGGATTGATAGCGGAGATATTGCAATCAGATTTGTTGGAAGAAGCCAAGGACAGAATTGAAGACATAAAGCAAGGCGGCTCATCTACAAATATCTCACTAGTTTTAATCAGTGTATTTATTGTAAACCCAATAGGGTTGTTGTAAAGTCTCTAGGTTAGGATTTTTGTAAACCCTGGAATGATCGGTAGCTTGTTGCATTTCCTTGTATATAAAGGATTTTCCACGATCATTCTAGGCATTGAGAGTTTAGGTGTTGAAAAGATAGAAATTCTGAAACCCTAGCCCTCAGTTGAGGATTGTAACATTTTGTATTATTTTTCATCAAGAAATAGAGAAGAAGTACAGGTCACTGCTGCTATTTTGCAAGCTTACTATTTAGAATATGATGTATACAAACGATCAAGGTTATACTTAATACAAATCTCAAATCTTTGTCTCTCCTTTGAGTTTATTTTGTGAATCTTTAAATCTTTCTGAGATTTATATGTATGTATTTGGCTTTGAGTTCTGATCTAGGGTTGGATTAAATATTGCTCAGGGTGGGATACATGTTTACTAAATTTATTTGAGGATTTTCTATAAGTAGGAAAGAGTTGGGGTGTTTTTACTTATGTTTAAAGACCAGCTATTTTCAAAACATCTTTGTATTCATTCTGTCTTCTGATATTTTGCCCAATGGATAAGGCACTGGCCTGTATTTTCCTATCTTTGCTTTGTGGGGAATGACCAAAACCTTTGTAATCCTAAAACATATAATCAATACCAGTCTTTTACAATTTTATTTACTTTATACAAGTTGTTTTACCCAGTGATGGAGAGTCAATGAATAATAGGTTGTTATTTAGTACTTTCTCACTGTTATCTGTTGAAAGATCTAGTATTAAGTAGAGAATTGAGTTGAATCTATTGGATCAGGTGTACCCGCCTTGGTTTTATAGAGCCAGAAGTGAAGAGGGCAGTCTTGTCCCTATAGTTGGTCCAGTTGCTTATAGATTTTCCACATTTGGAATTAACCACTCCTTAACATCAGTCATAAGCATATTGGTATCTCATGGAGTGTAAAATCTTTTGAAGAACCAACAAGATGGTGACTCTGCTGGGGATGTTGTAAAAATTTGTGTAAAATAACGCAGGTACAAGTTGAGCTAGACTCCTAGCCTGCTTATTTTTAAAGCCAGTTAGTTACCTTACACATAGAGTTGATTCCTTTTCAAATTTTTTCTTACCCTTCCTATTTATTTAAAATCATAGAAAATCCCCATTTAGCTTGGGTGGTGACTCTAAAACATCTATGTACTAGTACTTAATAAAATATTACTATATCACAATGAGTTTCAAAAATACAAGGTCCTGGAGGAAGGAACACCTAGAGGAAAGTTTGCAGGGTGAGCTTCTAGCCACATCTAGATGAGGTCAGATTAGAAGAGAAAAGAGTACCAATGACATGTCTTTTACCTAGAAGCAAAAAGGAAACTCAAGACAAGAAGGTCTTGCTCCTCCTAGTCAAGAGGGAAATGCCTCAAAATATGAGGAGGTAATTGATCTAGGTCTAAATCAGTATGAGGATTATTATTCCCCTACAGAAAGAGAGGGTGAAAGGTTTCCCCATAATAGGAAAATAATCCCTAACAGACGGTATGGAGGGGAGAGGAGATCTAGAAGTAAAAGTAGAAGTGGACAAGATTTTGTTCCCCCTTTCACCCTTGGTTCATCATTTCCCCAAGGCCTCCATGAGTCTCAAGATCAACAAGAGGAGCCTCAAGCACAACAGGTTGAATCTAAAACAACTTTACCTGATTCTATGGAGATTTTTGAGGAAGTATATGAATTGGAAAGGAGAATTCATGAAAAAGCAGCTATTAGGAAGAAGAGAGAAAAGGAAAGAGAGGAAAAAATTAGGCATGTCATGATAAGGGCTGACCAATTAAAAAGACAACTGCTAAATTTAGAAGCCATAAATTATGTTCCCATTCCTGAATAGACAAGTGAACAACCCATTGTCCAACAGGTGTTTGAAACAAGGAATCCAAGGGATAAGGGAAAGCAGAAAGTAGTGGGCATTTCAATTAATGAGCCTGTAGGCCCTAAATTTCCCATAGATTCAACTTTAAGGTTGGAAGTAGATCTTGAGAAAGCTAGGAGGGAACAAGAATTTCTAGCCAAAGAACTAGAAAAGGAAGAGTTGGAAGCTTCAGCACTAGAAATGAAAAAGAAGATAGATTTTCTTAGACGGTCTGTAGGACCCACTAACTTTGCTAATTCTACCGTGACACAAGGAGCAAATGTTACAAACATAGTTAATCAGACAACTGGTGTTCCCCCACCAGGAGGACTTAGAATTTCTACCATGACAAATACTAATGCATCTACATCCTAGGGTGTTGGTATTTTCAATACAGGGGTTATTCATGAAAGATGTAAACAATTGGTTTTTACTGGCATCCCTAGATACCCTAACCCCATCCCTGAAGAAATCAGGAAGAAACTTCCCAAGCTTATTGGAAGTAATGTTGTCACTTGTGAGGAGCACCTAAAAAAGTTTATTGATGTGATTGATGATTATAACATTGTGCCTGATGATGTTATCATGAAATTATTTGTACAATCCCTAACAGAAGATTCAAGGGATTGGTTTAGGGCTTTGCCACATGGTAGCATAGGTTCATGGGACCAGCTTAGGCATTGTTTCAAGGAACAGTATGGGGATAAAACACATGAGGGTTTTATGTTAAATTAATTTAATAACATTAAGAATAATTTCAATGAGGACGTTGTTGAGTTTAATGTCAGATTCCAAAAGGCCATGCATAAACTCTTGCAAGTCATCAGATTGGGTGATAGAGTATGTCTTGTCACATATTTAAATGCCTTTGATTCTAAGATGGGATACCTTTTGAGAGATAAGAACCCAAGGAGTCTTTTTGAAGCTTATAAACTAGCTATGAACATAGAGAGTAACCGCAGAATTTCAGGAAAGTTGGGAAGAAGGGAAGATAACAAATCATAATTGTTGAATAGAAAAGATCCAAGAAAGCCTATGGGTGTAAAACTAAAGGATGATGATAGCTTGAAGAAAATATTGAAGGCAATAAGGGACTTAAAACCTGGTGAGAACAAAAATAATAAAGTTGTAGGAGGTGATAAGCTTGCCTTTAATAATTTCAACAAGTTGCCAAGAATGCAGAACTACCCATATAATACTCAATGGAAAGATGGGAAGCCTATTCTTCCTGAGAGAAAAGACAAACCAAATGATAGGATCCCTAATCCATTGCATAGGAACTCAATGAATGTGGTGGAGGATGTCCCATGGTGTATTGTTTGTCAGTCACCACATGATCCCAATTATTGTGTCATATCCCAAAGTGTCTCTTCACAAGAGCAGCAAGAGTGTAATGAGGAGCAGCCTTATGATGACCAGGGATGTGGGATGATTTCCTCCCTGTTTGGGACAAAGTTGACTCTACTAAAGAGGATGAAAATCAGGATATCTTCAATTCTCAGACTAAAATTGAATCATACCATCAATAAGTCTTTTCAGATGAAGATAATGAGCTTGATAATGTCTAGTGCAATGTTTTGGAGGGTAAGGAGATAGTTGTTTTGAGAAGGCCTTCTGATGAGGAAATTTCCTTGATAACAATAGATATGGTTACTCAAGCCAAAACAAGTTATAACTTGAGGAATAGAGTAGTTGGCAATCCAAATCAAAAGCCTGCTGGTATTTTCATCAAGAAAATAGACAAAGATGTAAAGACATCCCAAAATAAGTTAAAGGATGTTGATGATATTGATAAGGTCAAAATAAAGAAAAATTTTAAGCCTAACATTGTTTATAAGGTAAAATCCAAACCCACAGATGAGGTTGTTCCAGCTTTGCAGAAGGAGGATGGAGTCCATATTAAAAAACCTGCAGATATATCCATCCAGGAGGTTGATAAAGAAGTTTTAAGTATGAAGCCAGATGTCTCTGATTCAAAATATGTTCCAATTGATATGAGAAAATTGTTTTCATAGATTATTGTCAAAGTCCCATTGCTGGAAATGATGAGAATAGAAGAACATAAGGAAAAGGCCCTAAATTGGGTAAATGGTGTGGTATCCATAGACTCTCAAAAAGAAGAAAGGGTCAAGAAACAAGTAGAAACTGTGAATGATGAAAATGAAAATTGTAATGAGGAGATTGTTTTTGAAATTCCCCAAATTTATTTGGATGCAAATGTTGTTAGTACTATAGCAGGAACAATTGATCCTTTCTTTTTGACTTTGCAAATAAATGGAAAGTTGCTAAAAAATTGTATGATTGATTTTGGAGCATCAAACACTGTTATGCCTACTGAGGTTATGAAGTCATTAGGGTTAAAGGTGGACACACCTCATAGTAGATGTCAAGCAATGGATTCAAGGGAAGTACCAGTTGTGGGTACTATCAAGGCTCTACCTTACAGACTGGCTGCATACCCCAGCAAACAATTGACCATGAGTGTCTTGGTAGTGGATATTCCTCCCCAATATGGGATGTTACTATCAAGGAAATGGAGTGCTTTTATGGGAGGCAGCATATAGTGTGATTTGCCATTTTCCACTTTTAACTTGTAGGGACAAAATATTAAAGTTTCTAGAGAACTTAGAACTCCACATATGATTGAAGAAGAAGAAGACACCATGAATTGTTTTCTTGACACTGACATTAATGCTTTCAAAGTCCAAGGTAAAGATTATGAGGAGAATGTTGAAAATACACATAAGTCAGAAAGCCAAGAGGGATGGATTGACCTTGATAGTTTGTGGACCATGTATTTTGATGGTGCCAATAGCAAGGAAGGATATGGAGCTAGAATATTGCTCATATCTCCAAATGGTAAAACTTTCAAATTCTCCTTTACTTTGTTGTTCTCATGCACAAATAATGTTGCAGAATATGAAGCTCTATTGATAGGTCTAAGGTTGGCATCAAGGAATGGTATTAAATTTTTAAAGGTAGTGGGTGATTCTGAGTTAGCTATCTCCCAAGTTAGATCAAAGTATGCTTCAAAAAATCAGAAATTAAAGTAGTATATAAATGCAATATGGGGTGAAATTGAAAGCTTCAGTGCTTTTAACATTTGTTGGATGGAAAGAAGTCAAAACAGAATGGCAGACTTGTTGGCTAATGTGGCTCTTAGACCTGAAGATGTTACATTTGCAGATATATCTAATATAGAGGTACAAGCCAGGCCTTCCATCCCTGATAATGTAGAAAATTGGCAGGTTTTCTCTGATGACCAAGACATATTAAGGTTTCTCCAATGTGAATCTCATTTTGGTGACATAGAAATGGATTTCAGTACTTATGTTGATATAGTGAATGGTAAAGATGTAATTTTTGGGAAAGAAGTTCTACAGTTGAAATCAAATAGAGTTCCCAAAGGATTAGTTGCTCTTGAAAGGGCGTTTGATAATAAGGACAAAGCTTTGTCTTCCAGTACTGATAAAACCAATGAGCTTGAAGAAGTAAACTTGGGCACATGAATAGTACCCAAGAAGGTTTACATAGTAAGTGTTTGTCCCCAAGGACTAGAAAAAATTTGATTAATCTTCTCAGAAAATTTAGGCATGTTTTTTCTTGGTCTTATGAAGATCTCAAAGCTTATAGAGAGGACCTCTTTCAACATGAGATTCCACTAAAAGAAGGTACAAAACCTTTTAGACAGAAATTGAGACCTGTTAACCCTACCTTGGCACCTAAAATGCAAGGAGAACTAAAGAAGATGATGGATGCTGGAATAATCAAGCCTATTAGACACTCCACTTGGGTTTCAAATTTGGTGCCTATCAGAAAGAAGAATGGTGACATTAGGCTTTGTGTTGATTTTAGAAATCTTAACATAAATTCTCTAAAAGATAATTATGGATTACGAAATATGGAGAACATGTTGCAGAAAGTCACTGGGTCAAAATTGATGTCCATGATGGATGACTTTTCTAGTTATAATCAGGTTATGGTTAAAGACACAAAGCAATTTAAAACTACATTTACAACCCCATGGGGGACACATGTTTATGTAAGGATGCCTTTTGGGTTGACTAATGTTGGTGCGACTTTTCAAAGGTCCATGGATGTAGCCTTTGTAGATTTCATTGACAGGTTCATGGTGGTATATCAAGATGATCTAACAGCATTCTTAGCTAAGGAAGAACAACATTGCCAACATCTAGAAAAAATCTTCATTAGAGCATTAGAGTATGGGATTTCTTTGAACCCAAAGAAATGTGCTTTTGGTGTGGTAGAGGGAAAACTTCTAGGGAATATTATTTCAAAGGATGGAGTGAGGATAGACCCTGAAAGGGTGGAAGCTATTCATAAACTATCTCTACCAAAGAATATCAAAGGAATTCAATTCTTTTTAGGACAAGTAAATTTCTTGAGGAGATTTATTACAAATTTTGCAGAAATTAGCATTCCCATATCAAGAATGTTAAAAAAGGGAGAAAAAGTTGAATGGAATGTTGAAGAAGTACAGGCTTTTAAGGACATTAAAAGGGCTATCAAGCATGCCCCAGTTTTGAAAACACTAGATTATAGAAAACCTATGCAGATCTTTTCCTTTGCATCTGCCCATACTATTTCAACGATACTATTATAGAAAAATGTTGATGGTTTTGAACAACCTATTTCATTTTTCAGCAAGACCTTACAAGCAACAGAACTAAATTATGACATTATTGAGAAGCAAGATTATGCCTTGGTTAAGGCTATTAAAACATTCAGGTGTTATCTAGTTGGAGCCACAATGGTTGCCTATGTTCCAAGTGTTGCAGTTAAGGATATCTTGGTCCAGTAAGAAGTTTCAGGAAGACGATGTAGATGGATCAATAGGATTCAATAGTTTAATATTGACATTCACATTACAAAGTTGGTAAGAGGGTTGGGCCTAGCAAAGTTGATGGATCAAAGCAATCTAACTGCAAACCAAATAAACATGTTGGAGGAAGATCAGAGACCTTTTGTGTGTAACAAGGATTGTTGTGAGTGGTACAAGGATATTGTTAAATATTTGTAAAATATGGTTTTACCCCCTGAATTAGATGATAACAAGAAAAGAACTATTAAGCTTCATTCCATAAGATATGCAATTATAAGTGGTGATTTATGGTGGAGAAGCAAGGAAGGTGTTTTGCTTAGATGTGTAGATCAGGATAAGGCCAAGCTTTTGATGGATGAAATGCACAATGAGATTTGTGGAGGACACTATATGGCAAAGAATACAACCCACAAGATCATCAGGTCAGGTTTTTGGTGGCCATCACTTTTCAAAGATACCCATCAGTTTGTACATAAGTGTGATCCTTGTCAAAGATTTGCAGGGAAATTGAAATTCAGTGGAAACTTGCCTCTCAAACCTATTGTTGTTCAGGCTCCATTCCAAAAGTGGGGTATGGATTTCATTGGTGAAATCCCTAATAAGTCTATTGGTGGGCATTCCTATATCTTGGTGGAAATTGATTACTTCACCAAGTGGGTTGAAGCAATCCCTTCAAGGAAAGCAACTAGTAAGGTGGTAACAGATTTTATGATGTAAAATATCCTTACAAGATTTGGTTGCCCAGAAACCATGGTGGTTGATAATGAAATGTGCTTTAGGTCAGAAGAGTTGTTTACTTTTGTCAGGACAATGGTATAAAACTCTCATATTCATCTCCCTACCATCCACAAGGTAATGGCCAGGCATAATCCAGTAACAAGAGTTTGATTAAAATTTTGAAAAGAGTATTAGACAAGAATAAAAAGGCCTGGGATTCCAAGTTGTTGCAAGCCTTATGGGCTGACAGGGTTACAGTAAAGAAAGCAATAGGGTGTGCCCCTTTTGACTTAGTCTATGGGATTAATGCAAGATTGCCCCAAAACAATTTGTTACAGATGTATTAGTTCATACAAACCTATGATGATGAAGTGGAGGATGATATGACTGTTAGAATTGTTAGGAATAAGGTGTCTCAACCTTGGATAATTCCTATTCTTATTATTTGTTTTGTAAATGTATTTTTTGCAAATAACGTAATTAAGTGTGAGTGTACATGTCTAGTTGGCATGTTTATGTGTCACTCCACTTGATGTGTCAGCATCTTGTGCATAAGGAGATCATGACTGAAATGGTCATGACGGATTCCTATGACACGTAAGAACTATTTAAGAAATGTGCTATGACAGGTGTAAGAGCATCTTATGACTTGGGCCTATTTGGGCACCCAAGAAGAAGTGGTTGGTGTGTGTAAGAGAATATGCCAAAAATACGTTGGTATGACAGATTCTCTTACACTTCTCTTGTGACCGTTATTTTTGGCGGATTCTATGACAAGCTGTCATAGTCTATTCTAGGGACGGATGCCTATTCTTGGAATTGCATGTAACAACTGTGTACATGTGGCTTTGTGCATGGGTCTTGGTGGTTGTGCCTATTTTTGGGTCCAAAGGAGTCTATATATATGGTGCTGCTCCTATGGGAGAGAAAAATAAAAGAAGTTTAAGTCTTGTTGGCTTTGTCTCTCATTTCCTAAAAGAACTTGCATTGCAAGTGTATTGTAATCTTTGTGTTGAAGATAATACATTGTGCAGGTTTTGGAGTGCTGGGGTTTTTTACCGAAAGGTTTTCCCCAGGGTATATCATTGTGTCATTCTCTATTTTTCTGTATGCATTGTATGTGGTTGCAATATCTTTGTTAAAGCAGTTAACGAATCTGAAATTGTAAGGATTTATAAGAATTTGCACAATACTCTCCTATAGAGATTAGCGTAGGAAGCTGTTTCCGCACCCGAGTTTCCTTACAAGTGGTATCAGAGCTTGATCAACTTTTGATCCTAGTTGTTGGGTAGGGTTTTTTGAGCTAATCTCAAGTTTGAGTGGGAGTTTTTTGCAGAGCATTCTGAATCTTATTTGCAGATTGAGATGGCAAGTTCATCATATGGAAGAATGGAGGTGGAGAAATTTAATGGCACTAATTTCAAGTTGTGGAAACTCAAGATGGAAGACATGTTGGAAGATCGTGACCTATGGGAAGTGACTTCAAGTTCTACAAGACCAGAAACTATAGCTCAAGTAGATTGGGATATCAAAGACCGTAAAGCTAAGGGTCTCATAAGACTCTATTTAATCGATGCAGTTCTTCTAAATGTTCTAGATGAGAAAACTTCAAATAGTTTGTGGGAAAGACTTGCAGCCATGTATCAGGCCAAAGCTCTGGTGAACAAGTTTTTCCTGAGGAAGAAGTTGTACTCTCTACGAATGGAGGAAGGTGGATCCTTAACGGATCATTTAAATACATTTAATCTGCTGGTTTCACAATTGACATTAGCTGGTGTCAAGTTAGAGGAGGAGGATCGTTGCTACACACTTTTGTGTTCTTTACCAGATTCATGGGACCATCTTGTGATGGCTCTCAGAAGCACTTTAGTCACCTTCAAAATGGATGATGTGGTGTCTTCGCTGCTATCAGAGGAGATGCGGAGAAAGGATTCCATTTTGGAAAAAGAAGCCCTTGCTGTTCGTGGGAGATCCACTAAAAGAGGGAAGAAAAATGACAATAAGGGTAGATCCAAATCCCATGGGAAGTCAAAGAATTCCAATAAGTCCAAGGCAAAATGTTGGAACTGTGATAAATCTAGGCACTTCCGTAAAGACTGCAAAGAGCCGAAGAAGAAGAAGAAAGGTTCAGATTCAGCTTCAGAAAGATCTCAAGAAGATGGCGATGCATTCATCACAGCTTTGGGAGACCATGCATCTAATGATGTGTGGTTGGTTGACTCAGGTGCATCTTTTCACATGACCTCTCATCGAAACTGGTTCTCAAAATATGAAGAGTTCAATGGTGGAAAGGTGTACTTGGGTGATGATTCTCACCTAAAGATAGTTGGATGCGGAAGGGTCACTATCAAATTTCCTGATGGACGAGTAAAGGGAATCAATAGAGTCATGCACATTCCGGGTTTGGCACGAAACCTATTATCTGTAAGTATGATGAATGATGTAGGTGTGCAAGTTGTTTTTTCGAAAGAAGGATGCAATATGATAAGAGGATCGATAGTGCTTGCAAGGGGTACTAGGAGAGGTACCTTATTTCAGCTAGATGCATGTATTCCTCTATGTAATAGTTCTTCATCCTCACCATCTGAACAAGTAGTGAAGAAGTCTGTGGCTATTGGTTCCAATGGTAGTGCAAATACTTTGGAAGGTAAGCTTCCTGCAGAAAAGACAATGTTGTGGCATATGAGATTTGGCCACAGTGGTGAAAAGGGTCTCAGAACCCTGAAAAATAAAAATCTCGTTGAGGGGTTAAATGATTGCAATCTTGAGTTCAACTTCTGTGAACACTGTGTCTATGGTAAACAAAATCGTGTTCAGTTTTACTCTAGTTCTCACATATCTTTTGATGTTTTGGATCTTATTCATTCTGATGTATTTGGTCCTGTAAAAGTTCTTTCAATCTCCAAGTCTGTATTTTTTGTATCTTTCATAGATGATTACAATAGAAGGACATGGATTTATTTCCTTAAAAGTAAGACACAAGTCTTTAGTCGGTTCAAGGAATTTAAAGCTCTTGTAGAGAATTAGACTAGTAAGAAGATTAAGTGTGTGAGAACTGACAATGGTGGTAAGTTTTGCTCAACAAAGTTTGAACAGTTCTGTAAAGAACAAGGTATCGAGAGGCATAAGATAACTCCTTATACCCCACAAAAAAATGGAGTTGCAGAGAGAATGAACATGACACTGATGGAGAAGGCTAGGAGTATGCTTAGTGGAGTTGGTTTAGAACAAAAGTTTTGAGCCGAAGCTGTGGCCACTGCTTGCTATCTGGTTAACAGATCTCCTACATCAGCCCTTGTTGGTAAGACACCCATGGAGGTGTGGTCTGGTAAGAAGCCTTCAATTAGACATCTTCATGTTTTTGGTTGTGAAGCTTATGCACATGTTCCAAAGGAGAAAAGATCTAAGTTGGAAAAAAAAGCTGTTAAATGTATTTTCATCGGATACAGTGCTGGTGTGAAAGGATACAAGCTTTGGGATCCTGTGACTAGTAAGGTGTTGTATAGTAGAAATGTTATTTTCAGAGAGCTAACATCTTCTCCTATTGTGCTACAACCAGATGAAAAAGAAAAGAAAAAAGATGTTGTTCAGTTGCCTCCTACCCCTGAGAAGACTGAACAGAGAGACCATGTTGGGTCTAATGATGAGGAGAGCTCTACCAGCTCTAATAGTTCAGAAGAAGAGGAAGAACAACCTCAACCGCAGCCCTTGAGGAGATCCATGAGAGAAAGAAAGCAACCAAAAAGGTTTGGTTATTCTATGTTAGATTCCAGTTGTGTTTTTGCTTTGATTACTAACACTGATGAGCCTAGATCTGTGAAAGAGGCTTTGGGCATGGAAGATGCAGGTTCCTAGATTGAGGCTATGGATGATGAGATGGCTTCATTGGAGAAAAACAAATCTTGGGACCTTGTACCTTTGCCTAAAGGGAGAAAATTTGTTGGCTGTAAATGGGTGTTCAAGAAAAAATTCTGTGCAGATGGCAGTGTTGAAAGGTACAAAGCTAGATTGGTTGCAAAGGGGTATTCACAGGTAGAGGGAATAGATTATGGTGAAATATTCTCTCCTGTTGCAAAGTTGACATCCATTAGATTTCTGTTATCTCTTGCTGCATCATATGATTTAGAGATAGAATAGATGAATGTGAAGACAACTTTCCTTCATGGTGATTTGGAGGAAGAGATTTATATGTCACAGCTTGAGCACTACATTGTTAAAGGTAAAGAATCCTTAGTTTGCAGATTAAAGAAATCTCTATATGGTTTCAAGCAATCTCCTAGGATGTGGTACCTTAAGTTTGATGCCTTTGTGTTGTCTATTGGATTTGTAAGATCAAAATCAGATCATTGTGTTTATTTCAGAGTTGAAAATGATCGCCTTCTTATTGTTGCATTATATGTTGATGATATGTTGCTATTTGGGAAGGGTAAGGGTATGATTTCTGATTTTAAATCTCAGTTGTCAGCATAGTTTGAGATGAAAGATCTTGAGGCAGCTAGGTACATCTTGGGTATGGAAATCAGTAGAGATAGGTCTAATAGAAAACTTTGGTTGAGTTAGAGTAAGTATGTGAAGTCTGTGTTGGATAGGTTTAGCATGCCAGATTGTAGACCACTACGGGTTCCTATTTCTGTGGGAACAAAGTTATCTGTAGATGATTGTCCAAAATCTCCTAGTGAGGTGGAGGACATGAGTAGAGTACCTTATGCTAGTGTAGTTGGCAGTCTTATGTATGCTATGGTCTATACTAGACCAAACATTGCCCAAGTAGTGGGAGCCCTGAGTCAGTTTATGGCTAATTCTGGACGGGTACATTGGGATGTAGTTAAGCGAGTATTCAGATATTTGAGGGGTACATTAGATTACTCCATATGTTATCATGGTAACTCTTCTAGATCTCCACATTTAGTTTGTATTCATGGGTTTGTGGATTCAGATTGGGTAGGTGATATTGACAGCAGGAGATCCACTAGTGCTTATGTGTTCACTATGTTTGGTGGTGCCATCAGTTGGATGAGTAAGGGACAACCTGTGGTTTCTTTGTCCACTACAGAAGCTGATTACATGGCTGCTACTCATGCTTGTAAAGAAACCATTTGGGTTAGAAGATTGTGTTCTGATGTTGGTGTTGATGCAAAACAGATTACTATTTGGTGTGACAGTCAGAGCGCTATTTGCCTTGCAAAGAATCCAACTTTCCATGCCAGAATGAAGCACATTGATGTGCAGTTTCACTTTGTGAGAGATATGGTGGAAGATGGAAAGGTAAATTTGGAGAAGGTAGATACTGTGAAGAATGTTGCAGATGTATTAAGGAAACCAGTGGGCACTGAGAAGTTCAGATGGTGTTTGGAGTCTATGGGCCTTTTGGCCTATAACGGTTAAAGTTCCTGTTATGTTCCTGTTGCTCTTACAAGGTGTTTGACAAGTGGGAGAATGTTAAGAATAAGGTGTCTCAACCTTGGATAATTCCTATTCTTATTATTTGTTTTGTAAATGTATTTTTTGTAAATAATGTAATTAAGTGTGAGTGTACATGTCTAGTTGGCATGTTGATGTGTCACTCCACTTGATGTGTCGACATCTTGTGCGTAAGGAGATCATGACTGAAACGGTCATGACGAATTCCTATGACGCGTAAGAACTATTTAAGGAATGTGCTATGACAGGTGTAAGAGCATCTTATGACTTGGGCCTATTTGGGCACCCAAGAAGAAGTGGTTGGTGTGTGTAAGAGAATATGCCAAAAATACGTTGGTATGACAGATTCTCTTACACTTCTCTTGTGACCATTATTTTTGGTGGATTTTATGACAAGCTGTCATAGTCTATTCTAGGGATGGACGCCTATTCTTGGGATTGCATGTAACAACTGTGTACATGTGGCTTTGTGCATGGGTCTTGGTGGTTGTGCCTATTTTTGGGTCCAGAGGAGTCTATATCTATGATGCTGCTCCTATGGGAGAGAAAAATAACATAAGTTTAAGTCTTGTTGGCTTTGTCTCTCATTTCCTGAAAGAACTTGCATTGCAAGTGTATTGTAATCTTTGTGTTGAAGATAAGACATTGTGCAGGTTTTAGAGTGTTGGGATTTTTTACTGAAAGGTTTTCCCCAGGGTATATCATTGTGTCATTCTCTATTTTTCTGTATGCATTGTATGTGGTTGCAATATCTTTGTTAAAGTAGTTAACGAATCTGAAATTGTAAGGATTTATAAGAATTTGCACAATACTCTCCTATAGAGATTAGCGTAGGAAGCTATTTCCGCACCTGAGTTTCCTTACAAGAATAAATGATTTAATTCAATTGAATGAGGTAAGAAATGATGCACATGTTAAAAATGGGAAGATGCAGGCCCAATGCAAAGTCTTGTATGACAAAAAGACTACTCAGAGAAATTTTACAAGTGGTGACTTGGTCCTGATGTGGAATGCAAGATTAGAAGATAAAGGAAAGCATGGGAAATTTGATCCCATCTGGTTAGGCCCATATATCATTGAAGAAAAATGGGGGAAAAGTTCATATATATTGAAGAATCTGATAGGAGAACTCATGGAATTGCCAGTTCATGGTCAATTCTTAAAATTTTACTTTTCTTAAGCATCTTTATGAGTCTCTGTGTAGGTTTAGGTTTAGGGTTTTGTGTGCAATTCTGTGTTGCCAGTCAAAATTTTGTTCTGGTCTACTCTTCCAGGAGATTCTAGTTTTCTCTATTAGGAATGAATGCAAAGTATTTTGGCAGTCATTCTGTAGCAGTTGTTGTTGCATTCATGACTTGGATTGTCATTGATGTCAACACAGTGATATTCTAGATATTAGCAGGAAAGTAGGTACAATTTTGTTTTGCGCACATGTTGTATTATAGATTGGCTTTTGCATAGTTGATGGTATGTTCTTTGGTTTGTTATTAACCTATGGTTAACAATGCAAAAAGAAATTCATTCATTCATGAGAGTTATGAGCATTTTGGTGAAAGCAGTGTTTAGACAGTGTTTCTGTGAAGCGATTTTTGGAAATCGGAGGATATCTCTTAGCTGGGATGGAATCTAATTTTGTGTAGTTAAAGTGATGTTGGAGACTCATTAATGATGATGTGGTTCACAGTCTAAACTTTGAAGATATGTTTGGAGAAAGTTACAGTATCTAGAAGCCGACAGTTTTATGTGAATTTTGTGTGTAGCGTGTAGAATTTATTATTTTGTAATTGAGGACCGACTCATTTGTAATTATTTGAGTTTGGTATATAAGAAGGAATTTTTTCCTTGTTGTAATGTGTACTATGAGATTTGAGATGCGAATATATGCATGAAGTGAAGAAAAGAGCTAATTCAGTGATGAAGGAAGACTTGTGAGTACAAAGATCTGGAATTGTGATCTTGTGTAGCAAAGAGTGCAGTTTTGGAACAGTGTGAAGGAGGTAATATATTTCATATTATTCTATTGAATAATTCTAAGATCTTTTGGATAGTGGGTTCAGAGATCTTGCCTTGAAGCTATTTGGGCAGTGGGTCCTTCTGTCTTCCATAAACTCTTAACCGGGTTAGAATCTTTTAACAGGGATTAAAAATGTCCTAACAAGGATTTATATGTATTGAATGTATTTCATAAGACTCCTAATAGGGTCCATCCTCTAACAAGGAACTTTCATATTAGTGCATCATTTTGTGGGCATCATTCCCACCGGGGTTTACTCTTTTCAAGAGGTTCCCTAGTCAACATATCTTGTGTTATTGTGCAATTGTGTATGGTTATCTTTCTATGGTTGATTAGTACATTGATTATATTGTTTAAAGCAGTTGAATGGTTAAATTATCTGATAACTGATTCACCCCCCCCTCTCAGTTATCTTGGGGATCTTTACTTTCTAACAATTGGTATCAGAGCATCAGGTCCTTAAAAGAAAATTTTAACAACTTAAGGAGATCCATGGTGAATTTCAGAAAAGAAAGCCCTAAGTTTGATGGAGTAAATTTTGACAGCTGAAAAGAAAAGATGAAGACACATCTATTGTATTTAGGACCAAGTTATTGGTTGATTACAAAGAATGAGAAGACTATCATTGAGGAAGACAATCTATAGGCAAGAACTAAAGATGAACTAGATCTATTCATGTGTAACATACTTGCAAGAGAAGCACTTTTGTCAGCACTACCGGAGAATGAATATAGTCAGGTAAGATGTTTGAAAACATTTCATGCAATTTGGAAAGCTTTACATTCTACTTTTGAAGGTGATGAACATGCAAAGAAGGCTATATTACATAATTGGATTTGTGCATTTGAAGATATCAGAATGATGGAAGATGAATCTATTAGAAGCTATATTGGTAGGATGTCTGAGATTGTAACAGGAATAAAGTCTTGTGGAGGTGATAAGATAGAGAATGAAGTGATATGGAAAATTCTGAGAACTTTGACACCAGTATTCAAGTAGACAACACAGATGATTGAACAAGTGATACCTTGTACATCAAACTTTTCAAGAGAGACTCTTCTTGGAAGATTAGAAACATCAGAGATGAACTTGAGATTATCAGGAGAGCTACCTAGAATGGAAACAGCATTCAGTGCTCTTAACATTAGACCTACAAGAAGTACTAGTGTGAATGGAGATTATGCCAGCAGCAGCAGATCTAAATCTGAGGAAGATAAGAAGATTGAAGAAGGTATTGCATTACTTGTAAAAAGAGAACTAGATGGTAAGAAAATCTTTAAATGTGGGACTTGTCAAGAATATGGTCATTTTGCATCTAAATGTCCTAAAAGAGTTAAGAAGTATAGAAGCAACTTTAAACCTAGGAGATATAAAGAATGTTATTATGCAAATGATGAAGATCTTGAAGTAGGAATTGAAAAACATTTAAGTGACAGTGATAATGATAACTTTGAGGAAATAGGATTTTTAGCAATTAAAGAAGAAAGTTCTGAATTTGATAAAAGGGAAGAAAAAGCATTAGTTTCACAAGTTGAAAAGAAATCTGATTGGATTATAGACAGTGGTTGTTCACATCATATGACTGGAGATAAAAGAAAGTTTGTTAAGTTAGATAATTATGATGGAGGAATTGTTAGGGTTGGTAACAATGCACCTTGTTTGATTAAGGGTATAGGATCTATTACTCTTGATGTAAAGACTAACACTGATGATGTTTACTTTGTTGATGGATTGAGACATAATCCACTAAGCGTTGGATAATTGGATGATAAGGGTTATCAAGTTTGGTTTGCTGAGAAAACTTGTGTGATAAAAGATAAAGATGGAAATCTGATTGGAAAAGGATCCAGAACTAGAGGTAATGTATTTCAGTTGAATCCTACTAAGATGACATGTTTGATAACTAGGATTGATGATAGTTAGTTGTGACATAAAAGGTTTTGTCATATAAACTTTGATAATATTGTCAAGGTGAGCACTACACTTGCGGTAAGAGATTTACCTAGAATTATGAAACCTACTAACATGATTTGCAAAGAATGTATGATGGAAAAGTAGAAAAGGAGTTCATTTCCCAACAAGAAGTTCACATCGACAAAGAAGCTAGAAATTGTTCATACAGACTTGAGTGGTCCTACTAGGACTAGAGGGTTCTATGGAGAAAGGTATTTTATGATTTTTGTTGATGATTTTACAAGAATGATGTGGATTGCATTTTTGAAAGAAAAATCTAAAGCATTTGATAAATTTAAGATCATGAAAAGAAAAATTGAGAATGAATCTGGAATGAAGATTAAGTGTCTAAGATCTAATAGAGGTGGTGAATTTACATCTAGAGAGTTTAAAACCTTTTGTGAAATGAATGGTATTAAGAGACAACTTTTAGCCCCTAGAACACCAGAACAAAATGGTATTGCAGAAAGAAGGAATAGGTCAATAACTGAAACAACAAGAGCTATGTTTGAAAATGATTTGGCTAAGACTTTTTGGAGAGAAGCAGTGAACACAACAGTATACACTATGAACAAAGTACAAATCAGAGTAGATACAAACAAGACACCTTATGAATTATGGTTTGGACATGCACCCTTAGTTAAGTATTTTAAAATTTTTGGAAGTAAATGTTATATAAAGAGAGATGATGATATAGGAAAATTTGATCCTAGAAGTGATGAAGGAATATTTCTTGGATATTCTTTCAAAAGCAAAGCATATAGATGTTATAACAAAAGAACTAAGACTATTGTTGAAAGTGCAAATGTAAAAGTTGATGAGAAGTTTAAAATTCAGGAAAGAATGCTTGATTATGAATTTGATGGAGAAGCACAACCTCAGCCTAACATTGAAAATATAGAATTATTTTTTGAAACTAACAATGATTTGGTGAATGAAAGTCATACTGAAGAAAACAGAGAAGAAAACAAAGAAGAAAACAGAGAAGAAAGCATAGAAGAATCTACAGTTGGAACAAGATCAGTAACTATGACACCTAACAAGTATACTTCAAGACATCACCCTGTTGAGCAAGTTATTGGAAGTTTTGATAGTGGAGTTTTGACTCGAAATAAGGTACATTTATGTTTGATTTCTCAAATTGAACCTAAGACTACTAATGAAGCTTGTGAAGATGAACATTGGATTAATGCTATGAAAGAAGAACTGGAGCAGATTGAAAAAAACAAGACATGGGAATTGGTCCCTAGACCTGAAGACAAGAATGTGATTGGAACAAAGTGGGTATTTAGAAACAAGATGAATGAACAAGGAGAAGTGATAAGAGACAAACCAAGATTGGTATGTAAAGGATATTCACAACAAGAAGGAATTGACTATGAAGAAACTTTTGCACCTATGGCCAGACTTGAAGTAGTGAGAATGTTTCTAGCATATGAAGCTTACAAGAAATTCAAAGTGTATCAGATGGATGTGAAATCAAAATTTTTGAATGGTGAATTGGAAGAAGAAGTCTACATTGAGCAGCCTGAAGGTTTTCCTTTGACACAAGAAGGAGATATGGTATGTAAGTTAAAGAAAGCTTTATATGGATTAAAACAAGCACCTAGAACCTGGTATGCAAGATTGGATAAGTATTTATTGAAATTAGGATTTATAAAAGGAACAACAGATAGTAACTTATACACAAAAAAAATTGAGAATGGTTTGTTGGTTATAGTTATATTTGTTGATGATATTATCTTTGGAGGAGAAGATGAAGCTAGTGACAAATTTGCAGATGAAATGAAGACTGAATTTGAGATGAGCATGATTGGAGAGATGAAATATTTTTTGGGATTGTAGATAACACAAAGCAAGGAAGGTATATTTGTAAGTCAGACTAAGTATTTGAATGATTTATTGAAAAGATTTGGAATGAAAGATTCTAAACCTGTTGGAACACCTATGGTAACTGGACATAAGTTATCTAGCAAAGATGAGACACCAGCAGTTGAGTAGAAAAAATACAGATCTATGATTGGAGGATTGGAGTACTTGACACATACAAGACCTGATATAACACATTCAGTTGGGATTGTAGCAAGATTTCAAGCAGAACCTAGAGAATCACATTATGCAGCAGTAAAGAGGATACTGAGATATCTGAAAGGAATAATGGATTATGGATTATGGTATGAGAATTCTGATGATTTTACTTTATGTGCCTATACTGATGCAGATTGGGGAGGCAATGTTGATGAAAAGAAAAGCACCAGTGGTGGAGCCTTTTTTCTTGGAAGAAAATTGGTCTCTTGGTTAAGTAAGAAGTAGAATTGTACTTCACAAAGTACAACAGAAGTAGAATATGTTGCAGTAGCAAATAATTATAATCAGATTATTTGGATGAAGCAGATGTTGAAGGATATTGGAATAAAGTTTGATGAGCCTGTTGTTATACATTGTGATAACATCAGTACAGTGAGTATGTCAAAAAATCCTATTTTACATTCTAAGACTAAACATATTGAGATCAAGTATCATGTTGTAAGAGAGAAAGTTGCAGAAAAAGAAGATTGGAGTGCATAAGCACAAAGGAACAGATAGCAGATATATTTACAAAGCCTTTACCTAAGGATACATTTGTATATCTAAGAGGTATGCTTGGGGTTATGCCCCAACCTATTTTTGAGAATTGATGCAGATGATTGCTTCCATCTAGTGGTATATGAGCCCTATCTTTCTTCTGGATTGGATGTTGGAACTTCCTCTATGGGGGAGTTTATGAGCTGAGTCATGAGGACTCTTGTTATTGTATTTTTTTGAAAAGTGTCTTTTGACATTAAGTTGTTGTTGACTTAGTGATGGAATTTCTTTCATTGATGTCAATGGGGGAGAGATATACATGAAAAACATTGTGGATTGTATGAGAGAGCTGAATAAGAAAATGAAGCAAGATTTAATTTGATATTTTGCAGTGATGTTGCAGTATTGGATTTTTGGAACATTGGATGTTTTTCATTTATGTTATCATCAATGCCAATGGGGGAGATTGTTAGGAATGAATGCAAAGTATTTTGGCAGTCATTCTGTAGCAATTGTTGTTGCATTCATGACTTGGATTGTCATTTATGTCAACACAGTGATATTCTGGATATTAGCAAGAAAGTAGGTACAGTTTTGTTTTGCACACATGTTGTATTGAAGATTGGATTTTGTGTAGTTGATGGTATGTTCTTTGGTGTGTTATTAACCTATGGTTAATAGCGCAAAAAGAAATTCATTCATTCATGAGAGTTATGAGCATTTTGGTGAAAGTAGTGTTTAGACAGTGTTTCTGTGAAGTGATTTTCAGAAATCGGAGGATATCTCTTAGCTGGGATGGACTCTGATTTTGCATAGTTAAAGGAATGTTGGAGACTCATTAATGATGATGTGGTTCATAGTGCAAACTTTGAAGATATGTTTGGAGAAAGTTACAGTATCTGGAAGCCGACAATTTTATTTGAATTTTGTGTGTAGCATGTAGAATTTATTATTTTGTAATTGAGGACCGACTCATTTGTAATTATTTGAGTTTGGTATATAAGAAGGAATGTTTTCCTTGTTGTAATGTGTACTATGAGAGTTGAGATGCGAATATATGCATGAAGTGAAGAAAAGAGCTAATTCAGTGATGAAGGAAGACTTGTGAGTACAAAGATCTGGAATTGTGATCTTGTGTAGCAGAGAGTGCAGTTTTGGCACAGTGTGAAGGAGGTAATATATTTCATATTATTCTATTGAATAATTCTAAGATCTTTTGGACAGTGGGTTCAGAGATCTTGCCTTGAAGCTGTTTGGGCAGTGGGTCCTTCTATCTTCCATAAACTCTTAACCGGGTTAGAATCTTTTAACAGGGATTCAAAATCTCCTAACAAGGATTTATATGTACTAAATGTATTTCATAAGACTCCTAACAGGGTCCATCCTCTAACAAGGAACTTTCATATTAGTGCATCATTTTGTGGGCATCATTCCCACTGGGGTTTACTCTTTTCAAGAGGTTCCCTAGTCAACATATCTTGTGTTATTGTGCAATTGTGTATGGTTATCTTTCTATGGTTGATTAGTACATTGATTATATTGTTTAAAGTAGTTGAATGGTTAAATTATCTGATAACTGATTCACCGCCCCCCTCTCAGTTATCTTGGGGATCTTTAATTTCTAACATTCTCATTGTATCTACAAGAGATACACATCCCCAAGCATGAGCCATTGGTAGCAGTATCCTAAAATTTTCTAGCTACATGCTAAAATTTTTGAAAAATCTGGTTCTTAGACCTAATTGTGAGGTTTCGTGGCTAAAACCCTAGGTTTGATGGAAGCCCTAGCTGGTCTTAGCATTGTTATATTTTCATGTTACTTTTTGGCTCACTAACTTTCCAAATACGCATGTGCAATTTTCCACCCCTTTTAAGTGACCATTTTACCTGTTATATCACTAGGTTGACGAATGGGACCCTTTTTAATATTTCTCTCGAAGCCTAAGTTTCCCATAAATTTTTCTAAGTGACTAACCTTTTAAAAATGAGTGGTTGTCATTGAATCTTGAGGCTCCCTGTTGTTAGAATTTTTGACATGTGATTTGGCGACAGGATGACATCTATCTCAGCAGGCCCATCTTTGGTGTTGCATTTGTGATTAAACAAAGGAGTGCATCGACGACTGTTGTTATACCATTGGGTCAAGTTAATCTCTTTTTAAGCATCGCAGTGTAGCGACAAGCATTTGATCATGTTTTTATTGACCGCAATAGGTTTCTGGCATGTCAGTCTCAGTGGCGTTTCTTTCGGATTGACACTTGTCTTTGGTGATGTAGCAGTTGTGGGGTCAGACTTTTCAAAGGATAAAACACTGATTGATCTTACGGTTGTCATTATATCGTTAATAGAAGATGTGAAGTATTTAAACTTCGTAGTATAGTGATGACCATTTGATGCTCTATGATGAATAAGATAGAATGTGGGCCATAAATTGCCATGTCACTTTGACATGTTTTCTTTCGATTGGTTGAAGTAAGTATAATTTGGTGGTCGATAGGGTGTTTGGTACTGAGAAAGAAAAGGAGAAGGGCCCGCCCACCTGTCTGACATGGCAGTTTCTGATTCGACAAGGATTTAAGTGAGGTGTTATTGTGGGGTCAGCTTTCTCAGATAGTTAAGGCTTGAACAGATCTCGTGGTTGTCGGTATACTGCTGGGATAAGGTGCATGATTTTTAAGGCCTGCGTTATAGCGACAGCCATTGATCTTGTTTAAAGGATGAGGACTGAAAGGTGGGTCCTCTATTGCCATTTCATGCTAACAAGTTCATTTCTAATTGGCCAAAGGTAGGAGATGACCTGTTAGGTTGTTAGTATACTTGACACCATGGAGAAAGTTAGGGTTTTTTGCCTACTGATCTGTCTGATGTGGCATTTCTTGATTCGGTGAAAGATTCGAAGAGAAGGGTGGGGTCATTGCTTTGAGAATTGGTAAAGCGTGATGTGTTGGAAAGGATCCTATGGTTGTCGTTACACCGCTGAGGAAAGATGCTCAGGTCGTACACCTGTGCTTTAGCGACAAGGTGACACCTGTCCACTCCGATCAAAATTAAGTTAAGTTATTTCTTTTCCCACATGGTTAAATTAAGTTGTTCTCATTGGTTGGGAACTAGTGTGGGGAAAATAAAAAGAAGGTTAAGCGGCTATTTTTGCTGATCGTCCGATGCACTGAAAAGGAAACATGATCAACGGTCTAAATTCAAATGTGTGCTCTGTGATGTTGCTCACATCATGTGAATGCTAAGGCCGCTAGTTTTCAGTAATGGCAGACTTAATGAGCTACATGCGAATGAATTGCAAATGGTTGGTGATATATTATATACCCAAATTTGATCAAATTTGATCATTGTATTATTTACCTCTCTCGTAAGTGTTTTGGCGAACTGGATTGTTCTTTAGAGTGATATCAAGCAAATTTTTTTAGGTGCCTGGTAGGTTATAATCTTTGAATTCAAGAATCATTTCAATCTGTGAAGAAATTGTAAGGGAATTCTATTGCTAGCTGATAGTATTTAGGGTTTTCTCAGGTATTTATACATTGTTTTAAGAAGCCCTAGTTAAAATGCCGCCAAAGAGGGGACTGTCTAGGAAGACAAAGTATAAGGATAAGGGTGTTTTTGAAGACTTAATGCAATTTCTCCCGTATTCAGATAATGGGGCAGCTAGGTTGAAGGAATTGGTCCCAAGGAACCTTAGAGATTATGTGAATAGTGGGCTCCATGATAGAGTAAACTGGATGAGAGATGCTAGGGTGGGAGAGGACTATAATGGTCTTATTTTGTTCAAAACGACATACTCACAGAGAAATTCTTGTGCCCCCCTTAGCAACATATGGCAATTTGATATAGGAAAGTTGGTAGTTCCTGGAGTTTTTATGGATGTAGAATTGTTAATCCAAATTGCTAAGTGTTATGATCCTGTGATTCCCACAACAAGCCTAGCAATGATAAAATCCATTACTGGAATTGAAACAAGAATGTTGTTATTGATGGAGCCACAGACACTAAGCATGTCCAAATTTTTGTGGCTGGTCCTACACCTACTCCTGTATATCAGCAACAACAACCTCAAATCAATTAGTAGCCTATGCAGACCTACTAGCAACAATCTCCCATCCATCAACAACCCATGTAGAACTATTAGCAACAAGAACATCAAGAAAATTAAGGCATTCTAACCTATCAGGCCAATGCCATATCAATGACTCCCAATCGAAACACGCCTTGAGCCCAAACTTACCAAAAGAGAATATTTACACCTCTTGGTGAACCTCTGGATGTAATATTTCATTTCATGGCTAAGGCCAATTTGATCACGTACCCACCAATCCGACAGTTTGATGATGCAACTCCCAAGCCTAACTAGTACAATGATCATGAGTATTGTGATTATCATCGTGTCAAAGGACACACTACCCTAAGGTGTATGAAACTAAAGCATTACATCCAAGATCTCATAGATAGAAAGGAGATCCAAGTGGACACACCAGCCCAAGCTTCACCTAATGCCAATCTGTAGATCTATCAGAACATGTTCCCACAACACAATGCTGGGAAGAACCAAACCAATCCCAATCCTCCACCCCAGAACCAAGGCAAAGGAAAGAAAGGAGACCATGCCGACCATAAGGACTATAATACTACTCATATCAACTACAAAAAATTTGTTGGATGTATAATACAATTCAAGCCCACAGTCAATGTCATCCACATCAAAGGAGTAGATAGACAATGTGTTGTTACTACCCACAGAGGCCAGATATTTGTCATTAGTGCAAGACCAAGGCCAACACACAATGCATAATACAACCTTATAGAACATCTTAGGAATACACTTGCCCAAATCTCCATCCTCGACCTTCTCTGCACTTCACCCCTCCATCAAGAAATCCTCAATCGAGCTCTCCAAGAAGGACAAGTCTCCATGGACATAAATGTTGTCCAATTCAAAAACCTTGTGGGACATCTATCTGCATCCTGTGCTCTATCCTTCAAGCCATCCGACATACCACCTATTGCATCTGACAATAATATCCCTCTCCACATCATCATTATGGTTAGAGATTTTTCTATTAAAAGGGTCATGATAGATAACGGCTCAGCCCTAAACCTGTGCACTTTGATGTTCATTCAATAGATAGGGTTCATGTGATGTGAGTGCTTCTAGGTTTTCTTGTACACTTTGCTAAGAAGACTTTCTATGTCTTCTTCAAGGATCCTAATCTCCTCTAGGTCCTTGATAGGCTTATATGATTAACTAAGACCTAATCCAACTCTTCTCCAAGAGTCTCACACCTTGTGCTTCACCTTGAAGGACTAACACCCTTTAGTTACTTCAATACTTCTCCTACATTTAGAAGGATCTAAGTGCCAACTCCACACAAACATTCAATTTCATCGTAGGGGTTCCAAACATGTTTTAAACATTCCATATGCTTCCATTTGGATCCAACTTAAAGGATCTTCAAGCCCTTTTTCATTGTGTTTAAGATTTCACCTTGAAGAGGCCTAATTAGGCCTAAATCCTTGTAGCCTTTTGCAGAGACCTTTTACCAATTCTTGCCAAAATTTCTCAAAAAAATCACTAAAATAATTAGGGATTTGGATACCCTTTTGGATTTTACAAAATATTCTACTAGTTTTAGAACCTCATGGCCTCCGTACACAGGCTTCCTATAATCTAGGTCTAATAGGGCTAAAAGGCCTAATTTGTAGGATCTTACTGATTTTTTGATCAAACCTCAACCAAATGGATTGATGAGTTCAAAAATATTCTAATATGACATGATTTGATCATATCACACCTGGAACTATTCTTTCCCCGTACTATACTTTCATTCCCTATAAGAAATATTCAAATCTTCACCTTCAAACCTCTAACCGAGCACTGTCTGCTCACTTGGGGCTTGGTATTAAAAATAGAAATCCATCTCCTAATGACTCCTAACTATAGATATTTATAGACCAATGGATCCCCTAAAACATTCATCTAACCTTAGGAAGATCCCGTGGCTAGACTTCATGGGGGAGCCATGAAAAGATAAACTGGTCAAGACAGGACCAGGGAAACCTCTAAACTATAAACTATTTATTCAAAGCACTGAATCAACTTAAATATACTTGTTTTCTAAATGAAAAAGTCTTAGAACTATCCTATGAACATAAACCAAACACTAAGTAAGGCATTCAATCCATTCAATGGCACTATCACACCAAAAAGCTTGAAGAACTCACATAACCAAAATTGCAAAGCTCTTTTTCTATTCAAAAACTTAGTTACAATAACCTCTACCTCAAGATTCGAGCCTAAGATGGTCTTAGATGCCATTCTCCATGTTTTTAGGCTATGTTGGTTGATCTCCTATTCCTATCTTTTAGGGGATCCTATGTTACCGAGTTGCCTGCAACATTTTCCATTATTGCAAATGTTGTCATGACAACTTTTAACAACATTTGGCATCTTTTCTCTCATGCCACCATCCTAACTTTTAGGACCTCTAACCCCTATAACTTGAGGAACCAACTTCATTTATGGCCTCAAGGAATCTTTCTTACATATCACGTGTTTATAACACATTGATGACTCAAATCCTATCCTTAAGCTTCTAAGACTAAGCTATTAAAAACAACTAACAAAGACTAATTGGTGACCTTAGTTCTAACACTAACTCACCTAGCCCACATTTGCAATTACCTTGTAAGGTCCAAATTAAACACACAACTCTCTCACAATTCTGACTTGGCTAATGTCAGATACAAGCCAAAATGACATAAACATTGGAGGTTAGCCTAGGTGCTCCTGCACCATTCTCCCCTAGACAAAAGAGTTCAATCCACCCTTGGATTGAGTAAGGTAGGATCAACTCCATCTTCTTGAATTCAACTTCCTTGATCCATACTACATCAACATTAGATTGACCATGCCACTTGATCAAATGTTCTTTGTTTTCCTTGGTTCTAGTCTTCTTGTAAACTCTAGTATCTAGTATGTTGTCAACCTTCTTGACTATAGTAGAAGGTAATTTGAGTTCTTCTACATCTTGGATAACTTCACTGAGGATTTGATCCATATCAGGTGGTGGTCCTTTGTAAGGAACTAGGTCTACAACATTGAAGATAGGAGACAGTCCACTATCCTCCAGCAGCTCCACTCTATAAGCATTGTTCCCATAGCTTGCCAAGATAGGACAAGGACCTATCCTCCTCATTTGGAGCTTGTGTAGGACTCCCTTCTATAGTCTAGAATTTTTTAGATGCACCATCGCCAAGTCTCCCACATTGAACTAAATTTCTCTTCAAATCTCATCAACCTTAGTCTTAAGATTCATAGTATTCTCTATCAAAGTCTTCCTGACCGTGTCATGAATCTCCTACATTGCATAAGAAAATTCATCAACATATCCACTTCCCTTCACTCCATCCTTTAAGTCTCTTAGTTCATAGACTCCTCTAGGATGTAGGCCATATACAATCTCAAAGGGGCTCTTCCCTATTGACCTATTTATAGTGTCATTATAGGCATATTCAGCCTGTCCAATTAATTGATCCCATTGTTGACCATATTCCTTGGTCAAGCACATCAATAGATTTTCAAGGCTTCTATTTACAACTTCAGTTTGACCATCAGTTTGAGGATGGTATGCAGATCCAAATGATAAATTAGTGCCCAACCTTTGCCAAAGAGTCTTCCAAAAGTGACTCACAAATTTGGTGTCTCTACTAGACACAATGCTCATAGGTAGCATCATTAGTTGTATTACATGGCACAAAGTGATCCATCTTGTTGAATCTGTCCACAACTACATAAACACTATCCATGCCTTGTCTTGTCTTGGGTAACCCAACTACAAAATCCATCCTCAAGCATTCCCATGGCCTAGTGGGAATAGGTAATGGTTGATATAGGCCTGCATTTGAAGTACCTTTGGCCTTTTGACACACTATGCAACTTTAAACATAAATTTTAACATCAAGGTTCATTCTTGGCCAATAACAAAACCTTTGAACAAGTTCTTGAGTCTTAGTGATCCCAAAGTGACCACTCAATGCACCATTGTGCTTTTCCTGAATCAAAATCTCTCTAATAGAGCCTCTAGGGACACATAACTGATTTACCTTAAATAAGAGATCACTTTGCAAAGTGTATTCAACATATTGGCTATGAAATTGATTCTTGTATTCAGCACATACCTTGTAAATGTCTGTAAAGTCTTCATCATCAGCATATAGATCTTTGAAATGATCTATTCCCATGCTCTTCAACTGAATCTCTTGAATGGTAAGAGCTCTTCTACTCAAGGCATCTACCACCTTGTTGAGTACTCCTTTATTGTGCTTGATATTGAATGTGTATGCTTGCAGGTATTCAACCCACTTCATGTGCTTGTGACTTAGTTTCTCTTGAGAGTTCAAGAAACTTAGAGCTTGGTTGTCTGAATAGACTATGAACTCCTTGGAAATAAAATAGTGCCTCCATTTCCTTAAGGCCTGAACTAATGCATACATTTCAAGGTCATAAGAAGAATACTTCTTCTTAGCTTCACTCAACTTCTTTGAATGAAAAGCCACTGGTCTACCCTCTTGGCTTAAAATAGCTCCAATAGCCACATTGCCATCATCACACTCTATGGTGAATAGCTTCTCAAAGCTTGGCAAGACTAAAATAGGTTGGGTAGCAATATTTTCCTTCAACAACTCAAAGCTCTTATTAGCTTTCTCATTCCATAAAAACTTAGTCTTCATGCCTCCTTTAATGGTGTCCAAACATAGGAGCACAAATAGCACTAAATTTCCTTATAAACTTCCTATAGTATTGAGCAAGGCCATGAAAACATCTTACCTCAGTTTGTTTCCTTGGAGTAGGCCAATTTATGATGGCTTCCACCTTACTAACATCCATTTTTAGATTACCATGAGATAACAAAAACCAAAGGTATACTAGCTCCATCTTGATGAACTCACACTTCTCCAAGTTGATCATCAACTTCTCATCATGCAGCTTCTTGAAAAAAGTCTCAAGGTGTTGGAGATGTTGACCTTTTGTCTTACTATAAAGTAGTATATCATCAAGATGTACCACTACAAATTTTCCAATTTAGTCTTTTAGGACTTCATTCATGAGAATCATGAATGTGGAGGGGGCATTAGATAGTCCAAATGGCATGACACACCATTCATACAAACCTTCATTGGTTTTGAAGGCTGTTTTCCACTCATCTCCTTCATGTATCCTAATTTGGTGATAGCCACTCTTTAAGTCTATCTTTCTATAGTACTTAGCTTCACCTAAACAATCCATTAGGTCTTCAATCCTAGGGATAGGGAACCTATGCCTAATGTTTATCCTATTTATTTCCCTTGAATCAGTACAAATTCTCCAAGTTCCTCCTTTCTTAGGTTCTAGGACAGTGGGTACGACACATGGACTAATACTATTTCTAATGAGACCTTGGTTTAGTAGTTCTTGTATTTGTCTAGCAATTTCCTCATTTTGTTGAGGGGTCATCTTGTAGGCTGCTTTATTTGGTAGGGTATCTTCTGGTATAAAGTATATCCTATGACTTATGGCTCTTTTAGGGGGTAATGTTGATGGTTGTCCATCACTTATTATGCCTTCATAAGTCTGCAACATGCTTTTTATCTCCTTAGGTAACTCTAGCTTCTTGGTTGCCTTACCTTCATCTATCTCTCTTGGCCTTAACACCAATGCAAAGCCAACTCCTTCACTCTCTTACATGGCTTCTAAGAACTCTTTTTCACCAACCATGAGCACATTAGGACCTGTTGTCTTCACCTCTACATCCTCTAACAGTGACTGAATTTTGAAAGTCACATTATCCTTCTTGAAAGAATAGGAGTTCTTCACTCCATCATGCATAGCCTAGTGGTCAAATTGCCATGGTCTAACTAGGAGAAAGTGACATGCATCCATAGGTAACACATCACACAAAAATTTGTCCTTATACCTTTCAATTGAGAACTCCACCCAAGCTTTCTCATTTACTAACACATGCTGGCCTTTATTGAGCCATGTGACCTTGTAAGGATTGGTGTGGGATATCCTTGTCATGCTTAGCTTGCTGACTACTTCCTCTAACACAATGTTGTCAGTAGACCCTAAGTCAATAATGACTCTACACACTTTTACCATCATCTTACACTTTATTCTAAACATGGACCTTCTTTGGCTTGGTTCTTCTTTAACTGGCTCCTTGATCAAAGCTCTCCTCATCATGAGGTTCTCACCTTCCTCTGAATTTAATGGTACCTCAGGGTGTTTCTCTACCACATTTGTCTCCTCATGAACCAAATTAGTTCTCTTGTCACCTCCTTGAGAAGTACTACCCTTCTTTGGACACCTATAGGTGGGGTGTCCCATTTGATTGCAATGATAGCATTTCATATTGGCAAAATAATTGCCTCTTCCTTGTACACCACTTCTTCCTCTAAAGCTAGAGCTGCTTCTTCTACCACCTCTACTAGAGCTTCCTTCTTGCTTTTGAGTGTACTTAACTTCTCCTCAAGTCCTTGATTCTGAACTCCTTCCACCATAGCCACCTCTTTGTCCTCTACTATCTCTTCCTCTACCTCTTCCCTTGGAGGTTTTCTCTTGCTTTCTTTTGCCTTTCTCCTCAATCTTCAAGGCCATTTGATAACATTGGCAGATATTTTTGAAGTTCACAAGACTCATGTCTTCTTGAATAGACCATTTGAGTCCATTCAATTACATTTCTTGTTTGATGCTTTCATCCTCAACCACTTTTGATCTTAAGCACAACTTTTGGAACTCTTTGGTGTATGCTTGGACATCCAAATATTTTTGTCTAAGATTGTGTCTCCTCCTATGTAACTATACTTCATAGTCATCAGGTAGGTAGGTCTACTTCACTTTAGTCACCATGCCCTTCCATGTAACTATAGGACCCTTTCCTTCTTTTTCTCTTTCAGTTTGCACAAACTTCCACCATGTGAGTGCTGAACCTCTCAACCTTGATTTGGCCACCATAACTTTTTGGGCCTCTGAGATACCATCACATTCAAAGTGATTCTCTATTCTTTCAATCCAATCCATGATAGAATATAGATCCATTTTTCCATTGAATAGTGGTACTCCCTCCAAAGCTTTTCCACTTAGGCCTTTAGTGCCTTCAAGAAGGGTCCTTAGGAAGAATAGGGTCAGGGGTTGGAGCTTACTCCTCCAATTATAATTCCTTTTCCCTTGCTTCTTTTTCTTCCTTTTGATCTATCTTATCTTTCACCTTATCAGCTTTGTCTTGGACTTCACCCAAGAGTTGTTCCATTTGAGCCAATCTTTCCCTTAGCAATCTATTATCTTCTTCTTGGTCTTCCACCTTCTTAGCTAACTCAACATTAGTCACCATTGCTTTGTCTTCTACTGACTCAAAAGATGTATTTTCTCCTAATGATTCAGTAGTTTGCAACATTAACCACAAGCATGATCAAAACAAGCTCTGATACCAATATGATGTGAGTGCTTCTAGGTTTGCTTGCACACTTTGCTAAGAAGACTTTCTTTGTCTTCTTCAAGGATCCTAATATCCTTTGGGTCCTTTATAGGCTTAGATGATTAAATAAGACCTAATCCAACTCTTCTCCAAGAGTCTCAAACCTTGTGCTTCACCTTGAAGGACTAACACCCTTTAGTTACTTTAATACTTCTCCTACACTTAGAAGGATCTAAGTGCCAACTCCACACAAACATTAAATTTCATTTCAGGGGTGCCAAACATGTTTGAAACATTCCATATGCTTCCATTTGGATCCAAATTAAAGGATCTTCAAGCCCTTTTTCACCAGGTTCAAGATTTCACCTTGAGGAGGCCTAATTAGGCCTAAATCCTTGTAGCCTTTTGTAGAGACCTTTTACCAATTATTGCCAAAACTTCTCAAAACACTCACTAAAATAATTATGGATTTGGATACCCTTTTGGATTTTACAAAATATTCTACTAGTTTTAGAACCTCATGGCCTCCGTACATAGGCTTCCTATAATCTAGGTCTAATAGGGCTAAAAGGCCTAATTTGTAGGACTTTACTGGTTTCTTGATCAAACCTCAACCAAATGGATTGGTGAGTTAAAAAATATTATAATATGACATCATTTGATCATATGACACCTGGAACTATACTTTCCCCATACTATACTTTCATTCCCTGCAAGAAATATTCAAATCTTCACCTTCAAACCTCTAACCGGACATTGTCTGCTCGCCTAGGGTTTGTTATTAAAAATAGAAATCCAACTCCTCATGACTCCTAACTATATATATGTATAGAAAAATGGCTCCCCTAAAACATTCATCTACCCTTAGGAAGATCCCGTGGCTAGACATCATCGGGGAGCCATGAAAAGATAAACTAGTTAGGACAGGACCAGGGAAACCTCTAAACTATACACTATTTATTCAAAGCACTGAATCAACTTAAATCTACTTGCTTTCTGAATGAAAAAGTCTTAGAACTATCCTATGAACACAAACCAAACACTAAGTCAAGGCATTCAATCCATTCAATAACACTGTCACATTGAAAATCTTGGTGAACTCACATAACCAGAATTGCAGAGCTCTTTTACTATTAAAGAACTTAGTTACAATAACCTCTACCTTGAGATTCAAACTTGAGATGGTCTTAGATTCCATTATCCATATTTTTAGGATATTTTGGTTGATCTCCCACTCCTATCTTTTAGGGGATCCTATTTTACCGAGTTGCATGCAACATTTTCCATTATTGCAAATGTTGTCATGACAACTTTTAACAACATTTGGCATCTTTGCTCTCATGCCACCATCCTAACTTTTAGGACCTCTAACCCCTATAACTTGAGGAACCAACTTCATTTATGTCCTTGAGGCATCTTTCTTACATCTCACATGTTTTTAGAACACATTGATGACTCAAATCCTATCCTTAAGCTTTTAAGACTAAGCTATTAAAAACAACTAACAAAGACTAATTGGTAACCTTAGTTCTAACACTAACTCACCTAGCCCACATTTACAATGACCTTCTAAGGTCAAAATAAAACACACAACTCTCTCACAATTTTGACTTGGCTAATGTCAGATACAAGCCAAAATGACATAAACATTGGAGGTTAGCGTAGGTGCTCCTGCACCATCATGGAGGCTGACATATCACATGAAGTCATCACCATAAAAGCATATGATAACTTGGAGCGTACCTTTGAAGGTACCATTGTTTTTCCTATCAAGCTAGGCTCAGTAACACGATATGCCATCTGCCATGTTTTTGATCTTGACCTACCATTTAACATCCTCCTCGGTCGACCATGGATCCATTCCATCAAGGCTGTACCATCTACTTACCATCAGTGCATCAAATTTCTACATCAAGGCACTAAGGTTACCATCCATGTCGAAACCCAACCCTTCTCATATTGTCATGCGATGGAAGCATCATTCCATCATTCCACCCATTGTCTTGGAATCGACATTGGAACTTCTGTTGCCAACTCTTCACAATCTCATAGTGATCCAGAGACTATCCTTGCCTCCACTCTCTCTTCCATCAAGATTAACAATCAGGGCTATGGTGAATATAGTTTGACTGGTGCCTTTTTAGTAGGGGCCCTACCTCTTGATCCACACACACAAGGGTGCCCAAGTCACCAAATCAAGCCCACTAAAGCCAAGCATGAAATCAAGAAAATGGGACCTATGACTTTTGTATGCCATGGAAATATAGATAGTCAAGAGATGGACATTGACATCAATAGGTGGCTATATAGAGACCCACCACCACCTGGCACTCAACTCCTAGGCTACTTCAAAGAGAAATATCCAGCATCACACAAGTAAACCACTGAGAAATGGAAATACCAAGGCGGTGGTCTAGGACTACAAGAAGGTGAAAGCAAAGATCCCATCACAGCATCAAAGAATCCAAAGCATCAAGGTCTTGGCTTTAATACCTCTCTCCTATGTATATAAGAGCCCAATACCATAATTGGGGGCAACAACTTGACCAACGTTCCCTTCTTAAATAGCTAGGACAACCTTGTAGAGATCGAAGACATCCCTGATGAGGAAGAAAAGAAATCCTACGATAACATCTTTGACAATGATACCCTCTTCAACGCATCTGGCATCCATCAACTATTTATTAATGTCATAGAATTTCCCCTCATCCACCCTAAACTCATAGACTAGGATCAACCAGGCATCACACATATCGATGAGTTCCAAAGCACACAAGCACTCCTAAGGTTCATGGGAGCATCAGGCCAAAAAGCAGATCAAGATCTAGAAGAAACTCATGTCTACAAGCTCAACCCCAAAGGATATTTCTAAGAAGAGGAAAGCTCTAGTCACAAAATTGAAATAAAAAAAGAAAAGAATGAGTCCTTATGTGAAAACCCTTCTAGGGCGCATTCCAACTCCAAAAAAGATAAAATAAAGGGCATAGCTTCTGGTGAAAACCTCTCTAAGGCGCTAGAAGATGGAGAATTGCCTCTTCCTCCCATCTAAGGTTATAGACTAGAGCAGTCACCTATCATCATTGAGGAAACCAAGCCAGTCAACTTGGGCACAGAAGAATACCCAAGAATCACCTACATTGCAACATCTTTAACTAAGGGTGAAGAAATGGCTTTCACTACACTTCTCCAAGAAGCCACTGTCAACTTCACATGGTCATACGCACACATGCTCGAGCTTGATCCTAATTTAGTTGTGCACAATCTTACAGTAGACCCTAATGCCAAACTAGTAAAGCAGAAGCTATGTAAGATGCATCCAAAAGTAGCCTTATTGGTAAAAATAGATTTGGAGAACCTCCTCCAAGAAAATATCATCAGAGCCATTGATTACTTAGAGTGGATCTCCAACATGGTGCCTGTCACTAAACCTTTAGGAGAGATAAGAATTTGTACAGACTTCAGGGATCTCAAAAAAGTATGCCCAAAAGATGATTTCCCGCTACCCAACATAGAAATGATCGTAGATCTTATAGCAGGCCCTGAGATGTTATCACTCATGGATAGCTTCTCAGGATACAATCAAATCCATATAGAAGAAGAAGATCAGAATAAAAAAACCTTCACAACACCATGGGTACCTTCTGCTACAACATGATGCTATTTGGGCTAAAGAATGTAGGAGCTACATATCAGTGAGCGATGATAGCCATCTTCCATGACATGATCCATAAAACCATGGAGGACTATGTGGATGATATACTTGCAAAATATAAGACATGGTGTGAACACTTAGACATCCTGGAGAGTGTGTTTGATCATCTGCATCTTTATGGCTTGAAGCTCAATCCAAAGAAATGTGTCTTTGGTGTAACATCTGGAAAGCTTCTAGGCTTTATAGTATCACGATGCAGCATAGAGATTGACCCCAAAAAGTTCAAAGCCATCACGTAAATGCCTCCTCCTAGAACACTCAAGAAACTAAGGAGCCTACAAGGAAAGCTCCAACCAGTGCGTCGATTCATCTCACAGCTAGTAGAAAAATGCCAACCTTTCACACATCTGCTCTGCAAGGACACAAGCTTCAAATGGGATCCTATTTGTCAGAGAAGCTTTGAAAGGATAAAGGAGTATCTAGCCAACTCTCCTATTTGTGTACCACCAGTTTCAGGATGCCCTCTCATACTCTACATCTTGGTGACTACTACAACACTGGGGGCACTTTTGGCTCAGCATGATGACAACAATAAAGAAAGAGCCATTTACTTTATCAGTCAAACTCTTGTTGGCTATGAGCTCAATTACTCACCGATGGAGAAAGCATGCCTTGTAGTGGTCTTTTCCACTCAAAAGATTAGGCATTACATGATCAGCCACATAATCAAGTTCATCTCAAAGGTGGACCCACTCAAGTATCTACTATCTAGGACAACTCTCACAGGTCGTATGGAAAAATGGGTCATGCTACTCAGTGAGTTTGACAGCCAGTACATAGATCAAAAAATAATCAAAGGGCAAGTAATTGTTGATCAACTAGCAAAAGCACCTCTGGTGGATGCATATCCACTAATAATGGAATTCCCTAATGAACACCTATGTATGATTGAAGAACAACCCATATGGAAGTTATACTTTGATGGCTCCTACACATCGCATGGATCAGGGGGAGGAATCCTATTCGTCACACCTCAAGGTGACTATATTCCAAAATCATTCAAATTGGGATTCTCGTGTACTAACAACATTGTAGAATATGAGGCCCTCATCTCAAATCTCAAAATAACTATCCAATGGAACATCATAGAACTGCAAGTGTTTGGAGATTCACAGTTGATTATCAAGCAGGTCCTAGATGAATTTCAAAGAAAGGAAGACAAGATGCTACCCTACAAAGAACTGGTGGATAGACTAAAAGAGCACTTCTTGAGCCTATAGTTCATGCAGATACCAAGGCTTTAGAACAAAGAAGCTGATGCAATGGAAACCATCAGATCCTTGCTAGAGATCCCACATGACTCATCACAATATGAATTCTTAGTTGAGCAGCTACACATGCCTACATATGAGAATGTTGATGCAGAAATGGTGTGTGTCTTGGTTGGTCCTCAATCCCCATGGTACCATGACATCCATGCATATCTTAAAAATGGTATCATATCTCCCCATCTCACCAACAACCAATGCCAAAACTTAATTCGCAGAGCTTCCCACTACACTCTTGTAGCCAACACCCTTTATTATTGAGGATACCATAATATTATCTCTAGGTGTTTATATTTGAATGAGGTCATCCTTGCTTTACAAGAGGTCCACGCTAGAATTTGCAGTGCCCACATGAGTGGCATGGTTCTAGAAAAGCACTTGCTTTGAGTTGGGTATTATTGGCCTACAATGGAACATGATGCTTGTGAATTTTTTAGGAAATGTCTACCATGTTAGCAACATGCAAATCTAATTCATGCTCCATCTCCAAACTTTTAGCCCATTGTGCCACCTTGGCCATTTTCATGTTGGGACTTCGACCTCATTGGGTTAATAAATCCCCTTTCCTCAGATGGACATAAATACATCATAACTGCCACTGTGTACTTCACAAAATGGGTCGAAGCAATTCCTCTCACCCTCACTACTGGCATCCAAATATCCAAGTTCATCTTATACCACATCATTTTCCATTTTGGCATACCATCTATCATCTTCACTAACTACGACACACCTTTTGAAAACCAGAATGTGGATGATCTATGTACCAGACTCCACATCCATCACCATTTCTCCAGTCCATATTTCCCTCAAGGAAATGGCCAAGCTGAGGCAACCAACAAAACCATCTTGAAAATCCTCAAGAAGGTTGTCAATGAATTTGGTCGTGATTGGCACCTTCAAATAAATCCCACCCTTTAGGCCTATCATACTTCTTATCGCACTCCCATAGGCACCACCCCATATTCCCTAGTATATGGTGCCGAAGCCATTCTACCCATCGAGGTCAAGCTCCCATCATTACATGTCTCCATGAAGAACTATACTACTAATGAGGACTATCGCGTGGCACACCTCACACAACTGGACCTGTTAGATGAAAAGAGACAGAAAGCATATGATCACTTGGTTGCATACCAGAATCAAATTAAAAGGAGTTATAACAAGAAGGTTCATCTTAGACACTTCCAAGTTGGCGACATGGTCCTAAAGGAAAATTAGAAGGTCCAAGTACATCGGGAGAAGACAGGCAAGTTTGAACCTACTTGGTTGGGTCCTTATGTTGTCACAACATGCTTCATTTTTGGAGCCTATCAGATATCTACACCAGAAGGTGAGCCCTCAAATGATCCAATCAACATTGTACATCTGAAGAGGTTCTATGCTTGAACTAGATCCTAGATATTTTAGAAAATCCATAAAAATTGGAAAAATGAGAAAAATATCAAAAAAGCAAAAAAGCAAAGAAAAATAATCATCCAATGGCGAAAACTTGGCAATTCAAGTGCCTTGGACAAGTATGTTGGTGAAAACCTAGAAACAAGCACCATACATAGTGGACTGAGTCATTATCTATCAAAATCCTATCCCCCCATCCCAAATCCGAGTCCTCTTTATCCAATCCCCATCCCCACCACCAACCCACCAAACCCAAGGTGTTCTATCCTCACGTCTATCCAATGCAGTAGTAAGTTCCTATCTCCGAAGCTTCATGTATATATCTTGTATAGCGCAATCCTTCCTATATATATCCTATATAGCGAGATCTTCCTATCCCAAATCCTGAGCTTCTATACATATCCATTGTAAATCTCCCCATTTGTTGTACATAATATTCACATCCTATTGTACATATCCTCGTCCGTCCTGCATCAACATTTGATCAAATATCTTGTCCAACTCAGCCTTGTACTTCAACAAAATCAATTATCGACTATCCTTGATCCCATCAGTTATCTTTGACTCATCATTTTCCAGCAAACAACAACACTTATTCTCCCCATCATCAGTGGGTCCGCATAGCTATATGCTTCTGTATTATCAGGCCTAAGCCTAATCATGGGTCCACACAGATGTATCCTTCTATTTTATCTGACCTAATCTTGCACCAATCACACCAGGTCCGTGACGATGTATCCTTCCTCACATTCAGACCAATCTTCCCACCATCAATCAAATCAAATCTCTCTCGTTGGCAACGAATGTCTTTTGGAGTTATCATTTTGTTCTTGGAGTTTGTCCTTTGGATCTTGTTAATCTTTTATGGCTTCTCATTGTTCTCTACTCAAAGTCACCACGATCCTTTATATCATGGTGTGTTGCGAATGAGGGAAATATGGGGCAAGGTCTTTTGATCTTTTTCTTCTGCCTGTGAGTATGTAAGACATTCCCCTTTCACAGTTCACATGTGATCTTCTGGGTTACATGGTGCACTTTGGAAATGTTGTTTGTTTGTGGTTTCTCCAACATTGTTTCTACCATGCTTCCTTTTCGGTTCATGCATGATGCTGGGGAAACCTTGCATGTCTTTTTAGCATCAGTCCTATGCAACGCTGGTGAAAAGGCCTTGTGATCTCAGTATCCTTGGTAGGTCTCTAATGTTTCTATATCAAACTAGGTTGTGCTCTCCACATTTACACTTGGAGATCCCTAAATCCCTTGCATCCTACATCATATAGATTAATCTTGCATTTTTCATCTTTGCATATAGCTGCATCTTGTATTTTGCATTCCACCCCATCTTGCATTCCTCCATATTTTCTCTTGGAAATTTGGTTATTTATCCTCCCTTCTTCCTTCATTCCTTCTCCTTTCTTTCTGTTTCCTTATGAGAAAATTCCACAATGTTTCCTCTTTGCATTATTTTCTCGAGGGGGCACAACCCCTTATTCCTTTAAATTCTAGCCTAGGGTATCTTATTTTGTTACCTTTGACACCATGCCACTTGTGGTATCGCATAAAAGAGAGGCAAAATGTAGACACCTAAAAATCTTTTAGAAAATAAAAGTATTTTTATTTTTTTTGAAAACCTCTGATGACATCATCATTTGTTAATTAATTTGTTAATTTTTATGCCATTAAATCTTCCTATTTTAATTAAACATCTTTAATTAAAGAATCCCTCCCCAAATCATTTAAATCAAGTTTGAGTGATTTTCCCCTATTTCTTAATTATTAATTGATAAATTGATAAAAAATCCTTTAAATAAATAAAATATTTATTTAAATCCTAAAACCTTAGAAATATCGTAGAAATCCCTAACCTCTTCTAGAATTTCCTAATCTCATCCTAAACTTGATTAAAAAGTGACTCCTACATTTCTTAGCCTAACCTTTCAAACTTTGACTTTGGGTCAAAACCCCTCATAAATGCTTCTTACATCCTCATTAATGACTCTTACAAGCCATTAATGAGACCCATGTCTCCTCTTCCACTCTTGTTCCTCTTGCACACTTCCCTAGTGTTACTCACACATGTGTGAGCTGTTAGAAATAGGGAATACTGAGAGGGGGGGTGAATCAGTATTCTATAAAATTTATCTTTTGCCCAATTATGGATATAACAGATTATCTTAACACATGCATAACATAAGAAGCTAAACAACATGCATAGCAATAAAACTAAATAACTCCTAACACATTATTTGTTCTCGAGGAAACCCTGACCAAGGGAAAACCCTGGTGGGGATGGTACCCACAAAGATCCACTAATCAAAATTATCATGTTAAGGATGTTGACCCTGTTAGGAGTCTATTACAAGCATATAGTGTCTCAGTCCTAATTAAGGGACTATAGGCCTTGTTAGAAGCCTCAACCCTATTAGGAGTTGACAGTACAAAATGTGATTACTAGATGAGCCCACTGCCCAAACAAGTAATGTACAATATTTACTGATTACAAAATTAGGTCAAGGTACATAACCTTATACTTCTTGCATCAATATCTCTTCGCTGCTCTTTCACTATCGCTATTACATATATTCATTCCTTCATTCTATTCTTACAATTTACAATTACATTTATACAAGTTATTAAGATTAATAAATTTCTAGTCAGCTATCATATTAAAAAATAACTTTATCCAAGGGTTAACATCTAGGATGTCATCCCTTTATATTATTAAGTCATTATTTTGATAAAGAAAATAATCTCTTAACTCTTTATCAATTCTGTCTTCATATTTTGTCCTGTCGTCTAGACATTGTCTTTAGAAAAACTATCATAACTTCTTCTGTTCATGCCGTACTAACTTGCACTCTAAGATGAGTCTTCAATAGTCACCATAGAGTCTATGTTCAAGTGCGCAAGCACTGAAATTACTCCAATCAACATCACAAATAAAAATTGTCTTCAGGTTCACTGGTAAAAACACACTGTCTCATACTTAGACAATTTTGCATTGCGCTCTGACATACTAGCTCTTTGACCTATGCAATATTTATGTAGATCATATGTTTCCATAATGAAAACATCTACGTAACCAACTCAACCAAATTGCCAACAATCTCCCCCTTTGTCATTGGTGGCAACATATGAGAAAATTGGCTAAGTCTTACAACTCAAAATCTCAAAATTGTGGCCATAATATAAAATATATATTTACTATCCTTATGAATTTATTAATCATTTATATATACTGTACTCCCTCTAAGAATATGTATTCTTAACAATTTTCTTCTATAGATCTCTCCCCCTTTGACAACAATGACAAAATAAAGGTAAGGAGGGTTACAAAATTGTAATCACAAAAAGTTATACCTTAATTCAATATTGCAAAGTTGGTAGGCTTGCAACACAATCTACAAAATCAATCTTTATAGCCTCTAACTCCTCCCATGAGTTCTTAATAGAATCTGCCACACTGAGTAGTGCACATAATCCATAAGATGCTATCTCACATGCTTGGAGATTCTCAAAGCTAAACTTTTGAAAAGATGTCTTAGCTGAAAGACATTCTTCCAATTGCCCTTAAATAATACTTAACTTCATAGAAGTGTGCTCTCTTAAAAGAGTGAATCTTTTCATTTTCCTATCCTTTTCATCTTGCAAAATTCTGATTTCATCATATATCTTATGAATTTTCTTCTCAACATCAGATACCTTCACATTGGGGCTTGAAAGAAAGTTTGTTTCATTTTGAATTTCTGCTTCCTTCATCTTCATCTTCTGATCTTCCTCTACTGTCAAGGTCTCTAATTTTGTACACTGGATGTACAAGGCTTTTCCTCTTTCCAAATTCTTTCTCAAGTCCTTTATATAGATATCAAGATTGTTGATATCATTCTTGATATTCTAGCTAATGTTCAAAAGTGTTTTGGCTTCATAGGCTGCTTGAGCTTTCACTTTTTCTATATCAGTTAAATTTGTGAACTCACTGTCAAAAGTGTTCATCACTTTCTTTGCTTTCTCCAGAGGATCAGCTTTTGCAATTTTTGTAGTTACAATGCCTTGTAACTTTTCAATAAGCTCCTTTAGGGATCCTTCAAGACTTTTTACTTTCTTGTTCTTTCCAATGATCTTGTTCAAGGATGTGATCAATTCCATCTGATCATCATCATCTACTTCCTTTCCCAAATCTTCAATCATAGATCCAATCTGATTCTTCTTTCCAGTCTTAGGAGTAAGACTTATTTCTTCTTTAGTGGGAATAGGTACTTGTTTTTCTATCACTTTAGGTTCTACAACTGTGGTCTCTATTTTCTCTTCTCCTTTGGTAGTCTCCTGCTCTTCAAAAGCTGAATTGTGAACAATGTTTTCCAGATTCTTGAATACATTATTATCAGTATCCAAGGTGATCTTAGTTCCTTCTACATTCATAGATTCATCCTCAATGTTTATGGCTGGTGGAGAGGGAATGTCCTCTTGTTCTGTTTCACCTGCTTTCTCTGCTGCAATTGATGGTTCTCCAGCATTCTCTGACATAACCTTGATGATTGCTTATTTTATTTCTGCATTAACTTCTTCATATTGTCCTCCCATAATTTGAATAGTTCTCCTTTTTGTCCTTAAATGGGTGTTTAGAGCCTTCATGATCTGCTTAAGATGTTCATCATCTCTCACATCAAAAAGTTTCCTCACAAGATTTTCTCTAATAGATGTGTCTTCCTCTGATGCTCTCTTCTTCCTATTCACAAGTTTCTTATATAAACCATTAGGTATCTTACCCTGAATTTGTTAGATTAGGTGAAAAACTAATCTACCAAGAACACCTGCATGCATAACCTTGTCACATGGAAGAAGCAAAGAATAGAAAGAAAGAAAAATCTATGGAGACCAAAAAGCTAGAGGCATCATATGCACATGAAAAAAATCTTCTATTATGATCCAATAAGTGAATGAATAAAATACAAAGAGGGAATCCTTATAAAAGGATACCGAAACCCTAAAGGGGAAAACCCTAAAGAATAATAAGATGCTTAAGTTTAACTTAAGTGTAGAGTATATAATAGACTAATAATTAAATAAATTAATTATTAGCTATAATATGACAACTCTAACACCCCCCCTTAAGTGTAACTTAGGGAGAAGCTAAACAACTAAAGACTAAAAGATGCATGAAAACAAAAATGCATGAAAGAACTATGGGTCCCGACAACTAGGCTTGATCAGGTACCCAAATACAAGAAATAAACTAGATGAAGGAAACAAAGCCTCTAATCTAGGGAAAGTCCCAAAGAAAGGAACAAGAAAGAGCATGTAAAGCATCTCCGAAGCATGAAGCTATAAACACTGTCAGAAGAAACTGCTAGAACCCCCACTGAAATAGTGCATGACCAGGTAGAGAAGACAAAGTCTGAAGAGCTGATCAATCGAAGAGGTGACCTCCAAAAGTAGGAATGAACGAGTGTCTATATAGTAGATGAACCATCTCACCGAAATGCATAGGTGCCTAGCCATTGCATCTGCCTAGTACATAGGAACAAAAACTAAATATGTAGATCACTCAATCGAACCAAGGAAGCAATAGAACCAACAGGTGAATCCCCCCCATAATGCTGAATAGGGAGAGGGGTAATAGGAACACTGAAATGCAATGCCAGAAACATCTGCAAGAAGAAGAATCAGGAACACCAATAGTGCAAAAGAGGGTACAAACACAAGATAAAGGGTGGTTTCGAAGAAGAAGAATTGATCTTCTAGACACACAGCATGGGCTAATGTCATGGAAGGTACACTCACTTGACAAAGGTGGATGAGCACAAAAGGCAAAACATCATAACTCCCCATGGCACTTTATAACTGAGTGCGAGTACAAACAAACACAAGGTGCTCAAAATCCTAGATATGCAGAAGCAGGCACTTTATCTTAGTGCGTTTACAAAAAAAAAATGCTACAGAAGAGAAGCATACAATGCTTAGAAAGTCAGAAAGACGAGTGAGCTAGAAGAATCAGAAGAAGAGATCCCAAGACCTGTAGAATCCAAGTAATCTGCCAGAGTGCGAAAGTGCAAAACTTGGAGGAGAAATAACCTAGAGTAGAATTTGGATAAAAGACCCCTGCCACCGAAAAACTCACTGAACTAGCTTTCTGACAATATCTGGTGAGCCCAAAAAAGAGTTCGGATGAGCGAGATATGGCTCCCAGATGGAAAAAACAAACATAAGACTTTGATAGAAAAAAATTCCATCAAAATGGAAAAAACAAAGAATCAAACCTCTGCCATGGGATCAGGCTCAGAAAGCGCTTTCCGATGATATAAAGAAGTCCAAAAAAGACCTCTGTATTCTCCAGATAGAGCAAAAATAGTGCCAGGGGGTCAAAAAGGCTCAAATTTTTTTTTCTAAAGCCCCTAGGGCTGAAAACAAATGGCCCCTAGGTTCATGGCGTGTGTAGGGGGCTAAATCTAGAGCCCCTGGCTACCATAGGACCGTCGTTGGGCATTAGATAATCCTGCGGAGCTTAAACACCTGCCAAGCGGTGCAAGCGGCTGGCGGAGCGATGGGCATAGTGGAGGGGGCCGATAGAGAGTTGGCGCAGCGAAGGGTTAGCGTAGCGGAGCCGGGGTGCTAGAGGTGGAGCCACCGGTGGTGGGGCCGAAGGAGTCAGCGGAGCTCACAGTGCCGACGGAGGCACAGTCGGTGGTGGCCGAGGGCTGGCCGGTGGTGGTGGAGCGCCAGTGGTGTAGTGGAGGTGCCAAAGACAATGCAATGCATGCATTATTTTAATGCAAAAAATTGATTTTTAAAAAAAATTTCTTAGTTTTCATGCCTGTACGGCACTGGAAACCAAATTTTTTTTTCCTTAGAGCCACGTTGTCCAAAATGGACAAGTTTTATATGGTTTCTAGGGTTTTTGGGTGCTTTGAGCTCAATGGAGATGTCCGTTTGAGTCCAAAGTGACTAGAAACAAAGCCCCCCTCTAAAACCACATAAAAACTCTGAAAACCTTGAAAACCTCCTACTTCTGAATCACTTCAACAAAACACAAACAACTAGTAGTAAGATGGCTCTGATACCATGTTAGATTAGGTGAAAAACTAATCTCCCAAGAACACCTACATGCATAATCCTATCACATGGAAGAAGAAAAGAACAAAAAGCAAGAAAAAGCTATGGAGGCCAAAAAGCCAGAGGCATCATATGCACATGAAAACAATCTTCTATTATGATCCAATAAGTGAATGAATAAAATACAAAGAGGGAATCCTTATAAAAGGATATCGAAACCCTAAAGGGGAAAACCCTAAAGAATAATAAGATGCCTAAGTTTAACTTAAGTGTAGAGTATATAATAGACTAATAATTAAATAAATAAATTATTAGCTATAATATGACAACTCTAACAGAATTGTGTCAAACTTCTTATCAGATAAAATCATATGCTTTACCACTGCATTTTCCAGATTTAATCTCTCTGCATAATCATAGAGATCATAATACTTGTTCATCTTTGTAAAGTCTCCATCTTGAATGATCTTCTCATTAACCTTCTCAATTCTAGGTTTCCAGGTTTTCTTCTTAATAGAAGTGTCATCATCTTTGATTTCTGCAATTTTCCTTGGAACTGGTTGCACCAAATTTTTCTACCTCTTACCTAGTCTAGTATCACTCTTTTTTACTCTTTTGCTAGGTGTGGAGGAAGTGGATCTAGTGGTATCTTTTAGAATTTTCTTGATAGTACTCTCAACTCTTTTCTTTGACTGTTTCTCTTCAAGTAAGGTCTTTGTGAAGTTGAAGTTCTCCTCAAAGATTCCAAACCTGTTACAGTGAGTGTCCAACTTGCACCTAAGTAACCTGATCACATACTCTTCTATCTCTACCTCAGATATCTCATAGCCAAGAGGGTCTATGATCTCTATTCTAGGTTCTACTACTTCAATGTAAGTAAATTCAGTATCAACCATGAAACATATCTCACTTTTATATTTCTCCACAAGAGACGGTGGGATCCTTGATCTGCTAGACACTATATCCTGAAATGTCTTAATTACCAATACTGCACTCTTATTCAATTTGTTAATAACATGCCTTCTATACACTAGGTTAATCCTTTCCATTGTAGTTTTCCCATCATTCTAGTCATTTCCAATGGTGTAAGGAAATCTTCTCAATAGATGAAAAAACATATAAGTGATTAAGGATGAGAATCTAAACTGTGTATACTTAGTCTTCTTAATCTTTTCCAAATTCTCAAACAGTTGAATTCTCAGAATCTCACACATATCAACTTGTACTTTATCAACACACATTAGATAAGCTGCATGTATCATTCTAGCTGCTATGTCATCCTCTCTTGAGTTTGCACAAAACTTAGTGGTTAGGATATTACATAAGTATCTGACATCATCTTGTTGAATCTTACTAATCACAACCCCTCTACCATTATAGGATGAATTTGTGTTGTCTATGAGTATTTTCCTCATGTTCTTCTCATTTAAAGGAATGGCTCTAGTTTTAGATAGTCTAGTAACTTCATGAATCAAATTAGCTGTGATATCTATCACTCTATCTTCTAACCAAAACTTCCCATTATGAATTCTGCTTAGAATTATCTTAGTACACTCTTCATTATCAAATTCATATTGTAATGCATACTTAATGATCTCATTATCTTTCAAATGTTCAAATCCTTCTTTTAATGACATGTCTTGATTGTAGATCTTTTGATATTCCTTGGTGAAATCACTATCACTGATAGTCTCTAGTTTGCATCCAAGATAACTTCTAACATTCTCTAGATGTAAAACTCTGACTAGTATGGATGATAAAGCTAACCTAGGATCATCTTGCAAGGGTTCTATTGGTTCCCTTTTCATCTTAGGTCTATTTTTATCTTTGACATTGTGAATTAAAGAAACATCCATGATTTCCTCTAATTCCTTTACTAATTTAAAGATCTGCCAAGTAAAATACCTTGATTTCGTGATTTAGGGCTTGTGTAGATTCGACACAAAATTCTTCTCCAAATCCTTGCAAAATGATTCCAATCACTACTCTTTGATCTCCTTAACAGTTGAATTCTCTTTGATGATCAAATAATACTAATCATGACCTTTTATTAATTCAATCTCACTTAGCTCTGACATCGCATTCAATTCTTTTGCCTCTTCTTTCCAAAAAGCTGATTCTACTAACCTGCAAAACTTAAAACTTCTTGCAATCTCGCAAAACATAATATTTTTCTTTGCACTCTTAACCATAGCATTAGAACATCATATAATACCTTGCATTAACTGTGCAAGACTCAATTCATCATATATCTACTTCTACACTAATCTAAGTTCCTATTCTACTGCAATTTTCATAAATTAAGTACTTTGAGATGGGTCAAGTAAAGATTCATTCTTACCTTTTAATACTTCACCTTCCTGATTACCTTTAATGTTGAATATGTCTCCTTGATCTATGCCTTTAACAAACTTCAATTCATCTGAATTACTACAACATCCTTTCTGACTGTTACTTGCATCTTCATTTCTTCTTGCATGATTTCTAGGGTTAGGATTGGTATGAAAAACTCCATTGTTCATTCTGCAAAATCTTGCTGTGTCCAATCTTGTTGCATATCTAACAAACTATTCCATTGTTCCTATATCTTGGTCCAGGTGGATTGATCAGTGATCTGTAATTTCTAGCAATGTGTCCAACCTTGTTGCATCTATAACATATTACTCCATTTCTTCTATTCATATCTTCAGTAGGTTTCTTATCTGCATTGTTAGTATTTCTAAACGTTCTACTATTATTATTATTTTCAATAAATTTAGGTTTCCTGCATTCAATAGCTCTATGTCCAAAACCATGACAATTATAACAATAACCATTAAGAGGTTTGAATTGCTTACTTGTACAATCTCTCTTCATATGACCAATAGTATTACAAGTAAAACATCTACCTTTGAATTCTCTTTGCATACCTTTGGGTGATTCCTCTTGCTTAGGTGGTTCTTCTTCCTTAGGTGTATCTTTAGATTTGTTAATCTCATCAAACTTCTTCTCATCTATGCTTTCAGATATTTTCAGATCTGGTTCCTTTCTTTCTTCTTTTGCTTTAAAAGTGTTGAATCCAAGGCTAGTCTTATCTTAGAATAGTTTTTGATAAGATATTTGTTCATCAATCTTCTCACTAGTTGAATAAAGCCTTTCAAGTTGCTGTTTAGATTGAATTAGTTCAACTTTCACAATTGTATTGTATTTCTCAAGTTCAACATACTACAAATTGACTTTCTCAAGTTCAGATGTTACTTTACCAAGTTTAGATTTTAGTCCTTCATTTTCAGTCTTTAGACTTTCATTCTCAGATTTTAGATTTGCTTCATTCTTGCCATTTCCATCTTTCAAACTAAACTTCAGATTTTCTATCTTCAGTTCATGCTTAAGGATCTCATTTTCTTTTTCTAAATTTCATCACAATCTTCAATAAAAACTTCAGATTCCTTTTCTTATTTTAGATCTTCCAACTTGTTTTTCAGTTTCTCAATGAGGTTCTTTGCATCATCATATTTTCTTTTCAGAGTGTCTCTTTCATTAGTAAGCATATCAATCTATTCAAGAGCTTTTTCAAGATTCTTTTGAAGTTGATCCATATCCATAGAGATCTTACTCAAGTGGCTAGGCTTTCCTTGAATGATTTTTTTCTGAGTAACTGAGCTCTGATGCCAATTGTTAGAAATAGGGAATACTGAGAGGGGGTGGGGGGTGAATCAGTATTCTACAAACTTTATCTTTTTCCCAATTATGGATATAATAGATTATCTTAACACATGCATAACATAAGAAGCTAAACAACATGCATAGCAATAAAACTAAAGAACTCATAACACATTATTTGTTCTCGAGGAAACCCTAGCCAAGGGAAAACCCTAGTGGGGATGGTACCCACAAAGATCCACTAATCAAAATTATCATGTTAAGGATGTTGACCATGTTAGGAGTCTATTACAAGCATATAGTGTCTCAGTCCTAATTAAGGGACTATAGGCCTTGTTAGAAGCCTCAACCCTGTTAGGAGTTGGCAGTACAAAATGTGATTACCAGATGAGCCCTGTCATGCCCCGCAAGGGAACCAGGGAAGAGAACAAAGATTCTCTTAACAAAAGAAAACCTAAGTAAAAATTTATGAAAAATTTTGAACTTTAAAAAGAATTATGTAATCAAAACTTAAACTTAGATTCCTTCCAAGGTTCCCTTTTCATTTTAAATGCATGATTCATTCAAATCCATTAAGGAAACTAACAACAAGATTTAATTCTCAAAGCAAACTGCATCATATCCTTAAGAAATACAAAATATTTTCATTTCAGCTTTCCATTTAAAAATCATCTATGAACAATGTAACTTATAAAATTTATCCAACTCATTTGATACATTAAAATATACTACATTTGGCTTTTCAATAGCTTCACTTAAACAACAATAATGAAAGCATGTTACATAATTTGGAATGTTACAAAATCCTTTTTCCTTTCCAACATACATCTTAAACATAAAGTTCACATTTCCCTTTTCCCTTCTTCCTAAGTCTACCCATTCCAATTACATCATTTTGACATACATTACTGATTACATTGCATTCAACTCCTCATAAGAGGTAACAAGATTATGCATCGTGAAATATAATCACAAGGCCTTCATTCTTCAAATCTGGTACATAAGCAAGCATGAATCTTCAAGCATGTATCTGCAAAAGATACCTCGATAAAAATGTTTACCACCCAACCATGTGGATACCTATAAGGCCCACTCCCCTGGGCTAGGAGATAAACACCAAGGTCCACAAAGAAGGAATAGCTAGGCCAAACCTAGAGTTGGGTAATCTTTCCCAAAATAGCAAATGAAAAGAGAGTCAAAGTATAGATCTTTCCCAAAAGGTTCTAAGGCTGGGGTAGAAACTCTAAGCAATAACCTAAGTAAGTGTCATCGCATAGCCCTCACCCCTTGGGTTGTCCTGGTACTAGCCACTCTGGGTCCCGGCCCCCAAGTAGGCACATGCGGGATCGAATGCCTTTCGTACAGACAAGTGCCATTTGATCGTACCTACGCATAGGTACCTTCTCCCACTCCCATCCATAGCCTTTACTAGCACTAATGGCATGGGCAAGGCACATTTAATCTTTTTAATGTTTTAACCCATTCCCATCAGTTTAATTAAATTTTCACTTGTTAAATAACTCTTCAGTCGGTTGTCCTGGTTCTAGCCACTTTAGGGCCCCGGCCCCGCACTGAGAGCCACTCACTAGGTGTCGTTAGGTTTTCTACCCTCAACCCATGCATCACAATTACATCATACACATAGTAAAAGCATATTGCAAACACATTTGAGAACTACTACCAAGAATTGAAAATAATAGGATAGTTATGTATGTTTAGAGAAATTAGGTATGTTAAGAATGTTTAGAATGTCTTGACTCTAAACCCTAAACTGCTCCTTACAAACATTCTATCTCAATAAAGGCATCTAAATGTACTGAAAATAATCTCCACTAAACAAGGAATGAACAATCTTCAGGTTTATACAAATTTTCTTTCTAAACCTTAAGCCTGGCTAATCCTGAAAATTGACTAAGTCTGATTTAATTAAAAATCTAAAATTTAAAAGTTACAACTTAACTCCTAGGAACTTGAAACCTATTCCAATGGATTCAAAGGGTACCTAATCCCTTTATACAAGTATAACTTAAAGTATAAGAAATTAAAGTACGTAAACTCTGAATCCTATTAAATGTTATAATTGTATAAAGTCTGAATCCTATTTCCTCAGTTAGCACACTATCGACCTAGCTCGGTTAACACACTACCGACCTAGCTCGGTTGACACATTACCGACCTAACTCGGTTGACACATTACCGACCTAACTCGGTTGACACATTACCGACCTAACTCGGTTCACACATTACCGACCTAACTCAGTTAACACATTACCGACCTAACTCGGTTAACACATTACCAGCCTAACTCGGTTAACACTGAGCTGACCTAACTCAGTTAACACTGAGCCGACCTAACTCGGTTAACACATTACTGACCTCACTCGGTTAACACATTACCGACCTAACTCGGTTAACACACTGAGCCGACTGGAACTGCAGAGAACGACTGTCAACTTTGTCTTGCAGGTAAAACTGGGTGTTATGGGGACTAAGGTTTCCTAATATGAGCATGACCCATTTGAGATATCCCAGTTTCCCTTCAGAAATGGCCCATCAATCCTCCCTACCTATCTAACAAATATATTCTAGATCTGGGAAAAGAAAGGGTGGCACATAGATAGACATGAAACAATAAGGTTGCAAAAAAAGTTCTAAAATCTGGAAGCGTTCATAATACATCCAGTGACAGTAAAATACACTACTCTACCAGATCAAAACCACTTCTACCCTTCCAGGGAGGTTTCACCACAGTGAACATACAAACATTCGTAAAATAACTTTCCACAAACACATTTCAAATACATAGAAAATAAAGCATATATATATATATTTTGCAACCATAGCACAATATATAGAAACTTTTCCAGAAATCTAGATTTTACATTCATTCTACAAGATAAATCTACTTCTCAGGATGGATTCCAACCTGGAGTCCTGCGAAGACCAGTTGGAGAAGAAGGAAGATCAAACCCTCTCCAATGTTTCCAACACTCCTTGAATCCCTTTGCTCGCAATCTTCCAGCCTCTACCCATAACAATCCAGATGCCAAACTCACAGGATAAATTTTCTACCACAATAATAATAATAATAATAATCCTCTTCTCCCAACTCCTTTTACACAGGAAATCTTTCCTGTAAATAGGATGGAGGAGGAGGTTGCACAGGTAATCCAACCGGTGCAACCATCTCAACTATCCATCCGTTAATGAGATGGTTTTGAAAACTCATTCCCGTAAAGGAATAAATAAACTATAATCTAAGTCCTTAAATTTAAGGATATTAAAATAAATATTATAATCTTAAAACAATTTATTAAATTATTTAACTATGGTAATAGGATAATCCTATTTACCATACCACTAATTGATCTAATTATTTATTAATATAATAAATGATTACACGGTAATAATTATATATAAATATATGTATGCATATGCATATGTGTGCACCCATATGCCTATGTGTACATATATTATTATTATTACAAATATTATTACAAGCATAATATTATTATTATAAAACATATTATTATTTTTATTGCTATAGACTCTTTGTCGTTATTAGTATTATAAAATAATACCATAAATAAGGTACATTATTATTAATGTTAAACATTAGAATAACATTATTATAAACTATATTGTTTATTCATACCTTAATCCCCATTCTAAAATATATATGCATATATTAAGTAGCCACTAACATAGGTTAGAATTTTACCACTATTATTTAAAACCTTTTACTATTAATATTTCCTTAGACATTCACACAAGGGACTGACTCGACACTTCCCACCTAAGGATAAAAGGATCAAAGGTGAAGTTTCTTCCTGTGGACCTGGTGATACCTCTGTAACAACAACAACGATCAAGGATTTTGAGGGATTGCTCAGACCTGTGAAGCCAGGTGGAGACGACACCCGGTACCTGTAATCCTGCATCACCAAGAAGAGATACATATATATACATATGGAGATACAAATCAGATATATGCAAGCAGATGACCAGGATCGATACATCGTGTGGACCTCAACTAAGTGAGTAACTATGACTTTGTCCTGGAGTCATGAAAAACACATCAGACACATCCATGAAACATAAAACATCATGATAGTGGTTAGATTCAAATAATTGGGTTAGATCCATATAAAAATAGATAATTTTCTAATCTCATAAACATGTAATTACTAACTATAAATGAGCATATTCATCATGTCATCATCCACAAAACATAAATGTAAATGTATAGTCTTGACCATAATAATAATAAAATGTCCAAATCAGAAAAGTCTAAGTATCACCATAGGAGAGGTATTACAAGCCCACTGCCCAAAAAAGTAATGTACAATATTTAATGATTACAAAATTAGGTCAAGGTACATAACCTTATACTTCTTGCATCAATATCTCTTCACTGCTCTTTCACTATCGCTATTACATATATTTGTTCCTTCATTGTATTCTTACAATTTACAATTACATTTATACAAGTTATTAAGATTAATAACTTTCTAGTCAGCTATCATATTAAAAAATAACTTTATCCAAGGGTTAAAATCTAGGATTTCATCCCTTTATATTGTTAAGTCATTATTTTGATAAACAAAATAATCCCTTAACTCTTTATCAATTCTGTCTTCATATTCTGTCCTGTCGGCTAGACACTGTCCTTAGAAAAACTATCATAACTTCTTATGTTCATGCCGTACTAACTTGCGCTCTGAGATGATTCTTCAATAGTCACCATAGAGTCTATGTTCAAGTGCACAAGCATTGAACTTACTCCAATCAACATCACAAATAAAAACTGTCTTCAGGTTCACTGGTAAAAACACACTGTCTCATACTTAGACAATTTTGCATTGCGCTCTGACATACTAGCTCTCTGACCTGTGTGATCTTCATGTAGATCATATGTTTCCATAATGAAAACATCTATGTAACCAAATCAGCCAAATTGTGAACATGAGCAACCTTGACCAAGGTTAAACCTTACCATACCCCAAACCATACCCCAAACTCTACCCCAAACCTTACCTCTGACCCTAAGTCTCCTTCCTAACCCAAGCCTTTCCTCAAATCCTATAAATACCCTCCTCTTCCAAGATCAATTCACCAATTCATGTCTTTTACATTGATTAGTGTTATAATGCTAGATTAATTATAAATCATCTTAAGCTTTAGCATATTTGTTAGTTTAGCTCATTTCCAAGTTTTCTTAAAATCACATCATAGCTTAGATAACTTGGATTAATCTTAGTTTATTGTTTTGTATTGCATTAATCCTTCCTAAAATACGTTAGGGACAAGCTCCAAGTGCTTAGAGAGCACACCCAAATCCCTCCTATCAGAGAAAATCAAACACTACTTGAATGCATCTGTTTTGGCTCAATTTGAGGTGGCTTAGTTTTTATGTTTTTGTTTTGAACCAATTTAAATGCTAGATTAATCTAACATTTTCCTTGTTTATGCCTTTTCTGAATAGATATAGATAAACCGTAGTCTACATATAGATTGCTGGTCTATCTTGTATATATTTGTTTTAGTATTCTTGGGATATTTTGTTGAGATGTCCCCATTTTTAACTATCCTAATTTGCAAGCTTTTGTCTAGCTTATGCTTTGATTGAAACAACTTGGTGTTTGATGCAGGGAATTCAAATTTTTTTGAAGCATGCATGTTATGTTTTGCAAGGATGTGTATTGTTGGTAATGAGCTTAGGTGATCTTAAGGACTCTTGTGACACTTTCCAAAGTGAATTTCACATTTTGGTGTGGTTTCTGAGATTTTTAGAGAGAGCACCTACCTACAAAAAGTTACTTGGTCGATCTTGATTTTGATTGTTTATTATCAATATCTTTCCAATATAATCAAATTTTGATTTGAAGCTATTCAACAATTTTATTCACTTGAGTGAACTATTAAACTTTAAATTAATTATTTCTCTTAGGTTGCTTAATTTTATAAAATAATTTATAAAGTAACTTGGTCTGAAAGCTCATTGGAAAGTGAATTAGAAGTGTTAAATCATGGATGCTTGAAAAGGGGACCTTGTGTCATAGGGAAATATGCACAAGTCTTAAAGGATTGGATTAGTAGCACTAGATTATCAAAGAAAATCAAACTACCAATCATTATTAACCCTACAAATGATAGAAGATAAACATAAAGTAAAGAAGCTGAAAATAAGATAATCAAATAAAAAACACAACTATTCTAAACCTCACTGATTTCCTTCCACCACTTCTTTGCACTCTGTTGGGATTTAGATGGATGACACTCTGTGTTGATTTATGCAGCATCCGACTCAAAGATTCGAGAAAACAACATAAAAGATTACTTGATTGCTAAAATGATGAAATAAAAACTTGTATAAGTTAGACAAATTCAATAATCTAGGATCTGTCAAACAAGTATGAAGGTGGGCTTATATAGACATTTGAGACTAAATGGACGATCGAGATTGATTCGAGAAAATCAGAATTAGTGTTTGAGAAAATTAGAGATTGGTCGGTTTTGGGAAATTTCCAAACATAGAGAGATTTATTTCCATTTTGGAACTCAAAAGCAGTGAGTTGATTTAGGAAAAAGATGAGAAGATAAGAATTAGAAGATTTTTAAATTTTGAAGATATTAATTTTTAAAATTGTAAAATTGAGATAAAATCAATTTTTTAGTTTTAAAAGCATTTTTAGGTTTTATTCTATTTTTGAAGGATGATTTTAGCATTTTCAAATTTTAAAATAAAATAAATTCAAAATAGAATCTTGATTTATTTTTTGAATTAAATTCAATTAAAAATTGAATTTGGAAATAAATGAAATTAGGATGAAATTAGAATAAAATTAATTGAAATTTGAAATGAAATTAATATGATAAATGAAATGAAATTAATTTAATTGAGGAAATTATTGGTCAATTTAAATAATTTGAAATAACTATCCAAATTATGGGACTATAGAAATTAAATTTAATTAAATGATAAAGACCACTTAATTAAATGTTGATTAATTGAATAATATTAATTATTTAATTAATGCAAGAGATAAAGGATTAAATGATGCAAAGATTGATTTAATGAGGAATTAGAAGAAAAATTATGATTAATTAAATAATTAAAGAACTCTTTAATTAATAGATGAACAATTAGTAATTAATGAATACTCGCAAGCATGAGACAATTTTAGGTGTCTATATTTGCCTCTCTTTGATACAATGCGATTTTGAGCATTGTGTCAAAGAATATCTTATTCAAGTCCTACCCCAACTAGCCCCACCCATAGCAAATGGATTTTATGCCTCCTCAAAAAATTGAGCAAAATTACACAAAATGAGTGTTTTACCACCTATTTTTGCATGCGTAATATTTTTCCATACCTCCCTTTGAAGAAAAAGTACCATGCATTATTTCCCTTTCAGTCAGTGTGTTATTTCCCTAAGCCTTCTTCATGTCATGGTTAAAGCTTTTTATTTTCATCCTTTTAATACTGAAGTGCCCTTATGAAATTTCTGCTTCAACCTGTGTATAAAGTTCAATAGTTCTTTGGTTCAAATTTCATCCTTTTTGTGTGTATGTTTTGAGAATTTGCTAAAATAATTCAATACACGTAAAAAGGTAGTCTCATCGGTGAATAAACTTGAACCTTTGGACCTTTTCATCTCAGTTCAAAAGTTAAAACTTCAAAGGTATGTCAGTTTAAAGTTCGTCCCATGTTTATATATTGTTTAATCGCTCTCAAGTCTTATTTAATAGTGAATGTAAAGAGTGTTAAGCAGCATTAGTGTGATCTTGAACTTGAACTCTTGAACCTTTTTCATTATGGTTCAAGGTTCCTTGTATATAGAAGAAGAATCACATGAAAGTGATAAAAATGACCACAGGAATGGAATATTTTGAGCATCTAAAAAGTTTCAAATTTTTTAAAAGGGGGTTCTTTTTTATGAAAGGTAATCATTATATGATAAATCCTTGTGTGGAAATGACTTATAATTAATATGGGTGTCCAATTTATGTCTTTTCAAGATTAACTCCACACCAACAAATTAGTTGTTCACGACATGAGAATCTTGGTAGAAAGTAAAGTCCACCAAGATAACTGAGAGGGGGGGGGTGAATCAGTTATCAGATGAATACAACTTTTATCAACTTCAATATATTTTAACAATGTAAGCAATGTAATCAACAACCATAGAAAGATATACATACACAATAACATAATGACACAAGATATGTTGACTAGGGAACCTCTTGATCAAAGAGTAAACCCCGGTGGGAATGATGCCCACAAAAGATACACTAATATGAAAGTTCCTTGTGAGAGGATGGAATCTATTAGGAGTCTTATGAAATACATTCAGTACATATGAGTCCCTACTAGGAGACTTTGAATCCCTGCTAAAAGATTCTAACTCTATTAGGAGTTATGGAAGACAGAAGGACCCACTTCCCAAACAGGTTCAGGTGTAAGATCACTGAACACACTGTCCAAATGATCTTTGTATTAATCAAAAAAATAATACCAAAAGATTATTGATCTCAATAATTCAATACTCCTTCTCTGACTATGCCAAACCGCACCAACTGCTTCTTCAGATCTCAATACCAGATCTCTATACTCCACATATCCTCTTCCAATAAGTATTACACTATTCCACAATTCACATTAAAATACAATTCACAACTACATATTAAAACAAGGAAAACATTCCTTCCTTTATACCACACTCAAGTAATTACAAATGAGTCGGCATACAAATTAAAAAATAAAAGTTTCCACACGTTACATAAAAATTACACAAAATTGTCAACTTCCAATTAAGATAATTCTTCACTCGTGTGACCTCAGATCTTGTGCTCAAATCCACATCACTAACATCATGTCTTCAACTACCTCATAACTACGTATGATCAGATTCAATCTCGATTAGTAGATATCATCTGATTTCCACAAACCGCTACTCAGGAACACTGCCTGAATTCTGCTTCCACTTATTTCCTCATAACTATCATGAATAAATGAATTTCTATATGTGCTCTTAACCATGATCTAATAGAACATCATAGAGTAAGTCCTCAACTCCACATAGCTTCATCTTCAATATCCCAAGTGCGCTAACTCAAACACTGTCTGCATCTCTGCTAATCTTCAGTAGATCACTATGTTGACATCAATGACAATCACAGTCATGAATGTAATAATAACTACTCTAGAATGGCTGCGAATACTCCCTCATAGGATATATTCATCATTCATTCCTAACAATCTCCCCCATTGGAATTGATGGAAACATAGATGAAAAATATCCAAGTTCCATGAATACCAACACTATAACACTGCTGCTTTGAAAATTCTTTCAAATCCTTTTCATCAATCAAATCTTGCTTCATTTTCCTATTCAATTTTCTCCAATAGCTGGTTTTTCATGTATACTTCTCCCCCATTGACATCAATGACAAATGTTTCATCATTATGTCAACAACAAATGCAATGTCAAAAGATACTTTTTAGAAAATACATTCACTAGAATCCTCATGACTCAGCTCAGATACACATACTCCCCCATAGAGGAAGTACCACCATCCAATCTAGAAGAAAGATAGGGCTCATATACCACTGGATGGATGCAATAATCTACATCACTTCTCAAAATTAATTTGGGGCATAACCCCAAGCATACCTCTCAGATACTCAAATGTATCCGTAGGCAAAGGTTTTGTAAATATGTCTGCAATCTGCTCCTTTGTACTTATACACTCAAGTCTAACTTCTTTCTCTACCACTTTCTCTCTCACTACATGATACTTTATCTCTATATGCATTGTCTTAGAATGTAACACAATGTTTTTAGACATACTAACTGTGCTGGTGTTATCACAACGTATAACAATAGGCTCAACAAATTTGATTCCAATATCCTTCAACATTTGCTTCATCCAAATTATCTGATTACAATTGTTTGCTGCTACCACATAATCTATTTTTGCTATGCTCTATGAAATATAGCTCTACTTCTTGCTTAGCCAATAAACTAATCTTCCTCCAAGGAAAAATGCTCCACCACTGGTGCTCTTTTTTTCATCAACACTACCTCCCCAATCAGCATCTGTATATGCACATAGGGTAAAATCATTAGATTTTTTATACCACAATCCATACTCAATTGTGCATCTTAAGTACCTCAATATCCTTTTTACTACTGCATAATGTGATTCTCTGGGTTCAGCTTGAAATCTTGTAGCAATTCCAATTGCATGTGATATATTAGGTCTTGTATGAGTTAAATATTGCAATCCTCCAATCATAGATCTATACTTTTTATGTTCCACTGCAGGAGTCTCATCTGTGCTAGATAACTTGTGTCTGGTTACCATAGGTGTTCCAACTGGTTTACAGTTCTCCATTCCAAATATCTTCAATAAATCATTCAAGTACTTTGTTTGACTTACAAAGATACCATCACTATTTTGTGTTATCTGCAATCCTAAAAAGTATTTAATTTCACCAATCATACTTATTTCAAATTTAGTATTCATTTCATCTGCAAATTTATCACTAGCTTCATCTTCTCCTCCAAAGATAATATCCTAAAAAAAAATAACAACCAATAAACCATTTTCAATTTCCTTTGTGTATAGGTTGCTATCAGCTGTGCCTTTTGTAAATCCTAACTTTATCAAATACTTATCCAATCTTGCATACCAAGTTTTGGGTGCTTGCTTCAGTCCATATAAAGATTTCTTCAGTTTACATACCATATCTCCTTCTTGAGTTAAAGGAAAACCTTCAGGCTACTCAATGTAGACTTCTTCCAATTCTCCATTCAGAAATGCTGACTTCACATCCATCTGATACACTTTGAATTTCTTATAAGCTGCATAGGCCAAAAACATTCTTACTACTTCAATTCTTGCTATTGGTGCAAAATTTTCTTCATAATCAATTCCTTCTTGCTGTGAGTATCCTTTACATACCAATCTTGCTTTGTTCCTTACTACTTCTCCTTGTTCATTCATCTTGTTTTTTAATACCCATTTTGTTCCTATAACATTCTTATCTTTAGGTCTAGGGACCAATTCCCATGTCTTGTTCTTTTCAATCTGATCTTCTTCAATGGCTTTAATCCAAAATTCATCTTCACAAGCTTCACTAGTAGATTTAGGTTCAATTTGAGAAATCAAACACAACTGTTCTCATAACTTATTTCATGTCAGAACTCCTCTGTCTATGCTTCTAATAATCTTCTCAACAGGATGATTCCTTGATAGATTCTTGTTAGGTGTCACTGTCTCAGTTCTTGTTTTTTTGTAGGTTCTTCAATGATTTCTTCACTGTAGCTTTCATTCAAAAAACCATTGTCATTTTCATAGAATAATTAAGTAGTCTCTGGATTAGATCTAGGATGAGTTCCTTCATCTAATTCATAATCAAGCATTCTTTCCTGAATTTTGAACTTTTCATCAACTTTAACATTTGTGCTCTCAACAATAGTCTTAGTTATTTTATTGTAACATTTATAAGCTTTTCTCTTCAATGAATATCCAAGAAATATACCTTCATCACTTCTAGGATCAAACTTTCCAATGTCATAATCTCACTTAATATAACATTTGCTTCCAAAAATTCTAAAATACTTAACTAATGGTGCATGTCCAAACCATAGTTCATAGGGTGTCTTGTCTGTGTCTGCTCTGATTTGTACTATGTTCATTGTATACACTTCTTCTCTCAAGAATATCTTCGCTAAGTCAATCTCAAATAACATAGCTCTTGTTGCCTCAGTCACTGATTTGTTTCTTCTTTCTGCAATACCATTTTATTTAGGTGTCCTAAGGGCTGAAAACTATCTCTTAATACCATTCACTTCACAAAAATTGTTAAATTCTTTTGAAGTAAATTCTCCACCTCTATTTGATCTCAAACATTTAATCTTCATTCCATATTTGTTATCAACTTTGTTCTTAATAATCTTAAACTTATCAAATGCTTCATATTTTTCTTTAAGAAATGCAATCCACATCATTCTTGTAAAATCATTAACAAGAATTGTTGGTGTTTGAAAATGCTTACACCACTTAGGGCTGCCAATATGCCTTGAGACTAATGTTAGGAGTGGTTAATTCCAAGTATGAGAGCTCTGCAAGACAACTGGACCAACTATAGGGTCTTAATATGCCCTCTTCTGCTTCTGGGTCTGCAAAACCAAGGTGGGTACACCTAATCCAGAGAAAACTCCACTCACTACACACCTTATACTTTTGGATTCATAAAGAAGATCATAGTAAAGGATTACTAAATACTAACCAGGTATTCATTGAATCAACTCTACTATACAGGGTAAAATGGCCTTGTGAAGGGTATTACTAGTGATTGATATTCAAAGATGCAGGAAATAGCCAAAGACCATCAAGCATTGGACTCAATTGAATATACTTTTCCTTGATCAGTGCCATTATCCATTGGGTAGCACATCAAATGCAAGTATAGAGACATGAACCAACTACTGTCAAAGACTCATAGCCATAAATACAACTATTCCAACCCATCCACTACTTATAAGATCCTTCTGTAGATGAATCTAATGAATCTATGCCCTACCCAAAGTATTTTTCACTTGATCCTAGATCAAGAACTAAAGACTAGAACATAAGCAAAGGTAACCCTATGCAATGGACCAAAAAATCCAAAACTCATAAAATTGACACCAAGGAGAGACTTGAAAGCTTGAAATAATTATATTAAGTATGATGAATCATGTACATGTCTATACCAGAAATGAGACTACCACTTCAACAACCTGCAAAAGATACAAAGAAGTTCTATTCAACCTCCTACAATGTGACAGAGTTTTACTGCTTCCCACTGGAACTAATCAAAATCAGAACCCTTGGAACTGATCAAAATTTGAACCCTTACTCAGTCAAAAAATAAAAAATTTATACCACTAGCCACCTTGGGAATCTCAAAGAGATTGCATGAAGCTTAGGGTGACTAGGGTTAGGGTTACAATGACTAAACCAACTAGAAATGATCAAAAAATTATTGCAGGGGAAGAACAAGAAGCCACCTGGAGAAAGAGATCTCAGATAGATTTTCAATCATAAAAATCTATGAGCTAGTACAAGACACTAGGGATAGCCATGAAAACCAATCAAATCGGCCACCTGCAAATAGCTTCTCAAGCTCAAAAATACACTCCACCAGGTACAAAACAACTTCTGCAATTGACCATAGGAGCCCTGGATCACATCACAACAACCAACGCCACCAAACCAGATCAAAAACTATCGCTAAAACCATAAATTCTAGTACTTCCTATCGCAAAAACCCTATATAAGAAACCTTGCAATCATATTTGAATTTGGGCACCAACGGTTAGCTGGTCAACCTTAAAACATAGCCATCGATTCATTCTTTTCTGATAAATTGGGTGGCCCTTAAAGGAATCCTGGTTTACATTTATGCCTGGTCGCATGATCGCAAGACACCCTACTCAACCTTATGATCATGCAATCGCAATCACTTAGCCACGCAATGCCGATCACAAACCCACTCAGAAGTTTGAATTTGAAACGCAACGGTCATCCTTAGGGTGCCAGCAATCTATCAACGGTCAAAATTTGAAGTTGAGATTAACTTTATATCACCACCATTTGATTAGTTTACTTTTCTCAGGCTGGCGCGCTTTATAATTCTTTAAACAAAATTGACGGTCGTCATTACACTGTGATGCTAAAAGTTGAGCATCTCACCTCAGCAGTATAATGACAACCACACAATCTTCACAAACTTGTAGATGTTCTACTTCCTTTGAAAACTGCGGCCCCACTGACAACATCCAACATGTCATTCCGCCAACCAATCAGAAGATGCCAACTCATTCCACCCTGACAACGGACCCACTGACAGCCCTTACGATGAGATTCCAAATCAACAGACAACCGCATGGTTACAAAGGAGAAGAAAATTCCATGCGATCATGTGACTACCACAAGATCTTCAAGCACCTAACAACCTGACCCCACCCTGTTGCATAAACCTTTTTGACAAATCACAAACCGCCACGTTGCAAAGAACTGACAATCGGGTAGACAAATTTTCTTTCATGCACAGGTCCCTCTCACAACCTGCCATATCACCAATTCTTTCAGCCAATAAAGAGCTTCCATTTGTGCACACATGTCACCTTGGACCCACAGGTTGAAACACTACACCGTAAAGAAGAATCAACGACCGGCGTGATTTTGCATAGCCCTAACAAATCCTTCATGCTTTAGCGACAACCATCGATGCTCTAACATGTCAGGATCCTCTGACTTATCTGGAAACCAGGTCCCACCATTGATCACACTTGCGCACTTAGGACCGACGAACAAGGATTGTCGGCAAAAGGGAAGAAATGCAAGGTCAAAAACACATAGGGTTTTCGGTGAAAGATTGAAAACATCATGGGTTTTCAAAAACATTGTGGGTTTTTGACACTGAGGCATATTCTGAAATTATTTCCTATAGACCTTAAAACTTGAATTTCTCCCTAATTTTTATGAATTAGCTTATGTGATCTGGACTGGAGCTAGGTGAAACCATAAAGAGCATAGGGCTAAGGGCACACATCATGAATTTTCATCGCAAGATAAAATTGTGACTGTAGGCATGGTAGTACAGCATTACAAAACATTTGCAGGGAATAGGCCATTTTCAAAGAATTTTGCATGAACCAGAAAATGGACTAACAGTGGCTCTAGTTGGGGACATGTATCTCCTGTAGATACAATGAGGACCTCAAATCTCTGGGAAGAAGCAGACCACCCACTAGAAAAACAAAGAGACCTCAAAAAACATAGGGAATAGAAAGGAAAGGGAAACTATTCATAAAATGTACATTTTTTACAAAAAACTTGCAGCAATAAACAAGAGTCAGTTCTTGCCTCTGTCAAAAACTTGATTCTCATTTCTTTCTTCATGAGGCACACCAGACATTCTATTTTCATTTATTTCAACAGGCGTGTCAACACTTCCAACCAGCTTATCAGGTAAAACAAAATAACTATCTTCATAGTGCATGTAAAATTTATTGGCACTCTCTCCATCTTGCTCACTATGAAAGTATGATTCAGCTGTAAGGAAACTCAGGTGCGAAAACAACTTCCTACGCTAATCTCTATAGGAGAGTATTGTGAAAATTCTTATAAATCCTTACAATTTTAGATTCGTTAACTACTTTAACAAAGATATTTCAACCACATACAATGCATACAGAAAAAATAGAGAATGACACAATGATATACCCTGGGGAAAACCTTTCGGTAAAAAACCCTAGCACTCCAAAACCTGCACAATGTATTATGTTCAACGCAAAGATTACAATACACTTGCAATGCAAGTTCTTTCAGGAAATGAGAGACAAATCCAACAAGACTTAAACTTTGTTATATCTCTCCCATAGGAGCAGCATCATATATATAGACTCCTCTGGACCCAAAAATAGGCACAACCACCAAGACCCATGCACAAAGCCACATGTACACAGTGTTACATGCAATCCCAAGAATAGGCATCCATCCTTAGAATAGACTATGACAACTTGTCATAGAATCCTCCAAAAATAACGGTCACAAGAGAAGTGTAAGAGAATCTATCATACCAACCTATTTTTGGCATATTCTCTTACACACACCAACCACTTCTTCTTGGGTGCCCAAATAGGCCCAAGTCATAAGATGCTCTTACACCTGTCATAGCACATTCCTTAAATAGTTCTTATGTGTCATAGGAATCCATCATGACCATTTTAGTCATGATCTCCTTACGCACAAGATGTCGACACATCAAGTGGAGTGACACATCAACATGCCAACTAGACATGTACACTCACACTTAATTACATTATTTGCAAAAAATACATTTACAAAACAAATAATAAGAATAAGAATTATCCAAGGTTGAGACACCTTATTCCTAACATTCTCCCACTTGTCGAACACCTTGTAAGAGCAACAGGAACAAAATAGGAACTTTAACTGCTATAGGCCAAAAGGCCCATAGACTCTGAACACCATCTGAACTTCTCAGTGCCCATTGGTTTTTTTAATGCATCTGCAACATTCTTCATAGTATCTACCTTCTCCAAATTTACCTTTCCATCTTCCACCATATCTCTCACAAAGTGAAATTGCACATCAATGTGCTTCGTTCTGGCATGGAAAGTTGGATTCTTTGCAAGGCAAATAGCGCTCTGACTGTCACACCAAATAGTAATATGTTTTGCATCAAAACCAACATCAGAACACAATCTTCTATGCCAAATGGCTTCTTTAAAAGCATGAGTAGTAGCCATGTACTCAGCTTCTATAGTGGACAAAGCAACCACAGGTTGTCGCTTACTCATCCAACTGATGGCACCACCAAACATAGTGAACACATAAGCACTGGTGGATCTCCTGCTATCAATATCACCTGCCCAATCTGAATCCACAAACCCATGAATACAAACTAAATGCAGAGATCTAGAAGAGTTATCATGATAACATATGGAGTAATCTGATGTACCCCTCAAATATCTGAATACTCGCTTAACTGCATCCTAATGTACCCATCCAGGATTAGCCATAAACTGACTCAGGACTCCCATTGCTTGGGCAATGTCTGGTCTAGTACAGACCATAGCATACATAAGACTGCCAACTGCACTAGCATAAGGTACTCTACTCATGTCCTCCACCTCACTAGGAGATTTTGGACAATCATCTACAAATAACTTTATTCCCACAAAAATAGGAACACATAGTGGTCTACAATCTGCCATGCTGAACCTATCCAACATAGACTTCACATACTTACTCTGACTCAACCAAAGTTTTCTGTTAGACCTGTCTCTACTGATTTCCATACCCAAGATGTACCTAGCTGCCCCAAGATCTTTCATCTCAAACTGTGCTGACAACTAAGATTTAAAATTAGAAATCATACCCTTACCCTTCCCAAACAACAACATATCATCAACATATAATGCAACAATAAGAAGGCGATCATTTTCAACTCTGAAATAAACACAATGATCTGATTTTGATCTTACAAATCTAATTGACAACATAATGGCATCAAACTTAAGGTACCACATTCTAGGAGATTGCTTCAAACCATATAGAGATTTCTTTAATCTGCAAACTAAGGATTCTTTACCTTTAACAATGTAGTGCTCAGGCTGTGACATATAAATCTCTTCCTCCAAATCACCATGAAGGAAAGTTGTCTTCACATCCATCTATTCTATCTCTAAATCATATGATGCAGCAAGAGATAATAGAAATCTAATGGATGTCAACTTTGCAATAAGAGAGAATATTTCACCATAATCTATTCCCTCTACCTGTGAATACCCCTTTGCAACCAATCTAGCTTTATACCTTTCAACACTGCCATCTGCACAGAATTTCTTCTTGAACACCCATTTACAGCCAACAGATTTTCTCCCTTTAGGCAAAGGTACAAGGTCCCAAGTTTTGTTTTTGTCCAATGAAGCCATCTCATCATCCATAGCCTCAATCCAAGAACCTGCATCTTCCATGTCCAAAGCCTCTTTCACAGATCTAGGCTCATCAGTGTTAGTAATCAAAGAAAAGGAACAACTGGAATCTAACATAAAATAACCAAACCTTTCTGGTTGCTTTCTTTCTCTTGTGGATCTCCTCAAGGGCTGTGGTTGAGGTTGTTCTTCCTCTTCTTCTGAACTATCAGAGCTACTAGAGCTCTCCTCATCATTAGGCCCAACATGGTCTCTCTGTTCAGTCTTCTCAGGGGTAGGAGGCAACTGAACAACATCTTTTTCCTTTTCTTTTTCATCTAGTTGTAGCACAATAGGAGAAGCTGTTAGCTCTCTGAAAATAACATTTCTACTATACAACACCTTACTAGTCACAGGATCCCAAAGCTTGTATCCTTTCACACCAGCACTGTATCCGATGAAAATACATTTAACAACTTTGTTTTTCAACGTAGATCTTTTCTCCTTTGGAACATGTGCATAAGCTTCACAACCAAAAACATGAAGATTTCTAATTGAAGGCTTCTTACCAGACCACACCTCCATGGATGTCTTACCAACAAGGGCTAATGTAGGAGATCTGTTAACCAGATAGCAAGCAGTGGCCACAGCTTTGGCCTGAAACCTTTGTTCTAAACCAGCTCCACTAAGCATACTCCTAGCCTTCTCCATCAGTGTCCTCTTCATTCTCTCTGCAACTCCATTTTGCTGTGGGGTATAAGGAGTTATCTTATGCCTCTCGATACCTTGTTCTTTACAGAACTGTTCAAACTCTGCTGAGCAAAACTCACCACCATTGTCAGTTCTCACACACTTAATCTTCTTACTAGTCTGATTCTCTACAAGAGCTTTAAATTCCTTGAACCGACTAAAGACTTGTGTCTTACTTTTAAGGAAATAAATCCATTTCCTTCTATTGTAATCATCTATGAAAGATACAAAAAATATAGACTTGGAGATTGAAGAAACTTTTACAGGGCCAAATACATCAGAATGAATAAGATCCAAAACATTAGAAGATTTGTGAGAACTAGAGTAAAACTAAACACGATTTTGTTTACCATAGACACAGTGTTCGTAGAAGTCAAACTTGAGATTGCAATCATTTAACACCTCAACGAGATTTTTATTTTTCAGGGTTCTGAGACCCTTTTCACCAATGTGGCCAAATCTCATATGCCACAACGTTGCCTTTTCTACAGGAAGCTTAGCTTCCAAAGTGTTTGCACTACCATCGGAACTAATAGCCACAAACTTCTTCACTACTTGTTCAGATGGTGAGGATGAAGAACTATTACATAGAGGAATACATGCATCTAGCTGAAATAAGGTACCTCTCCTAGTACCCCTTGCAAGCACTATCAATCCTCTCATCATCTTGCATCCTTCTTTCGAAAAAACAACTTGCACACCTACATCATTTAGCATACTTACAGATAATAGGTTTCACGCCAAACCCAAAATGTGCATAACTTTGTTGATTCCCTTTACTCATCCATCAGAAAATTTGATAGTGACCCTTCCGCGTCCAACTATCTTTAGGTGAGAATCATCACCCAAGTACACCTTTCCACCATCGAACTCTTCATATTTTGAAAACTAGTTTTGATGAGAGGTCATGTGAAAAGATGCACCTAAGTCAACCAACCACACATCATCAGATGCATGGGCTGCCAAAGCTATGATGAATGCATCGCCATCTTCTTGAGATCTTTCTGAAGCTAAATCTAAACCTTTCTTCTTCTTCTTAGGCTCTTTGCAGTCTTTACGGAAGTGCCCAAATTTATCATAGTTCCAACATTTTTCCTTGGACTTATTGGAAGTCTTTGACTTCCCATGAGATTTGGATCGACCCTTATTGTCAGACTTATTGTCATTTTTCTTCCCTCTTTCAGTGGATCTCCCACAAAAAGCAAGGGCTTCTTTTTCCGAAACGGAAGCCTTTCTCCGCATCTCCTTTGATAGCAGTGAAGACACCACATCATCCATTTTGAAGGTGACTAAATTGCTTCTGAGAGCCATCACAAGATGGTCCCATGAATCCGGTAAAGAACACAAAAGTGTGTAGCAACAATCCTCCTCCTCTAACTTGACACCAACTGATGTCAATTGTGCAGCCAGCAGATTAAATGCATTTAAATGATCCGTTAAGGATCCACCTTCCTCCATTCATAGAGAGTACAACTTTGTCCTTAGGAACAACTTGTTCACTAGAGATTTGGCCTGATACACAGCCGCAAGTCTTTCCCACAAACTATTTGTAGTTTTCTCATCTAGAACATTCAAAAGGACTGCATCGGTTAAACAAAGTCTTATGAGACCCTTAGCTTTACGGTCTTTCATATCCCAATCTACTTGAGCTATAGTTGCTAGTCTTGTAGCACTTGAAGTCACTTCCCATAGGTCATGATCTTCCAACATGTCTTCCATCTTGATTTTCCACAACTCAAAATTAGTGCCATTAAATTTCTCCACCTCCATTCTTCCATATGATGAACTTGCCATCTCAATTTGCAAATAAGATTCAAAATGCTCTGCAAAAAACTCCCACTCAAACTTGAGATCAGCTCAAAAAACCCTACCCAGCAACTAGGATCAAAAGTTGATCAAGCTCTGATACCACTTGTAAGGAAACTCAAGTGTGGAAACAACTTCCTACGCTAATCTCTATAGGAGAGTATTGTGCAAATTCTTATAAATCCTTACAATTTCAGATTCGTTAACTACTTTAACAAAGATATTGCAACCACATACAATGCATACAGAAAAAATAGAGAATGACACAATGATATACTCTGAGAAAAACCTTTCAGTAAAAAACCCTAGCACTCCAAAACCTGCACAATGTATTATGTTCAACACAAAGATTACAATACACTTGCAATGCAAGTTCTTTCAGGAAATGAGAGACAAAGCCAACAAGACTTAAACTTTGTTATATCTCTCCCATAGGAGTAGCATCATAGATATAGACTCCTCTGGACCCAAAAATAGGCACAACCACCAAGACCCATGTACAAAGCCACATGTACACATTTGTTACATGCAATCCCAAGAATAAGCATCCATCCCTAGAATAGACTATGATAGCTTGTCATAGAATCTGCCAAAAATAATGGTCACAAGAGAAGTGTAAGAGAATCTGTCATACCAACCTATTTTTAGCATATTCTCTTACACACACCAACCACTTCTTTTTGGGTGCCCAAATAGGCCCAAGTCATAAGATGCTCTTACACTTGTCATAGCACATTCCTTAAATAGTTCTTACGCGTCATAAGAATCCATCATGACCATTTCAGTCATGATCTCCTTATGCACAAGATGTCGACACATCAAGTGGAGTGACACATCAACATGCCAACTAGACATGTACACTCACACTTAATTACATTATTTACAAAAAATACATTTACAAAACAAATAATAAGAATAGAAATTATCCAAGGTTGAGACACCTTATTCCTAACATTAGCATGCCAATGATCAGTATCATCAGATAAGAAGCTGTTCTTCTCCACTGACTCATGTATGCTATCAATTGGAAACACAAAAAACTCATACTCTACCTGCAGAAAGGCCTCATTTATACCCTGACCTTGTATTTCCACTGGTGCAGCTGGCTGGACCTCAAATGAATAATCAGACTGATACCCACAGATGGAAAATGGGCATCCTGATTCAACTGAGTCTGAGACCTCCACATGTTCTTCAAACAAAGGATTGATAACTCCATGCAATGCACCATGTTGAACATCATGACAAAAAATGGGTTGATAATCATCATAGTCTTCATCATATAAAGTGTTAGTGAACACTTTAAACTCACTACCCATTTTAGGATTATTTAATAACCCATCACTTAAATATTCATGTTCAAACTCACTGACATCACAATCCATTATCACTTCCTTATCTTCATACTCCTCACTGAAGGAGTGTTCACTTTCACCATTACTTTCTTCTTCCCATGATGCATTTGATTCATATGAGGATACATCAACATCACTGCCTTCATCAGCCTAACCTGAATAACCACTGAAATCACATTCAGACATCTTTGAATGAATGGAGGATCCTACACACCTTGATTTTGGTTCCTGCTCACTGCCACAATCTGAATACTTGTCTGACAAAACTTCATCAAAAGAATTACCCTCAGCATTAGATATGGGTTTCTCTGAAATACAATTTGTATTCCCTTTTTGCTGACGATCCTTTTGCAACTCATTCCATTCATCATCATCAGCAAACTCCTCTAATAACAACCACTTGAATTCAGTCAAATAAGAGATGCATTTTGGGGGCAGATTTAGATACCAATTAGATGCAACCCCTTTGAGGGATCTCCCAAAAAATATCATGCTAACATCCTCATCAAGAATCTGATATTCTATAATAAATCTATAGAATGCTAGGACATGCTTCACTGCTGAATCAAAACGGCAATCAAAAATAGGAATCAGACCTAAAAGCTCACCAGGGAAAGAATGAGGGGACTTTGGAAGAACATAGCTCAAAGGTCTATCCAACTTGAGGAAACCAAGTAGCCTAAACTGACTTTTCCCTTGATTATTCATTTGACTTAATGCAATACTTCCATAGAATTTTGCAGAGATGGAATTGAAAGCTTGAAGTATTCAACCTCTATTCACACCTTACTCCTTTTCCCAATGCTTGATCACTTAATGAGGAGACATTTCAGATCCTTGAGAAATACCTGGGAATCTTACAGCAGAAGACCTCTTTGGCTGGAAGCAGGGCAGATCTAGAGCTCACCTTGCAGCTCTATCAGGTTTTGCAATGTAGAGTCGCCACCTCCTTGAAGAGGAAAATGATTTTTTGTTTCTTCTTCTAACCAATACAAAATTCTATGAGTAACCACATTGTTTATTAGGGAATGCACTGATCAAACATAGACTTTAGAGTCGCCACTCAACATGTAGTGAGAAGATTTTACAAGTGTGTTTTTTCTATCAGACTTTGTATTTATGATCTTCAACAAAGACTTTGGGATGATCCAGCCAAGCAAGGAAGCTTGCAATCTTTTACTCCTTCCTCAGTAGAGTCACCATCTTGTTGGTGTTTCAAAATGCTTACGCCACTTAGGGCTACCAATATGCCTTGAGACTAATGTTAGGAGTGGTTAATTCCAAATATGAGAGCTCTGCAAGACAACTGGACCAACTATAGGGTCTTAATATGCCCTCTTCTTCTTCTGGCTCTGCAAAACTAAGGTGGGTGCACCTAATCCAGAGAAAACTCCACTCACTACACACCTTATACTTCTAAATTCATAAAGTAGATCATAGTAAATGATTACTAAATACTAACTAGGTATTCATTGAATCAACTCTACTATGCAAGGTAAAATGGCCTTGTGAAGGGTATTACTGGTGATTGATATTCAAAGATGTAGGAAATAGCCAAAGACCATCAAGCATTGGACTCAACTGAATATACTTTTCCTTGATCAGTGCCATTATCCATTGGGTAGTACATCAAATGCAAGTATAGAGACATGAACCAACTACTGTCAAAGACTCAGCCATAAATACAACTATTCCAGCCCATCCACTACTTATAAGATCCTTCTGTAGATGAATCTAATGAATCTATACCCTATCCAAAGTATTTTTCACTTGATCCTAGATCAAGAACTAAAGACTGGAACATATGCAAAGGTAACCCTATGCAATGGACCAGAAAATCCAAAACTCATAAAATTGACACCAAGGAGAGACTTGAAAGCTTGAAACAATTATATTAAGTATGATGAATCATGTACATGTCTATACCAAAAATGAGACTACCACTTCAATAACCTGCAAAAAATACAAAGAAGTTCTATTTAGCCTCCTACAATGTGACAGAATTTTACTGCTTCTCACTGGAACTAATCAAAATTAGAACCCTTGGAATTGATCAAAATTTGAGCCCTTACTCAGTTAAAAAATAAAAAATTTATACCACTAGCCACCTTGGGAATCTCAAAGAGATTGCATGAAGCTTAGGGTGACTAGGGTTAGGGTTACAATGACTAAACCAACCAAAAATGATCAAAAAATTATTGCAGGGGAAGAACAAGAAGCCACCTAGAGAAAGAGATCTTAGACAAATCTTCAATCATGAAAATCTGCTAGCCAGTACAAGACACTAGGGATAGCCATGAAAACCAGTCAAATTGGCCACCTGCAAACAGCTTCTCGAGCTCAAAAATACACTCCACTAGGTACAAAACAACTTCTGCAACTGACGACAAGAGCCCTGGATCACATTGCAACAACCAACACCACCAAACCAGATAAAAAATTATCGCTAAAACCATAAATTCTAGTACTTCCTATCGCGAAAACCCTCTATAAGAAACCCTGCAATCATATTTGAATTTGGGTGCCAACGGTTAGCCGGTCAACATTAAAACATAGCCATCGATTCATTCTTTTCTGGCAAATCGAGTGGCCCATAAAGGAATCCTAGTTTACATTTATGCCTGGTCGCATGATCGCAAGACACCCTACTCACCCTTATGATCATGCAACCGCAATCACTTAGCCGCACAATGCCGATCACAAACCCACTCAGAAGTTTGAATTTGAAACGCAACAGTCATCCTCAGGGCACCAACAATCTATCAACGGTCAACATTTGAATTGAGATTAACTTTATATCACCACCATTCGATTTGTTTACTTTTCTCGGGCTGACGTGCTTTATATTTTTTTAAACAAAATCGATGGTCGTTGTTACACCGCGATGCTAAAAGTCGAGCATCTCACCTCAGTGGTATAACAACAACCACATGATCTTCACAAACTTGCAGACATTCTACTTCCTTTGAAAACTATGGCCCCACTGACAACATCCAACATGTCATTCTGCCAACCAATCAGAAGATGCCAACTTGTTCCACCCTGACAATGGACCCACTGACAGCCCTTACGGTGAGATTCCAAATCAACAGATAGCCGCATGGTCACAGAGGAGAAGAAAATTCCATGCGATCATGCGACTACCACAAGATCTTCAAGTGCCTAACAACCTAACCCCACCCTACCGCATAAACCTTTTTGACAAATCACAAACCGCCATGTTGCAAAGAACTGACAAGCAAGCAGACAAATTTTCCTTCATGCACAGGTCCCTCTCACAACCTGCCATATCACCAATTCTTTCGGCCAATAAAGAGCTTCCATTTGTGCACACGCGTCACCTTGGACCCACAAGTTGAAACACTACACCGTAAAGAAGAATCAACAGTCGGTGCGATTTCGCATAGCCCTAACAAATCCTTCGCGCTTTAGTGACAACTGTTGATGCTCTGACATGTCAGGATCCTCTGACTCATCTGGAAACCAGGTCCCACCATTGATTGCACTTGCGCACTTAGGACCGACGAACAAGGATTGCTGACAAAAGGGAAGAAATGCAAGGTCAAAAACACATAGGGTTTTTGGTGAAAGATCAAAAACATCATGGGTTTTCAAAAACATTGTGGGTTTTCGACACTGAGGCATACTCTGAAATTATTTCCTGTAGACCTTAAAACTTGAATTTCTCCTTGATTTTTATGAATTAGCTTATGCGATCTGGACTAGAGCTAGGTGACACCATAAAGAGCACAGGGCTAAGGGAACACATCATGAAACATCATGGATTTTCATTGCAAGATAAAATTGTGACTACAGGCATGGCAGGACAACATTACAAAACATTTGCAGGGAACAGGCCATTTTCAAAGAATTTTGCATGAACCAAAAAATGGACTAACAAGAATCATAAAATAATTTTCTCCATATAATCCTCTAGTCCTTGTGGGATCACTCAAATCTGTATGAACAATTTCGAACTTTTTTGTTGTTGTAAACTTCTTGCTGGGAAATGAGCTTCTCTTCTGTTTAGCCATCACACATTCCTTGCAAATCATGTTAGTAGGCTTCATAATTTTAGGCAAATCTCTTACTACAAGTGTAGTACTTACTTTCACAATGTTATCAAAGTTTATATGAAAAAATCTTCTATGCCATAACCAACTGTCATCAATCTTAGTAATCAAACATGTCATCTCAGTAGGATTCAACTAAAATACATTACCTCTGGTTCTAGATCTAGTACCAATCAAATTACCATCCTTGTCTTTGATTACACAAGTTTTCTCAGTAAGACAAACTTGATATTCCTTATCAACTAGCTATCCAACACTCAAAAGATTATGTTTCAAACCATCCACAAGGTAAACATCAGTAGTATTAGTCTTTCCATCAAGAGTAATAGATCATATACCTTTAATCAAACAAGGTGCATTGTTTCCAACTCTAACAACTCCTCCATCATAATTGTTAAACTTTATGAACTTTTTCATGTCTCCAGTCATATGATGTGAACAACCACTATCTATAATCCAATCAACTTTCTTTTCTACTTGAGAAAATAAATCCTTTTCTTCCTTAATTTTTGTTTTAGGATTTTCTTCTTTAATTTCTACAAATCCTATATCATCATTCTCAGTATCACTTTCACTCAAAGATTTCTCCAAACTAGCTTCAAGTTCTTCATCATTTGCATAATAACATTCTTTAGATCTCCTAGGATTAAATTTCTTTCTATACTTCTTAACTCTCTTAGGACATTTAGATGCAAAATTACCAAATTCTTGACAAGTCCAACATTTAAAATTGTTCTTACTGTCTGGTTCTCTTTTCACAAGCAAGGTAATACATTCTTCAATCTTCCTGTCTTCTTCATTTCTAGATCTACTGCTACTAGCATAATCTCCACTTACACTGATGCTTCTTGACAAAGTAGGGCGAACACTAAGAGCACTGAATGTTGTCTCCATTCTAGGTAAATCTCCTGATAGCCTCAAGTTCATCTTTGCTACCTCCAATCTTCCAAGAAGAGTTTCTCTGGTAAAGTTCATAGTACAAGGTATAACTTGTTCAATCATCTGTGTTGTCTGCTTAAATGTAGGAATTAATGTTCTCAAAATTTTTCATATCACTTCATTCTCCAGCTTGGTTCCTCCACAAGATTTTATACCTGCAACAATCTCTGACATTCTACCAATATAGCTTCTAACATATTCATCTTCCATCATTCTTATATCTTTAAATGCACATATCCAATTATGTAACCTGACTTTTTTTGCATGTTCATCACCTTCAAAAGTAGATTGTAAAGCTAACCAAATTTGATGAGATGTTTTTAGATATTTTAGCTGACTGAACTCATTTTTTGAAAGGGATGACAAGAGTGCTTCTCTGGAAAGTATGTTACACATGAATAGATCTCTTTCCTCATTAGTACATTCTTCAATTTTATCCTCATCAATTATAGTCTTTTGATTCTTTGTGACTAACCAATAAAATGGTCCTAAACAAAGTAAATGTGTCTTCATCTTTTCTTTCTAGCTATCAAAATTTACTCCATCAAACTTAGGGCCTTCTTTCCTGAAATGATTTGCCATGGATCTCCTTAAGCTATTAAACTTTTCTTTCAAGGACCTGTCGCTCTAATACCAATTGTTCGAAAGTAAAGTCCACCAAGAAAACTGAGAGTGGGGGGGGGGTGAATCAGTTATCAAATAAATATAAATTTTATCAACTTCAATAGATTTTAACCATGTAAGAAATGTAATCAACAACCATAGAAAGATATACATACACAATAACACAATGACACAAGATATGTTGACTAGGGAACCTCTTGATCAAAGAGTAAACCCCAGTGGGAATGATGCCCATAAAAGATGCACTAATATGAAAGTTCCTTGTGAGAGGATGGACTCTGTTAGGAGTATTATGAAATACATTCAGTACATATGAGTCCCTATTGTTGGACTATAACTGATTTGAAATCTGATTGAAGGATCTGTGATTGCAAGATCGCTAAGAAGTTGCTGATTAGATATATAATATGATTAAATCAATATTATGTTGTCATTGATGTCAACTAGTTTGACAACACTTATCTTGTAAGTTACTACACCGAGACATCTGAAGAAAGGTAAAAGAAATGAAGAACAGAGAAATCTACATGAGGAAAGATGTACATGATAGATGAGGATAAGGAACACATTGGGTAACTTGTTGATGAGTTTGACTTGATGATATTGACTTCATTATGTTGCATTCATCTATGATGAAGTATAGAGCTGAAAGACACAAAGAAGTGTTGTCAGTAAATGAAGCATTTCTAGTATACACCAACGGAGTGTAGTGTATACCGACCGCAGTATTAACTGAGCAGTGTTCACCGACACATTCTTTGTTAACCGAGGAGGACAAAATGAATTAAATGATTAGTTCAGCCGATAAGATTGATGAGCTGGCAAGAGTATAACATTGAGGTAACAGATAATGTTTGTTACATAGATTGACAGCTGACAAAATTCAAGGAAGATCTAACGGAGAAGATTGAAACGTGTTATTGACACAAGTACCGAGAAAGTTTTAAGCGGAAAAATCTATGAATGTGATTAAGCAAAAAAATTTGATGGTGGAGAAGAAAATGATTTACTTGTCTATATAAAAGAACAAAATTTCTTTATGAAAGTGCTAGAAGAAGAAGAAGCTACAGGATTATCGTGTGAATAAGGTTTTCATGCATTCTGATCATACTGGTTAGTAAGAACTGAGCTGTAGAGAAATTACTGAGCTACAAAGAGTAGTTACCAACAGATAGTAAGTTGATACAATATTGAATCTAAAGTGAATTATTGATCAGAAGGATTTGTATGGACTGAATATTGATCTGTAATCTGCAATTGAAGTTGTATTAAGGTAGGTCATTTTACTGTTACATATTTAACCATTGTATACAGTCTAAATATCTTAACTGAGTGGACTCTGAAAGTCTTATGATGTATCATTCATAGAATGAATATTGTTATCCTGTCAACCCCATAGTGAATGATGGTTGGATGATAACTTCTAGTCTAAAATCCTCTAACAAGGTCACACTTGACAGTGTGTTTGTAACTTTTAACAGGGTTGGGTCTTAACCGATTTCACTTCAAAAGAGTGAATAATTTTGGGTTGCCGGTCCCAGGTGGTTTTTCCCTTTATAGGGTTTCCACATTAAATCTCTTATGTTATGTGTTGATTGTGATATTTGTTTGTTATCATACTTTGCATGTTACATGTTAGATTTGATTAGTAAAGTGTTATAAGTATTAGACTGGTAATCGGTAAAAGCACAAACAGTGAGAGTTATTATTGCTTACTGATGAGTAGAAATAGAAGAAATTGTTTTGAATTATACATTTTGATTTGGGACACTGGATAACTGATTCACCCCCCCTCTCAGTTATTCTAACAATTGGTATCAGAGCATTGGTTGCTTGGAATAGATTTTTAAGGACTTAAGCATAAAGGTCTCAAGATGTATAAGAGGGAAGTACCAAAATTGAATAAAGAGAACTTCACAGTATGGCAAAGTAGAATGAAGCTTCACATATCTGGAATTGGGACCTCAGCACTAGATCTGATGCAAAATGGCTACATGCAACCACCCACTGGTCCCCTAACTGTTGATCAACTGAAGGATAAGCATGAACACAATGTTACTATGATGGAACTTGCTGCTGCCTGTACCGACATTGAATTTTAAGATATCAAGACATGCATAACTACCAAAGGAATGTAGGATAAATTAGCACAAATCTACAGTGGAGATCTGAATGTCAAAAGAGCCTGAGCTGAAAGTCTGAGAGGAAGATTTGATGATATGAGAATGAAAGAAGGTGAGAACATTGTCCAATATTCAAATAGACTCAAAGAGGTGGTACATGCTATTAGAGCATCTGATGGAGTGATTGATGATGAAACAGTGATAAGCAAGATTCTCATAACTTTGCTACCAGTTTATACAATCAGGATTTTTGCAATTCATGAAATAAGAGCTACATCCAACCTCATTCTTGACACTCTGATTGGTAAACTTACAACCTTTGAATTAAACAATTTTGATAATAGTGTTGTTCCTTTTGTTGAATCTGCTTTCATGTCTTCTCTGAAGATTGGAAAGTCTAGCAGGAATGGTAAGAATTGTGATAGTGAAGACAATACCGATGATGAACTTGATGAGCTTGAACCACTTATGGCCAGAAGATTACCCAAAGGAAAAGGAAGGTATAGAGGTAAGCTACCTTTAGCATGCTTTAATTGTAAAGAAGTTGGTCACATCGTTGCTAGATGTCCACAGAAGAAAGATGATGATAGATCCAAAGATCGATCCGAAGGAAGCTATGGGAGAAGAGTCAACAGAGGTTACCGACACAACAACAGAGACAACCAAGATGAAAAAGGAAAAAAGGTATGTCACATAGCCAAAGATATTGAAACTGAATTTGATTCTGATGATGATATAGAAGTTGTATTTGTTGCTATGAAAAATGACTTAGAAGAGGAAGAGAAACATGAAGAGATAGCACTGATCTCTAAAATAAGTAGAAATGATACATGGATTATAGACAGTGGCTGCACACATCATATGACCAGTGATGTAGAGAAGCTTGATCATCTTGTTGAATATAATGGAGGATCTGTGAGAATGGGAAATGATGCACCTTGTATGGTAAGAGGTAAAGGCTTACTGATGATCAATGATAGATTACAATGTGAAAATGCATATTGGGTAGATGGACTGAACTATAATCTGATAAGTGTGGCTCAGCTGAACAATTCAAGCCACCGACTGACTTTTGAGAGAAAAAAGGTGAAGATTTATGATGATGGAGGAAGACTTGTCGGAACTGGTACACAATCCAAAGGTAATCTATTCTATCTTGATATAGATTAGTCTTTTTGTTTGTTAATAAAAGATGAAGATGCTTGGTTGTGGCACCAAATGTTATGCCATGTGAACTTTGACAACATGATCAAGATTAGTAGAAAGAGAAGAGTTAGAGGATTGCCTAACTTGACAAAACTTGATCATTGCATGTGCCATGAATGTCAAAGAGGTAAGATGACTAAGTCTAGTTTTAAAAGGAAAGACTATTCAACAAAGAAGATACTTGAGTTGGTTCATACCGACCTATGTGGTCCTATGAGAACTCAGAGCTATTCTGGTGATAGATATTTTATTCTTTTTATTGATGATTACACTAGACTGATGACTGTTATGTTCTTGAAAGAGAAATCTGAAGCCTTCAAAATGTTCAAGTGGTATAAAGCTAAGGTAGAGAAAGAAATCGGTAAGGAAATAAAATGCTTAAGATTTGATAGAGGAGGTGAATTTATCTCCAATGAATTTACTAACTTTTGCAATGAGCATGGAATCAAGAGACAGGTATTAGCACCAAAAACACCTCAGCAAAATGGCATTGCTGAAAGAAGGAATAGGTCTATAATTGATTGTGCTAGAACATTGATGATACATAAAAATGTTGCTCAGACATATTGGAGGGAAGCTGTTAGCATAGCTGTATATGTTCTTAACCGAGTACAACTAAAGAAAGACTCCAACCGAACACCTTATGAACTATGGTTTGGACACAAACCTATTGTAAGTTATTTCAAAATTTTTGGAAGTAAATATTTTATCTTGAAAGATGAGAGAAATGAAAAATTTGATTCTAAAGGAGATGAAGGAATATTTCTTGGATATTCCACTACAAGTAAAGCATACAAATGTTTGAATAAGGCTACAAATAAGATTGTTGAAAGTACTAATGTTCATGTTGATGAGTTTGATGACAAGTATACAGAGCAAAGTACAAAGGAACCGAAAGATTATGGTAGATTCACTTACATTGAACATCCAGAGTATCTACCGACACCGCAAGCTGTAACAACTGGTCTGCAGGGAAATAATGTAGTACAATGTAGTACTAATGTTCATGTTGATGAGTTTGATGACAAGTATACAGAGAAAAGTACAAAGGAATCGAAAGATTATGGTAGATTCACTTACATTGAACATCCAGAGTATCTATCGACACCGCAAGCTGTAACAACTGGTCTGCAGGGAAACAATGTAGTACAATAGGCACCACAAACCAATGAACATGAAGAAGTTGTCGAGCAAGGAAATGACCCTGAGCAGGATGAACAAGAAAGGAGAAATCAAGTTTTGGCTAGTTTTGTTAGAAGACATCATCCTGAAACACAAATCATTGGAGATAGACATGCTGGAATGCAAACCAAAAGCAAAACAAGACAAGGTACATGTCTAATTTGTGATTTTGAACCTAAAACTGTGAAAGTTGCATTAGAGAATGAAGAATGGGTTAATGCAATGAAAGAGGAAATAGAACAAATAGAAAAGAACAAAACCTGGTCCTTAGTACCCCGACCAGAAGATAAGAATGTTATCGGTACTAAATGGATATACAAGAATAAATTGAATGAACCCGACAATAAAGGCATGATATGTAGATTACATAAAGCTTTATTTGGACTAAAGCAAGCACCGAGAGTATGGTATGAAAGACTGCATACTTATTTGTTAAGTATTGGATTTGTAAGAACAAGTGAAAACAATAATTTGTATGTGAAAGGTGATACTAATGATATTATTATCATTGCTGAAATATTTGTTGATGAGTGGCTCAGATCTTGTCTGCAAGGCATTTTTTGATGAAATGCAAAAGGAATTTGAAATGTCTATGTTCAGAGAGATTAAGTTCTTTCTTGGACTACAAGTGATTCAGTAGAGTGATGGCATATTCATCACACAATCTAAATACATAAAGGAAGTAATGAAGACATCTGGCATGGAAGATGCTAAACTTGTGGGAACACCGATGGCTACTAGATGCAAATTGACAAAGGAGGATGAAACTATTGAGGTAAATTAGACACTTTATTGATCCATGATTGGTAAGTTAATGTATGTAGTTTACAGTAGGCCAGATATAGCACATGCTGTGGGAATTATTCCAAAATTTTATGCTAACCCTAGATAATCACACATGATAGCTACAAAAAGGATCTTAAGATACTTGAAGAAAATAGAGAATTATGGATTATGGTATCCTAAGGAAGGAAAGTTTGAACTAAAAGTTTACATTGATGCTGATTGGGCTGGAAATGTGGATGATAGAAAAACCACCACCGGAGGAGCATTTTTCTTTGGTGAAAGACTTGTAACCTAGACAAGTAAAAAGAAAGCTTGTATTTCTCAGTCTACAGCTAAAGTAGAGTATATTGTTGCTGCTACTAACTATTCAAACATTGCATATATCAAACAAGTGTTGGAAGGAATGAATGAGGTAATCACTGACCTAGTGATTATATACTGTGACAACACTAGTGCTATTAATATTTCAAAGAATCATGTGATGCATTCTAAGACAAAGCATATATCTATTAAGTATCATTACTTAAGAGAACAAGTGCAAGAGAAGAAAGTAAAGTTAGAATTTGTTACATCCAAAGAACAACTTGCAAATATTTTTACAAAGCCCCTACCAAAGGACACATTTGAATACTTGAGGACTAGACTTGGGGTCTGTCCCCTGTCTATCGGTCACTAAGGTGATCTGAATGTTGCATCAGCCTACTTTTATCAGAAGATCATTCATATTGATGCAACATAGTTCACACTTTGAATCATGTTCAAGGTTGTGATTAAGTTTGAGCACTTGAACCGATGAGATATCAATATACAGAGATACAAAGGAAGTACTAAACACCACAGAGAGTTACTTGGCTACTACAGAGCTGATTGTTTATTTGTTTCTTTGGCATTGTTGTCAAAGGGAGAGATGAACAATATGAAAGGAATGTACAACAATCAAAGGCAGAGATGAACAATATGAAAGAGGTTGAAAGGTTTAAAAAAAAAAACAAGCACTGATGACAATTATCTAAGGGAGAGACAATCTGAATGAGACAGAGTATTGAAGATCAGTTACAAAGAATAGAAGCAGGAACATGAGAACTAAAAAGATCACAACTACAGAATGGTAAAGCTGTATTACTTAATGCTGGTTCAGTAATGTAGTGATTAAACATATTAAGTCTATACGACTTACAAAATTTGTTCACAAAGTTGTAGAATGTATGTTTGGTATGTGTATGGTACATTTCATATTACTTGAGTTGCCATCAATGCCAAAGGGAGAGATTGTTGGACTAAAACTAATTTGGAATCTGATTGAAGGATCTATGATTGCAAGATCACTAAGAAGTTGCTAATTAGATATGTAATATGATTAAATTAGTATTATGTTGTCATTAATGTCAACTAGTTTGACAACACTTATCTTGTAAGTTACTACACCGAGACATCTGAAGAAAGGTAAAAGAAATGAAGAAGAAAGAAATCTACATGAGGAAAGATGTACATGATAGATGAGGATAAGGAACACATTGGGTAACTTGTTGATGAGTCTATGACTTGATGATATTGACTTCATTATGTTGCATTCATCTATGATGAAGTATAGAGCTGAAAGACACAAAGCAGTGTTGTCGGTAAATGAAGCATTTCTAGTATACACCAATGGAGTGTAGTGTATACCAACCGTAGTATTAACCAAGCAGTGTTCACTGACACATTCTTTGTTAACCGAGGAGGACAGAATGAATTAAATGATTAGTTGAGCTGATAAGATTGATGAGCTGGCAAGAGTATAACGTCGAGGTAACAGATAATGTTTGTTACATAGATTGACGGTTGACAAAATTCAAGGAAGATCTAACAAAGAAGATTGAAATGTGTTATTAACACAAGTACCGAGAAAGTTTTAAGCGGCAAAATCTATGAATGTGATTAAGCAACAAAATCTGATGGTGGAGAAGAAAACAATTTACTCATCTATATAAGAGAACAAAATTTCTTTATGAAAGTGCTAGAAGAAGAAGAAGTTGCAGGATTATCATGTGAATAAGGTTTTCATGCATTTTGATCATACTGGTTAGTAAGAACTGAGCTGCAGAGCAATTTTTGAGCTATAGAGAGCAGTTACCGATGGACAGTAAGTTGATACAGTATTGAATCTAAAGTGAATTATTGATCAGAAGGATTTGTATGGATTGAATATTGATCTGTAATCTACAATTGAAGTTGTATTAAGGCAGGTCATTTTACTATTACATATTTAACCATTGTATATAGTCTAAATATCTTAACCGAGTGGACTCTGAAAGTCTTATGATGTATCATTCATAGAATGAACATTGTTATCCTGTCAACCCCATAGTGAATGCTGGTTGGACAATAACTTCTAGTCTAAAATCCTCTAACAAGGTCACACTTGACAGTGTGTTTGTAACCTTTAACAGGGTTGGGTCTTAACCGACCTCACTTCAGAAGAGTGAACAATTTTGGGTTGCTAGTCCCAGGTGGTTTTTCCTTTTATAGGGTTTCCATGTTAAATCTCTTATGTTATGTGTTGATTGTGATATTTGTTTGTTATCATACTTTGCATGTTACATGTTAGATTTGATTAGTAAACTGTTATAAGTATTAGACTGGTAATCGATAAAACCACAGACAGTGAGAGTTATTATTGCTTACTGATGAGCAGAAATAGAAGAAATTGTTTTGAATTATACATTTTGATTTGGGACACTGGATAACTGATTCACCCCCCCTCTAAGTTATTCTAACACCTGTTAGGAGACTTTGAATCCCTGCTAAATGATTCTAACTCTGTTAGGAGTTATGGAAGACAAAAGGACCCACTGCCCAAATAGCTTTAGGTGTAAGATCACTGAACACACTGTCCAATTGATCTTTGTATTACTCAATAGAATAATACCAAAAGATTATTGATCTCAACAATTCAATACTCCTTCTCTGACTGTGCCAAACCACACCAATTGCTTCTTCAAATCTCAATACCAGATCTCTATACTTCACATATCCTCTTCCAACAAGTATTTCATAGTTTTGCAATTCACTTTCAAATACAATTCACAACTACATATTACAACAAGGAAAACATTCCTTCCTTTATACCACACTCAATTAATTACAAATGATTCGGCATACAAATTAAAAAATAAAAGTTTCCACACGTTACATAAAAATTACACAAAACTATCAGCTTCCAATTAAGATAATTCTTCACTCATGTGACCTCGGATCTTGTGCTCATGTCCACATTATTAAAATTATGTCTTCAACTACCTCATAACTGCACATGATTAGATTCAATCTCGATTAGGAGATATCATCTGATTTCCACAAACCACTACTTAGGAACACTGCCTGAATACTCCTTCCATTGATTTCCTCATAACTGTCATGAATAAATGAATTTTTGTATGCACTCTTAACCATGATCTAATAGATCATCGTAGAGTAAGTCCTCAACTCCGCATAGCTTCACTTCAATATCCCAAGTGCCCTAACTCAAGCACTGTCTGCTTCTCTGCTAATCTTTAGTAGATCACTATGTTGACATCAATGACAATCACAATCATGAATGCAACAACAACTGCTATAGAATGGCTACGAATACTCCCTCATAGGATATATTCAGAATTCATTCCTAAAAAATCTATCACTCGTATTATATGCTTTTAAATGTAGACAAGATGAATTTTTTCTTCATTGTGAAGCTACAATGACTAAGTGAAGAAAACATCGCTGGAGGTAAATGAATTATCTTCTTCAGAGCTAGCATAAAATTTGATATTCATGACAAGTGAGTTTTGAACCTTGTTAATATCATCATTTTTTCTTTGTTGCAGAAGAAAAGTGTTAGAATTTTTTGAATTTCCTAGCTCAGTACACTACTTTGTTTTGGGAAGCCTGTTTGAATTTATTGCCATGAGGCCTATCTACCCAAAATTAGGGTCAAGTTCTGGTCATGTAGTTTGTTGCCAGAATTCAAAGATACATCCCTAGCCGAGGACAATTTAAAATATTAATTAGAAAGGGAAAAATATACAATAGATTCCTCCATGATGTAGAAAATTGTAGACAGTGGTCTCATAGAAGCTGTCACTTTTCCAATAGTTGCGCCATGCCTAGAATTGGTTTAGGAATGTATTGATGAACTACAACTGATTTGAATAAATTGTATGACTTGAAGATCTATGATTTAAGATCACTGAGTTGCTGATTAGATATGTAAGATGATTAAATCATTAATATGTTGTCATTGATATCAACTAGTTTTGACAATACTTATCTTGTAAGTTACTATACCCAAACATCTATAGAAAGAAGAAGAAAAGAGATGAAGAATAGATATATCTACATGAGGAAGATGGATATGATAGATGAGGATAAGGAATACATTGGGTAACTTATGAATGAATCTATGACCTTATGTTATTGACTTGATTATGTTGCATTCATCTATGATGAAGGATAGAGATAACTGCACAAAGCAGTGTTGTCTGTTAAAGAAGCATTTCAATATACACCGACACAGTGTAGTGTATATCGAGCATAGTATAAACTAAGCTTGTGTTCACCGATACATTTCTTTGTTAACTAAGCCAAAGAAAAGAAGTAAATGACTAGTTTAGTCGATGGAAGTTGATGAGCTAGAAAGTACCTCGTAATCAGAGTTTAAGATAATGTTTGTTACAAAGATTGATGGCTAACATAATTTGAAGAAGATCTAAGGGATTGAAATAAAATGTGTTACTGACACATCAACTAAGGAAGGTTAAAGAGGCAAAATCAATGAAGGAGATTAAGCGGCAAAATCTGATGGATAGAATTAAAATAGTTTACTTGTCTATTTAAGAGACTAGGATTTCATGATGAAATCATGCCAGAAGAAGGAGACTACAGAGATATCATGTGAACAAGCTTCATGCATGCCTGATCAAATTGGTTAAGGAGAATTGAACTGTAGAGATTACCGAGTGTCAGAAAGCTATAACCGAGAGACAATAAGTTGCTGAATATTGATTGAAACAAAATTGATATATTGATCAGAGGATTTGAATGAGCTTAACATAGATTTGGTAATCTGCAATTGAACTTGTGTTGTAATCAGATCACCTGCTGTGACATTTTAACCATTGTAAATAGATAAATCTCTTAACAGAGTGGACTAGAAAGTCTTGTAATGTCATTCATAGAGTGTACATTTGTTATCATGTCAACCCCATAGTGAATGTTGGTTGGATGATAATGGTTGGTCTAAAATCCTCTAACAAGGTCACACCTCACAGTGTATTTGTAACCTTTAATAGGGTTGGGTCTTCACTAACCTCACTTTAGAAAAGTGAACATTTTTTGGGTTGCCGGTCCCAGGTTGTTTTTCCCTTTACAGGGTTTCCACATTAAATCTCTTGTGTTATGTGTTGATTGTGATGATTGTTTGTTGTCATAATTTACATGTTGCATATTGGATTTGATTGGTAATCACTATATGTTATTAACTAGTAATCGGTAAAAGCACAGACATAATACTATTTTATGTTACCGAGTTGCAGAAGTTTTAGTAAATTGTTTCTGGATATACATTTTAGGATTGGGACTATTGATAACTAATTCACCCCCCTCTTAGTTATTCTAACAATTGGTATCAAAGCGTTGGTTGCTTGGAACAGAGTTTTGAGGACTTCAACACAAAGATCTCAAAATGTATAAGAGGGAAGTGCCAAAGCTAAACAAGGATAACTTCACAGTATGGCAAACCTGAATGAAGCTGCATGTATCTAGAATTGGGAATTCTTCCCTCACACTAATGGAGAATGGCTACATTGCACCGCCCAGTGGTCCCTTGACCCTTGATCAACTAAGAGACATGCATGAACATAATATTACTATGATGGAGATTTTTGCTGCCTGTACAGATGTCGAATTTGAAGATATTAAAAATTGTACTACTGCTAAAGATATGTGGGATAAACTTGCTCAAGTTTATAGTGGTGATGTGAATGTCAAAAGAGCCAGAGCTGAAAGCTTAAGGGAAAGATTCGATGATATGAAGATGAAGGAAGGAGAAAATATTGTGCAGTACACAAATAGACTAAAAGAGGTAGTCCATGCTATTAGAGCATCTAATGGTGTTATTGATGAAGAGACAGTGGTAAGAAAAGTTCTCAGAACCTTATTTCTGGTTTATGCAATCAGAATATCTATAATTCATGAAACTAGGTTTGCATCTGGTAACAACCTTACTCTTGATAATCTAATTGGTAAGCTTACAACCTTTGAACTTAACAACTTTGATAATAGTGTTGTACCATTAGTTGAATCTACTTTTATGTCTTCTCTGAAGATTGGTAAGTCTAGTAGTAGAAATAAGAATGATGATAGTGATAGCAATACTGATGATGAGCTTGATGAACTTGAAGCTCTTATGGCCAGAAGGTTACCTAAAGGTAAAGGAAGATATAGAGGTAAATTACCTTTAGCATACTTTAACTGTAAAGAGGTTGGTCATATTGCTACTAGATGATGATAGAAACAAAGACTGATTTGGTGAAGGAAGCTATGGGAGAAGAGGTAATAGAAGTTACCGACACTACAATAGAGACAACCAAGACAATACTGATAAAGGCAAGAAGGTGTGCTACATTGCAGAAGAAGATGTCACCGATATCGACACTGATGAAGATGTGGAGGTAGTATTTGTTGCAATGAAGGATGACTCAGAGGAAGATGAAAGGTATGTAGAGACAACACTTATCTCTAAGGTTAATAAAGATGATACATGGATCATAGATAGTGGCTGTACACATCACATGACTGGTGATGAAGAAAAATTTGATCATCTTGAAGAACACAGTGGAGGATCTGTTAGAATGGGTAATGATGCACCTTATATAGTTAGAGGAAAAGGATCCCTAATGATAAATGATAAAATTAGATGTGAAAATGCTTATTGGGTAAAAGGTCTAAACTATAATTTGCTAAGTGTGGCACAGCTAAACAATTCAGGCCACAGAGTTGCTTTTGAGAGTAAGAAAGTGAATATATTTGATTATGGAGGAAGACTTATTGGAACTAGAACACAATCAAGAGGTAATTTATTTTATCTTGATAATGATCAGTCTTCTTGTTTAATAATGAAAGATGAAGATGCATGGTTGTGGCATAAAAGGTTATGTCATGTGAATTTTGATAACATGATTAAGATCAGTAAAAAGAAAAAGGTTAGAGGTCTACCTAACTTATCAAAGCCTGATCATGTTATGTGTCATGAATGTCAGAAAGGTAAAATGACAAAATCTAGTTTCAAAAGAAAAGATTATTCAACAAAGAAATTACTTGAGTTAGTGCATACCGACCTATGTGGTCATATGAGAACTCAAAGTTACTACGAAGACATATATTTTATTCTTTTTGTTGATGATTATACTAGATTAATGATAGTCATGTTCTTGAAAGAAAAATCAGAGGTATTTAAGATGTTCAAGTGGTATAAAACAAAAGTTGAGAAAGAGACTAGTAAAGAATTGAAATGCTTAAGATCTGACCGAGGTGGTGAATTTATTTCTAATGAATTTACTAATTTTTGTAATGAGCATGGTATTAAAAGATAGGTCTCTACACCAAGGACACCACAACAAAATGGAATAGCTGAAAGGAGGAATAGGTCAATAGTTGACTGTGCAAGGACACTGATGTTACAAAAGAATGTTTCTCTAACATACTGGAGAGAAGTAGTCAGCACAACTGTTTATGTTCTGAACTGAGTACAACTAAAGAAGGACACTAATAAGACATCCTATGAGTTATGGTTTGGCCACAAACCCACTGTAAGTTATTTCAAAATTTTTGGAAGTAAATGCTTTATTCTAAAAGATGAAAGAAATGGGAAGTTTGACTCAAAAGGTGATGAAGGGATATTTCTAGGATATTCCACTAAAAGTAAAGCATACAAGTTTCTTAACAAAGTAACTAATAAAATGATTGAAAGTACTAATGTTCGGGTTGATGAGTTTGATGATAAAAATGCAGAGGAAAGCACAAAGGAACTAGAAGACTATGGTAGATTCACTTACATTGAACAACTAGAGTACCTACCAATGTCACAGACAGTGACAATCGATCAACATGAAAACAATACCGATGGACAGGAAAAAGAAATCGACAAGAAGGAAGCACCTACCGAGCAAGAAAATGAACCTGCACAGGATGAACAAGAAATAAGAGATCAAATATTGGCAAGATTTTTCAAAAGCCATAATCCTGAGACACAAATCATTGGAGACAGACAAGATCGCATGCAAACAAGAAGTAAAGCAAGACAAGGTACATGTCTAGTTTGTGAATATGAACCAAAGAATGTAAAAGTTGCATTAGAAAATGATGAATGGGTTAATGCAATGAAAGAAGAAATAGAATAGATAGAGAAGAACAAAACCTGGAGTTTAGTACCTAGACCTAAGGACAAGAATGTTATCGGTACTAAGTGGATATTCAGAAACAAGCTTAATGAGAATGGAGAGGTAACAAGGAACAAAGCTAGGTTAGTATGCAAGGGATATGCATAGGAGGAAGGAATAGATTATGGTGAGACTTTTGCACCTGTTGCTAGATTAGGAGTCAGAATGTTACTTGCATATGCTACACACAAAAAGTTCAAAGTTTACCAAATGGATGTTAAATCTACTTTTTTGAATTAGATACTTGAAGAAGAAGTCTACATAGAACAACCTAAAGGGTTCATTGATCTAGACAACATAGATATGGTATGTAGATTACATAAAGCTTTATATGGTTTAAAAAAAGCACCAAGAGTCTGGTATGAGAGGCTGCATAACTATTTGATGAGTATTGGATTTGTTAGAACAAGTGAGAATAGTAATCTGTACATGAAAGGAAATTCTGATGATACTATCTTGATTGCTGAGATATTTGTGGATGACATAATATTTGGAGGAAAAGATCATATCTGTAAGTCATTTGCTAATGAAATGAAAAGTGAATTTGAAATGTCTATGTTTGGAGAGATTAAGTTCCTTCTAGGCTTACAAGTGATTCAGTAGAATGATGGTATATTCATCACACAATCTAAATATATGAAGTATTGAAGACATTTGGCATGGAAGATGCTAAACCTGTGGGAACACCGATGGCTACTAGATGTAAATTGAATAAAGAAGATGGAACTAGTGAGGTAAACCAGAAACTGTACCAATCCATGATTGGTAAGTTAATATATGTAGTTCATAGTAGACCTGATATAGCACATGTTGTTGGAATAAATGCTAGATTTTTTGCAAACCCTAGAGAGTCACACATGGTTGCTACAAAGAGAATCTTAAGATACCTAAAGAAAATTGAAGATTATGGACTGTGGTATCCTAAGAAAGGCAAGTTTGAACTAAAGGTATACATCAATGCTAATTGGGCTGGAAATGTGGATGATAGAAAGAGTACCACCGAAGGAGCATTCTTCTTTAGTGAAAGACTTGTTACATGGACAAGTAAGAAATAGTCTTGCATTTCCCAGTCTACAGCTAAAGCAGGGTATGTTTCTACTGCTACTAACTATTCAAATATTGCATATATCAAGCAAGTGTTTGAAGGTATGAATAAGGTAATCACTGAGCTGGTGATTATATACTGTGACAACACTAGTGCTATTAATATTTCAAAGAATCCAGTGATGCACTCTAAAACAAAGCACATATCTATTAAGTATCACTACTTAAGGGAACAAGTATAGGAGAAGCAAGTGAAGCTAGAATTTGTTACATCAAAAGTACAACTTGCTGATATTTTCACAAAGCCTCTACCAAAGGATACATATGAATACTTGAGGACTAGACTAGGGGTTTGTCCCCTATCTACTGGTCACTAAGGTGATCTGGAGGTTGCATCAGCCTAATCTTATCAGAAGATCATACATGTTGATGCAGCAGAGTTCACACTTTGGACTTTTGTCTAAGGTTGTGAAAGGTTGAAGTTCTGGAACAGATTTGCACATCAGTATATTAAGATATAGAGAATGCACTAGACAACAGAGAGTTACATGGCTACTATAGAGTTGTATGTTTTTGTTCTTTGGCATTGCTGTCAAAGGGAGAGAGATCTCAATATGAAGCCAAAGACAAAGGGAGAGAGATATAGAATAGGGAGAGCATTGAAGATCAGTTACTAAGAACATAAGAAAACCTACGAGCTGAAAAGATCATATATGTAGAAGTCAGTCTGCACTTGCAAATGATTTTACGTAATGTAATGATTAAACATACTAAGCTAGGAAGAGCTTGTACCGTTATAACATTTGTTGACAGAGTTTTAGAATACATGTTTGGTATATGTATGGCATATTTCATATTTCTTGTGTTGCCATCAATGCCAAAGGGAGAGATTGATGAACTACAACTGATTTGAATAAATTGTATGACTTGAAGATCTATGATTTAAGATCACTGAGTTGTTGATTAGATATGTAAGATGATTAAATAAGTAATATGTTGTTATTGATGTCAACTAGTTTTGACAATACTTATCTTGTAAGTTACTATACCCAAACATCTGTAGAAAGAAGAAGAAAAGAGATGAAGAAAAGATATATCTACATGAGGAAGATGGATATGACAGATGAGGATAATGAATACACTGGGTAACTTATGAATGAGTCTATGACCTTATGTTATTGACTTGATTATGTTGCATTCATCTATGATGAAGGATAGAGAAAAATGCACAAAGCAGTGTTGTCGGTTAAAGAAGCATTTTAGTATACACCAATGCAATGTAGTGTATACCGAGCATAGTATAAATCGAGATTGTGTTCACCGACACATTTCTTTGTTAATCAAGCCAAAGAAAAGAACTAAATGACTAGTTTAGCTTATGGAAGTTGATGAGCTGGAAAGTACCTCATAATCAGAGTTTAAGATAATATTTGTTACGAAGATCGACGACTAACATAATTCGAAGAAGATCTAAGGGATTGAAATAAAACATGTTACTGACACATCAGCCAAGGAAGGTTAAAGTGGCAAAATCAATGAAGGAGATTAAGCGGCAAAATCTGATGGATAGAATTAAAATGGTTTACTTGTCTATTTAAGAGACTAGGATTTCATGATGAAATCATGCCCAAAGAAGGAGACTGCAGAGATATCATGTGAACAAGCTTCATGCATGCCTGATCAGACTGGTTAAGGAGAACCAAACTGCAGAGATTACCGAGCATCAGAAAGCTATAACCGAGAGATAGTAAGTTACTGAATATTGATTGAAACATAATTGATATATTGATCAAAGGATTTGAATGAGCTTAACATAGATTTGATAATCTACAATTGAAGTTGTGTTGTAATCAGATCACCTGCTATTGCATTTTAACCATTGTAAATAGATAAATCTCTTATCAAAGTGGACTAGAAAGTCTTGTAATGTCATCCATAGAGTGTACATTTTTTATCTTGTCAACCCCATATTGAATGTTGGTTGGATGATAATGGTTGGTCTAAAATCCTCTAACAAGGTCACACCTCACAGTGTGTTTGTAACCTTTAACAGGGTTGGGTCTTCATTGACCTCACATCAGAAGAGTGAACATTTTTTGGGTTGCCGGTCCCAGATGGTTTTTCCCTTTACAAGGTTTCCATGTTAAATCTCTTGTGTTATGTGTTGACTGTGATGATTGTTTGTTTTCATACTTTGCATGTTGCATATTGGATTTGATCGATAATCACTATATTTTATTAACTGGTAATCGGAAAAGCACATACATAATACTATTTTATGTTACCAAACTGCAGAAGTTTTAGTAAATTGTTTTTGGATATACATTTTAGGACTGGGATTGTAGATAACTGATTCACCCCCCTCTTAGTTATTCTAACATGTATGAATTGCTATGATGTAGAAAATAGATGTATCTAGTCTTCATATGGTAGCGTATTATTGAGCATTAATAGAGAAACTGTTACGGTTGTGATAAAAATCCACACAAAGAACTCTATGCCGAATAGACCACAACCACGTCATATTGCATCTTTTCTGAAAAGAAAACCAAATATAGGAGTGTAATCACAAGAAATTGGATTTTGAAACTACAAAAACATGATTCAAGGCTACTAAGGCCATTAACTAGGGAACACCTTATTACAAAAATCAGAGACATTGTGATTTTGTTGTGTAGACTTAAGGGGAACCAAAATTCATTTTATTGGTAGGATTGGATGTAATTTTCCATACAAGTTATTCTTGTAGGGAAACAATATTTGGATTGGGCTAAGATTATTGCTGAAAGGTTGCATGAAGGTCTGAGTAATTTCATTGGAAATAAGAATTTCTATATGTCCTCCCACCTTTTCTATTGCTTAGCATGTATGAGACAATAGAAAGGTTTGTACCATGAACTATGGGTAGATGGAATGAAGATTTATGAAAATTACCCCATTTGCAGTCACGAAGATGTGAAAATTATAAAAGGGTGAATGATGTATTTACTGGTAGATTTATCTATGAACTGTATGAAATGTTAATAGATGGATGTTTGATGAAGATATGCAGTTGGTAAGCACATACAAAAAATACTTTATCTAGTTTCCTAGGTTCACATATATTAGAATTGGTGGTTTTGGAGGTGAGCCATTCATATTACCAAGGTATGTTCTTGACCACTATGTATTCATTGAAGTTTGTAGACAACTAGCACATATTGATAAGAAATTAGGAGTAAAGAAAAGTTTTGGAATTTCATTGGAAATACGAATTTCTATATGTCCTCCTACCTTTTCTATTTCTTACAATGTACGAGACAATGGAATGGTATGTACCATGAACCATGGGTAGATATAATGAAGATTTATGAATATTACTTGCATTTGCAGTCATAGAGATATGAAAATATAGAAGGGCGAATGATGTATTTATTGGAAAATTGGTCTATGAACTGCAAGGAAATGTTAATAGAAGGATTTCTGATGAAGCTATGTAGTTTGTAAGAACATATAACAACTACTTTATCTAGTTTCTTAGGCTCACTTATATTAGAATTGTCAGTTTTGAAGATGAGCTGTTCAGATTACCAAGGTATGCTCTTGACCACTATGTATTGATTAAAGTCTGTAGACAATTAATATTGATAATAAATAAGGAGTAAAGAAAAGTTATGGAGTATCATTCCCTATTGAATTGGGCTATCTCATTTGTAAAACTATCTTGGATGCCTTGAACCTAGAAACAGAGTTAAAAAAAATTAAACCTGCATTATTATATAGCTAGGCCTAAATTTGATAATAGATGCTATGCACAAGGCCACTTGAATCAAGGTGTAGGATTCTCTCATATTCCTCAATTGGAGGATTTCTAAGGAAACTATCATGATGAATTTGAGGTGAGGAGGATGTGGTCACAGTTCACTTTGAACTAGATAATTACCCTTAATTTGGAAATGAATTTTGACAGGGTAAACGATGATGAAGGAAATATCTTAGACTCACAACATGATGAAAAGGACTAGGGGAAACTTGTCCTAAAGGTTGATTGGAATAAAGATGAAGAGGATCAGATTTAGTCCAGAACCTTCCCTATGATTAGGATAACTAAGAAATGGTTGAGGAATCAAAGATTTGGGAAATTTGTGATCCGTGTTGTAGAAACCCTTTTCAAGTATAAAAAACACTACTCCCTCATAGGCCCATATTATTTTTGCTAACAAACCTATTGCTACTTGTATTGCAGGCATTGTTAATGTGAAAACTGAAAGTTTAGTTGCTAAAACACCAAAGAAGTCTACGTTGAGCCATTACCCTGTTCATACTACTAGATCCAGAAGCAAGAGTGTGAACAAGAAAATCCTAGACAAAAAAGTGTTTGTGGATCTTGATCATATTGAAGAAACTACTAATAAATTGGTTGATCAAGATTATGGAGTTCCCATGATAGAAGAAGTTGCTATTGAGAAGAAACCAAAAGACACCTCCAACCATTTAAGCACCATGGTTGTATTGAATGCAACACCAACCCATCCTTCTCCAGAAAATAATGATTAATTTACTAAACCATAGGGGCTGGAGACTTCCATTAGTAAAAAGAGGAATGTAGTTATAATCTTCCTACTTGTCAAAGATATGGTAAGCAAGTGTTTAGGAAAAATACCCAAATCCAAAAGTTGAAGACTACTTCAAGTATTAATTTTGATCTAGATACAGATAATTGGGTTGCGAAGGTAGCATACCCTTTAGAAGATAAAGAGTTGGAGGATTCTACAGCCAAATATTTTTCAATAGAAAAGGTTGATCTTGGATTTTCTGCAAGAGTTGTAGATGCACATCTCTTATAAGCCTCAACCAGAAAGATGCTTGATAGCTCATGGAAAGATGAGAAAGATAAGAAGGAATTAAATAAAACTATACATATGATGGTTGAATGCATTGAATCCATTGGAAACCCTAGTCTACAACCATTATCACAATTTCCCCTTTCATTCAACCCAAAATCCCCTACTAATAAAAAATTACTAGATCAAATTAAAAAAAGTAAGCTCATAGCCGAAGTATTTAGTGACTGGATAGAAGTGGTAATTCAAGGGGGTTCATGATATATTAATGACTTAAGCAAAGTATATGATGATACCATAGTTGTAATCAAAGAGCTGGAATTAGAGATTGCCTCTTGGAAGAAAGAGGAAACCAAGTGGTTGGCGATGATTGCACAGATGAATGAGGTTCAAAAGTATGGGGTAATTAAGTTCTTAGCTGAAAAGACCATGGAAGGTCTTGATGACAATATCTTATATTTTTGCAAGAAGAGTATTGAATGGAGAAATTCAATTGTAAAATAGGGTCATGAGGAGTTTGGTAAGCTACTAAAATAATTAACAAAGCTTACACAATTGATTCAGAAGGATCTTAAATGTATTGACATCAAGTACTTGAAAGTGTAGGACATGAAAGTGAGGAAAACAATGCACAGAAGAGGAACCATAAAACTCTACAAGTGTACATAATTAACATATCCAAACAAAAAAGAAATTGAGACAAAGAAATACAAAATATAAACAAAACTTCCTCAATTTGACAATTGTGTCCTTTCTTGCTTCTCTAAAAGAGTTGATGTAGCTCCCATATTAACACAATGAAAGTAAGATGTTGATAATATGACTATAATGATGACAAGATGATTCGAAAGAAGATGGTTAGTTGGAATTGAGAAATTTGATCTCAATTTATAAGAATTAGAGACCAAAATGTAGATTTAAAAATGAGAGTGCAAATTGGAAGATTGTAATGATTATGACAAATTGAATGCACAATTTAGAATGCATAAATCAATGTACCAATCAAGGAAAAAGTGGAAGGGAAGGTGGAGGCAAATTTATAGTAAATTGGAGGCCAAATTAGTGGAGAAATGGATGGGGAAAGATGTAAGAAATCATGAAGCATGATTATAGGGATTTGAAGCATAGTTAGGGGGAATGAATTTTTGAATTTAAAAACTAATTAATTCCCACCAAAATGAAAATTATAAATAGGATTTTAGAAAATATCATAAATGATGCAAATTATCCAATTAATTAATATAGATTAATTAATTGTGGAGACATACAAGAGGGAATAAATAAAGTCATTTATTTATTCAAGACTAGGGATAAACTATGGGTTATTTATCCCAATAGGACAAATTAGTTCATTGATGACCGAAATGATAATGATAAACAAAATTAAATTGAATTTGATGATCTTGATGATGATTAGGAACAATTTTGATGATTACGAGGCATCAATGAACTTTGACAATGCACTCGAATAATGATAAAAATGATTGATGATGAAGATCTGAAAATAACATTGATGAAATTTGACAATGCTATTAAAATGACTTGGATCCAGTTGATGACGATGAGGCATCGATGATCTTTGACAATGCCTTGGATTGATGATGATGATAATGATGATGAGGCATCAATGAACTTTGATAATGCCTTAGATTGATGATGATGAGGATGAGGCATCGATGAACTTTAACAATGCCTTGGATTGATGATGATGAGGCATCGATGAACTTTGGAAATGCCTTAGATTAATAATGATGAGGATGAGACATCGATGAACTTTGACAATGCCTTTGGATAGATTTGAGATTGATTTGATAGATTGAAATGATGTTGAATTGATTAGGACTGATTTGGATTGATTTAGGAAGGTTTGAAATGGTTTAGGATCGATTAGGATTGGTTTAGGAATATCTAGGAATGTTTAGGATCAATTAGGATTTGTTAGAATAACTGAGAGGGGGGTGAATCAGTTATCCATAGTCCCAAATCAAAATGTATAATTCAAAATAATTTCTTAAAATTCTACAGCTCGGTAACATAAAATAATATATTGCCTGTGCTTTTACCAATTACTAGTCAATAACATATAATGATTACCGATCAAATCCAACATGCAATATGTAAAGTATGATAACAAACAATCACCACAATGAACACATAACACAAAAGATTTAACATGGAAACCCTGTGAAGGGAAAAACCACCTGGGATCGGCAACCAAAAAAGTTCACTCTTTTGAAGTGAGGTCGGTAAAGACCCAACCCTGTTAAAGGTTACAAACACACTGTGAGGTGTGACCTTGTTAGAGGATTTTAGACCAACCATTATCGTCCAACCAACATTCACTATGGGGTTGACAGGATAAAAATGTTCATTCTATGAATGATACATAAAAGACTTTTCGAGTCCACTCTATTAAGAGATTTGTCTGTATACAATGGTTAAAATGTAATAGTAGGTGATCTAATTACAATAAAACTTTAATTGCAAATGTTTAGATCTATATTATACTCATTGAAATCCTTTGATCAATATATCAATTTTGTATCAACAATAATCAATGACTTACTATCACTCGGTAATAGCTTTCTGACGTTTGGTAAACTCTATAGTTCGGCTCTCCTTAACTAGTTTGATCAGGCATACATGAAGCTTGTTCATGCGATAATTCTGTAGTCTCCTTCTTTCAGCATGTTTTTCATAATGAAACTCTAGTCTCTTAAATAGATAAGTAAACCATTTTCTTCTCCTTCATTAGATTTTACCGCTTATTCTCCTTTGTCCATTTTGCCACTTAAACCTTTCTTGGCTGATGTGTCAATAACACATTTTGATTTCATCCTTTAGATCTTCCTTGAATTATGCTAGCTGTTGATCTTCATACCACACATTATCTCCATTTCCTATCATGAGGTACTGTACAGCTCATCAATCCTTAACGGCTAAACTAATCATTTAGTTCCTTTCTCCTTCTCGGTTAACAAAGAAATGTGTTAGTGAACACAAGCTTGGTTTATACTATGCTTGATCTACACTACGCTGCTCAGTGTATACTATGATGCTTCATCAACTGACCACACTGCCTTGTGTCTTTCAGCTCTTCTCCTCATCATAGATGAATGAAACATAATCAAGTCAATAACATAAGGTCATAGAATCATCAGCAAGTTACCCAATGTATTCCTTATCCTCATCTGTCATATACATCTTCCTCATGTAGATATTTCTATTCTTCATCTCTCTTACTCCTTTTCTACAGATCTTTAGGTATAGTAACTTACAAGATAAGTGTTGTCAAACTAATTGACATCAATGACAACATATTACTAATTTAATCATATTACATATCTAATCAGCAACTATGTGATCTCTAATCATAGATCTTCAATTAGGTTCTAAATCAGTTGTAGTTCATCAAGATTAGTTCCAATAAACATAATAAATTTGACTAAAGAGATGAAGGTTGCGATATAAATGTTAGTAACTGATCAAATGAGGAATGACACAAGATAGAAGACATGTTAAAAGGGGACACATAGGTCTGAACCATTTTTTAGTGTCTACATTTTCCCCCTCTTTGAGACAATGTGATTATGAGTGTTGGTTCAAAAAAAAAGTAGTGGATCATGCCCCAGTGGATCGACAGAAGGGAGGTAGGATGCCCCCTTGAAAAAGTGGGCTGAAATTGATTCAAGGATAATTTTTTGAAAAGGAATGCAAGAAGGACTAACAAAAGAAATGTTAGAAAAAGGATAAAATTAGATGGAGAAAAGTTAATAATGATAAAAGTTACTTTCATATGTGCATCTTATGTCATGAGATATTTATTTAATGTAGAACAATCATATGCTTCACATCATGGTACAGGAATCCATAGCGATAATGAAACCCCTTTGCATAAAACAAACACAATGCAGAAAATGAACATTTCCATCTATCCTAAATCATATGACATACATTCCCTAGAATTTGGAAAATACCCCACAAACAAGAGACAAAACAAAAATAAAGGACCATAAATCATCTCAACCACTCGCATCACTCAGTGATATCTTGGAGTAGAATATGAACATGATCAAAAGATAAATCAATAAAAGACAAGACTCACTAAACCAAACAAGTCAACAAACATTCTGATCTTGTTGTCAAAGTTGATACTTGTTTGTGTTTAGATAATGATAGTGTTTGGTTTCAGGAATGAAATACCCCATCTAAGACAGATACCTTCTAGTTTTGAGTATACCACACCTTGTATAAAACAAATGAAAGGTTTGATAAAAGACAAATTGATGTTGTTTGATTGATAGGACAAGTTTGATCTGATTGATTACTGACTTGATTGGATAGATTGTCTGTTAATGTGTGATTTCATTAAGCACAATGTTTAAAAAGTCTTCAGATTGTGTTCACTATAATGTCTGGTCTTGTCACAAGGGATAATTTATTGAAAGTAGGAAAAGTGATTATGTACAAATTTATTACATGATTTTTGAAGGGTTTTCAATTTTTGGGGTTTTGAAATATCCATTTTTTGTTCTTTTTCCAAAACATTTTACAATTTTTTAGGGTTTTTCAAGATTTTTATGCTTTTTACTAATATTTTGTACTAACTTTGTCATCTTAGTATTTGATTTTTATGGATTTTTTCAGCTTTGTATTTAATTTTTAGGATTTTTTTTAGGATCATATTTGATTTTTTAGGGTTATTCCCAAGATTATATTTGATTTTTAGAGTTTTTTTCTAGATTATATTTGAGTGTTTTTGAATTTTTTCAAGACATTATGAAAATCTTTGAATTTTTTTTAGGTCATTACTATTTACATGAGCCAAAATTTCCCCCAGTGTCTAGCAAGGCAAGAAAGTTATAAATGGATAAATGGACAAGGTATATGGATGAAGGACAAAGGTCACTTAGAATATCTTTGAGGTTGTTTGGGTTGTCAAGGACTATCCATGGAATGAGAGGAAATGTTTTAAGAAAGCTCGGGGACTGTATATGACAATAACAGTCTAATAAAACTTTTGGCATTAGATGGCATGCGATGCATGGGGATGGACATGTCAAGAGGTTTTTTGAAAATATGTTGCACTTTAAGTCCTTATTTTACACCAAGACCAAGATAGGGACTGTGCTAGGATAATGATAGGACAATGACATGACATAGATAGGATAAGAAAGAACAATAGTGGACAAAGGTTGGATAGGGACTAAAGGTTGCAATAAGATAGGCAATATGGACCAAAGGGCTCAAGATAATGTAAAGAAGATAAGACATTTGATAATTCTAAGAACATCCTTAACCTTGCCAAGATCAAAGTTGGGAAAAAGGGAATAGGGATATCAGGGACAAGGGATATGACATGCATAGAATAATGGATGAAATGACAAGGGTAGTGGAGGATAACATGGGTGAAATATGCCCCCAAGTATGGAATGCAAGAAGTTCAAACATTACATATGACACTTGTTTGCCAAGTTTTCATCACGATGCTTGTCCAAAGCACCAGTTTGCCAGGTTTTCACTATTGGAAAAAATTGTCTCTTTATTTTATTTATTGTGTTACCGAGATGCCTATTTGCCAGGTTTTCATCAAGGAAACTATTTTTTACTCTTTTTCTCATTTTTTTCAATTTTTTCAATTTTTATTTTTTTAGAAGATAATGAGTGCATGACGTGACATGGACAAAGGACTTAAGAACCTTTATTATTTGGATGGTTATGTTAGCATTTAAACTTGAAAATGCTTGAAAGATTAAGAAAATTTACTGAAATTAAGACTCATGCATTCCCAACAGCTGCATCCATCAAAATCCAAATGCTAAGGTATTAAGGCTTTAAGCCTTCTTCACTTCGAGTGTAAAACTTAGGTGGGTTTACCTTTCTCAATTTATTCTACAAAGCATTACAATGTTGATCTATGCACTTGACATAGACAATACAATTCAGAAACATACAAATAAAAGTAAATTGAATAGGTTTTTGATATTTTGGTGGTGAACAAAAATACAAATTAAGCTTAAACCAGTGCCTTATTCATTGGGCTAGAGTCAAACCTAACATCAATAGAATCCTATCAACATAAAGTACTGAAACTTAAATGAAATTCCTAGCAATCCATTCTCCCAATTCCTAACCCTGCCATCAAATTCATGTATAGATTTTTAATTCCCAGAGACCTCCGTAAAGATTTATTCCCTCCTTGAGAGAAACTTGAATTCAACCCCTATATTCACCTTGTGAATAATGCATTAAAGAGCCTTACAAATTAATGCATAAGAAAAAAAAAGAATCCATACACAAAGACAATCAGAGATAGCAATGAAATTCCAGTATATTTGTATTAATTCTTAATTGTATCAATACAACTTTAACAAAGACTTGAAATAAGTCAAATCCTATATTCAGAACTTTCTTTACAAAAACTTTAGCCACCCTTACAAAAGAAGCAAAACTTGCTACTTATACTACTAGCCATCTTGGAATCCTCAAAAGGATTGTCAAGAACCTCTGCCCCTCGCTGAGAAGGGGCCTCAATTTGAAAAGGAGGAGGAGGTACAACCTTAGATACTTCTTCAAGTTTGGTTCTGAGCTCTTCTAATTCACCCTCCATTTTCTTGATTAGCATGAGCTTTAAATCTCTATCCTTGGAAACCTTCATTTAATTTTCAAATAATTTGTCATACCTCTCAGACAACTTGATGGTTTTTGCCTCATTAAGATCAGTGGTGTTTTGTACAGTCCAAACAATTTTATTTCTTTCATCTTATCTTCAATGCTCACTAGAGATGGCTTCTGAGTTCTAGGAGCCAAAGACCATAAAGCAACAGCTTGTGACTTAGGGTCATAACCACTCCCTCTTATCATTTCATCCATCTACACCTCATAAGACAGACTACCCTTTGGTTGCTTTCTAATTTGATCAATGATGAAAGAAGAGGTCAAATCCCATCCTGGAGTTAGAAGCATACCACTTGATCTAACCATTTACCTTGCCTCCTCCACAATTATCTTTTCAAGACTAGGGTCATATGAAGTCAGAGCCCTTATAGTCTCCTCACTTGGTTGCATACCATCAAGCAAGGTCCTTGCTACTTCATTTTGTTTCCTCCAAATGAGGAAATCCCTAAATTCTTTGCTTTCAATGAACTAGTCATCACTGAGAAACTCCTCCTAATAGAGTTCTATTTCATCTTTACCCAACAACAAGGGTAAATCCCCTTCTTCTTTTGATACAACCTTTTTGCCATCCCTGATGGATTTTCTTAACTGATGATGGTAAGCTTTGTTACCAGGCACAAGAGCAGAAGTCTATCAAATACCTTTTTCTATTTTTTTATCTTAGAAGGTTCACCTACTTCAAGCCTCTATTTTTTCAATGGCGGCTTTGAAGTGCCCCCTCCTTCCTATGGGTCTTGTGTCAAATCAATAATTAGTGAGTTCCCACCTTGAGGTGGAATTTCACCCTCTTGTGAGTCATCAGTGAACTCTTCAGGCTCAGAAGTGGAATAATCTCTTAGTACATCCAACTTGTCCTCAAGCAACCCCTCCAATTGGTTTGACAGGGTGCCATTCATTTCTATCATCTTCTCCATTCTTTGCAGATATAGGAGCTTAAGGAAATAACCACCAAAAGGAATCTTGGCCTTCTTCAATCTAACCTCTATGTCAAGCAAATCAAAATACTTGCTCCACCTTCTCTGGGCTTCATCTTGCTCCATCATGTTTCTTATCACATCCTCCTCATCCAAGCCCTCATGCTCTCTGATTATCCCAATGTTAGGGATCAATTTCATCCTGGCAATCTTGATAAAACCCTCAGAATCAACATACTGGTAGGTACCTGTAGTCATCTTCAAGTGATTGAGCCAACAACTGACTTGGTCCAGTGCTCTCTTTCCAATCAAGAAACTGCCAATTCTAAATTGCCTCCATGTGAAGGTACCCTTCCTATGAGATGCCAAGTGCTCTATGTCTGTCCATATCAATTGCCAGATGAATTCCATCATAGCAACCCTAGGAGGAACAAATTTAGGAAGCAGGTGTGGGGGCTGGGGAAAACCATAGACTCTGAGAACTGTGAAGTTGGCCCCTAAGTAGAATCTCCCCAATTATGGTTTCCTGGCCATTTATGTTCATATTGCATTGGCCTTAACACCTTCAGGACCTTAGTTGGCAGCCTTACAACATTTGTTCCCAACATCTCAAGAATTGGATGGACAAAATAATTATGGAAAATAGAAAAGTTACACTCATTGGACGTGTAATTCCATGCCCTTAACCAATACTGCACTGGGCTAGGATTGCCCTAAAAAATAGTCCTCAATTTTAACATTCTTGCATCAAGATGATTAACATGTAGTATAAAATTAAATGCATAAGGAGGGAGTAATGAATGAATCTAATAGGTCTCTTACTCTCCTTAATAGACATCAACCCCTCATGCATCCTATCGATCACATACTAGATGTAATCATAGTCAATGTTGGTGTGGGAATTCTAAATATCTCAGATTATCATCAAAAGTTTAGTAGGATTTTTTTCTTCATCCCCATCTATCCCCAGAACCCTACACAACCCATGACACAAGAATCTCATGTAATGATTGAGGGATTAAAATCGATAAGGGGCATTCATTCTTGCTAGGAGGGGGTCTATGTATTTACCCTGCTTCGACATATGCTTAACTATCTAGCTTTTCACTGTCCCAATATTACTCGCATATTTTAGCATTTCCTTCTTTAAATCAATTTCAATGGAAGAAGAGGCAAAGAAATCAAATGCCTTCATGAATGACCCCCTATTCAAGTTAAGAAAAATAGACTATTCCTCACACCTAATGGTTCTAGAGATAGGGTCATACAGCCTAGCCAGCTCAATAATCAAATCAACATCTAAGAACACATCAAGCACAATTAACTTCACCATCCCTAAAGCCCAGGCATTACAAATAGGAATTGGTTTATACCTATTATTGTAAAAGTATGAGAAGATGGTATAACCTAAACCCGAAGGAGAGATAGGGTCTCTACATTTGTCCATGAGATCCTTAAATGTTGTATTAATTACCTTCTTGTTTTGATTAGAGCCGGGAAGCAACCTGACAAACTCATCTGAATCGTTTGGCTTTCCTTTATCCTCACCACTCTTCTCCTTCACCGCTCCATTGGATGATGCTACACTTGCCTTTGGATGACTCATCTTAACAGAGTAGAAATTTCACAGCATTGCAATCTATCTTACTCCTTGCTCACTGCTTCAATGCCAACAATCTCAATTGTCTTCAAAATAATTTTGAGCACAAAAAGAAATGAAGTCATGTCTATATACTTTGGGAATTGAATGCGTACAATTGATAAATCATCACAAATCTTGGCTAAGTCACTTCTGCATTCAATTCTGCATATTACCAACCTTCAAATCACAACTAGCCGTGGCGTGGATGTTGATAGGATGATTTAAAAAATAAAAAATAAAGCGCAAGAGCAATGATCATGGCTTTTGGCATTAAAACCCTTAATTATTGATGAAAACCATCATTAAAACCTGATTGGATGACATTTTACCTTTTTCCAGCTTGGCCGAGTACTTTTTCCACATTGCAACGACTCATTACATTTATCGATATGAAAACTTAACCAGACCCAATTCGGAGATCCAGAAAATAAAGGATCTCATGATCTCTGAAAGAAATGTTAATCCTGGGTTAAGTTCAGAGATCCAGCAACAAGACTATTCATGAGATCTTGGAGTGATCTCTTAACTCATGACTTTACTTAGAGATTCAATGATCACCGTTGATCCTAGAGATGATCAAAGGTCCTCAGATTAACTTTACAAACCTATCATGACCCTACCGTAATCAAAGATTGGGTGACTGAAGACAATCTCATGTTCTCGGAACACTCCAATCAACCATGGTTAAACTCAGAGAACAAGCAACCAAAGACTTCACCAATTCTTGTAACCTTTTCCTTAACTCAAAAAGTATCTAGAGATCAAGCAAACAAAGCCTTTTACAAACCCGTGAAACATAAAACCTTGACCATAGTCATATGTGGAGAATCAGAAAACAACTAAATCTCTTAATCTTGGAAAGCAACACTTAACTCACATTCCATCTCACGATTCAGTGAACAATTCTATCTCACATTCTCAAAAAGAAATGCTTAACCATGGTCAGACTCTGAGATTGAGTGAATAACCCACATTTCCCATTTGCTAAATATTTCTCGCACCTTAGGTTATATCTTGAGATTACACGCTAACTGTAGATCTTAGAAAAAATCAGTGGTTGTCACTGAATCACCCAATCCACTAGACCATTACTTTTTAATTATGAGACTCAGTGACCATTGCATTCGCTTAATCTCCCAATATTTGAAACCTTAACCTTTTCATTCTGAGAATGTGCGATTGAAGAAGATACAACTTAACTTTGCTTTGTTCGCCAGGTCACCGAAAGATTTGGGACTTCACTAACTGATTTTGAGATCCCGCAAACACTTTACTCGCTTAGTTGCCAAATAATTTAGAGCTTTGCCAACTTTTCCTGAGATCAAGCGACTAGAGCAAACTTTATCCTTTGCCAAAATACATCACCAAAGCCGCCAAACTTAGTGGATATGAAAATAAGACTCAGTCGCTAGATCACCAAATGACTTAATGTAGGGCCCGTTCTTTGTGAGATTAAAACTTGACCGTTGATTGTAAAGATGATTCAAAGTACTCACTGAATTTCTTGAAGATCTTAAACTTAGCCACTAGATTCAGAGAATAGGAGATAACTGCCACACCAAGTCTTTGAATGTTTCAAAGAAACCACCAAGAATCAAGCGAATAAGAGACCACATAGTCATTGAATCGCTCAATGTTAAGACTAACTGGGACATAAACTGGGAGATTCGGTGAACAAAGAAAAGATAACAAAGGATTCACCACTGTTGCTAATTCACTCAAAAGACTTGAAGACAAGGAAGAACATTGTGTGAATCAGCAAAGACAAGGAAAAATGATCACATGCAAATTGGAAGACTTAAGTGACCCAAAAAGTAATGCGTTAATAGAAGAAACCAGGGAACACTAAAAACTAACCAATGAATCAACCATTTTAGGCAAGGGTTTTAACACAAATATGACAAATTTTGAGTTCTAAAACCCTAAACTAGATGAAGACACAAGCAAGGACATTTAGGCAAGACTTGGAGCAAAAACTTGAGAAAACCTAAAATATACCCAACAGTGGCTCTATTTGAGGATGGTTGAATGCAAGTTCATAGCAAGAAACCATGAATCTCTGGGTGGTAGACCACAAAACCCTAACCTAAAACAAGAAAGAAAATAGACCTATACATATATACAAAACTACTGTGCATGGAAAATATTGAAAATTAATTGAAGAAATATTTTAGGAATTGTCCATGCACTGGCAATTCCCGTTCCTCATCATTCAAATTTTTTAAGAACTATGAATCCTTTCCATGAATTTTATGAATAATGAAAGGTCCTAACCACAAGGACTCAAACTTCTTGTGCTTTCCTTTGTCCTCAGCCCTGACATTCCATTGCAGAACCATATCATTGGGCTAGAACTTTCTAGTTGTAGCTCTTTTGTCAAAAAGATATTTCATTTTCTGCCGCAATTTTACATTTTCTTTTTGACCCTCTCTCGTGATTTCATCCAATTCTACTAATTGAATCATCCTATCCTGCAATGGATCATTGATTTCCATCTCTTCTTCCCTTATGAACTGGTAAATAGGAAACAAATTATTCACAAGAAGCCTAGACTTTATACCATATACCATTTCAAAAGGGGATTTGCCTGTTGCTTTGTTTTCAACAATTTTGTCAACCCATAGTGCTAGCTTTAATTTCACATGCCACATCCTTTTGTTCTTTTCCAAAGTCTTCTTAAGAATTTGTAGAATACTCTTGTTACTAGATTCTGCCTGCCCACTGGCCTATGGATGGTATGTGGATGAATATGGCATAACTATTCCCATTTCAGAACAAAATTCAATGAATTCCTGGGACCTAAAACTCATAGCATTGTCCATTAATAGTTTCATGGGTACACCAAACCTAGTAACTATGTTATTCATCAAGAATTCAATAACTACTGTACTGGTTTCCTTGTTAGTTGGAATGGCTTCTATCCACTTAGTAAAATAATCAGTAGCCACCAAAATGTGACTATGCCCTCCACTGGATTTATCTAAAAATTCCCCATTAAAATCCATACCCCACATAGGAAAAGGGGCTTCTACAACCACAAGGTTTAATAGAAAAGCACCTGAAAATTTTAATTTCTTTGAAAATATCTAACATGACTCACATTTCCTAACATATGAGTAAGTATCTTTAAACAAGATTGGCCAATAGTATCCAGCTCTTAGAATTTTATGAGTTGTAGACCTAGCTGAATGATGCCCTCCACATAACCCAGAGTGCATCTCTTTTAAAACCTTTTCAGATTGATACTTGTCTAAACAAAAAAGCAACATTCCATCATTATATTTCTAAAATAGATCACCTTCTATTAATACATACCTTTGGGCCTACAGCCTCAAGCTCCTTCTTTGATTGTCATTCAAATCCTGTGGACAAGCAACATTTTTGAGAAAATGAACAATGTTAGTGTACCACGGTTGCATCTCTATAGTTGTCACATTTTCTCCACCAATGGCTACATTGTTTACTTGCACAAGGTCCATATTCTCCTCTATCATAAGCTTTGCAAGTCTCAGACCTCTCACAAGCTTAGTTATATGAATTTCAATGTCAAACTCTTGAATCCTATTGATCCATTTACACCTTTTTCTAGTAACCTCACTTTGACTCAAAATATCTTTCATTGCTACATGGGGTACATATGTATTCACCTTAGAAAATACTAGATAAGGTCTAAAAGCTTTGACTACCTTGAATAGTGCATATGCCTACTTCTCCATCATTTCATAGTTAAGCTCAGCAGATTGTAGTGATTTACTAAAGAAAGCAATAGGATGTTCAAACCCCTCTTCATCCTTCTGTAACAGAATAGCAACAATTGTATGAAAAGATGCAAAGGAAAATAAAGAGAAAGGCTTGGAATAATCAGGGGATATCAAGACAAGGGCTTCTTGGATTTCTTTCTTTATCTTTTCAAAATCTTGCTGAGTCTCACTGTTCCAATCAAACTTCACATCTTTCTTCAAAAGCTTAACTATGGGTTTAACTAGTTCTGCAAAATTTGCAATAAACCTCCTAACAAAATTAATCTGTCCTAGAAAATACTGTACACCTTGTAATACCCCAAAAATGGGCTATAAGTTCATTAACCTCCTACATCTACAAATCGAACAAAATCGACATCAAAGTCCTAACCTAAGGCACATCTAAACATCATCGAATCCTAATTGATTATCTTAAATTCTGCATCAGGGAATATTCCTAGCAATATTCCTAATTATCTTAATTATCTTTAATTTAATGATTATTTGGAAATAAATCACATTTATCCTAAGTTTGATTAACTGAATATTTTCATATTTAATTAATTAGATTTAATATCTTGCCACTTAATTGTGTAATTAAATTTAATTCTATCTATTATTAATTGTATTATTTAATTTTGACAATAAATTTAATATCTTATGAATAATTGATTAAATTTTTATTTAATTAATTAAAGCATGTTGTCATTATTTAATAATATAGTTTTTAATAAAAGTTTGATTAAATGATTGATTAACCCATAAATCAATTATTTATTTTCAAAAATCAGTTAAGTTGAGAATAAATCACTTTATTTATTTATTAATTCATAATTATCCATGTGCATAATCAAAGAGCAGTTAAACTCCAAATCAGAAAATCAATGCAAGTTATTGACTTTTTGGAACTCAACATCATTTTTGAGTTTTAAAGTTGATCTAAACTTCTAATTTGAGTTAAACTCTACTTTTGCATGTTTTTGCGAGTTAATTATCTTTATTTAAAAATAACTCAAAAATCAAGCTGAGTTATTTGAGTGATTTATGGCTTTTATCCATGCACCTCCAAAGCCCTGGATTTCTATAAATTAAGGCTTCAGCTCATCCCAAATCATCTCATATTTTTGCACAATCACGTTGGAGAATTGCAATTGGAAGGATCAAAGCTTATTGCGAATCAACATTGTTGTGAGATCAATTTCATTTGCATTCATATCATATTAGTTTTCATTTGTTAGATCATTTAGCATATCATTTTTCATCTTATTGCATAGAAAATATCAAAAATATAGAATAATTGCATTCATATTTCATATCAGTTTTGCATACAAATCCTTCATTTAGGTGTCGTCTAGGTCACTGATCTCGATAACAATCTGAGAACATCAATCTTGCACCTACTAGAAGGTAGTAAATCACTTGGTTAAATTAGATTTCAATTTTGCACGATTTTGATTTTTGCTAACCTCTAATGTTTTACTGAAGTGTTGTGTCTACAGATTAGGTACAATTTTCACACACACATTTCTGGCACTCACTGTGGGGCCCTGAAACGGGCTTCCCTTCATTTCTATCAATCTTCTATCATTTCTCTATCAAAACTCACCTACTGCTGCCTGTTCTAGTGGTATTCTTAGTAGGACGTTAAATTTTTTTGGCACTTTTTCTATCAAAGCTGTCCGTACAACGTGATTTTTAATTTTGGTCCGTATAGTGTTGTACAAGTTTTTCAGATTGTCGTACGAGTTTTTCAAACTATCATTTCATCAAACACCCAGTGTCATATGAGTTTCCATGCCCCTCTTTGAATACACACTATCATCTGGGAGCATACACACTGTCGTAGGACAGTTGACCGAGTATCATTTCATCAGGCACCCACTGTCATTTGGAAGTTGGATTATCATTTCATTAGACACCCAGTGTCGTACGAGTTTCCAGACTATCGTCTGGGAGCATACCCACTATCGTATGAGTTTCTTACTATCATCTGGTAATAGAACCACTATTGTACGAGTTTAGGCATCAGATTTCAATTTTCGTTTCATTTTTGCAGGTAGTTTGTTAGATTTGATTTTTGGATTATGACTAACAGCTAATCTTAACAGTTGGAATTCTCTATTTTTTATTGACTCTTGCTGGTTTTGATTGGAAAAAGCATAAATTTTGCTAAAATAAGGTAAAAATATACTAAGCGCGTTGCGAGGATCTCAGGTATTCCACTTGTGCTGATAATATTTCAATTTGGGCTTAAAATAAATCTCTCGTGTGTCTAGCTTGGGTGATTCTTTTCATACTTTTGTTTTACACACTTGCATAATTGATACTAGGTTGTGACACCTTAAGTATTTATTAGCAGTCTTAGATTACTTGTGATTGATCTTGATTGCTATTTTGGGTTATTGGACTTGCTAATCCGCCAACCCCTCATTCTGCCCCGTGGTTGCAAGCTCAGCACCACATTAAAGGGGAGGGGTCTACAGGAGAGAAGTGTTAATTGTTCCACCAGGCAGCCCTTTTGTGCTTTTAGGAACTCACTTGTTTTCTAAGTTGGGGACTCATTTTCATCTTGTGTGAGGTGTTAAGTGTTCCACCTTGTGGACTCATCTCATATTCACTTTAAGTGTTAAGTGTTCCTCTTTCTGCTTTTTGGGTACTTTTGGTAGATTTGCTTTTGGAAACATACATCTGTGCTCACATAGTAATTAGGCCCTATGAACACCATTCGTGATTCTTGAGAGATTGGATTCTCAGCAAAATCCTTCTTGATGATAGAATCCTTGTAGGTAGGGAGGATACTTAGTGTGTTTCACATTCAACTCAGTTAGTGCGTCTTCTCTTATTGATCGATACATTCTCTCCTAGGAGAGGTTGATAGATCACGTGGGGTTGACATCATGAGCTTTGGTGAATCAAAATTGGTTAGTGCATCTTCTCTTATTGATTGATAAATTCTCTCCTCGGAGAGGTTGATAGATCATGTGGAGTTGACATCATAGACCTTGGTGAAGCAAAACTTTGTCTTAGCATGTCAGATTAATCTACTTGCTTTGTTTGGGTTAAAAGTGAAAAGGTGTCAAAAACCTTGGATTTGGAGCCAAGTCCCCTTGTGGTATACTATTGTGAGTCATCTTTAGAGAGGGTTAACCGTAGCGGACAATCCCTTCATAGGGAAAATTGCGTTGATGAAACCTTAAGTGGTAATAGCCATTTTCATCATGGTAGTGACAACTTCTATATAAATGTCCTTGTGGAAGAAATCTCCACGGGTATGGTTCATTGTTGGGTTGCCAGATCTCCCTAGCAGCTCCTGAAGATTAAGTTCTCAGACTGTGTCAAAACCTTGGTGCATCGGGATTGGAGTTCACCCCTTTGGATCATAAAAGTTACAAAGTCAAACCATTACTAAAAACCCTAGCGAGGCCAAATTTTCATTTTATAGGGTATATGTGCATTATTACAAAACATTTTTGGAACATACACAATTAGCGCGTCAAAGGATTAGAATGAATAAGTCACTTTATTGTTCATGTGCAAGGTTTCTTTTGCCCTTGTTCATTGTTTTCAGACATGCTTGAAATCATGTGCTTGCTATTTTGCATGCTTGTTTATCTATCTGGTTACTGAAAATGAATAAATTTGTTACAATCCTCAAATCTGGACATTGAAATTTGCAAACAATCCGAATCTACAAACTCAAAATTTTGCAAAAATTGATGTAAAATCCTTTCTGGAGTCAAAAGTCATCTTAGGAGGTCAGAAAGTCATATGAGTTTTTCCAAGTGTCGTTTCATTACAACCCATCTGTCATATGATTGAGTACCCAGTGTCGTACAAGTTTCCATGCTAGCAAATTCTCAAAGTCAAAATCTTGCAACTATCGTATGAGATTTTAAACTGTCATTTCATTGCTACCCAACTGTCGTACGAGTTTTGCAACTGTCGTTTCATAGCATACCCACTATTGTATGAGTCTGTAGAGTGTCATTTGGGAAATTTTTTTAAGTTGTCAAAAAATTGTTAGAATGGCCAGATATTTAGCTTTTTCAGCCTAATTTCAAGATCTGTCAAATGAATCACTATGTCAAGAATAGAGTAGTAGCTATTGACAATCAGTACACATGTCTCAAAGAATCAGTACACAAGAGGAAGAAGCTCTAATCACCGCTATGATGAAGCAGCTACAAGCTATGCAAGTTGAACTTAACAATCTTAAGAAAGAAAAGGAACCTAAAGAGTTCTTCATGGAATCTCTATACTCTTTTCCATTTGATAAAGACTTGTACATGTGACCATGCCCCTGGATAGAATTTGAGCAATGTGATAACCCTTATGATACCTCTTCCACAGAGAGTGACATGTCTAGCTTTGGAGACTATGATGACTATGACGACAGATAATGTAATGATACCTATGACACCTCTGTTCCTAAGAGTCCTCCTTGTCGTGTGTTCCTACTTACTACAAATGGGTTGTTACATTGGATAGATCATGATGGTGATCCATATGATTCTGATTTTGAAAGAGATTTTGATGGCTTTTGTGGACAATACCTTGATTATGATCCATCTACCACTGCTGAGGACTATAAAATGCATCGTGCTAGCTTGAAGCATCAATATTATAAGAATCCTTCTCCTAGGGACTCTCCTACTAAAAATAAAGATTATCTTCTCAAGCAAGATCATGTTAATGTTGAACCTTTGTCTGGTGATGGTTCCCTTCCATCCCCTACTTCCTCCAATACCTGTACATTTCTTAATACTTCCGAGTCTTTCAAATCTTTCACAGAACCTTCATCCGACACAAGCCTTGATAATTTTCATACAGTTCCCTATTGTTATCCTCCAAGACTACCTCTTAAAGAAACTCAAGCTAACCTTCACCTGGCTGCAAATACTTTCAATAATGCTAAACCTAAACAGCCTAAGCCTTTATATGCTATGATGCCTACTTCAGCTAGTTCTCCACCATCTCTTCCAAAGTCATCCATGCAATCCCAACATGCTTCCTTGTCCTTAGAAGTGGCTCCATGTTAAGAGGACTCTAAAAATGATGAAGAAAAGAACATAAAGAAAGATCAAGATCAAGAACCCTCCATGTAATCCACTCCTTTTCATGATGTCTCTTATCCACCTCAGGGTTCTTTTGATCCTGCACCCCCTTTTTCATGCATTCCACCATGTCTTAAGTCTTCTGGTAAGCAAGATCAAGCTACTACTTACACTGTTGAGCTTATTGACAATCAAAATAACCTTACTACACTTGCGCTTTCCAAAGATGATACTTCCATTAAGGTTGGTAAAAATGGTGTTGTTACTTCCAATGTTAAGCCCATTGACAATCAAGAGAAAAATTATGCGCTTATGCTATCCAAAGATCCTTGTCAAGATCAAAGTCTTCCATCTTCTTATTCTACCACTCCATGTTCACTTCCACTTTCTACTCTTCCTAAGTCTTTGCAAGCTTTGAACAATCCTATCAAAGAAGGTGCTCATATTCAAGATGTCCACGATTATATTGAAAATTCTAATGCTCACTCTAAAGATGCTGATATCCTTGGTTGTCATATAGATGCTGATGAACTTATTGATTATCCTTTTGTATCTTCCATGTCCATCCTTAGACCTCCTCCACCACTACTAAGGGCTTCACGTCTGCCTTCCATCTTGCATCCTTGTGTCCCTTCACTTTCCCCTCCTAACTCTCCTAATTCGCCATCCATCTTGGGTCCTTATGTCCCTCCATCTCCCATCTTTCCTCAAGATCAACATAGATGCATACCCTTGAATCCTTTTCATCCACCCACCCATCTAAACCAGTCATATCCTCATTTTTCTTCCACAAGTCCCAAGTCTTTTGGAAGTAACTTGAATGTTCAATACAAGAAAAAGAAGCAATACAAGAATCCATCAAAAAGAGAAGATCACCATGTCTCCTCTAAACGACATGGAGGCATAAAGTCAAAAGAGATATCTAAGAAAAAAACTACAAGACAAGTATGGGTTCCAAAATCCATCATTAAAGATATTCTCTCTAGATCATCAAAAGAAAATAAAAAGCCTACGGCTACATGGATTCCAAAATCTCTCTTGAAAGAGTCTAGTTTTGAGCAAAAAGTGAAGTTGACATTCAAGCTTCCAAAGACTTCCACTTCATCTTCTTCCAAAAATATTCTTCCATTCTATGTGCCTAAACCACAACCTTTACTATCCATTCGCCATATTCCTTCACGTATTCCTTCATTCATGATTCCTATATCCTCTCGCCACTCTTCAAGGTGTGTGTTTACGTTGATCTTGCCTTCCTTTCCATCTACCCTTTCACAATCCTTTCATTCATTATCCTTCTACCTTCTATCTTTTTTCCTCATTTGCCTATTCCTCCTATCTTCTGACCTCACTCACTTTACATAAAACCTTATCCTCCATTTTCCTCTTCCATCTCCTTTTCTCTATCAGCATCTTTGAGCATATCATTTTGAATCCTTGGCATATCATGGTTTATCCTTTCAAGGAGCACTATCTAAAAAGCTTGCCTTCTTCCAAAAATATAAAAGAAATGAAAAAAGAAAATTGAAAATGTGCCTTGGTGAAAACTTGGAAATAAGTGCCTTGGTAGCAAAAGTAAAGAGAAATAAATTTGTCCTATGGTGAAAACCACTCCCTTGTGGCACCTTGGATAAGTACCATGATGAAAACCTAGCAATCAGGCATCATGCATAGTTCTTCTAGATATTTCATCCATTTCATCCTCTCTCTTTGATCTTGACAATGTTGATCTATACATGAACATTTGGCTATTTTGTGAGCTCTCTTACAATGATCTTGCTTTCATTCCTTTCATGTTTAGCCTTCATATCAATCTTCCTCCATTCATTCTAGCCTTTCACCATCCTTTTCCCCTTTGGTCTTGATCTAATAACAAGAAAAAAAGAAAAAAAGAGTAAAACACAGTGCTATGAAGCTTCTTGACATGTCTACTCCTTTGGATTGCATCCTTTCCTACTCTGGCATTACACTTTTGTGACTTATCCTATGCTAGCCTTTCATTGCTTGTCCAAATGTGTTTTACATGATAATTTTTCCCTAGCTTGGGTATTCTTGAGGAGTTTCCCCTTGAAGATTTCTTCCCTTCATTATCCTTTATTCTCTTGTCTTCCATCTCTTCCACCAGCTTGTCAATCCCTCTTGTTCTCCACCTTGCTAGACATTGGGACTGCATGATATGATCTTGTTTGGGAGTTTGCAAATGAAAAAAGATGCTATCAAATATACCAAGTATTAGAACTAGTATCAGAACAAGTATCAGAACACCTACTGGGGTTACACCTTTCACTTTAGTTTATGGGTCTGAAGCGGTACTGCCTATTGAGGTTGAAATCTCATCACTAAGAATCAGAATGCATGGTCTAGTAACTGATGATGACTACAGAGTGTCTAGGTTGCAAGAACTTGAACTACTAGATGAGTGCAGACAAGTAGCATATGATCATCTTAGATTATATCAGAAGAGAATGTCTAGAGGCTACAACAAGAAAGTTAGACATAGAGAATTTCAGGTTGGCGACCTAGTTTTGAGAGAGAATCCTAAAAATCAATCACATCGAGAATGCAAGGGGAAGTTTGAACCCAATTGGCTGGGTCCCTTTGTAATTACTGCTACTTTTGGCTCTAGTGCCTATCAACTCTTAATGACTGAAGGAGAACAGCTCTGAGAACCAATCAACATTCTCCATCTGCAGAAATTCTATGCCTAAAGCATTCAGTCTATGGTAAAATGTCTTGAAAAAATTATAAAAATCAGAAAAAGTCCTAAAAAATGAACATCTTGGTGAAAACCTAGCAATAGGAACCTTGATGATTCACAAAAAAATCAAAAAATATCAAAAGTACAAAAAAATGAAAAAAAAATGAAAAAAAATTAAAATGAGAAAAAGAAAAAAGTGCCTTGGTGAAAACCTAGAAACAGGCGCCTTGGTAGCAAAAATAGAATCTCTGCCAAGATGGTGAAAACTGGCAAATGGGCACCACTTGTTTCAAAATGCTCCATCTATCAATGCAATCTTGGTCTTTCCCAACTTTTAGTCTTGCTTTAGTTTGTACATATCTCTCAGTTTGTTTCTGCATTTCCAATTTTTCAATAAGTCAGTCTGTACACCAATCAGCTCAAGTGTCTGTATCCTATCAATGTTCAAACTTGGGGGCAATCAATGTCATATCCTATGGTCTCCAGTGTATCTTAGATGTATCATATCTAGTTAGAGTCATTTTGAAGCTTCATGTGAGTGAGTCAGTCAGTCTTGTCTCCCGAAAGGATTTTGCATCTACAACAACACAATCAACATCAAACTAAAAACTGAAAACAATCTGTGCTTTACATGCTTTTATCTCCTTGTATGCTTACTAATTCACATTGAGATTTTTGCATATTGTGTCCCTTTGAGCTCTTCAATGATGTCCTTTATAGGATTTAGAGAGTGATGACTAGGGGCATAATCTTTTCTTTGTCTTCTGCTTGTATGTGAAAATCTAACAACTTTGGAAATTCCAGATTGAAATGGTGTCTGACTATAAGAGCCTCTATCTCAAATTGGATGGCCATGCATACCTCGACCATTGATACTCAGAAAATTCAAGGAAGTTTGATCTAACTATTGTCTTTTTGAGTGAATTCTTTCTCCTACTGTGAAACGCGATCTTACCTAAGGATGTGAACAATAAAGGGTCACTACAGATAATTCACATTGGATTTAGAATAATCTCTTGGCTATTTGATGTGTTTGTCATGCAAGGCATATTCAGGTCATCATGACGTTTATGTTTTGATGCTTATACAAATTGCTATATCAAAATGGACATGATATTCAGGTCATCTTGGCGTTTATGTCTTGGTGCTTATATCTAATCCGACATTTCGAAAATAAAATCAAGATTCATATATCCATGGTTGTTGACCAGTGGGTGTTGTATTGATTCTTGCGCATACAAATCGATATTCATATGTCGATGGTTTCATAGCTAGTGGGCATTGTATTGATTTATCCGGTTACCTAAAAGTTCAATGATGATAACAAATCGACACATGATCAGTGACTAGGTCCTAGGTCCTAGGTTGCATTTCATTTTGCATGTCTGCATGATCTCACAATGGCTAAATGAACTTCAATGCTTAAACAATTCTTCATATCAATTCTTCACATCTAACAAGAGTTGAATCTCACACGAAGGCTCCTCCAACGAAACAGCAAGTAGAATCCTTTTTCGGGATCCAAATCAAAATCTAAGATCATTCATATTATTAACTACTTGCATAATCAACCTTCAATCATGGTAGAAATCCAGTATTCAACTTAACTGATTATCTTCCATCAAACTATCAAAATTTCAACTTGGTCAACCATGGTCAACTCATGGACAAACCTAGTCTACTTGGTCTCCAGGACCTCCAAACGATGTAGAATGTGTTCCCGAACGTGTTTAACCACTTCTCAAATCAATTAACATGCTTCTAAACTATCAACACTAACTTTTCTTGTCAAATTTCAATTTTAATCCCGAAGGGGGCATGGTATTACACATCATTCAAAGTCTGTAATCTAATTTTGGAAATCATATCTTCCTCAATAATCAAGACAACAACCACGTCTAGTTACTGATTCATCAAAAAAAGACCTCATCGCTCGGGGCAAATCCATCATCACTTGGGGCATATCAGATTCATCAAGATCCATATCAATCTGGTATTCTCCTAAACTTGTAAACTGTATCAATTTTTGCAACCATCAGATCATAGTGTTCTTTCCTTGGTTCTTCGGCAATTGAAGGGTTCGGATGTGATACCTGCTAGTTCTGCTAAGACAATCGAGTCTAGAACCGGTCACTCACTTCTTCGCAATCATAAGGTTCAGAATCAGGCATTTTGACACTTTTTTTTCACAATCCTCGGTTCATCGCTATTACAGTGAACATTATCTTTGGTCATTCAAGACCTATTATCTTCATATCAAATCAATATCAATCAGCTCCTGTCTCATATCAATTATCAATTTCGAATCCGTTTCATATCTCTATCAAACACAGACTGTCTTTGAACCACTGCGCTTTGCACAGTAATTCAAAGAGGGGCAAAATGTAATACCCCAAAAATGGGCTATAAGTTCATTAACCTCCTACATCTACAAATCAAACGAAATCGACATCAAAGTCCTAACCTAAGGCACATCTAAACATCATCGAATCCTAATTGATTATCTTAAATTTCGCATCAGGGAATAATCCTAGCAATATTCCTAATTATCTTAATTATCTTTAATTTAATGATTATTTGGAAATAAATCACATTTATCCTAAGTTTGATTAACTGAATATTTTCATATTTAATTAATTAGATTTAATATCTTGCCACTTAATTGTGTAATTAAATTTAATTCTATCTATTATTAATTGTATTATTTAATTTTGACAATAAATCTAATATCTTATGAATAATTGATTAAATTTTTATTTAATTAATTAAAGCATGTTGTCATTATTTAATAATATAGTTTTTAATAAAAGTTTGATTAAATGATTGATTAACCCATAAATCAATTATTTATTTTCAAAAATTAGTTAAGTTGAGAATAAATCACTTTATTTATTTATTAATTCATAATTATCCATGTGCACAATCAAAGAGCAGTTAAACTCTAAATCAGAAAATCAATGCAAGTTATTGACTTTTTGGAACTCAACATCATTTTTGAGTTTTAAAGTTGATCTAAACTTCTAATTTGAGTTAAACTCTACTTTTGAATGTTTTTGCGAGTCAATTATCTTTATTTAAAAATAACTCAAAAATCAAGCTGAGTTATTTGAGTGATTTATGGCTTTTATCCATGCACCTCCAAAGCCCTGGATTTCTATAAATTAAGGCTTCAGCTCATCCCAAATCATCTCATATTTTTGCACAATCACGTTGGAGAATTGCAATTGGAAGGATCAAAGCTTATTGCAAATCAACATTGTTGTGAGATCAATTTTATTTGCATTCATATCATATTAGTTTTCATTTGTTAGATCATTTAGCATATCATTTTTCATCTTATTGCATAGAAAATATCAAAAATATAGAATAATTGCATTCATATTTCATATCAGTTTTGCATACAAATCCTTCATTTAGGTGTCATCTAGGTCACTGATCTCGATAACAATTTGAGAACATCAATCTCACACCTACTAGAAGGAAGTAAATCTCTTGGTTAAATTAGATTTCAATTTTGCACGATTTTGATTTTTGCTAACCTCTAATGTTTTACTGAAGTGTTGTGTCTACAGATCAGGTACAATTTTCACACACACACACACCTTTGATATTCTTGGGGGGAAGGACCTTTTTGATTGCCTCTACTCTTTCTGAATCAATTCTCACTCCCTCCTTTGATACCATATGACCAAGCAATTTTCCTTTAGTAACAACAAATTGACACTTCTTGGGATTCAGTGAGATACCAAACTCCAAAGCCTTGACAATAACCTTTTCCAAATGGTTACAGTGATCCTCATCTTTCTTATAGTATGCAGTTAAATCATCTTGATACACAACCATTAGGACATTGATCAATTCTTTAAAAGAAACATCCATTTCCCTTTGAAAGGTTGCCCCAACATTTTTCAGGCCAAAAGGCATGCAGACATATAGATAAGTCCCCCAGGGAGTGGTGAATGTTGTCTTAAATTGGTCAAATTCTTTAACCAATACCTAATTGTACCTTGAAAACCCATCCATCATAGATAACAATTCACATCCAGTTACTCTATGCAACATAGCTTCCATGTTAGGCAATCCATAATTGTCTTTAAGTGAGGCAACATTTAAATTTCTAAAGTCAACACAGAGTCTAATATCACCATTCTTTTTTCTTACTGGCACAAGGTTAGAGACCCAAGAAGAATGTCTAATAGGTTCAATGATACCAGCATCTCCCAATTTTGTCAGTTCAGCCTGCATCTTTGTAGCTAGTAAAGGGTTGATGGTTCTTTGTTTCTATCTAAATGGCTTGGTTTCTTCTTTTAGGGGGATCTCATGTTGAAAAAAATCAGCTCTATATGCTTTGAGATTGTCATAGGACCAAGAAAACACATGCTTGTATCTCTTTAGTAGTCTTATCAGATTTCCTCTAACTTCTCTACTCAAATTTTTCCCAATGTATACCATCTGAGAGGAGTTCATAGATCCTAAGTTTATTTCTTCCAGGTCCTCCATTTTGGTATTAGACTTTTGAGACAAATACCCATCATTTATCTTAAACATTCCTTCCAATTCCACTAATCCTTTAGGTATGTGATTTGAAGGTAATTGTACTATCTCATTCCCCATGATGCATTCTTTTCCCTCTACATGCTGATGTGCTTCATTGAAATCTATTTTCTGCCCATCATACTAATCTAGACCCTAAAGAAATCTAAGGATATCAAAGTCATCCTCAAAAACTTGCCAATTATATACATTGTCAGGCACTGCAGGCCTACTTTTGATTTCTAACATGGACACACCAGTGAGGGTAATATCATTGTTTTTGAGGGCAACATTAGCAAGAAAATCTGCCATGATATTATTTGACCTTACTACCCAAAGGAGATTGAAAGCCTCAAAAAACTCTAGTCTATCCCAGACAGCATGCTTTTATAATTTCAATCTTTCATCCTTAGCAGCATATTTAGATCTCACTTGGGCTATAATTAATTGGGAATCACCATGGACCTTTAAGAATTTAATACCATGCTTTAGAGAAACATCTAATCCCAATATTAGGGCTTCATACTCAACAGTATTATTAGTGCATTCAAAGGTTAATAGAAAAGAGTATTTAAATGTAATACCTGATGGGGAGATGAACATGACACTAGCTCCTGAACCTTCTTTAGAGCATCCACCATCAAAATACATTTGCCAAAGCCCATCTTTTTGTAGTAATAGTTCATCCACTATTGGGTTTGTGTTTTTCATTTGAGGCACTATCTCTTCAACCATGAAGTTGTCCATGTCAATATCCACAAAACAATTTAAATCCTCTAGTGCAACCTTTTCAACCATAACTGAAGAACGGGGCTCCCTATACAACTTTACTTCTGTCCCATTTACTAGAATAGTAGCATTTGACAAATCCAATTGCAACTTTCCTCCTACTACTGTAGCCCACTTTCTTGACAATAGCATGCCATAATGAGGTTTTGTATCAACAACAACCACATCCATCTTATATGTGGCATCTGGGAATGCAACAATCTTCACTTCAATCCCAACTAGGGTTACCACAATAGGCACTGCCCTATTGTCCATGGCATAACACCTATGATTAGATGTGTCTACTTGCAATCCTAGCTCCTTCATCACATGATAGGGCATTACAGTGGCAACAACACCAGAATCAATCATGCAATTTTTTAGCAAGAAATTGTTCACAATTAATGTCATATAAAAGGGATCAATAGAAGAAGGCTCTTGTGTTACAATATTTCTAACACACACATTAGAAATGTCCTCCATTGAATTAGGACTTTCCACTGTATTCCCCTTCTCTTGCATGATAGGACCCACTCCTTGTTCACTTATGAGAGCCAGCGATGTTGTCTTATGTTCTTTGATTTTCAACATCTCTAACAAAGGAATAGAGACCTTCATTTGAGATAAGGCATGCCTCATGTCAAAAGTGGGAGGATCAGTACAAGGGTCAGAAGAGTCTTTTGTCTTTCCAGTCTTCCTCTTGGCCTTATCAACAACAACCTCTTCATTCCTTTTCCTTTTAGCAACAAGCCCTTCTTTCTTATTATTGATAACACCTAGCTTTGGGGAATCCTTATTTTGAGGGTTATCCTTGACAAATACTGACCTCGGTACTCCTTGATCAGTATCTACCATTCTATTCCTCAAATTGTATGAGGACTTAGCTTATGTTATGGTAGCCACAATCAAAGTTCTAATTTCCTCTTCACTAGGCTTTCTCCATTGTTTCTCATCTGATCCTGATTCAACCATATTATTTTTACACATATCAAAATTAGGTTCCTCTTTATCAGAATAGGTGAATATTTGTTGTTCATAGTCAGGGAGGATCCTTTTCTTATAATCAACATCAACACAAATACCTTCATCATCTGAGGACACAAGCTCTTCCATCTTCTCGATGGTAAACATGTTAACAGTAGGCTTTTCAGATTCTTCATAATCTCCTGCATATGAGTTATCAACTTCTTCCCCCAAAGCTTGAGCCACAACACACTGGAAAGGTGAATGAGGCATGTTTCAAGCCACACACCAAGGAGTTCTCTCCATATTGTGTACTATATTTTTACTTAAAGGATATGGTGTATCTCTCCCCTTTTGAGGCTCATTATTATCAATGACAGGCTTCCCATCCTTCCAGTTTGTCTTATAAGGCATATCCCTTAAATTTGGAAGTCTTTCTTGTCTTGATAAGGTGGTCTATTGTCCTGAAAGTTTCTCCCACCCTTTTAAAACTTTGTTGGGAAATCTTTGGCAACATTAGCCAATTTATCCATTTTATCATCATCCTTGGTTGGCCTTGCAGGTTGTGGCCTTGTTTCTTTCTACAACCTTCCCTCATCCCTCTTGTACATTTGACCAGATGCCTTTCAATTACTTTCAATATTTATGGCCAACTTAAAGGCATCCCTTAGGGTAAAAGGATTCTTATCTCTCAAAAGATATGACATCTTACCATCCATAGAATTAAAGTATGTGGTCAAGCAAACTGCATCATCCAACCTCAATACTTGGAACAATTTGTTCATGACCTTTTGGAATCTACCATTAAACTCTGACATGCTCTCATTGTAATTCTTTTTTATATTGTTAAACTCATTGAGCATGTGCTTGAATTAACATGTTCTACATATTGTTCCTTAAAACACCTAACAAACTCATCCCATGATGCAATACTATTCTCTGGTAGTCCTCTATACGATTCCATGGCATCTTCAACTAATGACTGAACAAAGAGCTTCATCGCAACATCTTCATGCTCAATCTCATAATTATTAATTTTATTAGTAAAGAATTTCAGATGCTCTTCACATGTAATCACATTTTTTCCAGTGAATAATGGGATTTTCTCTCTGATCTCATTAGGGACAACATTAGGCTGACCAGGGATACCATCAAAAAATAAAGGCCTATACCTATCCAAGTGAACTGGTCTCCTTTGGAAATTAGGCTGGGGTTGAGGAATGGCAGCAACATTTTGAAGAGACACATTTCCCCTTGAACCACTAGTCACAGGGGGAATTGGATTGGTATTTAGATTTGGCCTAGGTGCACTTTGTCCAGGATATGAGGCTTGGAGATTGGGAAGTGAACTACAAGGTTGACTTGATGGGATTGTTCCTGAAGAGATAGGGACTAAGCTACTAGCAGGTGCATTTATATTGGCATGCAAGAAAGAAATCTTCCTTTTCATTTCATCTGCAGCAGCCTCCAATTCTAACTTCTCAAGCTGGAGAGCCAGATCTTCTTTAGCCTTTCTAGCCTTTTCCAAATCTACGCTTACTTCGGAAACAATATTAGCAATAACAACATTCTTCTTAGGTTCATTGATACTTGCACCAACCACTTTCTATTTTCCTTTATCAGGGATTTCATTTGTGACATTTCTAATATCCTCATTTTGTTTGATTTCAGATGGGTGTAGTTTCCTGAGAACATGACCTGTTCCCTCAAATTCATCTTGGTTAGGTTTACTACCTTCAGCTTGATTTCTTAAGGCCCCCATGTCACCAAACAATTCTTTATCTAAACCTTGGACATCTTGGCTTAGATCCCTAGCCTAGATCTCATTTTTCTTGGTTTTTCTAATAAGATCTTTCCTTTCCATAAGAAATTCATAAATTTGTTGTTCCCTAGATTTTCTCCTATTAGCAATTTCTAATAGTTGTTCATGTTCCTTTTTCCTCAAAGCAATTACTTCCTCTCTTAATTGTTTTGAATCATATGAGGCAATTTTTGTAGCAAAAGTTTCCCCCGGTTGATCTAGAGTTTCTCTTGTAGGGAAGAAACCTACTTCTATGATCTCTTCTTCCTAAGGAGGGAAATCATCATTGAGCATGACTTTCTTAACAAGTTCTGGGTCATCAAAAGAAGAATAAGCTTCATGGGTAAGGGGTGTAGGGATTCTTTCTCTTGAGGTTTTGACAGAGTTAGCAGTAATGTGAGCTCTCCTAGACTATTGTTTCCTACTAGGTGTGCAGAGCTCATCACCCATATTAGTCTTAGGATGATCCTTGAAATAAGACCTAGTAAATCTATGCTGACTCATGCCATGTCACAACAAGATACAACAAATTTTATAGATACCAGCAACTGGTAATCACATATTTTTAGAGTCGCCACCCACAAACAAATGGGAATAAAATATAGCACCGGTCTACAATAAATAAAATGGATGGTATTGCACTGAAAAACACAAATCCACTGTGTATTCTCGTTAGTTCCTAAGAAGAGTCACCAGTTTTGTTAGCATTTAAACTTGCAGATTCTTGAAAGATTAAGAAAATTTACTGAAATTAAGACTCATGTATTCCCAATAGTTGCATCCATCAAAATCCAAATGCTAAGGTATTAAGGCTTTAAGCCTTCTTCACTTCGAGTGTAAAACTCAGGTGGGTTTACCTTTCTCAATTGCTTCTACAAAGAATTACAATGTTGATCTATGTACTTGACATAGACAATGCAATTCAGAAACATACAAATAAAAGTAAATTGAATAGGTTTTTGATATTTTGGTGGTGAATAAAAATGCAAATTAAGCTTAAACTAGTGCCTTATTCATTGGGCCAGAGTCAAACCTAACATCAACAAAATCCTATCAACACAAAGTACTAAAACTTAAATGAAATGCCTAGCAATCCATTCTCCCAATTCCTAACCCTGCCATCAAATTCATGTATAGATTTTTAATTCCCAGAGACCTCCGTAAAGATTTATTCCCTCCTTGAGAGAAACTTGAATTCAACCCCTATATTCACCTTGTGAATAATGCATTAAAGAGCCTTAAAAATTAATGCATAAGAAAAACAAAGAATCCATACACAAAGACAATCAGAGATAGCAATGAAATTCTAGTATATTTGTATTAATTATTAGTTGTATCAGTACAACTTTAACAAAGACTTGAAAGAAGTCAGCTCCTATATTTAGAACTTTCTTTACAAAAACTTCAGCCACCCTTGCAAAAGAAGCAAAACTTGCTACTTATACTACTAGCCATCTTGGAATCCTTGAAAGGATGCAACAAGCTTCGGATGGCTATGAAAAAGATTTGCACTATAGACAAAATGGTACAAACAATAACGACAAAGATTTGAAAAACATAAAGTAGTTCCCAACTACTAGCATCTTCATAGCTGGCACCTTTGTCTAGAGATATTTCAGAGCAGTTATTTGATTTTTTGCATGAATGATGACCGCCATTACAGGCTAACCTACATCATCCTTTGTTTGGTACATGCTCTCCCTAGAATTCTGGATCAAGTGCCACGTGTACTTCAATCTTCTTCGTCTACCTCAAACTCTAGGACAGCTAGCTTCTTTTTATGTTTCTTGATGCTCTTTTCCCAGGCTGCCACATCATCATCAGATGGCCAATTAAAACTCTACAGTTCCTATAGTGTTTTCAACTATATCTCCCACTTGGAATTAGTTATGCCCTTCACATCTATAACAAACCTTATGCAATCATTCTCAACTTTAATCAAGTTATCAATTATATTGTTACAGCCTTGTGTGTCCAAAGAATTGTCACTCCCGAGAAAAGCCTCCTACTTAATTACTATCTGACTCATGCTTAGTTTCCATTCATCTACACTAATTATACTCCCATCATCACTATATACTGAGGGTAGATATTTACTGTAATCCTTATCAAACATAGCCAACTTGGCTTTTATCTAGTTAGAATTTCCCTTAAAAAAATTTGAAACAACACTAACCAATCCAATCTTCTCATATACCTTAGTCACCACCTCATGGATGTTAGGCTTATGTTCCTGCAGGGCATCGAGTTTCTCAAACAACAAGTTCCTTCCTGACCAAACACCATAGAGTGGCTCTAAGGTAGCTAGTGACTCATTTACCTTTACATTTTCCTTTTGCAATGAGACAACTGATTGGCAGACTGAGTCCATCCTATCCTTTACTATGTTTTGTCTATGTTGCACAACATCAACCATGGTCTTTAAGGTTGCATCTAGACTCACCTTTTCTAAATCTTCAACTGGCTTGTTAGGAACCTCTGCCTCTGGCTGAGAAGGGGCCTCAATTTTCAAAGGAGGAGGAGGTACAACCTTAGATGCTTCTTCAAGTTTGGTTCTGAGCTCTTCTAATTCACCCTCCATTTTCTTGATTAGCATGAGCTTTATGATGAAGGGTTCTCCCCTTAATACCACAAACACATAACAGAAATAGAGAAACAACAACAATATGCAAGAACAGAAAATTGGCTTCTTATTATCTCCACAAATGTGGAATTACAAACTTTCAGAATTACAATATGCAAAGCCACATGGGCATTCCCTTACAATATTCTGTAGGACAAAGCCTTGAACTATTACCCAGATCTACTACCCATAACTATTCTGAACTACCTAAGACAATAATACAACCTTCCTTATATAGGCAATTTTCCACCGCCTGGGAAGGTTCCAGAATTTTAGCCAATAAGGCCGACCAAACTTAGAATTATTTTATTTTACATTTTATTACATCATAGTCAGCTCAAGATAACCTTTGAAACCCGAACAGAAATTTTAAAGAAAATTATTTTTCGCCATTTCAGGTGGCCCAACTTCCGAAGACCATAAGTCATCACCAGTTGACCCGATCGGCTATTATAACCCCATTTCAGAAACGCCACGAAGTTCTCTACAGGCTTGACCCACGCAAGCGCCCATCACCCAAATTTTCAACCTCATCCAAGGCCTCTAAAGCCTTCAAAACTGAGTTCAAAGTTTCTGTACCCTGCTGCCAATACCGAAAATCTTCAATATCTTCCAATATACACTTGATCTAGCAATGAAATTTTACTGGCAGACTTATATGACCAAAATGAACCTCCAAGAAAGAAATCAGATCATTCTGAGCACATACGAAAAATTACCAAAAATAGTAACTTTCCATAAATAGCAGCTCTGCACAAAATAGCCCTTATTGAATATAAAAATAGAAATTTTTTTTTTGGGTGATGCAAGATTGCTCTTACACCCAGGATGCTCCTGCATCAGACACCCAGGGTAATTTGAGAAGTGACCCTGTCATGACTCAGGTGTGCAGAGGAAAACCAAGACGGTTAACCTCCTCCTTTGTTAGCCATGATGAATCTTCTACAGATCGTCCTTTCCATTTGACCAAATACTCTTCATATGTCCTATTCCTTGTGCTTCTACCAACACGACTGTCCAGTATGTCTTCGATCTCCTTAGTGTCTGAACTAGTTGCTGGAATACTCCACTGTGCTGTTGCAACCTCATCCTCAACACCTCCTTCGTGATACTCTGTCAAATCTGAAATGTTAAACACTGGTGAAATATTTAGCTCACTAGGCAATTCTACCTCATATGCATTTCCTGAATCATGCTTCTTCAGTATCTTACATGGTCCAAACTTCTTCATTTTCAACTTGTTATATGTACCAACCGGAAACTGCTCCTTCCGCAAATGAACCATGACTTCATCGCCAACCTGAAATTCCTTATGCCTCCTTTTCTCATCTGCCTTAGCCTTATACTGCGCATTCATCTTGTTAATATGTTTCCTCACCTCCTCATGGATGTTCTTCAAGTGTTCTACAAAATCTTCAGCTTCAGCACTACTTATTTCTCCTTTATCTATCTTTCTCAATTCAGATGCATTTCTTGGACTACTTCCATATATAATCTGGAATGGTGATTTACCAGTGCTCCTGTTGACAGAATTATTGTATGCAAATTCTGGCTGTGGTAAAATCAAATCCCATCCTGTTGGCTTATCCCCAACCAAACATCTCAGCAGATTTCCCAAACTCCTATTCACCACCTCTGTCTATCCATCAGTCTGTGGGTGATGTGATGAACTGAACTTCAAATCTGTCTTCAACTTCTTCCACAATGTTCACCAGAAATATCCAACAAACTTAGTGTCCCGATCTGAAACTATGGTCTTTGGCAAACCATGAAGTCTCACTACTTCTCTGAAAAACAATTCTGCTACATGAACAACATCATTAGTCTTCTTGCAGGAAATGAAATGTGCCATCTTCAAAAATCTGTCAACTACTACAAAAATTGAATCATGTCCCCGCTGTGTCCTCGGTAAACCAAGAACAAAGTCCATACTGATATCCTCCCAAGGCTTCTCTGGTATAGGCAATGGCTGGTACAACCCTGTATTCTGCTTCACTCCTTTCGCCATTTGACATACTCTGCAACTCTGTACAAATTTCTTCACATCTTGCTGCAACTGTGGCCAATAATAATTCTCACTAACCAAACCAAGGGTTTTATCATGACCAAAATGTCCAGCCAATCCTCCGCTATGCTTCTCCTTCATGAGATTCTCCCTCATAGAACTTCATGGAATGCACAACTGACTCCCTCTGAATAGCATATCATCCTGGATGATGAAATCCAATCATTTCGTCCCGTCTAGAGTAACAGGTTATGTACAAGCTTTCCAAGCTTCACCAAAATCAAGATCCTCTGGATACAAATTCTTGAGTTCCTTGAATCCAACCACTTCAATCTGCATTTCTGTCAGCAATAGTTGCCTTCTGCTAAGAGCATCTGCAACCCTATTAGACTTTCCACTCCTGTGTTTCAAAACAAATGTATAACTCTGCAAAAACTCAACCCATTTCAAATGCCTTTGATTCAATTTTCCTTGACTATTCAAATATTGCAAAGCTTGATGATCAGTATACAAAACAAACTCCTTAGGAAGCAGATAATGTCTCCACTTCTTTAATGCCTGAACTATAGCATAAAATTCCTGATCATAAACAGAATATTTCCTCTTGGTGTCATTTAACTTCTCACTGAAATAAGCAACAGGTTTACCTTCTTGGCTCATAACAGCTCATTTTGCAGTACCACTAGCATCACAATCTACTTGAAACACCTTGTTAAAATCTGGAAGTGCTAGAACAGGTTGTTCTGTAACTTTTCATTTCAACAATTGAAAACTCTTTTCTGCCCCATTAGTCCACTTAAACTCTTTTCTATCCCCTCTCATTGTTTCATTCAAGGGTCCACAAATACTGCTAAAATTTCTGATAAACTTTCTATAAAAGCTAGCTAGACCATGAAAAGATCTTACCTCAGTAGCACTCCTTGGTGTAGGCCATTCAAGGATAGCATGTACCTTCTCTGGGTCCATTTTTAGACCTTCTCCTGAAACTACAAACCCCAAATACTCCAACTCTTTCTTCACAAAACTGCACTTCTTCAAATTAATCAGCAATTTTTCTTCTCTCAACTTCTCAAATACCATACAAATATGCATCATATTCTCATCCAATGTCTTACTAAAGATCAAAATATCATCTAGGTAAACAATGACAAACTTACCCAGAAATTCTTTCAGAACCTCGTTCATGAGCCGCATGAAAGTGCTCAGTGCATTGGTTAGCCCAAAAGGCATGACTAACCACTCATACAGTCCTTCCTTTGTCTTGAAGGCAGTCTTCCATTCATCTCCTTCTTTGATCAGAATCTGATGATATCCACTCTTCAGATCTATCTTTGAGAAATACACAGCTCCACTCAAACAGTCCATAATATCATCCATTCGTGGCAATGGAAACCTGTACTTGATTGTGATCTTGTTTATTGCCCTAGAATCCGTACACATCCTCCATTCTCCATTCTTCTTTGGTGCTAATACCATTGGTACAGCACAAGGACTCAGACTCTCATGGATCAATCCTTTCTGTAACAGTTCATGTACTTGTCTGTTCAACTCCTCACTTTCTGCAGGTGTCATTCTGTGTGCTGCCTTATTCGAAAAACTCACTCCTGGGATCAAGTCCATCTGATGACTGATCTTTCTGACTGGTGGTAATCCATCAGGCACGTTATCGAATACAATATCCTAAAACTCATTCAACAAATCTACAACTTCTACAGGAACATCTTCTACTTCCTATTTACTAGCTTTTGGAATTAAAGCAAAACATACATACTCATGCCTCATACCATCTAGGAAATTTCTTCCATCAACAAAAGTTATCCTTGCATTACCACATACCTTTTCTTCGGTCTCCTTCAATGGCTTTAGCTTATGCCGCACTCCATCCTTTGTTAGGGAATAGGTATTCGCACGGCCATCGTGTACAGCACATCTGTCAAACTGCCATGGTCTACCCAACAACATATGACATGCATCCATAGATATGATATCACACAATACCTCATCTTGGTATCCGCCAATCTTGAACTTCACCGGACATTGTTTATTGACCATGACCCTGTGGTCATCCTGTACCCAGGCAATCCGATATGGATGTGGGTGTTTCTGTCTCTTGAGCTTCAACTTTGTCACCATCTCTTCTGACACCAAATTGTCAGTGCTTCCACTATCAATAATCACATCACAACATTTACCTTCACACTTGCACCTGGTGCGAAACAGGCTCCTCCTTTGCTCAGGTTCATTCTCACCACTCAACAGGACTCTTCTATTAATCAACGTTTCTCCTCTTTCAGCATCTTCAGAATTTGATGATCTGGCATCTTCATCTACATGTGCAACTCTGGTCTGGCCTTCATTTCTCCTATCTGTTCTACCTTGGCGCTGAGGACAATCAAATGCCCTATGACCTTCTTCTCCACAGTGAAAACATGTTCCATAGAAGCCACCTCTTCTAGATCCTTGTCCTCTTCCTCTTCCTCTCTGATCTCTATTATTCTGATCTTGGAAGCGATTGGAATTATTTCCTCGCTGATTCTGACTGCTACTGGCCTCATCCTTCTTTTTCGAATCTTCATTTTGACCACCACCAGATCGTCCACCGTGACCTCTTCCATTTTGTCTGCTCTCAAACTTCTTGTTCATCTTTTCCTCTACTTTTAGAGAAAACTGGTATGCCTCTTCAATACTGTTCATTTGAACCAGATTCCGCTCCTCCTGGATGCTTGGCCTTAACCCATTAAGGTATCGAGCAACTTTCTCCTTATCAGCTTTTGCATGGCCTATTCTGATGAGAAGTCGATAGAACTCCTCTGTATACTCCTGAACAGATCTTCCTGCTTGCTTCAAACTCTACATTTTCTTTAGTAGGTCAAGCTCATAATCAACAGGAATGAACTGTCACTTCAATTTATCCACCATCCGATCCCATCTTGTGATTTTATCTTTCCCTCTTCTATTTCGCTCCAATTGAATTTCTTGCCACCAGATCTTCGCATGACCTTTCAATCTGGCCTTCGCAAATTTGACCCTATCAGGATCTTCAACATCTTCATACTCAAAATATTCCTCACATTCATTGATCCAGTCGATCAATTCCTCTGGGTTACAATTTCCAGAAAATGTAGGAACCTCAATCTTAGGTCTTTTCCCAATCTTGGAAATCGCCCGAAAAAGTCTTTCTTCCTCCTGGTTCACAATTTCAACTTCTCCTTCTTGATATTCTTCTTCGGCTTCATCCTCACTTTCGTCTCTGACATTAAGATTCATTCCTCTACGAATCTCTTCTTGCAATGCTCGCACTTGTCTCTGCAACTCTCTAACCTCAAGTGTCACAACACCAGGTCTTCCGCCACCTCTTCGTGGAGGCATTTTCACGATGCGCACTGAAACCCTAACCACGATCCTGGTGCAAACTGCCTCACAGTCAGCAATCTGTTTACACACTCAAGAACCCCTGCTCTGATACCACTTGATGAAGGGTGCTCCCCTTAATACCACAAACACATAACAGAAATAGAGAAACAACAACAATATGCAAGAACAGAAAATTGGCTTCTTATTATCTCCACAAATGTGGAATTACAAACTTTCAGAATTACAATATGCAAAGCCACATGGGCATTCCCTTACAATATTTTGTAGGACAAAGCCTCGAACTATTACCCAGATCTACTACCCAGAACTATTCTGAACTACCTAAGACAATAATACAGCCTTCCTTATATAGGCAATTTTCCACCGCCTGGGAAGGTTCCAGAATTTTAGCCAATAAGGCCGACCAAACATAGAATTATTTTATTTTACATTTTATTACATCATAGTCGGCTCAAGATAACCTTTGAAACCCGAACAGAAATTTTGAAGAAAATTATTTTTCGCCATTTCAGGTGGCCCAACTTCCGAAGACCATAAGTCATCACCAGTTGACCCGATCGGCTATTATAACCCCATTTCAGAAATGCCACGAAGTGCTCTACAGGCTTCACCCACACAAGCACCCATCACCCAAATTTTCGACCTCATCTGGGGCCTCTAAAGTCTTCAAAACTGAGTTCAAAGTTTCTGTACCCTGCTGCCAATACCAAAAATCTTCAATATCTTCCAATATACACTTGATCTGGCAATGAAACTTTACTGGCAGACTTATATGACCAAAATAAACCTCCAAGAAAGAAATCAGATCATTCTGAGCACATAAAAAAATTACCAAAAATAGTAACTTTCCATAAATAGCAGCTTTGCACAAAATAGCCCTTATTGAATATAAAAATAGAAATTTTTTTTTTGGGTGATGCAAGATTGCTCTTACACCCAGGATGCTCCTGCATCACTTTAAATCTCTACCCTTGGCAACCTTCATTGAATTTTCAAATAATTTGTCGTACCTCTCAGATAATTGGATGGTTCTTGCCTCATTAAGGTGTGCCAAGTCTGTTACTAACTTTGACACCTCAAGATCAGTGGTGTTTTGTACAGTCCAAACAATTTTATTTCCTTCCATCTTATCTTCAATGCTCACCAAAGATGGCTTCTGAGTTCTAGGAACCAAAGACCATAAAGAAACAGCTTGTGACTTAGGGTCATAACCACTCCCTCTTCTCATTTCATCTATCTGCACCTCATAAGATAGACTACCCTCTGCCTGCTTTCTAATTTGATCAATGATGAAATCAGAGGTCAAATCCCATCCTAGAGTTAGAAGCATACCACTTGATCTAACCATTTCTCTTGCCTCCTCCACAGTTATCTTTTCAAGACTAGGGTCATATGAAGTTAGAGCCCTCATAGTCTCCTCACTTGGTTGCATACCCTTAGGCAGGGTCCTTGCTACTTCATTTTGTTTCCTCCAAATGAGGAAATCCCTAAATTCTTTACTTTCAATGAACTGGTCATCACTGAGAAACTCCTCCTGATAGATTTCTCTTTCATCTTTACCCAACAACAAGGGTAAATCCACTTCTTCTTTTGAGACAACCTTTTTTCCATTCCTGATGGCTTTTCTTAACTAATGATGGTAAGCTCTATTACCAGGCACAAGAGCATAAGCTCTATCAAATACCTTTTTCTATTTTTTCATCTTAGAAGGTTCACCTACTTCAAGCCTCTATTTTTTCAATGGCATCTCTGAAGTGTCCCCTCCTTCCTATGGGTCTTGTGTCAAATCAATAATTGGTGAGTTCCCACCCTAAGGTGGACTTTCACCCTCTTGTGATTCATCAGTGAACTCTTCAGGCTCAAAAGTGGAATAATCTCTTGGTACATCCAACTTGTCCTCAAGCAACCCCTCCAACTGGTTAGACAAGGTGCCATGCATTTATATCATCTTATCCATTCTTTGCAGATATGGGAGCTTAGGGAAATAACCACCAAAAGGAATCTCAGCCTTCTTCAATCTAACCTCTATGTCAAGAAAATCAAAATACTTGCTCCACCTTCACTGGGCTTCATCTTGATCCAACATGTTTCTTATCACATCCTCCTCATCCAGGCCCTCATGATCTTTGATTATCCCAATGTTAGGGATCAATGTCATCTTGGAAATCTTGATAAAACCCTCAAAATCAACATACCGATAGGTACCTGTAGTCATCTTGAAGTGATTGAGCCAACTACTGACCTAGTCTAGTGCTCTCTTTCCAATCAAGAAACTGCCAATTCTAAATTGCCTCGGTGTGAAGGTACCCTTCCTATGAGATGCCAAGTGCTCTCTCTCTATCCATATCAATTGCCATATGAATTCCATCATAGAAACCCTAGGAGGAACAAATTTAGGAAGCAGGTGTGGGGGCTGGGGGCAACCATAGACTCTGAGAACTATGAAGTTGGCCCCTAAGTAGAAATCTCCCCAATTATGGTTTCCTGGCCATTTATGTTCATATTGCATTGGCCTTAACACTTCAGGACCTTAGTTGGCATCCTTACAACATTTGTTCCCAAAATCTCAAGGATTGGATGGACAAAATAATTATGGAAAATAGAAAAGTTACACTCATTTGATGTGTAATTCCATGCCCTTAACCAATATTGCACTGGATTAGGATTTCCCTAAAAAATAGTCCTCAATTTTAACATTCTTGCATCAAGATGATTAACATGTTAGTATAAAATTAAATGCATAAGGAGGGAGTAATGCATGAATCTAATAGGTCTCTTACTCTCCTTAACATACATCAACCCCTCATGCATCCTATCAATTACATACTGGATGTAATCATAGTCAGTGTTGGTGTGGGAATTCTGAATATCTAGGATTATCATCAAAAGTTCAGCGGACATTTTTTCTTCATCCCCATCTATCCCCAGAATCCTACACAACCCATGACACAAGAATTTCATGTAATGATTGAGGGATGAAAATTTATAAGGGGCATTCATACTTGTTGGGAGGGGGGCTATGTATTTACCCTGCTTGGGCATATGCTTAACTATCTGGCTTTTCACTGTCCCAATATTACTCGCTTATTTCAGCCTTTCCTTCTTTAAATCAATTTCAATGGAAGAAGAGGCAAAGAAATCAAATGCCTTCATGAATGACCCCCTATTCAAGTTAAGAAAAATAGACTGGTCCACACACCTAATGGTTCTAGAGATAGGGTCATACAGCCTAGCTAGCTCAATAATCAAATCAACATCTAAGAACACATCAAGCATAATTCACTTCACCATCCCTAAAGCCCAAGCATTACAAATAGGAATTGATTTATACCTATTATTGTAAAAGTATGAGAAGATGGTATAACCTGAACTCGAAGGAGAGATATGGTCTCTACATTTGTCCATGAGATCCTCAAACACTGTATCAATGGCCTTCTTGTTTTGATTAGAGCCGGGAAGCAACCTGAAAAACTTGTCTAAATCATTTCGATTTCCTTTATCCTCACCACTCTTCTCCTTCGCCACTCCATTGGATGATGTTACACGTGCCTCTGCATGAATCATCTTAACAGAGTAGAAATTTCACTGCACTGCAATCTATCTTACTTCTTGCTCACTGCTTCAATGCCAACAATCTCAATTGTCTTCAGAATAATTTTTAGCATAAAAAGCAATGAAGTCCTATCTATATACTTTGGGAATTGAATGCGTACAATTGATAAATCATCACAAATCTTGGCTAAGTCACTTTTGCATTCAATTCTACATATTATAAACCTTCAAATCATAGCTAGTCATGGCATGGATATTGAAAGGATGATTTAAAAAATAAAAAATAAAGCGCAAGAGCAATGATCATGGCTTTTGGCATTAAAACCCTTAATTACTGATGAAAACCCTCATTAAAACTTGATTGGATGACATTTTACCTTTTTCCAGCTTGGCAGAGTTCTTTTTCCACATTGCAACGACTCATTACATTTATCGGTATGAAAACTTAACCAGACCTAGTTCAAAGATCCAGCAAACAAAGGATCTCATGATCTCTGAAAGAAATGTTAATCCTAGGTTAAGTTCAAAGATCCAATGACAAGAATATTCATGAGATCTCAGAGTGATCTCTTAACTCATGACTTTACTTGGAGATTCAACAGCCACCATTGATCCTAGAGATGATCAACAATCCTCAGATTTACTTTACAAACCTATCATGACCCCGTTGTCGTCAGAGATTTGGCGACTGAAGACAATCTCATGTTCTTAAAACACTCCGATCAACCATGGTTAAACTTAGAGAAAAAGCAACCAAAGACTTCACCAATTATCATAACCTTTTCCTTAACTCAGCAAGTATCTAGAGATCAAGCGAACAAATCCTTTTACAAACCTGTGAAACATAACACCTTGACCATAGTCATATCTGGAGAATCAACAAACAACTAAATCTCTTAATCTTGGAAAGCAACACTTAACTCACATTCCATCTCTTGATTCAGTGAACAAGTCTCTCTCGCATTCTCAAAAAGAAATGCTTAACCATGGTCAGACTCTGAGATTGAGTGAATAACCCACATCGCCCATTCGCTGAATATTTCCCGCACCTTAGGTTATATCTTGACATTACACACTGACCATAGATCTTAGAAATAATCAGCGGCTATCGCTGAGTCTCCCAATCCACTAGACCATTACTTTTTAATTACGAGACTCAGCGACCATTGCATTTGCTTAATCTCCCAATATTTGAAATGTTAAAATTTTCATTCCAAGAATGCGCAACTGAAGAAGATACAACTTAACTTTACTTTGTTTGCTAGGTCGCTGAAAGATTTGGGACTTCACTAACTGATTCTGAGATCCTGCAAACACTTTACTCGCTTAGTCACCAAATAATTTAGAGCTTTGCCAATTTTTCCTAAGATCAAGCGGCTGGAGTAGACTTTATCCTTTGCAAAAATACATCACCAAAGCTGCCAAACTTAGTGGATATGAAAATAAGACTCAATCGCCAGATCGCCAAATGACTTAATGTAGGGCCCGTTCTTTGTGAGATTAAAACTTGACCATTGATTGCAAAGATGATCCATGTTACTCGCTGAATCGCTTGAAGATCTTAAACTTAGTTGCTAGATTTAGAGAATAGGAGATAACTACCATACCAAGTCTCTGAATGTTTCAAAGAAACTACCAAGAATCGAGCAAATAAGAGACCACACAGTCACTGAATCACTCAATGTTAAGACTAATCGAGACATAAAATGGGAGATTCGGTGAACAAAGAAAAGATAACAAAGGATTCACCACTATCGCTAATTCACTAAAAGACTTGAAGACAAGGAAGAACATTGCACGAATCAGTGAAGACAAGGAAAAATGATCACGTGCAAATTGGAAGACTTAAGTGACCCGAAAAGTAACGTGTTAATAGAAGAAACCAAGGTACACTAAAAACTAACCAATGAATCAACCATTTTAGGCAAGAGTTTTAACACAAATATGACAAATTTTGAGGAGTTCTAAAACCCTAAACCAAACGAAGACACAAGCAAGGAAATTTAGGCAAGACTTGGAGCAAAAACCTCAGAAAACCTAAAATATACCCAGCATGTTCTATGCTCCAATATGTAGGTAGGGTAATGACAAAGAGATATGATAAGGATGAGGAAAATGATTGAATAGGCTAAATGAAAGGCTGGAAAATAGGTGTTAGATAATGGAGGGAATGTAAGAAGACTTGATTTTTAGTAGATGGAAATGGATGCAAGAAAAACATTGGCACACACCTAGAGGGGTGATAGAGGGATGGAGAAAAGGGATATGATACATTTGATGGAGGAATGGATGTAAATTTTGGGACATAGTGACCCAAAATAGATTTGGAAGATGGAAGGATTTTAGATGTAGGGATAACAATTTTGGATTCCACCTTTGATTTCTCTTGAGGACTTTGTGCTTGAAGAAGCTTCTTGGGAGTCCACATGCATTTTGATTTTTTATTTTCTTATGGATCCTCAGAATACATTTCTTACAAAATGTTGCAAGTCAAATAATTTCTATTTTATTTTTGCGCAACAATTTTTGTCTTTGCCAAAGTTCAAGTTGTAAATTGAATCTTGAACTTTGAGCTTGAACCTATCGGTTCAAGGTTCAAAGTTCAAAACACATTCTTCCCAAGAGTGTCATGTAAAAGCATCATCACAGAAACTCAAGCTATTTGGTCATGGTCATGTGTTCCTTTGTAGTCAGTAAATTTAATTTTGAACTTTGAACCCCCCCTTTCATTGTTCAAAGTTCATATTTCAATATGCACTTTAATAACTTTGTATTGAAAACCTCCACGTCAAGACCTTAGTGTCACAGTTCATGGAATTACAAGCTTATCATAAGTGTCCTAGGGGTCCACCATAGTTGTTAAGTGTGTGCATAAATTAAAGCATCGTGAATCTTGTACTTTGAAATCAATGCTTATAGTTCAAGGATAAGATTTTGAGATGTAATAATACTGAAATAAAGAAGTCACGAGTCAAATCCTTGCATACTAATATTGAAATGATTGATGGGACCAGAAGAATGATGCCAACTTAGCTTAAGTGATCTCCTTACCGAAATGAAGCATGCGTAACAGGTTGTTAGCAGTTATTGCGGTGGAAAAATTTATTGCATGGTAGTCCTCTTGAATTGATGGGAATCGAAGAGAAGTGCGTATATTTATTTTCCCTCCTCTTTTGTCTCTTCATTCTGTCTTGTTTATCTTCTAGAGGCATCTTGGAGCAGCGAGGTAAAATTGTCAAGAGGCAAAAAAGTGGTGAGTTTTACAGCAACCTTGGCCCTGTGTTTCCTTTAGCTTCTTCATTTTTAAAAAGCAAAGAGATGGGTTTTCTTTTTGCATTCGTCCAAGTGCTCATAGGAGTTTTAAAGATTTTATTTCATCATGTTTTCCCCCAAAGTAAAATTTGTAAAGGAGAATAAATTTTATCCTATTAGTAGCTGTCTACCTGAAATGAGAGACACAATGATAGTAGATGATGATATTAGGGAGATTGTGCAAAGATTGAGGAAGACAGAAGGTGAGGCGATAGACACAAGAATTGTTGGCAGTGGTTTGTTGGAAGCAGTCAGTTTTTTGGAGGTTTTTTCATGCCCTGAACTGGTAATGGAGTGTCACAACCGGTATAATAATTCTGAGAGATGTATTAATACTGGAAGTGGTGAGGTTCTGGTGACTATAAATAGAGAGGTGATAATGGCCACGCTGAGGAATTCATCAGTAGAAGTCTATGGGGATTGGAGTATTGAAAAAGCCCTAGTTGATTTTGACCAAAACAAGAGGGAATATAGAAACAATATAGCTAGAGATTGGCTGTTACACCCTAAAAAAGGAGGATCTCATTTACCCAGACCCCTCAGGAAAGATCATTTATTCAAAGAGGTAAAAGATATTACAGTGATGTTGAATAGAGTAAAAGGGAACCCCATAGATACCAATTGGGAAAATTGGATGTGCATTTTTGTGCAGGCCATTTTAGACGTGGGTGATGCTATTGATTGTGCTAAAATTATAGCAGACTAGTTGCATGAAAGTTTATCTCAGCCAACCTTGATTTCAAATTTCTATATGTCTTCATATCTCTTTTATGTCCTTGCTATCTGTAGAATTTGGTATGGTTTACCACATGAAAAATGGAATAGTAGCATGACTATTTATGAATATCATCCCTTGTTGAAGAAAAGAAGAAATCCTACATATTTCAAAAAGGTACAAGATACTTTTATGTCTAAAATGGTCTTTGAGTTAAGAGGAAAATCTAGTTGCAAGATGTTTGAAGAAGCCATGGAGGTTGTTAAGATTTATGGCAGCTTTTATATACAGTTCCCTACTTTTAGTTATTTGAGAGTGGGAGGTTTCAGTGATGCACCTCTAAAACTACCCAGATACTATTTAGATAAGTATATCTTACTGAAAGTAGGGAGATAGTTGCTAATGGTGGAAAAGAAGTATAGGGTTAAAAGAGGTATTGGTGCTTTCTTCCCATTAGAATTTGGGCATTACTATTTTAGGTTAATGCATGATTTTTCCTTCTTGATAAATGAATTGAAAGATATGAATCTTAAACCATACCAAGCTAGGAACTATCATGACAGCAAGGGTTTTGTGGAGAATCATTTCAGAGTTGATGCTATGTTCCTACATGAACATGACTTGGAAGATTTTTGGGAGGATTGAACAAATGAAGTAGAAGTTACAAGGAGACAACACTCCAGGTTTTCTCTAGGGAAAATTATTTCTTTAAAACTTCCTTTCAACATTAAAAACATAAAGGATGATGATGAAAGTGTATTAGAATCAGAATGCATGCGATCAAGTGAAGAAATAGTTACTAAAAATGTTGATTGGACTGAAGGGGAGGAGGAAGACATAAGGTCCTTAACCAAATAGTTTTTCAAAAGGATAGAAAAATGGCTCAAATCTCAACAAAAGAAGAATCAAGTAGCTCCTGCATTGAAAACCAGAAGAAGTCTGAGAGTTCCAAAAATTGAACCTTCCCCTGTTTCAACTAACAAAATTGAATCGTTGTTGTCTGTAGGTAACACAGATTCTCTAGAAGCCCCTAATATTGAAGATTCATAATTAGTTTTTGATGGTACGGTAAAGGTTACTAGATGGAGAGGAAAAAGAAATGAGAAAGTGGATCTGACTTTCTGCATTGTTCTTGATTCAAACATAGAGGAAACTAGTGTAAAGAAATTCAAGAGACTGAAAAGAAGCAAAGCTCCAACCATGGATTCAGTATCAACAGGAATTAGTGGGAACCTAGGTCAATAGGACCTAATTAATCCAAACAACCCATGCACTAACATCTCTTTACAGAGTGCGAGCCCAAGGACTCTGAACTGGCTGGACTTATCTATGAGCAAGAAGAGGAACATTGTTCCTACTTCAATTCCTGTTGGAGACTTAGTCAGTAAGTATCTCAGAAAGTCTTTAAGGTCAAAGAAGCTGAAGACAGAATCTATGGTAGATGTAGACCCAAATATAGGTCATCGGGTTACTAAGATATTCAAGCCTAATTCTGATAAGGCTAGTGCCGAGGTCACTGAAAAGGACTTTATTGTGGAGAAAATAGACCTAGGGTTAGCTTCCAAGACAGCTGACTTGAAGATTTTTAATTATGCCAACAAAAAGATTAATCATAGAGTACTAAAAGATGTAGAAGATAAGGAAAAATTGAAGTAGACTCTATGTGAAATGGCCAATTACATTCAACAGTTGCAGAACCCTGTTCCTCAGCCTCTAGAAATGGTCCCTCTGAATTTGGATGTCAAGTCTCTAAATAATTAGAAATTTCTTGATCAAGTTAATAAAGAGAGGTCCCTATCTAATGCATTTTACAGTTGGATGGGAGAAGTTGGTGAAAAGATCACCTGTTTTGCAAAATCTTATGAAGATATAACCAAGAGGTCTTCTCTCAGGTAGCTACCATTGAAGTTGATATGAAACTCTAGGAAGTGAAGAGAGATGGTTTAGAAATAGAAATAACAAATCTGGATGAGGATTTTGTCTATGGTATAGACAAGTTTTTGACTAAGAAAGTAATACCTAACGTTGATGTCAATCTATTATTTGTTGCTAAAGTTAATGACGAGTGGTGGTGTTCACTTTTTGATCAAGGTATTGAGGAGTCTGATTAGATTCTAAAGGTGCTAGCTTGTGTTGAAGAAGTACTCAGCAATCATGTCGATTGCCTCTATAATCTGGCTAAGAATGAAATTAAGGTTGGAATTGATGTAGCAAAGATGAGGGAATCCTTCACAGAAAAGGTTCAGGGGTTGAAAGATGCTAAAGAAATGGTGGCTCATGATTTCTTAGTTATAGCCCAGGTGCAATCACTAACAATTCTTGGTGATGAACAAATAAAGACTCTGGAGACCAAGCTGGAATAATTGCAAAACTATAAATGTATATGGGAACAAAGGATCAATTTGGTTTCTTCACCGAACCAAGTCATGCTTGAGAAATTCACAGCGGCCTTTGAGGAGTGGAGTTCCACATGCAAAGCAACTAATGCTACCACCAATGCAGATGCCGAGAAAAGATAATCAACCAATTAGTCTCTGATAGGGTAGTTCCAAGTGGTTGAGGATTTTAGTTTTATTTTCTTGAAATAGACTTTTAGTTACAAAATTGATCGAGCCCTACATGGCTATATATTAAATTTTGAGTGACCTTGAAAGGGTTGGTTCTTTGGTTATAGAAACTTAGTTATTTTGATATTTACTACAAGTACTTTTGATGAATGGTTTTATTTTGGATTGTAACATATAATATAGTATCAGTTGATTTATAAAAGATAATAGTATCTTTCTCAGATCAGTTGGTCTGATTATTACATATCTCTTGACTTCAGTTGGAATTAAATGCATGTTGCTATAATCTGTGTATAGGTTCTTGTTATTACCAACCGATTACTGAGAGGGGGGGGGGTGAATTAGTAAGAACTATTTTCCTTATGTTCTTTCTAATTTTAAGTACTTCTTGTAATCTAAGTAAAGCATAAAGTAGACATTCACAACTGTAAAAGTACACAGATCAACACAAGTTTTATATGTGGAAACCCTCAGTTAAGAGGAAAAAACCACGGTGAGATAGAACTCACAACTTCAGTACTGCAGAATAAAGGTGCCCTATTAGGAGCTTACAAAGCACTGGTTAAGGGATTTTACAAAAGATCTGTTAAGATCTGAACCTTGTTAGGAGCCGCTTGGTTACAAGACTTTGAACACCACAAGGGATGTTACCCTATTAGGGGATTTTTACAATGAATCGATTAGGTCCACCCTAATGAAGGGATTTCAATTTTCTTTCACTACTGATAAAAGCACTGATCTGCTATGACACTAAATGTCTGATTAGATCATACCTCTTTCCCAGTTTTCCTAGCTGTTGATCTATGCTACCTCTGTGTTAGTAGCTCTTCTCTTAGAAGATGTCTCTCCTCTGCTCTGTGCAATTCACCAATAATCAACAACTTTCTTGTGTCCTATGACCTATATTTATACAAGAGTTCATCGTTATGAAACCCTTAACTCATAGAACCACCAGGATATAAACTCAACAAGAAAATCATGCAACTAGTAGTTAAGCTTTGCATTCTGATCTAGATTTTACCTTGCAAAACATCCATTGAAATAAAGCTAACTCCTCTTAAAAAGATAACTCCACTTCTATATGGTGGATGTCCTGTATAATCCGGTTTTAACTCAAACTGATCTACAAAATCTAGATCAGATCTTACTTGCAGTTCGACTGGTATGTTGAATGGTATACCCTTATATACAACATAAGATCGGTTCTACTTTAATTAGTTCATTCTACCGGTGTATTGTCAACCGGTGTTGTGAACTTGGATCGGTTTACCAGTGTATACACTCGATTCGTTGACTATCAGCGTCTTCTAAGTATTCGGAGTGACCGGTGACCTTTTACCAGTGTATGGTGTTTTGTGAATAGACACTAATGACAATCTAAAATGCTAACAATCTTCCCCTTTGTCATTGGTGGAAAAACTATACACAAAATCATAAAACATACTTACTTACTTGACAATCTATAGAACACTTCCCTTGTCTGAGGGCTCTGGTGATTGTGCTGCTTCTTTTTTTCTTTACCTCTGTCGGTAACTTTACATTTGTTTGCTCTCTTTACCTCTATTTGCCCTCTTTACCTCTGTCTTCTCTTCTTCCCCTTTTTGCCTCCATAGGACAAAGGATGTGACATCCCTTCAGATTTGAAGTTGTGTAAAGATGTCTTTGTATATTAATTTGGTAGTTTGAAGGAATGGCACCCATTGACCGGTTACATATTCTATATTATTTTGGGCAGCTTTTAGAGAAACAATGATGTTCTCCATATCTTCCATAGTTTTGTAAGTGGGTTCATTGATCAGAGCTTCTATGGAGTTCTCAGTTTGATTCATAATGTCAAAAGTTGGTGCCAGAAACATTTGAAATCCAATAATGTCTTGGATCCTCTTATTATTTTCTTCAACAAATTTTCTCAATGTAAGAGTTAAACTTGTCATTTCTCTGCTGAAAGAAGTTGCAGTTTTGTTCTTTATATCAAACTGAGAGGACAGGGTTCTGATCTCCTCTGAGGCCTTCTTAGATTTATTTGATAAATCTTGCAAAAACACATCAAAGTTTTGATGTCCTTCTCATCAAATTTCCCGCCTCTTGAAGTTACTGTTGCAGCATTTTTAGGTGGGTTGATACATTTACCTTGATATCTGCAAACTATTTGTGCAGTATCTCCACTCTTTTCTTCTCATAGCGGTCGATTGCCACTATTTCTGGGTTTGTTAGATCCTCACCTATTGCCTATGCCAGAACTTCAAGCTGGTTGATGACCAGTTCATCTTCATCAACATTAGCATGTGGAATCAAGTTGCACAATATGTTTTTGATAGTGATTAGGGCCATGTCCTACTTCTCTTGGTCAGTTCCTTGAGATGTCTAGTTGACATCTTGTTGATGTCTACCAATGAATCGATGGCCTTACTCCTTTTAACTTCCTTCTCTTAAGAAAAAGACAACTTCCTCTTTGATGAGGAGCTTGGTATGTCAACTTGTACCTTTTACCTTTTCTCTTTCTCCAGTTGAGCTTTCTTAGTGTGCATTGGTATTTCTTCCTCTTGTCCCTTAAGCCTGACCTCTCCTAGTTGAACCTCTGCGTCTGGTAGAACTTGTCCTACAGGTGGTTCTTCCTCAGTCTGAGCTTCTTGTTCCAGTTGCTTATTGACTATAGCATCCTATTGTTGTTCTTTCTGTAGGATTTCTTCTTGTTGCTCCTTCTCAACAGTATGAAGTTCTCCTAAGGGTATCTCTCTGTCAATCCCTTTTTCAACTTCGGTGGCAAGCTCTTCAGCCAATGTGAGTCCGATTGGTGGTGCTTGCATTCATTCAGATTGATCATGAGGACCTAATTTATCCAATGCATTGAAGTCATATTTATGCCAGTAGTCCAGAGTCACTTTGTATACTTGATTCTCATAACCATTTAATATCTCTGTAGCTCTATATGTTATCTTTAGGTTCATGGATGCTTCTTCTAATAGAAGCTTTATTCTTTCTTCATTGAGTCTAGATCTAACCTTTAGCAATGTTTCCCTAGTGATTCTGGTGTTTGTGCCTAGACCGGTTCGTCATTTTGTTTGTAGCCTGTTATTTAGTTCCAGTGGGAACTTGGACCTATAGTCCCTTGGAGTTCTGTGATAATCCATAAATGTTTCCACTATTGCTACAATAATTGACTGTTTATCATCTTCTTCTAATACATTCAACCACTTTGCAACATTATCTACTATTTTGAAGTCCATTACTTCATCAACTATCTCATCAACTGTCATAGGTTTAGTTTTACCTTTACTTGGAGAGATGAGGATGGTTGGTTCTATGCTCTTGTCATCAGTGATGTCGATGACTGGTATTGAGGAGCACTTTTCTCTAACAGGTGCTTCTGCTCCTAGTATGCCTTTGCCTTTACCAATGTCAGGGAGTGGTTGAACTATGGCTCTTTGGCATTCTTCCTCAGCTTGATGTTGTGCCTGAAGAAATTTAGTCCACATAACTACTCCATCATCATGCACTTTCTTAGTTTCCCCAATAAGCATGAGACTAATCCTCCTTTTTGTCGAGAAGTTTTGTTGATGTAGTTCAGCTTGTTTTGTGGCCTCCTCCATAGTGAGGTGATTTTAAACCTCTAGAAGAGCTTGTATCCTTAGCTCCTTTTCTCTATCCATAGAAGCCTTCCACCGATCAATAATTTGTAGAAGATCTTCAGGCAGGGTTGTGTGAAGTGCATTAGGATGTAGATTGAATTTATGAAGGTAGAATACAATCGCTTCTTCAATTTTTCTTTTGTCTTCATCATTGGCCAGTTGATATCTTCCTCTAATAGAACCCATACCACTAGACTCTTTTAGTTCTGCCACAAGTTCATCACTTGTGAGCTTTCTTCTCCTTGGTGGATCTTCCTTTACTGGTTTTCTTGAACCTTTCTTTCTTTTAATTAAAGGAACTATATATTCTAGATTTGTCTCCTCTTGTTCTATTGCCTAAGCACTGGATACTTGTTCCACTTTCTACTTTTGATCTTTGGGTTGCTTAGTGGTCGGTTTCTTCTTCAGTTTGGGGGTCCTCTTGTAGACATTCTTGATTGGTGTCCTCTTTGATAGATTTTGAACAATTTCAGTATACATGCCACACTTATTGGTGCTAAGATCTAGATTTGCATCATTTAGGGCATTAGCATATGCCTTAGCAATTTTCGTAGTGATCTCATATCCCAGCTTAGGAGCATATACATCTCTAGGTTCCACTAATTGAATGATGCAGTTGTCAGTGGTGACGAGAAAGCACACATCATCCTTATATAGGTCAACAATCGTTGATGACACTCTCTCTCTTTCATGCATTTGTAATTGAAATGCCTCAAAGTGTTCAGTCAGCACACCACTTAATCAGTTGCCCAGTTGATTAGCCATCTCACTTATCTATTGCATCACCGTTCTATTGGTTTTCCATACAACTTTTATGATTCCCAGAAAGAAGTTGGAGTAGTAAAAATAGAGACATGCCAGAAGGGTCCCGTATTTCATTGATTTCTTCCTTACAACTCCCAGATTCTTCATATTTTCAAATATTTGGCTTTGAAGCATTGCAAAAATTTGGTCTTGGGCATTATCGTGCATTATCTGGTATGCAGCGTGAATAGCTCTTCCTGGTATGTTGTTCAAATTGCTTGATTGATATACCTTATACCCAATTACTGCAGAAGTGAAGTGGACTCCATCATCCTCAATGTCTGTCACGATCATGAGTCGGCCATCAGGTCTTGATTTTTTCAGCTTATTGACGATGAAATTTGAGATGGTCCTTAAGGTTAGAGCTTCCCCTCAGTTGTTGTATCCAGTTACTCTGCTGAGATCATCTTTGGTGATTTTGTGACATGCACCTCAGGTGAGCCAAAAACCTAGTTTGTGAAGATGACTCAACACCAATCTAATTTGGTCTTCCTAGAAGATTGTTGGGTAGCATAATCCATTTATCAATTTGGATGATACGAGCTTGGCGTATTTGTCAGGAAGTTTTCCTTCTTCGCACAGTGGCAGGTACTCGCCTTGAATATATGTTTCACCCAATTCTTCATGTTTGGCGTGAATAAATGTCATGACATCTTCGGCTAAGAGGACTCCTTCTGGTACATAAGAGAGCACACCAATCATGTCATTCTCTCTATTCTGAACTGGAAAAATTTTGTATGCTGGCCTATCCACCTGATCTCCTTTCATCAATTTTACTGTAGTGGATGATGAGGTCATTCTTGCTAACTAGTTGCTTTGCAGAAAGTAGCTTAGATCGGTATTACACAGTAATTCTCAGTGATCAAAGCACGAGAATGTTACTTAGCACAAGAATTCATAAATCAAAAAGTAAGAAAATTAAGAACTTGTGATTAATTCTCCTTTCTTTTATAGGTTTAGGTTATAACGATAATTACCAAATGGTAACTATTCATTAAATGACTACAGTAAAAAATGCCTTACCTAACTTTTCTTTCCATTTTTCCTTACCAGTTGTCCAACTTTATCAGTTGGACAAACCTTGGTTTATTGCTTCTTCCTTGTCTAGTTCTCCTTGTAAACTAAGTGAGTCCATTTCTCACAAGTCTTACCGAGAACAGTGGAGGATCTACCGGTTCCCTCTAGGCCTTCACGGCTCAATTTGCAGAAGAGATATCACCATCAGTAGATGATGATTTTTCCTTTGTCTTCTCCTCAGTGGAACTCTTTGATTCCTTTTTGAACCAAATCTATCTGACTAATTTTTTAGTCTTCTCTTCCTTGTTGATCTTGTCAACAGGTTTTTCCAGTTCTTTCCTTTTGTTGAACGATCAGTTCCTGTAATCTTTTGCTAGGTGTCCAACATTGTCGCGGGGATAGCAGACTATCTCAATTGTCTTCCATGGGTTCACCCTTCTTGGATTGGGTGACTTTATCAAAGATTCATTATGGCTATTTTTTCCATAGTTTGCACAATTGGTTGTGCTTTGGTTCTTGTTTCTCTTGGTGAATACTGGTCTTGGAGACCTGAATGCCATGGTCTTTGATTTTCATTCTTTAGCCTTGTGTCCAAATTTGTTGCAGGCATAGCAGTATCCTTTGAAGCTTCCCCTACTTCCACTAAACGCCGATGTGGGGCTGGACCAACATTCATTGGTCTTGTGGCCATTTTTACAGCAGTTCTTGCAGTAGCTATTATTGGGCCTTACCGGTGCTTTTATGTAGTCATTTTCTTTATGACCTGGTTTCCAACAATGGTTGCAAGATATGTGAGAGGTCTTCTTGCTTTTATCTTCCAGCAACTTCTTCTTTGCTTTCTTGCTTGTCTGGGCTCCAGAAGATTCACCATTCTCTCTGGTGATATCATCAGTGAATCCAAGACCGGTTTGGTCTTTGTGTCATGTTTGAGCTTTAAGTTTCTCATCAAGCTTGACCAAAATTTCATTGTATCTTCTCAAGGTTTCATTTCTTTCTTCAAGGACTTTCTTTTGTTCCTTGAGTTGATACACCTCGATTGCCAGTCTCTTGCATGCATCGTCCCTATCCTACCATGCCTTGTGTATGCTGGTATTTTCCTGAGTGATATTCTGCATGTCCTCCTGAAGTTGTAGAAGTATAAGTTTAGTTGCCCCTACAATGTCCATTGCTCAGTCCCTTGCTTTCTCAGTGGTAGTTAAAGACTTGACTATTGTGTTCCTTTCATCTTCATCTTTTCTCATTTTCTCAATCAGTTCAATCATCCTTAGGGGATTCTCCTCTTGCTCTCTCTTAAGGTTGGAGATCTGATCGGTCAGGATCTCATTCTTTTCCATGAGTTCAAAAATTGCCTCCTTAGCTTCATCAAATCCACTCTGCCCAGAGAGTTCATTGATGGTTTCATTTCTTTCATGCAACTATAGGGCCAACTCCTTTCTCTTTGTAAGTGATCTCCTCAGTCTATTTTCCAGAGAGGCAATAATGTCATTGGCTTCCTCAAGTTGTTTCTGATACTGGTAACTCTCCATGATCTTTCTCTCAAGTTGTTAGACTTTGAAGTATAGAGAACCAAGGCTCTGATACCAATTGTTATTACCAATTGGTTATTGAGAGGGGGGGGTGAATCAGTAAGAACTATTTTCCTTATGTTATTTCTAATTTTAAGTACTTCTTGTAATCTAAGTAAAGCATAAAGAAGACATTCACAATTGTAAAAGAAGTACATAGATCAACACAATTTTTATACATGGAAACCCTTAGTTAGAAGGAAAAAAACATGGTGAGATAGAACTCACAAATTCACTACTGTGGAATGAAGGTGCCCTGTTAGGACCTTATAAAGCACTGGTTAAGGTGCTACCCGGTTAAGGGATTTTACAAAAGATCTGTTAAGATCTGAACCCTATTAGGAGCCACCTAGTTACAGGACTTTGAACACCACAAGGATGTTAGAAATTAAAGTCCACCAAGATAACTAAGAGGGGGGGGGTGAATCAGTTATCAAATAATTATAACTTTTATCAACTTCAATAATATTAAACCATGTAAGCAATATAATTACCAACCATAGACAGATATTCATAAACAATAACATAATGACACAGGATATGTTGACTAGGGAACCTCTTGATCAAAGAGTAAACCCCGGTGGGAATGATGCCCACAAAAGGTGCACTAATATAAATATTCCTTGTGAAAAGGTGGACTCTATTAGAAGTCTTATGAAATACATTCAGTAAATATGAATCCTTGTTAGGAGATTTTGAATCCCTGTTAAAAGATTCTAACCCTGTTAAGAGTTATGGAAGACAAAAGGACCCACTACCCAAATAGCTTCAGGGTAAGATCACTAAATACAATGTCCAAATAATCTTTGTATTACTCAACATAATAATATGTTACCTCTTCTCTGACTATGCCAAACCGCACTCACTATTACACTAGATCTCAATTTCAAATCTTTGTACTTCACATGTCTTCCTTCACAAATTCATTTTCACATTTAGCTCTTTTCTTCACTTCATATCTCTCCACTACTATACAACAATTAAAAATATTCCTTCCTTCATACCACACTTAAATAATTACAAATGAGTTGGCATACAATTACAAAATAAAAGTTTCCACATGCTACATCAAAATTACACAAAACTGTCAGCTTCCAACTACAACAATTCTCCACTCGTGTGACCTCAAATTTTGCACTATCATCCACATCACTATCAATGTGTCTTCAACTTCCCTTTAACTGCACAAAATCAGATTCCATCCTGATTAGGAGATATCATCCAATTTCCACAAACCGCTACTCAGGAACACTGCCTGAATACTGCTTCCACCAAAATGCTCATAACTTCCATGAATAAATGAATTACTGTCTGCACTCTTAACCATAGACATATAACATATCAAAGAGTATATCCTCAACATTGCATAGCTCCAACTACAATATCCCATGTGTGCTAATTCAAACTTTGTTTGCTTTTCTGCAAGTCTCCGGTAAATTACCATGTTGACATAAATGACAATCATAGTCATGAATACAACAACAACTACTATAGAATGATTTCCAAACATTCAACATTCATTCCTAACAATCTCCCCCATTGGAATTGATGGCAACATAGATGAAAAAACATCCAATGTTCCAAAAATCCAATACTACAACACTGTTGCTTCAAGTCCTCTTCATCAATCAAATCTTTCTTCATTTTCTTGTTCAGATAGTACAAATTGTTTTTTCATCTACACTTCTCCCCCATTGACATCAATGATAGAAATCTCATCATTATGTCAACAACAACTCCAATGTCAAAAGACACTATTCAGAAAATACATTCACTAGAGTCCTCATGACTCAGCTCAGATAAACATAATCCCCCATAGAGGAAGTACCAACATCCAGTCCAGAAGAAAGATAAGGCTCATATACCACTGGATGGATGCAACCAACTGCATCACTTCTCAAAAGTAGGTTGGGGCATAACCCTAAGCATACCTCTTAGATACTCAAATGTATCCTTAGGCAAAGGCTTTGTAAATATATATTCTATCTACTCCTTTGTACTTATGTACTCAACTCTAACTTCCTTCTCAGCAACTTTCTCTCTTACAACATGATACTTAATCTCTATATGTTTTTTCATAGAATGTAATACATGATTCTTAGGCATACTAACTGTGATGGTGTTGTCACAATGTATGACAACAGGTTCAACAAACTTTATTCTAATATCCTTCAACATTTGCTTCATCCAAATTATCTGGTTACAATTTTTTGCTACTACTACATATTCTACTTCTGCTGTGCTCTGTGAAATACAATTCTACTTCTTGCTTAGCCAAGAAACCAATCTTCCTCCAAGGAAAAATGCTCAGCCATTGGTGCTTTTCTTATCATCAACACTGCCTCCCCAATCAGCATCTGTATATGCACATAGGGTAAAATCATCAGATTTTTCATACCACAATCCAAGTCCATTGTGCCTCTTAAATATCTCAGTATCCTCTTTACTGCTGCATAATGTGATTCTCTAGGTTCAGCTTGAAATCTTGCTACTATTCCAACTGAATGTGCTATATCAGGTCTTGTATGAGTCAAATATTGCAATCCTCCAATCATAGATCTATATTTCTTATGTTCAACTTTCAATGTTTCATCCATGCTAGATAATTTATGTCCAATTACCATAGGTGTTCCAACTGGTTTACAATTCTCCATTCCAAATCTTTTCAACAGGTCATTCAGGTACTTTGTCTGACTTACAAAGATACAATCATTGTTTTGTGTTATCTGCAATCCCAAAAAGTATTTCATTTCACCAATCGTACTCATTTCAAATTTAGTCTTCATTTCATCAGCAAATTTGTCACTAGCTTCATCTTCTCCTCCAAAAATAATGTCATCAACAAAAATAACTATAACCAACAAACCATTTTCAATTTCTTTTCTGTACAGATTGCTATCAGATGTTCCTTTTGTAAATCCCAACTTTAACAAATACTTGTCCAATCTTGCATACCAAGTTCTAGGTGCTTGTTTTAGTCCATATAAGGCTTTCTTCAGTTTACATACCATGTCTCCTTCTTGAGTCAAAGGAAAACTTTCAGGCTGCTCAATGTAGACTTCTTCTTCCAGTTCTCCATTTAGAAATGTTGACTTCACATCCATCTGATATACTTTGAATTTCTTGTAAGTTGCATAAGCCAAAAACATTCTTATTGTTTAATTCTTGCAACAGGTGCAAAGGTTTCTTCATAGTCAATTCCTTCTTATTGTGATTATCCCTTTTATACCAATCTTGATTTGTTTCTTACTACTTCTCCTTGTTCATTCATCTTGTTTCTAAATACCCATTTAGTTCAAATGACATTCTTGTCTTTAGGTCTAGGGATGAATTCCCAAGTCTTGTTCTTTTCAATCTTATCTAGTTCTTCTTTCATAGCATTAGTCCAACTTTCATCTTCACAAGCTTCACTAGTAGTTTTAGGTTCAATTTGAGAAATCAAACATAACTGTTCTTATACCTTATTTTGAGTTAGAACTCCTCTTTTGATGCTTCCAATAATTTTCCCAATAGGATGATTTCTTGATAAACTCTTGTTAGGTGTCATTGTCTCAGATCTCACTTCAGGTGTAGATTCTTCAATGACTTCACTATGACTTTCATTCAAGAAATCACTGTCAGTCTCATAAAATAATTTAGTAGATCCAGTGTTTGGTTTAGGATGAGCTTCTTCATCTGATTCATAATAAAGCATTATTTCTTGAATTTTGAACTTTTCATCAACTTTAACATTTGCGCTTTCAACAATAGTCTTAGTTCTTTTATTGTAACATCTATAGGCTTTGCTTTTCAAAGAATATCCAAGAAATATACCTTCATCACTTCTAGGATCAAACTTTCCAATATCATCATCTCTCTTTATATAACATTTTCTTCCAAAAATTTTAAAATACTTAACTGAGGGTGCATGTCCAAACCATAATTCATAGGGTGTCTTGTTTGTGTCTACTCTGATTTGTACTCTGTTCATTGTATACACTGTTGTGTTCACTGCTTCTCTCTAGAATATCTTCACCAAATCATTCTCAAATAACATAGCTCTTGCTACTTCAGTCACTAATCTATTTCTTCTTTCTACAATACCATTTTGTTCAGGTGTTCTAGGTGCTAAAAAATTGTCACTTAATGCCATTTTCTTCACAAAAGGTGTTAAACTCTCTAGAAGTCAATTCTCCACCTCTATCAGATCTTAAACATTTAATCTTCATTCCAAATTCATTCTCAAATTTATTCTTAACGATCTTAAACTTATCAAATGCTTTAGACTTTTCTTTAAGAAATGCAATCCACATCATTCTTGTAAAATCATCAACAAGAATCATAAAATACCTTTCTGCATAGAATCCTCTAGTCCTAGTAGGACCGCTCAAGTTTGTATGAACAATCTCCAGCTTTTCTGCAGATGTAAAATTCTTACTGGGAAAAGATCTTCTCTTCTATTTAGCCATCCCACATTCTTTACAAATCATGTTAGTAGGCTTCATAATTTTAGGCAAATCTCTTACTGCAAGTGTAGTACTTGTTTTCACAATGTTGTCAAAGTTTACATGACAAAACCTTCTATGCCATAACCAACTGTCATCAATTTTAGTAATCAAACATGTCATCTTAGTAGGATTCAATTGAAATACATTACCTCTGGTTCTAGATCCAGTTCCAATCATATTTCCATCTTTATCCTTTATCACACAAGTTTTCTCAGTAAACCAAACTTGATATCCCTTATCAACTAACTGTCCAACACTCAAAAGATTATGTTTCAATCCATCCACAAAATAAACATCATCAATATTAGTCTTTCCATTAAGAGTAATAGATCCTATACCTTTAATCAAGCAAGGTGTATTGTTTCCAACTCTAACAATTCCTCCATCATATTCGTTATACTTTATGAAGTTTTTCATATCTCCAATCATATGATGTGAACAACCACTGTCTATAATCCAATCAGCTTTCTTTTCAACTTGAGAAACTAAAGCTTTTTCTTCCTTAACATCAGTTTCAGGATTCTCTTCTTTAATTTCTAGAAATCCTATGTCATCATTATTCTCAGTATCACTTTCACTTAGAGTTCTCTCTATACTAGCTTCAAGATCTTCATCATTAGCATAATAACATTCCTTAGATTTCCTAGGTTTGAAATTGTTTCTGTACTTTTTAACTCTCTTAGGACATTTAGATGCAAAATGACCATATTCTTTACAAGTCCAACATTTAAAAAATTTCTTACCATCTAGTTCTCTCTTCACAAGCAAGGAAATACCTTCTTCAATCTTCTTGTCTTCTTCATTTCTAGATCTGCTGCTGCCAGCATAATCTTTGCTCACATTGATTCTTCTTGACAAAGTAGGGTGAACAATAAGAGCACTAAATGTTGTCTCCATTCTAGGTAAGTCTCCTGATAACCTCAGGTTCATCTCTGTTGCTTCCAATCTTCCAAGAAGAGTCTCTCTTGTAAATTTTGTAATACAAGTTATAACTTGTTCAATCATCTGTGTTGTTTTCTTAAATACAGGAGTTAATGTCCTCAGAATTTTCCATATCACTTCATTCTCTATCTTTGTTCCTCCACAAGATTTTATGCTTGTAACAATTTCTGACATTCTACCGAAATAGCTTCTAACAGATTCATCTTCCAACATTCTTATATCTTCAAATGCACATATCCAATTATGTAATCTAACTCTTTTTGCATGTTCATCACCTTCAAAAGTAGAGTGTAAAACATTCCAAATTTCATGAGATTTTTTCAAACATTTTACCTGACTGTACTCATTCTCTGGAAGGGCTGTCAAAAGTGCTTCTCTTGCAAGTATGTTACATGTGAATAGATCTCTCTCATTAGCAGTACATGTTTCAAGATTATCCTCTTCAATGATAGCCTTATCATTCTTTGTAATCAACCAATAACCTGGTCCTAAACACAGTAGGTGTGTCTTCATCTTTTCTTTCCAGCTGTCAATATTTACTCCATCAAACTTAGGGCTTTCTTTCCTGAAATTTGTCATGGATCTCCTTAAGCTGTTAAACTTCTTTTTCAAAGACCTGCCGCTCTGATACCAATTGTTAGAAAGTAAATTCCACCAAGATAACTGAGGGGGGGGGGGGTGAATCAGTTATCAGATAATTATAAATTTTATCAACTTCAATACTATTAAACCATGTAAGCAATATAATTACCAACCATAGAAAGATATTCATACACAATAACACAATGACACAAGATATGTTGACTAGGGAACCTCTTGATCAAAGAGTAAACCCCGGTGGGAATGATGCCCACAAAAGATGCACTAATATGAATATTCCTTGTGAAAGGATGGACTCTGTTAGGAGTCTTATGAAATACATTCAGTACATATGAATCCCTGTTAGGAGATTTTGAATCCCTGTTAAAAGATTATAACCCTGTTAAGAGGTATGGAAGATAGAAGGACCCACTGCCCAAACAGCTTCAGGGTAAGATCACTGAACACACTGTCCAAATAATCTTTGTATTACTCAACAGAATAATATGTCACCTCTTCTCTGACTGTGCCAAACCGCACTCACTGTTACACCAGATCTCAATTTCAGATCTCTGTACTTCACATGTCTTCCTTCACAAATTCGCTTTCACATTTAGTTCTTTTATTCACTTCATATCTCTCCACTACTATACAACAAGGAAAAAAATTCCTTCCTTTATACCACACTCAAATAATTACAAATGAGTCAGCATACAATTACAAAATAAAAGTTTTCACATGCTACATCAAAATTACACAAAACTGTCAACTTCCAACTACAATAATTCTCCACTCGTGTGATCTCAAAGTTTGTGCTATCATCCACATCACTATCAATGTGTCTTCAACTTCCCTTTAACTGCGCAAAACCAAATTCCATCCCGATTAGGAGATATCATCCGATTTCCACAAACCGCTACTTAGGAACACTGCTTGAATACTGCTTCCACCAAAATGCTCATATCTTCCATGAATAAATGAATTACTATCTGTGCTCTTAACCATAGACATATAACATATCAAAGAGTATATCCTCAACATCACATAGCTCCAACTACAATATCCCATGTGCGCTAATTCAAACTCTATCTACTTCTCTGCAAGTCTCTGGTAAATCACCGTGTTGACATCAATGACAATCATAGTCATGAATATAACAACAACTGCTACAAAATGACTTCCAAACATTCAGTATTCATTCCTAACAAAGGGATGTTACCCTGTTAGGGGATTTTTACAATGAGCCAATTAGGTCCACCCTAATGAAGGGATTTCAATTTTCTTTCACTACTGATAAAAGCACTGATTTGCTATGACACTAAATGTCTGATTAGATCATACCTCTTTCCCGGTTTGCCTGGCTATTGATCTCTATTGCCTCCATGTCTGTAGCTCTTCTCTCAGAAGATGTCTCTCCTCTACTCTGTGCAGTTCACCAATAATCAACAACAACTTTCTTGCATCCTATGACCTATATTTATACAAGATTTCAGCGTTATGAAACCCTTAACTCATAGAACTGCCAAGTTGTAAACTCAACAAGAAAATCATGCAGCTAGCGGTTAAGCTTTACTTTCTGATCTGGAGTTTACCTTGAAAAACATCCATTGAAATAAAGCTAACTCCTATTAAAAAGCTAACTCCACTTCTATACAGTGGATGTCCCGTATAATCCAATTTTAACTCAAACTGATCCACAAAATCCGAATCGGATCTTACTTGCAGTTCAACTGGTATGTCGACCGATATACCCTTATATGCAACATAAGACCGATACTACTTTAATTAGTTCGGTCTACCGGTGTATTTTCAACCGGTGTTGTGAACTTGGATTGGTTTACCAGTGTATACACTCAATTCCTTGACTACTGGTGTCTTCTAAGTATCCAGAGTGATCGGTGACCTTTTACCGGTGTATGGTGTTTTGTGAATATACACTAATGACAATCTAAAATGCTAATAGTTCTATGATCATTTATCCATTCTTCACTTTATTTCAGTATATGTTGGATCGATCATTCTGGGAATGTTTTTCGTGCAATCTTAGTCAGTTGGCTTAGATGAATGTGGATCTTTCTCAGAGCATAAATCTTTCTATAGTCATTTTATATGAAGAACTGAAAAGCCTTTCTTACTTTCAAGTCAAAAGTATATTCATTCTTGACCCATGATTCATGAGTAGTGGTTCACCGAACCCATATCTCATGAGAATGAAATGGAACACTTAGCACTCATTGGATCTAGGTGATTCTCACAGAGGTGAAGCACCGCGACTTCCTGGGAGGTCACCCATCCCAGTACTACTCTAGCTCAAGTGCGCTTAACTATAGAGTTTCCTCCATGGTTAAACCCACTCTACTTGCATCCTCATTTGCAAAACCTTCACCAAGTGTTTTGCCTTATGAACCATTCATTAGAAAGCCCCTTAAGCTCATCAATTGATAAGTAGGAGATATTTTCCATAGCAAGTCAAATTGTGATATTGCTATCAGGATTTAACTATGTAGTTTTTTGAGTCAAACTCATTGACCCATGATTCATGAGTAGTGGTTCACCGAACCCATCTCTCATGAGAATAAAATGGAACACTTAGCACTCATTGGATCTAGGTGATGCTCATAGAGGTGAAGCACCGAGACTTCCCGGGAGGTCACCCATCCTAGTACTACTCCAACTTGAGCGCGCTTAACTACAGAGTTTCATCCATGGTTAAACCCACTCCACTTGCATCCTCATTTGCAAAACCTTCACCAAGTGTTGTGCCTTATGAACCATTCATTAGAAATCCCCTTAAGCACAACACTTGGTGAAGGTTTTGCAAATGAGGATATCAGAAAAGGTTTCTTTGTAAATGCTATGCCTCTAGATATCAGTTTTCATCTAAGGTGAGGTAGGGTGGCAGACTTGGCAATTGCTCAAGCATTAGTAGTGGAACTTCAAGATGATATGATAACTATCGATAAATGGAGAAGAGAGGTATAGACTCCAAATAATCAACCATCTACTTCTGGATCTACTGATCCTATTGTTCAAAGACTAGTCAATGACATGATTACCCTTAAAAGGCAATTGTCGAAGTCTCGTTCTGCTCCATATCAAGATATTCCTAGGAGGTATGGAAACCAAGGAGCTGGAAATTATGGAAAGTAGTCAAATGCTTTGCCACATCAGTCGAGACTTCAGATTGAAGCACCTCTTGCTAAAAGTAACATGTGTACCTTTCATTTGACTGATGAGCATTATGGTGATTCTTGCCTTGAGATGGTGCAGTACAAGCAAATGGAAGCCAACAAAGAAACCATTATGGAAATCCCTGACAATGAAGAGAACTCTGGAGGACCTGGTGACTCTGTGAGTTACTATCTTAAGTATGAGTCTGATTCAGACCAAGGTGGTGACATTGTTACAACTCTAGAGGAACCTTCATGTTCGGTGCTTACCTGAGGTTAGCAAGGTGGCAAAATTAACAGCCATGCTTCATCTCCTTTCCAAGGCAAGAAAGATAAAGAACTAATGAGTCAAGCTAGCATCAATGCAAAGACTCTAGGGAGTGACTCATCAGGAATTAAAATTCTTATTAAAAGGTCAAACTTTGAGCCCACTTTTGATTTCATAGAGTTCTGTAAGTCATCTAAAATCCAAATATCTCTTGCTGAATATTTGAAGTCAAATCCTAGTGAATTAGATAAGTTGGTAGCTTATGTGAAGGGCTCCTCTCCTATTGTGCAATCTAGTCAAACAAATACTGTATCCACTAGTGAGATTCCTGCAAACACAAATATTAAACACCCTGAAGTCAAAGAACCCATCATCAATCTCGAATCCTCAGGATTCACTCATGTAATAGGGAAACCTAAGCCTTTCTATGTGTCTTTATTCATCCATGGTCATAAACTTAGCAATTGTATTATAGATTCTAGAGCCTCTGATAACATCATGCCCTCCTTAGTAGCAAAAGCTCTTGATTTTCCTTTAAAAAAATGTTTTGGTAGGTGCTGCTCCATGGATTCTAAGCAAGTTCCTTTGCTCAGCCAAATCAAAGATTCCCAAGTTGCGTTAGCAGCTTTCTCTGACAAGCTCAAGTTGACCATCCTGGTTGCTAACATACCAGCTAGTTATGGCATGCTCTTGAACAAAACCTTTTGTAGAGATCTGGGTGGTGAGATCAAATTAGATTGGTCTCAGGATATCATTCCTATTGGAGATAAGAAGGTCACTTTACAACCTGAGACTAAGTGTAAATATACTATTTTTCCCTCTGAAGATCCTAAGTCTCACATCTTGTATCAGGAAACTAATTTTTCTAACTATTTGATCATGCCAAAAATTGATGTCATAAATGACATATGTACTGATAATGAAGAGTTGTGGACCTTGGAATTTGATGGGAGTTGTTCATCTACTAGTTCAGGTGCTGGGGTGGTATTGATATCTCCAACTAAATAAAAATTTCCTTTTTCCTTCAAGCTTGAATTTGAGAATACTAATAACACTACAGAGTATGAGGCTCTGTTACTTTGGATTCAAGAAGCAAAAAGAAAAGGCATTAAAATGCTAAAAGTAAAAGGAGATGCTAAGTTAATTGTAAAACAAGTAAGAGGAAAATATGCAGTGAGAAATGAGAGGATGAAGCCCTACAGGAATAGAGTCTGGGATGAAGTTGAAGGATTTGAAGCATTTTCAATTGAATCCATACCTAGAGAACTGAACTCTGGAGCAGACGCCCTAGCTGGTTCTGCAACACTTCTTATTCCTCATCTTGACTTTGATAATGATCAATATACCATTGAGCATGTTCATTGACCTAATGTACCTGATAATGCTAACTCTTGGTAGGTCTTTATTGATGATGCCCATGTGTTGACATTCCTTCAATGTATTGAGAAGTTTTCTTCTATATTTTTTGAAGGATCAAAATTTGAGTGTCAAGAGTTCTGTGCTGATGAAGAAGTTAAAAAAGGAGAGGATATTATTCAGTTAAAGGGAAATCATATTCCTAAAGGTCTTGTGACCATGGAAAACTTGTTTGATTGCAAAGACTATTTTGTTGGCCAGGCCAATGAGACAAAAGAGGAATAATCAAGTAATTATGAGAAAGTAAATATTGGGAATGATGAAGACCCTAAATTTGTTAACTTGGGTACGTTTTGGACTCCTATGGAGAAAGTGGTATTCACCAAATTGCTGCAAGATTTATGAGATGTGTTTGCATGGTCATACAAGGATTTGAAGGATTTCAAAAAGGGGAAGTTTCAGCATCATAGTCCTCCGAAACTAGGGTCCAAACCCTTCAGGAAGAAATTGAGAAATTATAACCCTAGGGTAGTTGATGCAATTTTCAGAGAGGTAGAAAAAATGTTTAAAGCTAAAATAATTTACCCAATCCATTATTCTACTTGGATAGCAAACATAGTACTTGTTCACAAGAAAAATGGGGAAATTCGAATCTGTGTTGATTTTAGGAACCTTAACCAATCTAGTTTGAAAGATATTTTTTCTCTCCCTAATATGGACCATATTCTTTAGATGGTAGAAGGGTCTGAGATGATGTCAATGCTAGATGGGTTCTTAGGGTACAACCAAATTATGGTTGCTCCTGAGGACCAACACAAAATGACATTCACTACCCCTTGGGGTACGTTTGCATATAATTGAATGCCATTCAGTCTGATCAATGCAGGGGCAAAATTCCAACAAGCTATGAATTCTTCATTCAGTCATTTAATGAATAAAGTGATCGTAGTGTACCTTGATGATATGACTGTCTTCTCTCATAGAAGGAAGAAACATTCTAAGGATTTGAAGCTCATCCTTCAGGAATGTAGGAATCAAGGAATATCACTCAATCCTAAGAAATCTATTTTCTGTGTGATGGAGGGTAAATTGTTGGGTCACATAGTGTCATAAAAGGGAATTGTAATTGATCCAGAGAGGGTGCGAGCAATTCAGCAACTTTGTTTTCCATCTCACAGAAGTGGAATAAGGTCTTTCTTTGGGCAAATCAACTTTTTAAGGAGATTTGTGGTAGATTTTTCAGAAACAACTAGACCCATGGTGAACTTGTTGAATGAGAAGAAAACTTTTAGATGGAATGATGAGGCCAAGAAATCTTTTGATGAGGTTAAAGAAGCAATTGTACAAGCCCTAGTCCTTTCTCATCCAAATTTTTGGAAAGACTTTGTGATACATTGTTATGCATCCGAGCACACTATGTCAGGTGTCTTGTTATAGAAGAATGAAGCTGGTGAGGAGGTTCCCATTTCCTTAATGAGTGTTCCCTTAAAGAAACATGAATTGAAGTATTCATTTATAGAAAAGCAAGTCTTTGTAGTGGTTAAAGTTGTCAAGCAATTTTAGTATTACATTTTGCATTCCCACTCCACTGTATTTGTTCCAAATTCTATTGTTAAGAGTATCCTAACTCAACAAGAGGTGCCCATGAATAAAAGAGCCAATTGGGTGGTAAAATTTCAAGAGTTTGATTTGGAAATCAAACCTACCAAATTGGTCAGAGGTCAGGGCCTCTGCAAGTTGATCATAGAAAATGATATGGCTTCTGAGGACAATATCCCTTTATCATTGTTTACTGGATTGAAAAATACATGGTTCTCAAATGTAGCTTATTATCTCACTTATGGAGAATGTCACACTCACCTCACAGCAAAAGAGTAGAGGAATTTGAAGCTTAAGGTGGAAAAATATGTTATAGTGGATGATAATTTGTATAAAAGAGGCCTGGATGGAATGCTCCTCAAGTGTGTGGATGAAGATCAATAGAAGAAATTTCTTTAATCCTTCCATAATGAAGCGTGTGGCAGGCATTTCTCATCCACAGTGATAGAATTCAAGATTTTAAGGAACTACTATTACTGGCTTGAGATGTTTAAAGATGCATACAAATGGGTAGCGCAATGCGAGAAATGTAAGTTATTTTTCGGTAAGCCACATTTAGCTGCTCTTCCCTTGAGGCTAGTGATAATTGAAGAACCAATCAAGCAATGGGGTTTAGACTTTATAGGACCAATTAATCCCCCATCAAGTGTCGGACATACCCATATTTTAACAGCTACAGACTATTTTACTAAATGGGTAGAAGTTGTTGCAGTAAGAAAAACAACTTGAGAAGTGGTTTGTTCCTTCTTGAAAGAAAATATTTTGGTTAGATTCGGTGTTCCTGTGAAGACTATTGTTGATAATGCACAAAACTTCTCTTCTCAAGAGATGCAAATATTCTATTATGACAACAAGATTCAATTTTTACATTCATCTGATTATTTTCCCCAAGGTAATGGGCAGGTCGAGTCTACCAATAAAAATTTAATCTCTATCATGAAGAAGTTGGTGAGTGAGAATTCCAAAGACTGGCACATAAGATTGTTTGAAACCCTTTGGGTTGATCATACTTCTCCTAAGAGGGCTATAGGTATGACTCTATTTGAACTGGTCTATGGAACTTGCAATAGTAAAATTACAGAAAGTGATTAAAGACCAAACTTTTTCTAATGGATTGGCTAAAAGAATCATGTACCTAAACAAGATCCAAGAAGAAAGAGAAGAGATGGTAAATTGCATAGCACTGCATCAATCCCGGGTGAAGAAGATTTTTGATAGGTAGGCTAGGCCCAAGAAGTTCATGGAGAATGACAAAGTGCTATTATGGGATAAAAGGAGAGAACCTCGAGGTTCTCACAGAAAATTTGAATCCCTTTGGAAAGGGCCTTTTGAAATTAGTCAATTTTTTTTACCTAATTCTTTCAGGCTCAGCTACACAGATGGAACATAAATGCCCTTATCTTATAACAGGCAAGATCTAAAGTTGTTTGAGTTGTAGTTAAGTTCAGTTGTCCTTTGTACATACCTTTTTGTTGTGCTTTAGTTTAGTCACGTGTGTTGTAGTTTAGTCTAGTGCGAAAACATAGAGCTTGGATCCATAGTTTAGTCCCTCACAATCCTAATCCCCAATCGGAGCCACCTGTTGCTAGTCAAATAATTTCCATTTTATTTTTGGGCAGCAATTTTTGTCTTTGCCAAAGTTCAAGTTGTAAATTGAATCTTAAACTTTGAGCTTGAACCTGTCGGTTCAAGGTTCAAAGTTCAAAACACATTCTTCTTAAGAGCGTCGTGTAAAAGCATCGTCATAGCAACTCAAGCTATTTGGTCACGGTCACGTGTTCCTTTGTAGTCAGTAAATTCAATTTTGAACTTTGAACCCCCTCTTTCATGGTTCAAAGTTCATATTTCAATATGCACTTTAACAACTTTGTATTGAAATATTCCATGTCAAGACCTTAGTGTCACAGTTCATGAAATTCCAAGCTTGTCATAAGTGTCCTAGGGGTTCACCATAGTTGTTAAGTGTGCGCATAAATTAAAGCATCATGAATCTTGTACTTTGAAATCAATTCTTATAGTTCAAGGATCAGATTTTGAGATGTAATAATATTGAAATAAAGAACCCGCGAGCCAAATCCTTGCATACTGGCATTGAAATGATTGATGGGACCGGAAGAACGATGCCAACTCAGCTTAAGTGATCTCCTTACCAAAATGAAGCATGCGTAATAGGTTGTTAGTAGTTATTGTGGCAGAAAAATTTATTGCATGGTAGTCCTCTTGAATTGATGGGAATCGAAGCGAAGTGTGTATATTTATTTTCCCTCCTCTTTTGTCTCTTCATTCTGTCTTGTTTATCTTCTAGAGGTGTCTTGGAATGGCGAGGTAAAATTGTCAAGAGGCAGAAAAGTGGTGAGTTTTATAGCAACCTTGGCCTTGTGTTTCCTTTAGCTTCTTCATTTTTAAAAAGCAAAGAGTTGGGTTTTCTTTCTACATTCGTCCAAGTGTTCATAGGAGTTTTGCAGATTTTATTTCAACATGTTTTCCCCCAAAGTAAAATTTGTAAAGGAGAATAAATTTTCTCATATCAGTAGTTGTCTGCTTGAACTGAGAGACATAGTTATAGTAGGTGATGATATTAGGGAGATTGTTCAAAGATTGAGGGAGACAAAAGGTGAGGTGATAGCCATAAGAATTGATGGTAGTGGTTTATTGGAAGCAGCTAATTTTTTGGAGGTTTTTCTATGCACTGAACTGGTAATGGAGTGTCGCAACTGGTATAATAAGTCTGAGAGATGTATTAATACTAGAAGTGGTAAAGTTCTGGTGAATATAAATAGAGGTGATAATGGATGCGTTGAGGATTTTGTTAGCAGAAGGCTATGGGGATTGGAGTATTGAAAAAGCCCTGGCTAATTTTGACCAAAACAAGAGGGAATATAGAAATAATATAGCTAGAGATTGGTTGTTAGACCCTGAAAAAGGTGGTTTCCATTTACCCAGACCCCTCAGGAAAGATCACTTGTTCAGAGAGGTAAGAGATATTACAGTGATGTTGAACATAGTAAAAGGGAAACCCATAGATACCAATTGGGAAGATTGGATGTACATTTTTGTGCAAGCCATTTTAGACATGGGTAATGTTGTTGATTGGGCTGAAATTATAGGAGAGCAGTTGCATGAAAGTTTATCTCAGCTAGCCTTGATTTCAAATTTCTATCTGTCTTCATATCTCTTTTATGTCCTTTCTATCTGTAGAATTTGGGATGGTTTACCACATGAAGAATGGAATAGTAGCATGACTATTTATGAGTATCGTCCCTTGTTGCAGAAAAGAAGAAATCTTGCAGATTTCAAAAAGGTACAAGATACTTTTATGTCTAAACTGGTCTTTGAGTTAAGAGGAAAATCTAGTTGCAGGATGTCTGAAGAAGCCATGTAGTTTGTTAAGATTTATGGCACTTTTTATATACAGTTCCCTACTTTTAGTTATTTGAGAGTGGGAGGTTTCAATGATGCACCTCTAAAACTACCCAGATACTATTTAGATAAGTATATCTTACTAGAAGTAGGGAGACAGTTTCTAATGGTTGAAAAGAAGTGCAGGGTTAAAAGAGGTATTGGTGCTTTCTTCCCATTAGAATTGGGGCATTACCATTTCAGGTTAATGCATGATTTTTCCTTCTTGATAAACGAACTGAAAGATATGAATCTTAAACCATACCAGGCTAGGAACTATCATGACAACAAGGGTTTTTGTAGATAATCATTTCAAAGTTGATGCTATGTTCCTACATCAACCAGACTTGGAAGAGTTTTGGGAGGATTTCACAGATAAAGTAGAAGTTACAAGGAGACTGCGCTCTAGGTTTTCTCTAGGGAAAATTATTTCTTTAAAACTTCCTTTCAACATTAAAAAAATAAAGGATGAAGATGAAAGTACATTAGACTCAGAATGCATGGGATCACATGCATAAATAGTTACTAGAAACATTGATTGGATTCAAGGGGAGGAGGAAGATATAAGGTCCTTAACTAAAGAAGTTTTCAAAAGGAAAGAACAATGGCTCAAATCTCAACGAAAGAAGAATCAGGTAGCTCTTGCGTTGAAAACTAGAAGAAGTCTGAGAGTTCCAAAAATTGAACCTTCCCCTATTTCAACTAACAAAATTGAATCATTGTTGTCTATAGGTAACACATATTCTCTAGAATCCCCTAATATTGAAGATTCAGAATTAGTCTCTGATGGTATGGTAAAGGTTACTAGATGGAGAGGCAAAAGAAATGAGAAAGTGGATCTAACTTTCTGCATTGTTCTTGATTCAGACATAGAGGAAACTAGTGTAAAGAAATTCAAGAGACTAAAAAGAAGAAAAGCTCCAACCATGGATTCAGTATCAACATAAATTAGTGGGAACCCAGGTCAACAGGACCTGATCACTCCAAACAACCCAGGCACTGACATCTCTTTAGAGAGGTGAGCACAAGGACTCCAAACTGGCTGGACTTATCTATGAGCAAGAAGAGGAACATTGTTCCTACTTCAATTCCTATTGGAGACTTAGTCAGTAAGTATATCAGAAAGTCTCCAAGGTAGAAGAAGCCGAAGATAAAATCTATGGTAGATGTAGACCCAAATACAGGTCATTGGGTTATTGAGATATTCAAGCCTAATTCTAATAAGGCTAGTGTTGAGGTCATTGAAAAGGACTTTACTATGGAGAAAATAGACATAGGGGTAGCTTCCAAGATAGCGGACTTGAAGATTTTGAATTCTGCCAACAAAAAGATTAATCATAGAGTACTAAAAGATGTAGAAGATAAGGCAAAATTGAAGTAGGTTCTATGTGAAATGGCCAATTACATTTAGTAGTTGTAGAACTCTATTCCTCGACCTCTAGCAATGGTCCCTCTAAATCTAGATGTCAAGTCTCCAGATAATCAGAAATTTCTTGATCAAGTTCATAAAGAGAGGTTCATGTCTAAGGCATTTTACAGTTGGATGGGAGAAGTTGGTGAAAAGATCACCTGTTTTGCACAAGCTTATGAAGATATAACCAAGAGGTTTTCCTCTCTAGTAGCTGTCATTGAAGCTGATATGAAACTCTGGGAAGTGAAGAGAGATAGTTTGGAAATAGAAATAACAAATCTAGATGAGGCGTTTGTCTATGGTATAGACAAGTTTTTGACTAAGAAAGTAATACCTGACATTGATGTTGGTCTATTTTTTGTTGCTAAATTTAATGAGTGGCGGTGTTCACTTTTCAATCAGGGTATTGAGGAGTTCGGTCAGATTCTAAAGGCACTAGCTTCTGTTGAAGAAGTACTCAGCAATCATGTCGATTGCCTCTACAATCTGGCTAAGAATGAAATTAAGGTTAGAATTGATGTAGCAAAGATGAGGGAATCCTTCACAGAAAAGGCTCAGGGGTTGAAAGATGCTAAATAAATGGTGGCTCATGATTGCTCAGTTATAGCCCAGGTGCAATCACTAACGATTCTTGGTGATGAAAAAATAAAGACTCTGGAGACCAAGCTGGAATAGTTGCAAAACTATAAATGTATCTGGGAACAAAGGCTCAATTTGGTTTCTTCACTGAACCAAGTCATGCTTGAGAAATTCATGGTGGCCTTTGAGGAGTGGAGTTCCACGCGCAAAGAAGTTGATGCTACCACCAGTGCAGATGCCAAGAAAAGCTAATCAGCTGATTATTCTCTGATAGGGTAGTTCCAAGTGGTTGAGGATTTTAGTTTCATTTTCCTGAAATAGACTTTTAGTTACAAAACTAATCGAACCCTGTGTGGCTATATATTAAATTTTGAGTGACCTTGAAAGGGTCGATTATCTAGTTACAGAAACTTAGTTATTTTGATATTTACTGCAAGTACTTTCGATGAATGGTTTTATTTTGGATTGGAACACATGATATAGTATTAGTTGATTTATAGTAGATAATAGTATCTTTCTCAGATCAGTTGGTCTTATTATTACATGTATCTTGACTTCAGTTGGAATTAAATGCATGTTGCTATACTCTTTGTATATGTTCTATGATCATTTATCCATTCTTCACTTTATTTCACTATATGTTGGATCGATCATTCTGGAATATTTTTCTTGCAATCTTAGGCAGTTGGCTTAGATGAATGTTGATTTTCTCAGAGCATAAATCTTTCTATAGTCATTTTATATGAAGAATTGGAAAGCCTTTCTCACTTTCAAGTCAAAAGTATATTCATTCTTATTGTTTTCATTCTTTTCAAATAAATGGATTATCAAGATTGATCTTTATATAAGGTAGTTGCTCCTTTAATCGCAGAGAGTTTAGTCGTGAGTGACTAACTCAACTGTTGTATTGGTTTTTTTTCCTTCTATATGGGCAAGAGAGTTTAAAGATAGTTATAATTTTATTAGGAAGGAAAATCTGTATACTAACACACAAAATATTTTGGTACCCATATTGATTTTGACTTTTCTTTTTTATTGATGGGCATTTGTGGCCTTTTTTGATACTTCTTTTTCTTTTTTGATCATATTTTTCTTTGTATTCACATATCGATTAGACTAGACATGTTGATCCTTGAATGTTGATGATCTACAACTGATTGAATATCTAGATGAACTGAAGGAACAATGATTAGAGATCACCGAGTTTCTAAAGTGATAAGATGATTAAATTAGTCAATATGTTGCCATCCATGTCAACTAGTTTTTACAGTACTTATCATGATAGTTACAAACATCTGAACATCTGGAGAAGGAAGAAAAGATGAAAGAATGAGATATCTACATAAGAAAAAGATGGATATGAAAGATAAGGATAAGGTAAACATTGGGTAACTTATTTATGAGTCTATGGTTTTATATTGTTAGCTTAAGCATGTTACATTAATCTATTTTGAAGAAGAGGTTTGAATTGAATAAGTCAATGTGGTCAGTAATTGAAGACTTCTGTATACACTGAGCCAGTGCAGTGTATACCGAGTGATAGTAATAACCAAGTTAGTTATCACTAACGCATTTCAATATTAACTGAGTATGGATGAAAACATTAAATGCTAAGAACAACTGACTGAATTTGATGAGCTAGAAGTTGTTATGATTTTGAGGTAAAGGATGATGTTAGTTATAAGATCCATGGCTGACATAATTTAGAGATGATCTAAAGGATGAGATTGAAACGTGTTAAGGACACATGTTTCAAGGAAGGTTTAAGTGGCAAAATGGATGAAGGAGATTAAGAGGCAAAATTCGATGGCTGAAATGAAAATAATTTACTCTTCTATTTAAGATATATAAGTTTCATTATTGAAACATACCAGACAAAAGGAGACTCAAGAGATTTCACATGAAGATTTTTTTCATGCATTCCTAATCAAACTGGTTACAGAAAGAACCAAGCTGCAGACATTACCGAGTGTTAGAGAACTATTTACCGAGTGAAGTAAGTTGAGAAATATTGAGGAAGTGAATTGATTAATGAGAAGAGGATTTTTTGAACATAGCATAGATCTGAATATTTGCAATTGAGTTTTATTTGAATCAGATCAGAACTATATCAGTTTAACCATTGATTCAGAAAATCTCTTAACCGAGTGGACTTTACAGTCTTATTGTATTACCCTATGACATTCATTGAATGTAAATTTCTATCTTGTTGAGCCCATAGTGAATGCTGGTCAAAATTTAACTATTAGTGATAAATCCTCTAACTAGGTCACACCTAACAATGTGCATTGTAACCTTGAACAGGGTTGGCTCCTAACCAAGCTCACTTCAGAAGAGTGAATTATTTTGGGTTACCGGTCCCAAGTGGTTTTTCCCTTAGCAGGGTTTCCACATTAAATCATTGTGTTATGTGTTATTTGTTATGATTTTTTTCTATCATACTTTACATACTACATAGTTGATTTAATCGGTAATCATAGTTTGGAATTATCAGTATTCGATAAAGTGAACAGACAGATTGATATTTTATGTTACCTAGCTGCATAAATTGTTGAAATTGTTTTGTAAAGTACATCTGAGAGTTTGGGACTATAGGATAGCTGATTTAACTAATTCACCCCCCCCTCTTAGTTATTCTAATAATTAGTAACAGAGCATGTGTTGGTTTCTTGGAGGAAATTTTTAAGGACTTGAGAAAAAAGATCACAAGATGTATAAGAGGGAAGTGTCTAAGCTGAACAAAGATAACGTCTCCACATGGAAAAGCAGGATGATGCTTCACATATCTGGAATCGGAGAATCTACTATATGTTTACTAGACAATGGCTACTTACAACTGAATGTTAGACCTTTGACTCTTGATCAGTTGAGGGACAAACATGAACATAATATAACTATGATAGAGATTGATGCTTCTCTATTCGATGTTGAGTTTGAATATGTTAAGGACTGCACTACAACAAAGAAAATGTGGGATAAAATTGCACTAGTCTATGGTAGTGTTGTGAATGTAATGAGACCAATAGCTGAAAGCTTGAGAGGCAGATTTGATGACATGAAGATGAAGGAGGGTGAGAACATCACACAATACTCAAACCGAATCAAGAGGTAGTCAATGCTATCTGAGGAGTGGGAGGTACTATTTCTAAAGATATTGTGGTAAGTAAGATACTGAGAACCTTGTTACCTATCTATGCAATCAAAATATTTTCTATTCATGAAATGAGGTCTGCACCTAATAGCACTCTTACTCTTGATAGTCTAATTGGAAAGTTAACTACTTTTGAGCTGAATAATTATGACAATAGTGTTGTACCGAGTGTTGAGTCTACTTTTATGTCATCTCTTAAGATTGGTAAATCTAGCAGTAAGCATAATATAAAGAATGAAAGTGACAGTGACAGTCAAGATGAGCTTGATGATCTTGAAGCACTTATGGCCCAGAGACTTCCAAAAGGTAAAGGAAGGTATAAGGGAAAGTTATCTTTAGCTTGTTTTAATTGTAAAGAGATTGGCCATATTGCTACTAGATGTCCTAAAAGGAAAGAGGAAGATAAAGACAATGACCAATCTGGTGATAGAAAGTTTGGCAGAAGGAATAACAGAGGAAACTGGCCCTACAACAGAGACAATGAGATTACAAAGATAAAGGCAAGAAGGCATGTTACCTTTTTGGAGAAAATGAAGATGACACCGACACCGACATTGATATTGATGATGAAATTGAAGTGGTATTTGTTGCAATGAAAGATGATTCAAAAGAAGAGGACAGGTATGTAGAAACAACCCTTATTTATAAAGTTAGTAAGAATGATACTTGGATCATTGATAGTGGTTGTACACATCACATGACTGGTGATGAAGATAAGTTTGAACATCTTGAGCATTATAATGGAGGATCAATGAAAATGGGAAATGATACACCTCGTCAAGTAAAAGGAAAGGGGTATATCTTATTGAATGACATGATTAGATGTGATAATGCATACTAGGTAAAAGGACTTAACTACAATTTGTTGAGTGTAGCACAACTGAATAACTCAGGTCATCGAGTTGCATTTGAAAGAAAGAAGGTGAAAATCTATGATGAAAATGTAAAGCTTGTCGGTACTGGAGGACAATCAAAAGGTAATTTATTCTATCTTGACAATGTTGAAACTTCTTGTTTATTGGTGAAGAATGAAGATGTATGGCTATGGCATAATAGGCTATGTCATGTGAACTTTGATAACATGATTAAGATCAGTAGAAAGAGAAAAGTTAGAGGCCTACCGAGTCTAACCAAACCTGATCATGTTATGTGCAATCAATGTCAGAAAGGAAAGATGACCAAATCTAGTTTTAAAAGTAAAGACTATTCATCTAAAGGTATTTTGGAGTTGGTACATACCGACTTATATGGTCTTATGAGAACTCAAAGCTACTATGGTGATAAGTATTTTATTTTATTTGTTGATGACTACTCTAGGATGATGATAATCGTGTTCTTAAAATAAAAATATGAGGCATTAAAATTTTTTAAATGGTATAAGGCTAAAGTTGAAAAAGAAACTGAGACAGAATTAAAATTCTTAAGGTCTAATAGAGGAGGTGATTTTATTTCTGATGAATTTACTAATTTCTATAATGAGCATGGAATCAAAAGATAGGTTTCTACACCTAGGACACCGCAGCAGAATGGGATTGCTGAAAGGAGGAACCAATTTATTTTTGATTGTGCCAGAACATTGATGATTGAGAAAAATGTTGCACAAATGTATTGGAGAAAAGTAGTTAGCACTGCAATATACACCCTGAAATGAGTTAAACTAAAGAAAGACACAAACAAGACACCTTATGAGTTATGGTTTGGATATACACTGAATGTAAGTTATTTCAGAATATTTGGAAGTAGATGTTATATTCTGAAAGATGATAGGAATGGTAAATTTGACTCTAAAGGTAATGAAGGAATATTTTTAGGATATTCTACTAAGAGTAAAGCTTATAAATGTTTGAACAAGGATACTAATAAAATGATAGAAAGTGCTAATGTAAAAGTTGATGAGTTTGCTGACAAGAATGATGAAGAAAGCATGAAGGAACCAGAAGACTATGGTAGGTTTACATATGTTGAGAATCCAGACTATCTACTGAAGCCACAGGATGAGTCTACCGAGCATCAGGAAAATGCTATCGATAATTAGCAAATGCAAACTGAGAATCGGGAAGAAGCTACTGAGCAAGAAAATGAACCTAAACTGAATGATGAGAAAAGAAGAGAACAAGTACTAGCAATATTTATTAGAAGACACCATCCACAAAATCAAATCATTGGAGATAAGAAAGCTGGCATGATGACCCAAAGCAAGTTAAGACATAATACATGTTTAGTTTGTGAGTTTGAACCTAAGAATGTTAGGGATGCACTTGAAAATGAGGAATGGATTAAGGCTATGAAGGAGGAAATTGAAAAGATTGAGAAGAATAAGACATGGCCATTAGTACCTAGGCCGAGAGATAAAAATGTAATTGATACTAAGTGAATTTTCAGAAACAAGCTAAATGAAAATGGTGAGGTCACTAGGAATAAGGCAAGACTTGTATGCAAGGGATATGCACAAGAAGAAGGTATAGATTATGGTGAAACCTTTGCACCTATTGCTATACTTGAAGGAGTCCATATACTACTTGCATATGTTGCACATAAGGGATTCAAAGTATATCAAATGGATGTGAAATCAACTTTTTTGAATCAAATTCTTGAGGAGGAGGTCTACATAGAACAACCAGAAGGTTTTGTTGATCCAAATCAGAAGAACATGGTATGTAGACTACACAAATATTTGTATGGATTGAAGCAAGCACCAAGAGAATGGTATGAAATACTACATGCTTATCTTATCAGTATTGGCTTGTAAGGACTAGTGAAAACAATAATTTATACATGAAAGGAGAATCTGATGATAATATTTTGATTGCTGAATTTTTTGTTGATGACATAATCTGTGATGGACATGATCTGATTTGCAAATATTTTGCTAATGAAATGAGAAAGAAATTTGAGATGTCAATATTTGGAGAGATTAAATTCTTTCTAGGTTTGCAAATTATACAATAAAATGATGGGATTATCATCACTCAATCAAAATATATTAAAGAAGTGTTAAAGACTTTTGGCATGGAAGATTGGAAACTGGTAGGAACACCGATGGTAACAGGATGTAAGTTGACAAAGGCTGATGAATCTACAAAAGTAAATCAGAAACTGTACAATTCAATTATTTTGTTGGATCTTTGTTTACCAAGATTTTAAAAACCTTGAAAATGCAGAGATGCACCTATGTGGTAGCTTACTTCCCACAATCAGTACATTCATACAAAAAAAAGGACCAATGAACAAAGCACAAAGGGTTTCTACACTTTGAACTCTTTAGAATTTAGGTGGGTATACCTAGGATTAGGATCACTTAATTGTCCCTTTTCCACTAATCCTCACAAAGAAGATATGTACCAATAATACTTCTTATTATCTATGACATAAAGGGATAGGGTGTGAAGCTAAACACACTACCAAGTTACTCACAAACAAAGAAGGGGATTTTTCTATTAAGTCCACAACTTCTAACTTGAAGATTTAGAATTTTATTTGTTTTAGGGGTAGAACCGATAGACAAGAATAAACATCTATTAGACAAAGTGTTTGTGATCAATCCCTTATCCATTGGGCATATTCAGAACAACTCCTCACTGTGTTTTTTATTCTTACGATTCACCTTGCAAATAAAAATCAAATTGAGAACCTCACTACTTATGAATATCCTCCTTAATACCCTGCAATTCTATTAGGTTATATCAAGAATTTACTTAACTCTTCAAGTTAACAAAAAAACATATCAAAACATACAAAACTATGTCTGCAACTATTGATCTTGAGGTCATCAACTCACAAGACAATAGGAAATTACAAACCATTAAACAAGAGACAAGATTCAAAGAAATTCTTGAAATCCTTGTATAAGTTGCCACAAATTGATATAGGAGCGATTCATTGAGCATAGAATATTCCACAAAATAAATAAGAAAATTGTAGATTCATTAAGATTTTTGTGAAATAGAGAGGTTACAAACCTCTTCTACCAATTCTTGACTGAAAAACAACACACATGTGTTTCCTATTTAAGTTTTGTAGCCAAGTCCTTTCTTAACCCCGAAAGAGACTTCTTCTAAATGACCTTGGGAATCCTTTTATAGGAACAAGGACCACAACAAGCTTTGGGTCATTTAGGGAAACATTAGGAAAACATTGTCACTTCAACAACATGAAATCAGGAAATAATTTTTTACAGAAGTGACAAGGAAGAAACCCTAAATTAATAAAAAATTATCAAAGACAAATCTGATATCTTATACATTATGGAAACCCTAGCAGTCAAACTAAAAATTAGGGCATGACTCTATTTATCCTTGCAATAAGAACATCATCACAAATATTTTATCTACCACTCTGCATCCAGGACTTGAATTCCTTGACAACTTGGCCCAAACATAACGGTTGCATCAGGACAACTTCTTGCAAAATATCAGATTCAGGGTGGCAAGCAAATCTCGTCATATTTGACCCAGCCACCATAGAGTCAACTTAATTTCCCAAATGCAAATTTGTCCTTATAGCCCAAGAAGAAATCATATCTGATCATTTGTTCCTCTGGCACGCTGACACTTGTATTTTTTGCAAACCCTAGCTCAGAAAATTCAAATATGGACTGACAACAGTTAATTTGTCAATTTTAAAACATGACCGTTGATCCTGATCTTTTCCTAGCACATCAAACGGTTCTCATAAATTTTCAAAAATCACTTAAGCTTTTGAAATTTACCAAATACGTCATCATTATTCAGTGACTAATCAAGAGCAAGCATGTCATCACACGTGGCACCGTCTTTATCTTAACCTCAGCAAGCCTCCCTTAAATCTAAGTCATCTAGCGAACTGGTGATTGAAGACTATCTCCCAATCTCAAAATATTTCACTTAACCTAGGTCTGGTCTGGAGATTGGGTGACAAAGGCATTCGCATGGTCACTTAATATTTCCTTTAACTGTGGTTTGATATGGAGATATGGCGACCACCGTCCGATCTCATTTGAATCAACAGTCCACACTGAGTCTCAAAGACCTTTATCTTAACTCAACCTTTCATTATGAGATCTCGTGACTGAAGGAACTCATGATCGTTGGATCCTGGCATTAACCTTAGTTCCATCTAGAGAATGAGTGACCAAGGCAATTCTCATGATCACTGAATCATTTCTTGACTCATGGTTACATTTGGAGAATACGCGACCACTGCCCAATCGTATCTTCACCCATAGTTCATATTCAATCTCCAATTCTTTATCTTAACTCAACCTTATCTGGCAATCCAATGACTGAAGACATCTCCCAGTCGCTAAATGTTTGACTTAACTCATGCTTGGTTTAGAGAACAGGCAACTGAAGGCTTTTTTTTGAATCGCTGGATACTTTCTTAACCTTGAGTTACATTAAGAGATCAAGCGCTAGCCATTGATCTGATCCTCCATCTATGGTTATCGCTGAATCGCCAAGCTCTTGACTTAACTCATCTTTTATCTGGCGATCTGGTGACAAAGAGAAAACCTTGACCAACCTTTAACTATGATCAGACTCAGAGATTACGCAACTAAGCCAATCTCACATTCGCTGGATATTTTCTTAACCTTGGATCCCATTCCGAGAACAAGCACCAGTCGTTGATCTTGATCTGCATCAATGATTCTCACCTATTCACTGAATGTTAAGTGTCTTAGCCATTTTATTATGACAATCAACGAGTAAAGGAAAACAAGACCACTCGCTGGATTGTTGAATGTTAGACACATAACCGCCAAGATTAGGAGATCACGTGAATCACTGAGTCACAGAGTTGTTGAATAGAAACTTAACCGTTGGGCTTAGAAAATAAAACATGTGCAGAATGGGGACTTTAAGTGACTAGGAAAAAGGTAACGAAGAAATATAATAAGGGTAGGGTTTTGCAGACTTAGACAAATTTCTAAAACCCTCACACATGGAATAAACCCTATTTCTCATACACTTTCAAATTGCAATATCTCACTAGTTTTTGCATTTAAGCACATGTGATCTTAATTGGAGCTTGCATACACCTTTAACTATCCATGAATTAGTTTGCAAGCCATACAACATCATACATCTTCTTCGCTTGGTAAAAACTGTGTTGCAGTAGGGCATGGAAATTTCATAAGATGTTTGTAGGATAAGACCACTTTCTTAGAATTTTTGGATTGACAAGAAAATGGGCTAGTAGTGGCTCTGACTGGGGATGTATGCCTCTTGTAGGCATAGTAATAATTTAGAATCTTTGGGAGAGTAGACCATCTACTGGATAAAACTTGCAGGACACCTCTCAAAAAACTAGTAGACCTAAAACAGGAAAGGAATAAGAAGCACATAACTAAAAGGGAAAATATTTACAAAATTACAAGATTTGAAAATTCACTTGGTGGCCCCAGGCCACCGAAGGAAAATCAAGACCCTCCTGAATCAAAAGTATGATTCTCATCCACATATGAAACTTGCCACCTGAAAATGTTGTGCAATTTCATTTCCAAAATATGTGAATATATATGGGATGAAGAATAAAACTACATTTGTCACTACCCATGTTTTTCCAGTCATAGTCATCATCTCCATACTCCGAGAAGTATGGAGTATCATTTATCTCTTCTTGATGAATAGAAATAAAAAAATCATCTAGTAATGCATCAGAATATAAAACATAATGATTGTCATGCATTACTACAGACTCACCTAGATGGGAAGGACTTGGATCCTCATATTTACCTTTATGCACTGCTTCAACCACTAAGCAACTTGGTTCCTCCATGATATCTTCATGAAATGGATCACGAACCAAGTGCAAATTCCTTTCACAAGCATTGTGACATAGGGACAACTGATCTGCATCATTATTGCCAAGAAATTTTCTGTCCCAATCATCGAAAACATTGTCTTCAACACTGTCACAGTCATTATCATACTTATCAAAAGAAGGAAAAGGGAATGAACAAGAAACTTGTTCATTACTAAAATCCTTATGATAGAATAACACATTGTCATGGCCTTCATATTCTTCTTCAAAAAACTTACTACATGAGGGGAACTCAAGAAAACATGGATCACCTTCTTCATCACTTTGGACACCTACCTCATTATCAGTGTCAAAGCATACATCAATTGGGTACTGGAAAAAAAGAATCCACATTAGGGGCATACCTTTGAAAATCCATAGCCAAGAAATTTGAGATCTTCTCAGTGCTTAATGGACCTTGAACATCATCTTCATTTTTGTTGGTCTCACTACTGATGTTGTATACATCTTCCTTATCTGGAATAAGCACTGAAATTCCCTGACTCACATTGTCTTGTGCAAAGCAATCACTGCAGTAACTTTCATCTGCATCATAATCATTTTTTTGTTGCTTACACAAAACCTCCTTATACTAAGATAATAATGTTGTCCTCTTATGTTGATAAAAGGGAAGATCTACAAACTTTATGGAAACACTATTAACTATAGACTCTTCGCCAACATCTTGATATCCACTGACCTCACTGTCAACATCCTCAACACAAATAGAGTTAGCATCATCATTATTTTTAGACTCAAAATGTTCTATTGAATTAATCCACCTCTCAGTCTGCTTAATTCCTTCTTTTGATATAACTTTTTCATTCTGAGAGACATTCTCAGTATCAAACATGGGTTGTTCAGGAATACTATTTGTAATCTTTTCTTGCTGACGGTCCTTTAGTAGCTTACTCCATTCACCATCATCAACAAATTCTTTTAGGAACAACCATTTAAAATCAATCAATGAAGAGACACATTTTGGGGGTAAACTTAAATACCAATTAGTTATAGCCCCTTTGAAGGATCTCCCAAAAATCATCATGCTAACATCTTCATAAATCTCATATTTTACAACAAATCAAAAAAATACTAGAACATGCATAAGTGTTGATTCAGACTGATCATCAAAAAATGGGATAAATTCAATGAGCCTACTTGAAAAGGAATTAGGGAATCCTAGAACATGAGCACAATTTAAAGCTTTATCTGACTTAATAAAACACAACCTTCTAGGCTGGCTCCTTTCCTGGTTACTCATTTGGTTTGAAACAAGATGAGAAGCACTCATCTTGTTCTATCTTTACAAGAGGTATACCAAAACATTTTAATCTCTATGAAAACATTTTAATGTTTCTTGTCATTAACAAGATATTCAACATGAAAACATGAAACTGCCTAATATAACTCTTCCCTTCTTACTAGTGCTGAAACAATTAATAGGGAACAAAATACTTTACGACTGATCTTATGAAAAGATACACATAAAGACCAAAAATACTTGGAAGTGTTGTGGTTGAAACTCAACTTGCTGACTGGAAAGACTGATAGATCTAAAGCTTGCCTCACTGAAATCTTTGTGGAGTCACCACCTCCTTGAAGAGGAAAAATATGCTAATCACTAAAAAATCCTTCTGTATCCATTTCCATACAACAAAAACTTCACCAGAATCTTAAAAATTGTTTATCAGGACTACAAATACATCATTTCATACATTGATCAAACAAAGAACTCAGAGTCACCACTCACAACTTGGTGAGATGATATAATTTTTTTTTAATATGACTCTATACTTTCAATGTTAAGTACTAGATGTGATAAATAAGAAGGACAGGAGTCTAGCTCTACTCATACCTACATTATTTATGACAAGTTTATAATACCAGAAACATCAAACTGGATTTATCATGACTGTATCATCTCTGTTCCCCAGTAAAGTCGCCATCTTGTTGGCTCTTGGTTTAGCAAGATTTTAACAACCTCGAAAATGTAGAGATGCACCTATGGGGTAGCTTATTTCCCACAATTAGTACATTCATACAAGAACAAAGACCAATGAACTCTACACTTTGAACTCTGTAGAATTCAAGCGCGTGTACCTAAGATTAGGATCACTTAATTTTCCCTTTTCCACTAATCCTCACAAAGTAGATATGTTCCCATAATACTTCTTATTATCTGTGACATAAAGGGATAGGGTGTGAAGCTAAACACACTACCAAGTTACTCACAAACAAAGCAGGGGATTTTTCTATTAAGTCCACAACCGCTGACTTGAAGATTTAGAATTTGATTTTTTTTAGGGGTAGAACTAATAGACAAGAATAAACATCTATTAGACAAAGTGTCTATGATCAGTCCCTTATCCATTAGGCATATTCAGAACAACTCCTCACTATCTTTTTTATTCTTACGATTCACCTTGAAAATGAAAATCAAATTGAGAACCTCACTACTTAAAAATATCCTCCTTAATACCCTACAATTATGTTAGGTTATATCAAGTATTTACTTAACTCTTCAAGTTAACAACAAAACATATCAAAACATATATAACTATGTCTACAACTATTGATCTTGAGGTCATCAACTCACAAGACAATAGGAAATTACAAACCATTAAATAGGAGACAAGATTCAAAGCAATTCTTGAAATCCTTGTATAAGTTGCCACAAATTGATACAAGAGTGATTCATTGAGCATAGAATATTCCACAAAATAAATAATAAAAGTGTAGATTCATTAATATTTTTGTGAAATAGAGAGGTTACAAACCTCTTCTACCAATTCTTGACTGAAAAATAATAGACATGTGTTTCCTGTTTAAGTTTTGCAACCAAGTCCTTTCTTAACCCCGAAAGAGACTTCTTCTAAATGACCTTGGGAATCCTTTTATAGGAACAAGGATTGTAACAAGCTTTGGGTCATTTAGGGAAACATTAGGGCAACACTGTCACTTCAACAACATGAAATCATGAAACAATTTTTTATAGAAGTGACAAGGAAGAAACCCTAAATTAATCAAAAAATATTAGAGATAAATCTGATATCTTTTACATTGTGGAAACCCTAGCAGTCAAATACAAATTAGGGCATGACTCTCTTTATCCTTGCAATAAGAACATCATCACAAATAGCTTATCTGCCACTCTGCATCTGGGACTTGAATTCCTTGAAAACTTGGCCCAAACATAACTATTGCATCAGGAAAGCTTCTTGCAAAATATCAGATTCAGGGCGGCAAGCAAATCTTATCATATTCGGCCCAGCCACCACAAAGTCAACTTAATTGCCCAACTGCAAATTTGTCATTATAGCCCAAGAAGAAATCATATTTGATCATTTGTTCCTCTGGCATGCCGACAATTGTATTTTCTAAAAATCATAGCTCAGAAAATTCAAATATGGACCAACAATGGTTAATTTATCAATTTTAAAACAGGACTGTCGATCCTGATCTTTTCTTGGCACATCGAACGATTCTCATAAATTTACAAAAATCACTTAATCTTTTGAAATTTACCAGACACATCATCATTATTTAGTGATCAATCAAGAGAAATCACATCATCACACCTGGCACCATCTTTATCTTAACCTCGGCAAGCCTCCCTTAACTCTAAGTCATCTAGCCAACTAGCGACTGAAGACTATCTCCCAATCTTGGAATATTTCACTTAACCTGGGTCTGGTTTAGAGATTGGGCAACAAAGGCATTCATGTGATCGCTCAATATTTCCTTTAACTATGGTTTGATTGGGAGATCTGGCGACCACCATCTAATCTCATCTGAATCAATGGCCCATACTGAGTCTCAAAGACCTATATCTTAACTCAACCTTTCATTATGAGATCTCACAACTGAAGGAACTCATGATCTATGGATCCTGGCATTAACCCTAGTTCCATCTATAGAATGAGAAACCAAGGTAATTCTCGTGATCGCTTAATCATTTCTTGACTCATGGTTACATTCAGAGAATACACGACCACCACCCGATCTTATCTGCATCCACGGTTCATATTCAATCTCTAATTCTTTATCTTAACTCAACTTATTTGGTGATCCAGCGACTGAAGAAATCTCCCAGTCGCTAAATGTTTGACTTAACTTATGCTTGGTTCGGAGAACACACGACTGAAGGATTTCACTGAATCGTTGGATACTTTCTTAACCTTGAGTTCTATTAAGAGATCAAGCACCAGCCATTGATCTAATCCTCCATCTACGATTATCACTGAATCGCCAAGCTCCTGACTTAACTCATCTTTTATCTAGCAATTTGGCGACAAAGAGAAAACCTTGACCATCCTTTAACTATGATCAGACTCAGAGATTACATGACCGAAGCAATCCCACATTTGTTGGATATTTGCTTAACCTTGGGTCCCATTCTGAGAACATGCGCCAGCCGTTGATCTTGATCTACATCAATGGTTCTCGCCTATTCGCTAAATGGTAAGTGCCTTAGCCATTTTATTATGAGAATCGATGACTGAAGGAAAACAAGACCGTCCACTGGATCACTGAATGTTAGGCACATAACCGCCAAAATAAGGAGATCACGCGAATCACTTAGTCACGGAGTCACTGAATAGAAACTTATCTGCCTAGGCCTAGAAAATAAAACATGTGCAGAATGGGGACTTTAAGTGACCAGGAAAAAGGTAATGAAGAAATAGAATAAGGGTAGGGTTTTGCATACTTAGACAAATTTATAAAACCCTCGTACATGAAATAAACCCTATTTCTCATACACTTTCAAACTACAATATCTCATTGGTTTTTGCATTTAAGCACATGCGATCTTAACTCGAGCTTGCATACACCTTGAACTATCCCTGGCTCAGTTCGCAAGCCATAAAACATCATACATCTTCTTCGCTTGGTCAAAACTGTGTTACAGTAGGGCATGGCAATTTCACAAGATTTTTGTAGGATAAGACCACTTTCTTAGAATGTTTGGATTGATAGGAAAATGGGCTAACAGATTGGAAAACTAATGTATGGTGTACATAGTAGGCCAGATATAGCACATGCAGTTATGATTGTGGCAAGATTTTCTGCCAATGCTAAAGATTCACATATGGTTTCTGTTAAAAGAATTTTGAGATACTTGAAGAAGACAAAAGACTATGGTTTATGGTATACAAAGGAAGGCAAATTTGAACTCTGAGTTTATACTGATGCAAATTGGGCTGGAAACATTGATGACCGGAAGAGTACAATTGGTGGAGAATTCTTTTTAGGAGAAAGGATTGTGACTTGGATAAGGAAGAAACAAGCATGCATTTCTCACTCTACTACTAAAGCAGAGTATGTTGCTGCTACTGCAAATTGTTCAAATATTTCTTAGATAAAACAAGTTTTGGAAGGAATGAATGAGGTAATCATTGACTTGGTGATTATATATTGTGACAACACTAGTACTATAAATATTTCCAAGAATATAGTGATGCATTAAAAAATAAAGCATATATCTATTAAGTATCACTACTTAAGGAAACAAGTTCAAGAGAAGCAAGTGAAACTGGAATTTGTAACATCTAAAGAATAACTTGCTGATATTGTTTACCAAACCCTTACTGAAGGACACATTTGAGTATTTAAGGACTAGACTAGGTGTTTGTCCCCTATCTAACGGTCACTAAGGTGATCAGGAGGTTGCATCAACCTATATTTTATCATAAAATAATTCATGTTGATGCACATAGGTCACACTTTAGGTTTTCTAGGGTTGCGAAAGATTGTAGAAGCTGCAATAGGAAATTGTTTATCAGTACATGAAGGTAATCAATCTAACTGAAAAATAGAGAATTACTTGGCTACTGAAGAGCTATTTATTTTGTTTGGCATTGTTGTCAAAGGGAGAGAGACTACATATGAAACAACAGTTAGTGAGAACACAAAAAGGGAGAGGAACTTCATATTGAAATATCTATTGCCAAGAACATATATGGGAGAAAGAATCTAAGAACTGAAAAAGATCAAATCCGTAGGGAGAGTCTACATAGAATGTTGTTTGTTTATTTAGTAGTGATTAAACATATTAAATATCAAGCTAGGGAGAGCTTACCGAGCTACAACTTTACCTACATAGTTGTAGAATACATGTTTGGTATGTGTATGACATATTTCATATTGCTTATGTTGCCATCAATGCCAAAGGGAGAGATTGATGATCTACAACTAATTGAATATCTAGATGAACTGAAGGAACAGTTATTAGAGATCACCGAGCTACTAAAGTGATATGTAAGATGATTAAATCAGTCAATATGTTGTCATTGATGTCAACTAGTTTTGACAGTACTTATCATGATAGTTATAAACATCTGAACATCTGTAGAAGGAAGAAAAGATGAAGAAATGACATATCTACATAAGGAAAAGATGGATATGATAGATAAGGATAAGGTAAACATTGGGTAACTTATTTATGAGTCTATGGTTTTATATTGTTGACTTAAGCATGTTACATTAATCTATTTTGAAGAAGAGGTTTGAATTGAACAAGACAATGTGGTCGGTAATTGAAGACTTTTGTATACACCAAGCCAATGCAGTGTATACCAAGTGACAGTAATAACCGAGTTAGTTATCACTAATGCATTTTAGTATTAACTGAGTATGGATGAAAACATTAAATGCTAAGAACAACTGGCTGAATTTGATGAGCTGGAAGTTGTTATGATTTTGAGGTAAAGGATGAAGTTAGTTATAAGATCCATGGCTGACATAATTCAAAGATGATCTAAAGGATGATATTGAAATGTGTTAAGGACACATCTGCTGAGGAAGGTTTAAGTGACAAAATGGACGAAGGAGATTAAGAGGCAAAATCTGATGGCTTCTATGAAAATGGTTTACTTGTCTATTTAAGAGATATGAGTTTCATTGTTGAAACATGTCAGAAAAAAGGAGACTAGAGAGATTTCGTGTGAAGATTTTATTCATGCATTCCTGATCAAACTGGTTACAGAAAGAACTAAATTGCAGACATTACCGAGTGTCAGAGAACTATTTGCCGAGTGAAGTAAGTTGAGAAATATTGAGGAAGTGAATTGATTAATGATCAGAGAATCTTTTGAGCATAGCATAGATCTGAATATTTGCAATTGAGTTGTATTTGAATCAGATCAGAACTGTATCATTTTAACCATTGATTCAGAAAATATCTTAACCGACTGGACTTAACAGTCTTATTGTATTGCCCTATGACATTCATTGAATGTAAATTGTTATCTTGTTGACCCCATAGTGAATGCAGGTCAAAAGTTAACTGTTAGTGATAAATCCTCTAACTAGGTCACACCTAATAGTGTGCATTGTAACCTTTAACAGGGTTGGCTCCTAACCGAGCTCACTTCAAATGAGTGAATTATTTTGGGTTACCCATCCTAGGTGGTTTTTCCCTTAGTAGGGTTTCCATGTTAAATCATTGTGTAATGTGTTATTTGTTATGATTATTTTTATATCATACTTTACATACTGCATAGTTGATATAATCGGTAATCGTAGTTTGGATAATTATTGGTATTCGGTAAAGTGAACAGGCAAATTGATATTTTATGTTATCAAACTGCATAAATTGTTGAAATTGTTTTGTAAAGTACATTTGGAAGTTTGGGATTGTAGGATAACTAATTTAACTAATTCACCCCCTCTCTCAGTTATTCTAACAGAATGCATGTGGACTTCTTGACTTATAGACTTTATATTTGGCATCCAAATTGCTTGGAAATGGAATGGGATTCACAGATAGATAGGAATTGTATGGAGTTCTTTTGGATGGGTGGAAGGTTCTGAAAGATGTGTGCTTTTGTTGACTTGCATCTGGGAAAGGGTAAGTGGATTGTGAACTAGTGGATGGAGGAATATATGGACCTAATATGGATGGAAGGGATGAAGGGAGAGGTATACATTTGAATTTGGATTTGATAGGGATACCAACACCATGAGAGTGAGCTTTGGAACTAAGGTCATGACCTTTAGACTTTTCTTTGAGATGTAAGGGTTTTGATATACTTTGTTAATGGATGCTTAACCCTTTGACTTGATAATGATTTTGACCTATGTGACACTTGCTACAAGATGTGAGTTTATTTTGAGGTGGATATGAAATGTAAGAAACAATAGGATCATGAAGTGGACTAGACTCATTAGAACTAGAGCAACCCATTTGAAGTGTAAGGGGTTCATGAATATTTTTCATAAATGTGTCTATATCATGAGGGGGATTAGGAGAAATAAGGGGATCCTGTAGTTGAATAGGAGAAATGATAGGATCATTTGGTATGATAAGATCTTGTGGGGGATATGGAGGATTAGGACAAGGAGATGAAAGGATGAAAGGATCTCATGGAGGATCTAGAGGGATGATGGGATCTTGTAGAGGATATGAAGGGATTATGGGATCTTTTGGAGGATTCAAAGATGAAGGGATACTCTGAGCTTGACTTAGAATGGGATCATTGGGTTCCATTTTAAAGGTGTTCTTCTCTTGGTTTTATATGGAATCATTAGGAAGACTGGAAGGGGAATCATGATCTTGCTTAGGAAGTGAAAGGTCAATGGGACTTGGAAGGAAATTTTTCTCTTGATAGGGAGTAGTGTCATCTAGGATAGGAGAGTTAGGGATAGTGGGATCATTATGAGGCTCTAGGGAAATATGATCTTTATTAAAAATTGGATGGGATTGGACGTTGTTGGGATCTTGATGATGATTTGTTTTAAGACTCATTTCTTCAATCTTTGAATCATCCTCTAGACATGGGGTATGACTTGAAATGTGCATGGGGGACTCTAGAAAGGGGTCAATGCTTTTGCATGGGGGTGATTTACTTTGGATTAGAATCTCTTGAATGGGATTGCTTGAAAATGGAGGACATAGTGGCATTGGCTCTAGACTTTGGGAAGTATGAGAGGGACTTGCATCAAAAGATGGATTAGCATGGATTTCTTCTATGGATATCCCTAGGAAGGTTGCATCATTGGACATGTCATTGTTGGGTGATGGAGCACATTTCTCTTGTGAAAATTTATGGGATAAAAGAATGGTGGGAGACATGGATGTTTCTGGAAGGTCAATGTCTTGATAGGGAATAAGTATATCATCCATGTGATTATTTTGGGGTAACCACTCCTAGACATGGGTGAATGATTTTTTTCATCATCTTTATATAATGTTTGAATAAACTTCCTTAAAAATTTGGATGTGATAATAGATTTCTTATTAATCATGTTTGATTAGTGTTCAAAAGAGGACACACTTGAACTTATGCTTGTTTGGGAAAACCTTGGTATTTCTTGTCTTGTTTGCATGACTAACACAATAGTTTGTGAATTTTTTTGAGGGACATTTGATTGCATTAGAATGAAGATTGGTTCATAATTAGGTGGGGGTCCCTATTGAATTATTCCATTCCTGGTTGAAAATTTGAAGGGTATGCTAAGTTTGGGTTACAATGTTCCATTCGTCTTGCATTAGGAAGTGTTTATGATGATTTTATAGGTCTTGGGTCATAATGTGTTTGGGTCTCTTGTCTTGAAGGGTTCATGATGCTTGTGATATCTTGTCTTGAAGGGAATATGGGTCTTGTGTCATAACCTTGTGTCTGTTAGAAAGTAAAGTCCACCAAGATAACTGTGAGGGGGGGCGGGGGGGGGGGGGGGGGTGAATTAGTTATCAGATAATTATAACTTTTATCATCTTCAACAACATTAAACCATATAAGCAGTATAATTACCAACCATAGAAAGATATTCTTACACAATAACACAATGACACAAGATATGTTGACTAGGTAACCTCTTGATCAAAGAGTAAACCCTGGTGGGAATGATGCCCACAAAAGATGCACTAATATGAACATTCCTTGTGAAATGATGGACTCTATTAGGGATCTTATGAAATAAATTCAGTACATATGAATCCCTGTTAGGAGATTTTGAATCCCTGTTAAAAGATTCTAACCCTGTTAAGAGTTATGGAAGACAGAAGGACCCACTGCCCAAACAACTTCACGATAAGATCACTGAACACACTATCCAAATAATCTTTGCATTACTCAATATAATAATATGTTACCTCTTCTCTGACTGTGCCAACTACACTCACTGTACACCAGATCTAATTTTTAGATCTCTATAATTCACATGTCTTCCTTCACAATTCGCTTTCACATTTAGCTCTTTTCTTCACTTTATATTCATACACTACTATCCTCTTCTACATACAAACAAGAAAACACATTCCTTCCTTTATGCCACACTCAAATAATTACAAATGAGTTGGCATACAATTACAAAATAAAAGTTTCCACACACTACATCAAAATTACACAAAACTGTCAGCTTCCAAATACAATAAATCTTCATTCATGCGACCTCAAATTTTGCAGTTTCATCCACGTCACTATCAATGTGTCTTAAACTTCCTTTTAACTGCGCAAAACCATATTCCATCCTGATTAGGAGATATCATCCGATTTCCACAAACCGCTACTCAAGAACACTGCCTGAATACTACTTCCACCAAAATGCTCATAACTTCCATGAATAACAGAATTACTATCTGTGCTCTTAACCATAGACATAACATATCAAAGAGTATATCCTCAACATCGCATAGCTCCAATTGCAATAACCCATGTGCGCTAATTCAAACTCTATTTGCTTCTCTACAAGTCTCCAAAAGATCACCATGTTGACATCAATGGCAATCATAGTCATGAATGCAACAACAACTACTACAGAATGGCTGCCAAACATTTAGCATTCATTCCTAACAATCTCCCCCATTGGCATTGATGGCAACATAGATGAAAAACATCCAATGTTCCAAAAATTCAATACTGCAACACTGCTGCTTCAAATCCTCTTCATCAATCAAATCTTTCTTCATTTTCCAATTCAGATAGTACAAATAGATTTTTTCATGTACACTTCTCCTCCATTGACATCAATGACAGAAATTTCATCACTATGTCAACAACAACTCCAATGTCAAAAGACACTATTCAGAAAATACATTCACTAGAGTCCTCATGACTCAGTTCAGATACACATACTCCCCCATAGAGGAAGTACCAACATCCAGTCCAGAAGAAAGATAAGGCTCATATACCACTAGACAGATGCAACCAACTGCATCACTTTTCAAAAGTAGGCTGGGGCATAACCCCAAGCATACCTCTCAGATACTCAAATGTATCCTTAGGCAAAGGATTTGTAAATATATCTGCTATCTGCTCCTTTGTACTTATGTACTAAAGTCTGACTTCTTTCTCAGCAACTTTCTCTCTTACAACATGATACTTGATCTCTATATGCTTTGTCTTAGAATGTAATATAGGATTCTTAGACATACTAATTATGCTGGTGTTGTCACAATGTATGACAATAGGTTCAAAAAACTTTATTCCAATATCCTTCAGCATTTGCTTCATCCAAATTATCTGGTTACAATTGTTTGCTGCTACTACATATTCTGCTTCTGTTGTGCTATGTGAGATACAATTTTGCTTCTTGCTTAACCAAGAAACCAATCTTTCTCCATGGAAAAATGCTCCATCGCTGGTGCGTTTCATATCATCAACACTGCCTCCCCAATCAGCATCTGTATATGCACATAGGGTAAAATCATCAGATTTTTCATACCACAATCCATTGTCTATTGTGCCTCTTAAATATCTCAGTATCCTCTTTACTACTGCATAATGTGATTCTCTAGGTTCAGTGTGAAATCTTGCTACAATTCCAACTGAATGTGCTATATTAGGTCTTGTATGTGTCAAATACTGTAGTCCTCCAATCATGGATCTGTAATTCTTTTTTTCCACTGCAACAGTCTCATCTGTGCTAGATAACTTATGTCTAGTTACCATAGGTGTTCCAACTGGTTTACAATTCTCCATTCCAAATCTTTTCAACAAGTCATTCAGGTACTTTTTCTGACTTACAAAGATACCATCATTGTTCTATGTTATCTGTAATCCTAAAAAGTATTTCATTTCACCAATCAATACTCATTTCAAATTCGGTCTCCATTTCATCAGCAAATTTTTCACTAGCTTCATCTTCTCCTCCAAAAATAATGTCATCAACAAAAATAACTATAACCAACAAACTATTTTCAATTTCTTTTCTATACAGATTGCTATCAGTTGTTCTTTTTGTAAATCCCAACTTTAACAAATACTTGTCCAATCTTGCATACCGAGTTCTAGGTGCTTGTTTTAGTCCATATAAAGCTTTCTTCAATTTACATACCATGTCTCCTTCTTGATTCAAAGGAAAACCTTCAGGCTGCTCAATGTAGACTTCTTCTTCCAATTCTCCATTCAGAAATGCTAACTTCACATCCATCTGATATACTTTGAATTTCTTGTAAGCTGCATAGGCCAAAAACATTCTTACTGCTTCAATTCTTGCAACACGTGCAAAGGTTTCTTCATAATTAATTCCTTCTTGCCATGAGTATCCCTTACATACCAATCTTGCTTTGTTTCTTACTACTTCTCCTTGTTCATTCATCTTGTTTCTGAATACCCATTTAGTTCCAATAACATTCTTGTCTTTAGGTGTAGGGACCAATTCCCATGTCTTGTTCTTTTCAATCTGATCTAGTTCTTCTTTCATAGCATTAGTCCAACTTTCATCTTTACAAGCTTCACTAGTAGTTTTAGGTTCAATTTGAGAAATCAAACATAACTGTTCTTTTACCTTATTCTGAGTTAGAACTCCTCTTTTAATGCTTCCAATAATTTGTCCAATAGGATGATTTCTTAACAAACTCTTGCTAGGTGTCACTATCTCCAATCTCACTTTAGGTGTAGGCTCTTCAATGACTTCACTGTGGCTTTCATTCAACAAATCACTATCAGTCTCATAAAATAATTCAGTAGATCCAGTGTTAGGTTTAGGATGAGCTTCTTCATCTAATTCATAATCAAGAAGTCTTTCCTAAATTTTGAACTTTTCATCAACTTTAACATTTGTGCTTTCAACAATAGTCTTAGTTCTTTTATTGTAACATCTATAGGCTTTGCTTTTCAAAGAATATCCAAGAAATATACCTTCATCACTTCTAGGATCAAACTTTCCAATATCATCATCTCTCTTTATATAACATTTGCCTGCAAAAATTCTAAAATACTTAACTGAGGGTGCATGTCCAAACCATAATTCATAAGGTGTCTTGTCTGTGTCTGCTCTGATTTGTAATTTGTTCATTGTATACACTGTTGTGTTCACTACTTCTCTCCAGAATATCTTCACCAAATCATTCTCAAATAACATAGCTCTTGCTACTTCAGTCACTGATTTGTTCCTTCTTTCTGCAATACCATTTTGTTCAAGTGTTCTAGGGGCTGAGAACTGTCTCTTAATGTCATTTTCTTCACAAAAGGTGTTAAACTCTCTAGACGTAAATTCTCCACCTCTATCAGATCTCAAACATTTAATCTTCATTCTAGATTCATTCTCAACTTTATTCTTAACAATCTTAAACTTATCAAATGCTTCAAATTTTTCTTTAAGAAATGCAATCCACATCATTCTTGTAAAATCATCAACAAGAATCATAAAATACCTTTCTCCATAGAATCCTCTAGTCCTGGTAGGACTGCTCAAATCTGTATGAACAATTTCCAGCTTTTTTGCAGATGTAAAATTTTTCCTGGGAAAAGAACTTTTTTTTTGTTTAGCCATCACACATTCTTTGCAAATCATGTTAGTAGGCTTCATAATTTTAGACAAATCTCTTACTGCAAGTGTAGTACTTACTTTCACAATGTTGTCAAAGTTTATATGACAAAACCTTCTATGCCATAACCAACTGTCATCAATTTTAGTAATCAAACATGTCATCTCAATGGGATTCAACTGAAATACATTACCTCTAGTTCTAGATCCAGTTCCAATCAGATTTCCATCTTTATCCTTTATCACACAAGTTTTTTCAGTAAACCAAACTTGATATCCCTTATCAACTAACTGGCCAACACTCAAAAGATTATGTTTCAATCCATCCACAAAATAAACATCATCAGTATTAGTCTTTCCATCAAGAGTAATAGATCATATACCTTTAATCAAACAAGGTGCATTGTTTCCAACTCTAACAACTCCGCCATCATATTCGTTTAACTTTATGAACTTTTTCATGTCTCTAGTCATATGATGTGAACAACCACTGTCTATAATCCAATCAACTTTCTTTTCAACTTGAGAAACTAAGGTTTTTTCTTCCTTAACATCAGTTTTAGAATTTTCTTCTTTAATTGCTACAAATCCTATGTCATCATTATTCTCATTATCACTTTCACTTAAAGATCTCTCTATACTAGCTTCAAGATCTTCATCATTAGCATAATAACATTCCTTAGATCTTATAGGTTTGAAATTGTTTCTATACTTTTTAACTCTCTTAGGACATTTAGATGCAAAATGACCATATTCTTGACAAGTCCAACATTTAAAAAATTTCTTACCATCTAGTTCTGTCTTCACAAGCAAGAAAATACCTTCTTCAATCTTCTTGTCTTCTTCATTTCTAGATCTACTGCTACCAGCATAATCTCCGCTCACACTGATGCTTCTTGACAAAGTAGGGAAAACACTAAGAGCATTGAATGTTGTCTCCATTCTATGTAAGTCTCTTGATAACCTCAGGTTCATCTCTGTTGCTTCCAATCTTCCAAGAAGAGTCTCTCTTGTAAAGTTTGTAGTACAAGGTATAACTTGTTCAATCATCTGTGTTGTCTGCTTAAATATAGGAGTCAATGTCCTCAGAATTTTCCATATCACTTCATTATCTATTTTTGTTCCTCTACAAGATTTTATACCTGTAACAATTTATGACATTCTACCAATATAGCTTCTAACAGATTCATCTTCCAACATTCTTATATCTTCAAATGCACATATCCAATTATGTAATCTAACTCTTTTTGCATGTTCATCACCTTCAAAAGTAGAGTGTAAAGCATTCCAAATTTCATGAGATTTTTTCAAACATTTTACCTGAATGTACTCATTCTCCGGAAGGGCTGTCAAAAGTGCTTCTCTTGCAAGTATGTTACACATGAATAGATCTCTCTCATCAGCAGTACATATTTCAAGATTGTCCTCTTCAATGATAGTCTTATCATTCTTTGTAATCAACCAATAAATTGGTCCTAAACAAAGTAGGTGTGTCTTCATCTTTTCTTTCCAGCTGTCAAAATTTACTCCATCAAACTTAGGGCTTTCTTTCCTAAAATTCACCATGGATCTCCTTAAGCTGTTAAACTTCTTTTTCAAGGACCTGCCGCTTTGATACCAATTGTTAGAAAGTAAAGTCCACCAAGATAACTAAGAGGGGGGGGGGGGTGAATCAATTATCAAATAATTATAACTTTTATCATCTTCAACAACATTAAACCATATAAGCAATATAATTACCAACCATAGAAAGATATTCATACACAATAACACAATGAAACAAGATATGTTGACTAGGGAACCTCTTGATCAAAGAGTAAACCCCAGTGGGAATGATGCCCATAAAAGATGCACTAATATGAATATTCCTTGTGGAAAGATGGACTCTGTTAGGAGTCTTATGAAATACATTCAGTACATATGAATCCATGTTAGGAGATTTTGAATCCCTGTTAAAATATTCTAACCCTGTTAAGAGTTATGGAAGATAGAAGGACCCACTGCCCAAATAGCTTCAGAGTAAGATCACTGAACACACTATCCAAATAATCTTTGTATTACTCAACAGAATAATATGTTACCTCTTCTCTGACTGTTCCAAACCGCACTCATTGTTACACCAGATCTCAATTTCAAATCTCTGTACTTCGCATGTCTTCCTTCATAATTCACTTTCACATTTAGCTTTTTCTTCACTTCATATTCATACACTACTATCCTCTTCTACATAACAACAAGGAAACAAATTCCTTCCTTTATACCACACTCAAATAATTACAAATAAGTCAGCATACAATTACAAAATAAAATTTTCCACTCGCTACATCAAAATTACACAAAACCGTCGGCTTCCAAATACAGGAAATCTTCATTCGTGTGACCTCGAAGTTTGTGTTGTCATCCACATCACTATCAATGTGTCTTAAACTTCCCTTTAACTGCGCAAAACTAGATTCCATCCCGATTAGGAGATATCATCTGATTTCCACAAACCGCTACTCAGGAACACTGCCTGAATACTGCTTCCACCAAAATGCTCATAACTTCCATGAATAAAAGAATTACTATTTGCGCTCTTAACCATAGACATATAACATATCAAAGAGTATATCATCAACATCGCATAGCTCCAACTACAATAACCCACATGCGCTAATTCAAACTCTGTCTGCTTCTCTGCAAGTCTCCAAAAGATCACTGTGTTGACATCAATGACAATCATAGTCATGATTGCAACAACAACTGCTACAGAATGGCTGCCAAACATTTAGCATTCATTCCTAACAGTGTTTGCAAATGTGTTCTTTGTCTTGGATCAAATTATGGTTCCTCACTTGAAGAGCACATGAGTTGATAGGAACCTTGTCTTTGGGAGTTTGTTATAATCAACACGAGGACTAAATGCAAAGTGAAACTAAGGATGAGGAATGGTATATGCAAAATGAAAGTTGATTTTGGATTTTCTTGGATTTTTTAATGCAATCTAGGATGTGCAAAGGTTAACTTAGGATATAATTATGCAAAGATGCAAGCTAAGGCTTATGCAACTATTTTTTGGGGCTTTTGGATTTTGAAAAATATTTTGAAAATGCAAACCTAAGAGTATTACTGTAGTAAATTGAATAGGGATCTTGACTTAAAAGGGATCAAATGGAAAAAGGACAATTGGATAAAAGGGACTAGGTCAAATCCATCATGACAAAGGTGGAGTTTGACCAAATGGTAGAGGGACAAAGTAGGATAAATGGACAAAGGACCAAGTCAAGATCCAATCTTCAATAACATAAGGAAAGACTCTAAGATTTGGATTTTTGTGGGATTTTGTAAAGTTTTTTATAGGATCTAAGTGCAAAATGAGGACTTATGCAAAATGGACTATAATGAGGACTAATGCCAGATTGAAATTGCAAATGCAAAGGAAGGGGAGATTGTGTAAATGTATGAAAATGTTGCAAAATGACTATGATATGAGGATGCAAAAATGAGGACTAATGCAAAGGATTACCCTAGAACTGCAAAAGGCTCCAAGGAAAAATTCTTTAAAATTTCATGTTTGGCCAAGTCTATGAAAGGGTTTTAAATGTCTGTGAATGTCCTGGAATGTTTTTCACAGGGTTTCAAAAGTGTTTTGAAAATGTTTGAAGGTTTTGAAATATTTGAAATTTGATCACTCACACAAGAAGACACATTAGACAGAATGACTATTGTAAAATTTAAACAAACACATCACAACCTAGGCTTGAAGGATAATATCCACTGAATTCCCACTTGAATAAAGTTCAGTCGCACCTACTCAGTGCAGACAACATAGAAGCTTGGAGGCATAGGCTCTCCCTTATAGTGCACTCACATCTCAGGCACACCAAGCTTCGAATTCCAATGGTCATCACCTCCCAAGATACTGTTGTCTCTACCAAGAGCCGTAGAAAGTGTAGGATGTCTTCATGGGCATGGGTGACCCCTTGCGTTAGTGGATAGAGGGTTTTTGGTCACTAAAACAAAGATTTTAGTATGAGACATCCAATTCAATGGGTTGCATGATAAACTCTCGTAGGAGGTCTCCTAGCCTTGAGAACCAAGGTTTTATGCACCACAAGAGTACTGGAGGGGAACTATCACCCAGCCACATTTTTGACTGGATTATTAGTTACAATTGTACTTTTATATAGTGGTTTGGATGGAGACCTGGCTTTGGCATGTTACCGCTTGAGGTCATCCCTTGGCATGTTCAACGTGAATGTCTTGGTCTAAGGCAAGCCTCTCTAAAAGAACTGTACGAATTTCTCATCACCCAAGATCCGCGAAGGCAAGGGGAGAGAATACATCCATACAACTCCTAGGGGATTACAAATAAGAAGACACGCCTAACACTTAAAAGAAAAATTTTGTTTTAAGCACCAAACCAAGTATTTTCTAACTACTAAAACACACACATAGTTTTGGAAGACACACAAGGTCTTCATCAAGCATCCTACATTACAATGCATTAGTAGTTTTGATTTGTATCTTCATCCCACAATTTCTACAAGCTGAAAAAAATCATTAGTAACACCAAATCTACTATAATAAGTGCAAAAATAGAGTTTTGAAATTAGACATAATAGATTTACAGATGAAACACAAAGATCTTATCAACTGCATAGTTCAGAGAACCAATTGTGTAGCTCTAGGAACCAAGTGTGTAGTTCTACCAACTACACATTTTCAAAGACCAACTGTGCCATTCTAAGCACCAATTGTGTAGTTTTGCAATCAGACAGTGAAATAAAGTAGTTAGGACCTCTTGATTAGCTCAAACTTGCACACTAGTCCTAGAAACATGTAAATGTGTATAATGTGAGTTCATTGATCCATTATTCAATGTATTTTGAGTGCAATGAAATCAATTCTTAACCCCTAATTAGACTAGATTGAGAATTTGAAATGCTTTGAATTGCTTGGCTAACCATATGCAATGTTTGTTTGATTGATCCTTAAACTAGATGAGGTTCATTTTAACAACCCAAATGGATATGTGAAGTTATTTTTAAACACCCAAATTGAGATGTGAAATTAATTAACCAGCTTTAGAGTGCATTTTGATCCATTTTAGAATCCATTCTAGGCTTCAAATTGAAATAAATACAAACAAAAGACATAAAAATGCAATATGGAACCCTAAATCCTAAATTTTCCATTCAAGACCCCAAGTGCGTAGGTCCCATGACCAAGTGCATAGCTTCAGGCCCGAAATGCATAGTTTTGGACCCCAACTGTGCATCTTCTCCTACCAACTATGCAACTTCTCCTGCCAAGTGTCAGAATGCTTCATGTGACCTACAAATATGCAAAAAACATTAAAAAATTCATAAGATATGAGTGTTTCAGGTTGGGTTCACCATTTGTAGGATAGGAAAATGAGGAAAACAATACACACAAGAGGAACCATCAAATTCTAAAAGTGTACATAATTAACCTACCCAAACACAAAATAAATTGAGACAAAGAAATGCAAACTATAAATAAAACTCCCTCAATTTGAGAATTGTGTCCTTTCTTGCTTCTCTAAAAGAGTTGATGTAGCTCCCATATTGACAAAATGAAATCAAGATGTTCATAATATGTTTATATTGATGATGAGAAGATTCAAAACAAGATGGTTAATTGGAATAGAGAAATTTTATGTCAATATATAGGAATTGGAGACCTAAATGCGAGATTTGAAAATGAGAGTGCAAATTGGAAGATTTTCATAATTATGACAGATTGAATGCACAATTTGGAATGCATAAATCAATGCACCAATCAAGGACAAAGTGGAAGGGAAGGTGGAGACAAATTTATAAGAAATTTGACGTAGGACAAGCAAGGAGGATCCAATTAAGAACAGTCCTCACAAGCAGCCAAACACCACAATGTAGAATAACACAATAAGACAATTATTTTCAACTGAGTTTTCATTAACATGCCCGGATGTAAGGCCTTCCAGGTTAGGGCCAATTACAATTAGAAATAGTTCTGCAAGATCGACAAAGATTCAATTGAACTCTAGCTAGTCCAGCTCTAAAATAAATTAGCAACTGATGGAAACCCTAAGGCAGATCTGAACTTGAGCTCGCAAGCGACCAAGAAATCTCCTTGTCTCCAAGAAAACAAACCACTAGCTCTGCTATTATAAACTATTAGATAACAATCTGATCTTCAAGATCTCACAAGATCCAAATCTAGCTTCACACTTACTTCCATCTACTACCTAAACAACTACCCAAACACTCCTTAAATACTAATCTTCAGCCACAAGTCGGTTGGATGACATAATTAACTCATAAGCCAAGTTGGCTCCCATTACAAACAAATATTAAATGCAAAAATAGTCGGCTCTCAAATAGCCTTACAAAAAATTAATTCTCCATGTCAGCCTCAAGATCTACATAGGAGAATACAACAAAAGATACCAACAATAAATGCACCAAGTCGGCCAACCAAATCTCCAAGAACTCCAATCGGTAAACTAGAACTACTAAGCGCCGGAGAAACCACCGAGCACTAGTGAAACAACCGACCAAGCCAAGAAACACCGAGCAACACAAGTATCACTGAGCACAAGTTCCACCAAGTACAAGAAGTTTCATTGAGTTCCTTCAGTGATCGAGCTTCCTTCAATAACCAAGACTGTCGTTTAAAGCTGCAACCGAGTACCTCAAAACCAAAATAACCCACCACCATGCAGATTCACCGAGTACCCTAGAATTCCCCTGCATCAGACACCCCAGGTTTGAAAATATGTTCTCATAGGTTGGAAGAACATCTTTCGGGATTCAACACATAAACCCTAAACTGGTTCATCACATACAAGTCCTCCAAATTTTCACCCTGCATACTCTTCCACTTCAGTTTCCTCTATCTCTTCAAGTCTTTCCTTGATAACACACAAGCTTTTCCTCCATACTGATCATCATTCCTCTTAGGATCCACCAACTCAACTCGACTACCAATACTCAGACTTCTCCTACCGAGTGTTGTATCCAGCAAAGGCATCAGGGAAAACTTCTTGTCATCCTTCTCAACAATAAACACAATCGTACATAGCTCTACAATCATATTGCTAAGGTCTATCGAGCAATATATCACAACTATTCATCTCCACAATATCACATAACACAAGATCCTTATACTGGCCAATCTGAAAATCAACAAAGCACTGCTCCCTCACTTCCAGAGCATGAACATTTTGTAACCAGCCAATCCTATAAGGATGAGGATGTTTCATTCTATTCAAACCAAGTTTCTGAACCATGTCCTCAGCAACAAGGTTATCAGTACTACCACTATCAACAATTACATCACAAAGTTTACCTCCAGACTTGCACTGAGTCCTGAACAAGTTAGTCCTCTAACAAGGTTCCTCCTTTGTACCGAGCAATGTTCACCGAACCAGCAAGTTCTCACATTCAGGTTCATTCTGAATGTTCTCATTTACCATAGCAATCCGTCGGTCACCAAGCTTTTTATGTGTACACTCAAAAGAATGGTGTCCTTCTTCACCACAATTATAACAAATACCCTTAAAGATAACCCTACTTGTCTTCTTCCTCAATTCCATAGGTTTCGGTTCATCTTCAACAGTTGGTTTATCCTTCACCGAGTGATCAATATTTTCCTTCCCTCGGGGATTACTATGTTGTCTCCTTTTCAACTTATCTTCTATCTTTAGAGCAAACTGATAAGCATCTTCAACTGAATCAATCTTCAGCATACCAAGCTCATCCTGAATATTAAATCTCAAACCATTAATATACCAAGCTACCTTTTCTTTACCAAGTTCTTTGTGTCTAGACCGAATAGTCAACTTATAGAACTCCTCGGTATAGTCTTCAACAGTCAAATATTTTTGCTTCAGATTCTGCAACTTCTTAAATAAGTCAAGCTCATAGTCAGCAGGTATGAACTTAGCTTTCAATTTAGTCACCATCAACCTCCACTGATTGATCTTCATTTCACCTTCATCTTCTCTATCTCTTTGTAATTATTTCCACCAAAGAGAAACATGTCCTTTCAACCTAGTCTGTGCCAATCTTACTCGAAGAGGATCTTAAATTTCTTCAAGCTCAAAGAAATCTTCTAATTCACCAATCCAATTAATCAAATCCTTGGGTCTCAAAGTACCAGAGAAAGTAGAAACTTCCATTCGGTAATTATTACTTAACCGAGCTCTAGATCTATGCAACTGACTAGTTTTGTCTTCACCATATCTGTCTCTCCGGTCATCACCACTAGATCCAATAGCTTCAAAGTCTTCAGTAGCTTCCTCATAACCATCATCAGTACCAAGATTTTGAGGTACACCAGTCATAGCCCTTATGATTTCAGCAATCATGTCATTCTTCATCAATTCCATCTCAGATCTGAAATCAGATTTCACCTTCTCTGTAATCTTCAATTCCACAACATCACAAATATCTACAATCACTCTAGGGTCTAATCTTCTTGGAGGCATCCTTCAATATTTTTGAAAACCCAAAGCAATAAATCACCAACAAGGTCCTAGTGCAAAACAGCCTCAACTGGTTTACACACTCAAGATCTTCAAGCTCTGATACCACCTAATGCAAGACAAGCAAGGAGGATCCAATTAAGGACAGTCCTCACAAGAAGCCAAACACCACAATGTGGAATAGCACAACAAGATAATTGTTTTCAACTAAGTTTTCATTAGCATGCCCAGCTGTAAGGCCTTTCGGGTTAGGGCCAATTACAATCAAAAATAGTTTTGCAAGATCGACAAAGATCCAATCCAACTCTAGCTAGTCCAGCTTTGAAACAAATCAGCAACTAATGGCAACCCTAAGGTAGATCTGAACTTGAGCTCACAAGCCACCAAGAAATCTCCTTGTCTCCAAGCAAAAAAACTACTAGCTATGCTATTACAAACTATCCGATAACAATCTGATCTTCAAGATCTCGTAGGATCTAGATCTAGCTTCACACTTACTTCCATCTGTTGCCTAAACAACTACCCAAACACTCTTTAAATACTAATATTCAGCCACAAGTCGGCTGGATGACATAATTAACTCCTAAGCCAAGTCGGCTCCTATTACAAATAAATATTAAATGCAACAATAGTCAGCTCTCAAATAGCCTTACAAACATTTAATTCTCCATGTCGGCCTCAAGATCTACATAGGAGAATACAAAAAAAGATACCAATAATAAATGCACCAAATCGGCCAACCAAATCTCCATGAACTTCAGTCGGTAAACCAGAACTACCAAGCACCAGTGAAACAATCGACCAAGCCAAGCAACACCGAGAAACACAAGTATCACCGAGCACAAGTTCCATCAAGTACAAGAATTTTCATCTAGTTCCTTCAGCGACCGAGCTTCCTTCAATAATTGAGATCGTTAGTTAAAGCTGCAACCGAGTACCATAGAACCAAAACAACCCACCACTATGCAAATTCATCAAGTACCCTAGAATGCCCCTGCATCAGAATTGGAGGCCAAATTAGCAGAGAAATGGATAGGTAAAGATGTAAGAAATCATGAAGCATGATTATAGGGATTGGAAGCACAATTAGGGGGAAGGAATTTTTGAATTTAAAAACTCATTAATTCCCACCCAAATGCAAATTAGAAATTTGAATTTAGAAAATCCTATAAATGATAAAAATTAACCAATTAATTAATATAGATTAATTAACTGTGGAGACATACAAGAGGGAATAAATAAAGTCAATTTATTTATTCAAGACTAGGGATAAACTATGGGTTATTTAGGGCAATAGGAAAAATTAGTTGATTGATGACCGAAATGATAATGATGGCACAAAATTGAATTGAATTTGATGATCTTGATGATGATTAGGAACAATCATGATGATTATGAGACATCAATGAACTTTGACAATGCACTTGAATAATGATAAAAATGATTGATGGTGAGGATTTGAAAATAGCATTGATGAACTTTGACAATGTTATTAAATTGACTTGGATCTAGTTGATGATGATGAGGCATCGATGATCTTTGACAATGCCTTGGATTAATGATGATGATGATGATGATGATGATGCATCGATGAACTTTGACAATGCCTTAGATTGATGTTGATGAGGATGACACATTGATGATCTTTGACAATGTCTTGGATTGATGATGAGGCATCGATGAACTTTGACAATGCCTTGGATTGATAATGATGAGGATGAGGCATCGATGAAATTTTATAATGCCTTAGATTGATAATGATGAGGCATCGATGAATTTTGACGATGCCTTTGGATAGGTTTGAGATTGATTTGATAGATTGAAATGATGTTGAACTGATAAGAAAAATATTAGGATTGATTTGGACTAATTTAGGAAGGTTTGAAATGGTTTGGGACCAATTAGGATTGGCTTAGGAACATCTAGGAATGCTTAGGATCAATTAGGATTGGTTCCAATAAACATGATCAATTCTACCAAAGAGATGAAGGTTGCGAGAGAAATGTTAGTAACTAATCAAGTAAGGAATGACACAAGATAGAAGACATGTTAAAAAGGGACACATAGGTGTGAACCATTTTTAGGTGTCTACAGAAAGATGATGGTAAAAAAGTAGAGGCCGTTGATGTTGTAATAAAATATTTCAAGGAGAAGATTGAATTTGTGAAATAAACTAAGTCCTTGATGATAGAAGATTTCACTAAAGTGGTCAAGATCAAGTCCATACTATTTCTCTGCATTAACCAATTGGAAACTCATGGGAACAAAGTATCATAGGTCAAGAGGGATAAGGAATTATGGAAGCAACAGATTGCTCACAATGAGCTCCCTAACTTCTGGATTATTCAGAATTTTTTTGTGGCTCAACTAGAGTGGAATCAACAACATGTCACTGCTAGAGGGAAAATCCAACCATCGAGCTCCATGACACCACCTCAACCTTGATCATGTTACTGGATTCTGATTTTATTTTAATATCTCTAGATTTGGCATAGTTTAGCAAGTTTTAGTTATGTAAAAATTGAATTTTACTTCAGGGTAGAGTTAAGTAACTCCGTGTTTTAAAAGAATTTTATTTCATATTTTGATACATGATGTTCTGAAAAAGACTTTATTTTTTAATGAAAGGAATATATGGGTATTACTGATTCTAATTTGTGTTTGAATTGATGAAAATAAGTCCTTGTGTGGATTTATTATTCATTGTGATGGTTATCTGATTCTTTGGAAATTCATTGTGTAACTAAATGGGTTTATTTAGTTTATGAGTCCATGTTAATTGATTTTATTGGAAGTTAAGAAGAGTCTATGTGCTTTGTTCAGTAAGATTAATCGTATTAAAATTCACATTCATAACATGTTTATGTATGAATGGTAGTCTTCCTTTGATACTTTATGGTGAAAAGTACGATCTTGATTTTATTTTTAGTATAACTATTCATTGAATATTATTGAAAGGGAGTTGTACCTCAATTCAGAGGGCTAATAATCTTTTTTTTGCCCAACTATTGGTTATTAGATTAGTTCTTGGGAAGGGTATAGAGTCAGTTATATGTCTATGATATAGTGAGGACAAATCTTTTAACCAACACATTTTTGACAACTTTGCTGGGGATTCAAATTGAACAAATTTATTTAAGACCATCCACCCAAAGATGAAGGAAAATGGTACTACGCCATGAGAATATCTTTCCCATTTTTCAACCTAATTTGGGATTTTAGAATGAACATGAAAATATTATTAGTCAATTGAAAACTTTAGCTTGGTGTATATGAAGAAGCCCAAAAGACTATAAAAGGGAAAGCCAAGTGTTAGAAAGGGAAGAAAATTTAGCTGCCAACTAGATATTTCTATTGCTAAGGCAAATGAGAAGACAAGAACTAAACACAATAAGGAATCAAGTAGAAAATCAAGCCCCTGAGGTTCCAAGAAATGAAGTCGACCTAGGAACTAGTAAATTTAACTGAATCTTTATAAGTTTAACAGACTAGAGTTTAGAAGGTTCACAAGATCTCATAGGAATGGAATTTTTTATCCTATTTTTAAAATTTGCAAAATTTAAACTTTTCAACAAATCTTTCTCATACTAGGAAATCAAGAAGTAGACATCCTTCCCTCCAAAGGCCTCTGCATCTCCTACCTATCAAGCCTTAACTTTACACGGTACTCTCTTGCCTATAACCATAAATCTCACACCTTTGATTACTCCAATAGGTCAACCTTGGGGAGTAGCTATAGGACCTTTTAACTTAGGAGCCAATTTGAATGCCTGACCTAAAGGAGCAAGGGAAAATTTTCCAAAGTTAAAAGGAGATGGGAAAACATCGACATATGAGCATTTAAATGCTTTTAATGTAGCATGTGTTGTACTTGGTGTTCAACATCAATATGCAGCTATGAGACTCTTTGTAAAAACTCTAACTGATGTTGCAACATAATGATTTATCACTTGCCCAATGCTTCAATCTCCAATTGGAATGATATGAGGACTAAATTTAAGAATAGGTTCAAAAGTGTTGAGGATGAACATTCCCTTCTGGCCCAATTGACTCAACTCAAAAAAGAAATTCATGAAACTATGAGAGATTTTGTATAAAATATAACAAGACCACTAATAAGATTCCAATCGCTAAGAGACCTACTACAGAAAATAAAAAATGTTTCTTCCTTAATTCCATGTCACTTGATATCAGCTTCCATCTTAGAAGGAAAATGGTAGCATATTTAGCGGTAGTGCAAACACAATCAATTGAACTAGAGGATGACCTTATCACAACTAGGAAGTGGAAGAAAGAAGTTCAAATGCCCCATCCACAACCTTCATCTACTTCTGATCCCATACTTCAAAGGTTGGTGAATGACATCATTTCCATTAAAAGATAATTGTCTAAAGCCAACACATCTTACCCATAGTTGTATCAAGACATCTCTAGGAGAAACCCTACCAATGTTGGTAATAAAACATTGCAACTTCCTCTTGCAAAACAATGGTTGGCTATTGAACCCCCTGAGGGAAAAGGCAATATGTGTATATTTCATTTGACAGATAATCATGATGGACATTCCTTCCCGGAGATGGTATGTTATATACAGATGAATAGTTCAAAGAAAATGGTGGAATAGATTGAAGAAGGTGAAGGCATTCCCAAGCACCCTAGCGACATTGTAACCCACTTCCTAGAGTATGAATCAAACTTGGAAAGAGGAGGTGATATTTTGTTCACTTTGGAAGATCCTTCATGTGCAGTTTTAACTAAGTCTCAATGCAATCTCAAACCTCTTGGAAATGCAACCTCTACAGAAAACCCAATCAAAGGTAAGGAAGTTTTAACTCGAACACTTGGCAGTAGTTCAAAATCTCCCGAAGTTCAATTGTTAAAGAGGTTTGACCTTGACACCTCATTTGATATTGTTGAATTTTGCAAATTCTCTAAAATTTAGATATCCCTTGTTGAATATCTTAGATTGAATCCTAATGAGTTAGATAAAATAATAAAGTATGTCAAGGGTGACAGTCCTCAAATTGAGTCTAGAAGTAAGAAAATGATTAATACTAAATCTTCCAATGTTGAACCTTCTACTTCATTACTTGAGCCACTAGTGTGTGAAACAGAATTGATTGCTAATACATCTAGTGATTCTTCTAATTCTTTTGATTTGAAACTTGATCCATTTTTTGTGTCTTTGTTTATAAATGGTCACAAGCTTAGCAATTGCATCATATATTCAGGTGCATCTGATAACATCATGCCTTCTTTTGTAGCTAAATATTTAGGTCTACCTCTTACAAAGACATTTGGTAGATGTTATTCTATGGATTCCAAACAAGTCCCTTTGCTAGGTCAAGTTAAAGATGCTCAAGTTTGTCTAGCAACCCATTCCAGTAGATTGAAGTTAAGCATTCTGGTGGTTGATATTCCTGCTAGCTACGACATGTTACTAAGAAGAACCTTCTATAAAGACTTAAGCGGGGAAATCAAAATGGATTAGTCACAAGCAACCATCCTAGTGGGGAAACAAACACTAATGGTGTAGCCAGAGACAAAAGAGAAATATATTGTATTCCCCTCTGATGACCCTAGGTCCCTGATACTTTATCAGGAATGCGATTTTGGCAATTGATTTCTTTGAAAATATTTGGACCATGGAGTTTGATGGGAGCTATTCATCAACTGGCTCTAGAGTAGGGGTGATTCTAATCTCTCCTAGTGGTGAAAAGCTTCCCTTTTCTTTTTAGTTGGAGTTCAAGAATACTAGTAATACAACGAAGTATGAATCCCTACTGTTGGGATTAGATTAAGCTAAGAAGGGAACTAAAATATTGTAAGTGAAGTGTGATGCAAAATTGATTGTTAAGAAGGTAAGAAGTATATTTATCGTAAAGAATGAAAGACTAAAGCATTATAGAAATAGAGTCTAGGGCGAGATTGAAGGTTTTGATGCATTTTAAATTGAGGTCATTCCTAGAGATTTGAATACCAAAGAAGACTCATTACCTATGTTCGGTTCTCTTTTACTTCCACACCCTATTTTTCATGAAGAAGCATATGGAATTGAGATGGTTTATCATCCTAAAGTTCTACATAACTCTTATTTTTGGTAGGTCTTTGAGAATGATAAGAAAATCAACTTCTTACACAAAGCTGAAATGTTTATGGCAACATTCTTTGAAGGTTTAGAGTCATCATGTAATGAATTTTGTCTTGACTTGGGAGATGATCCAAACGAAAACATAATTGAATTGAAAGGAAACAAAATTCCAAAGGGTTTAGTATCCCTTGAATAGTTATTCGACTAGCATGATAGGTACATCGTGAACAAAATTATTCCAACAACTGGTGACTGAGGGGATCATGAAAAAGTAAACATTGGAGATGAGAGTGATCCAAAGTTCATCAATGTGGGTAAATGTTGTACGCCTAAAGGGAAGCAGAGATTTGTTAAACTTTTAAGGAGTTATAAGGATGTATTTTCTTGGTCCTATAGTTATTTATAGAATTTTAGAGAAGGCCAATTTTAGCACCATAGTCCTCTAAAACTAGGAGCAATCCCTTTCAAGCAAAAGCTCAAGAATTACAATCCAAAAGCTGCAGATGCTATCTTTAGAGAGGTGGATAAGATGTTGAAGGCTAGGATAATATATCCAATTCACCATTCAACCTTGGTGGCTAACATTGTTCATGTGCATAAAAGAATGGTGAGACTCGGATTTGTGTAGACTTTAGGAACCTGAACCAGGAAAGTCTAAAAGATAACTACCCATTACTAGTCATGGATCATATCTTGCAAACTATTGCTAGGGTAGAAATGATGTCTATTCTAGATGGATTTTCTAGTTACAATCAAATAAGTGTAGCTAAAGAAGACCAACATAAAACTGCCTTTATCACCCCATGCAGAAATTTTGCGTATAATCGCATGTCTTTCAGCTTGATTAATTAACTCTAACACAACATTTCAGACAGCAATGAATCCGTCTTTTAGTCATCTGAAGGATAAGATAATCATCATATATCGAGATGACTTAACTGTCTTCTCTAAAAGAAGGAAAAATCATTTGAAGGATTTAAAGGTGGTATTACAACGATGTAGACCATGACATTTCTTTCAATATGAAGAAGTCTATTTTTTGTGTCCCTCAAGGTAAGTTATTTGGGCATCTATTTTCAAAGGATGGTACTAAAATTGACCTAGATAGGGCGAGAGAAATTTAGTAGTTGAGCCTACTATCTAATAGGAGTGGAGTTAAATCCTTCTTTGGTCAGGTGAAATTTCTTAGAAGGTTCATGCTAGAATTTTTTGAGACTACAAAGCATATTGTTGAGTTGATGAGTGAGAAGCAAGTGTTTAAATTGAGTGAAGAGGCAAAGAAATCCTTTGAGGCTGTCTAGGAAGCAATCGCACAGGCACCCGCCTTGGGAAATCAAGACTTTGGGAAAGAAATCATCATCTATTGCTAAGCTTTAGAGCATACTATGGATGGTGTCTTATTACAGAAGAATGATCAAAGATGTAGAACCTCCTATAACTTTTATGAGCATTCCACTAAAGAAACACAAACTTAAATATCCATTGACAAAAAAACAAGAGTTTGTTGTAGTTAAAGTTGTTAAGAAGTTCAGGTACTATATTCTACATTCCCCTCTTTTTTTTGTACCTAATCCATTCTTGAAGAGTATTTTGACTCAAAAGGATGTTGGATTGAATAATCAGGCCACTTGGGCATCTAAAATTCAAGAATTTGATTTAGACATTAAGCCAACCAAATTAGTTCAAGGTCAAGGCTTGTGTCAACTTATAACATAGAATAAGGATGATGAAGAGGAAAAACTTCCAACTTCTTTACTAGTCAATCTACAAGACCCATGGTTCATGGATATAGCACACTATTTGACATATGGAGAATTCCCTGATCATTTATCCCTAAGGGAAAAGAGGAACCTGAGGTTAAAGGCAGCAAAGTATCTAATTTTTTATGATGTGTTATATAAGAAAGGGCTGGATGGAACTTTCCTAAGGTGCATTGATAAGGAGTAGCAAGAAAAACTTTTGAAATTATTCCATAATGAAGCTTGTGGTGGTCATTTTTTCTTCTATAGTCATAGCCTTTAAGATTCTTAGAAATTATTACTATTGGTGAGGTGTGTTAAAGGATGCGTACAAATGTGTTGCAAATTGTGAGAAATGCAAATTATTCTCTAGAAAACCACAATTGGCAACATTAACCCTACAACCGGTTGTTATAGAAGAGCCATTCAAATAGTGGGACCTAGATTTTATTGGACCACTCTTTCCCCCTTCGAGAGGAAACACCCATATTTTGACAGCCACTGACTATTTTACTAAATGGGTGGAGGCGATCCCAATGAAAAAGACAACATACAAGATTGCTTGTAATTTCCTTAAAGAATACATCTTGGTGCATTTTGGAGTCCCTTATAATATTGTCACAGATAATGCTACCAATTTCTCTTTGTTGGAATTGGCCATGTTTTGTTATGATTACAGTATATCACTCTCTCACTCATCAAACTATTATCCTCAAGGAAACGGGTAGGGTGAATCCAATAATAAGAACTAAATAGCTATCATGAGGAAATTGGTGAGTGACAATTCAAAGGATTATCATAAAATATTATATGAAGCACTCTGGGCTGATAGAACTACGCTGAAGAGAGCAATCAGTATGGCGCCTTTTGAACTAGTGTATGGAATAGGAACTCAGTTGTCTTTTCCTTTGGAGCTTGCTACCACTAAGTTACAAAAAGTGATAAAAGATCGGTACTTTCAAAATTCTTTGGAGAAAAGGGTGATATATCTAACAAAAATGGAAGAAGAAAGGAATGAACCAGTGGACAATATCACAACCCATTAGGCTCATGTCAAAAAGATCTTTGAATGAAAGACCAAACCGAGGAAGTTCATGCAAGGAGACCAAGTGCTACTAAGGGATAGAAGGAGAGAACCAAAAGGAGCCCACAATAAATTCGACTCTCTCTAGAAGGGGCCATTCAAAATTCACCAGGTATTGGGCCCTAACTCATTTAAACTTGAATATCCCGATGGAACAATCCTTCCCTTATCCTATAATGGGCATGACCTCAAGCTTTATCAACTATAAAATAGGAGTCCCTTGTTCATGTACATAGAAGTTTGATAGGTTTAGTATTGTCGTCAATTTTGTTATGTAGTGTTTGGTGTGCGTCTTGAGTCTTTTCTATGTATGTTTGAGTTTTTGCGTAGCCAAAGATTCATGAGTTCTGTGCATTCTGGCATAGAATGCAATCCCCAGTCAGAGCCAAGTGTTACCACCTATTTTTTCATGCGTAATATTTTTCCATACTTGCATTTCGATCAAAAGTAGTATGCATTATTTCCCTTTCATTCGGTGTCTTATTTCCCTAAGTCTTCTTTGTGTCATGGTTAAAGCTTTCAATTTTAGGCCTTTTAATACCGAAGTACCCTTGTGAACTTCTTGCTTGAACCTGCGTATAAATTTCAATAGTTCTTTGGTTCAAAGTTCATCCTTTGTGTGTGTATGTTTTAGGACTTTGTTAAAATAATTCAATGTGTGTGAAAAGGTAGTCTTGTTGGTGAATGAACTTAAACCTTTGAACCTTTCATCTCGGTTCAAAAATTCAAAGTTCAAAGGTATGTCAGTCTAAAGTTTGTCCCGTGTTTATATGTTTAATCGCTCTCAAGTCTTATTTGAAAGTGAATGTGAAGAATGTTAAGTGGCATCAGTGCGATAGTGAACTTGAATTCTTGAACCTTTTTCATTTTGGTTCAAGGCTCAAGATTCCTTGTACATTGAAGAAGAATCACGAGCAAGTTATAAAAATGACCGCGAGAATGGAATATTCTAAGCATCTCTAAAGTTTCCATTTTTTTTAAAGGGGTTCTCTGTGATGAAAGGTAATCATTACATGATAAAGCCTTGTCTGCAAATGGCTTATAATTCATATGGGTGTCAGATTTTTCATCTTTTCAAGATTAACTCCACACAAACAAATTAGTTGTTCGCGGCATGGGAATCTATCACCCGGATTTCATGCTTTTAAATGCACACAAGGTGAGTTGTTTCTTCATTGTGAAGATAAAATTACTAAGTGAAGAAAATGACAATGGAGGTAAATGAACTCTCTTCTTCAAAGCTAGTATAAAATCTAGTGTTCATGATAGGTGAGTTTTAAAACTTCTTAAAATCATCATTGTTTCTTTGTTGCGGAAGAAAAGTGTTAGAATTTTTTGCATTTCCTAGCTTAGTACACTACTTTGTTTTACGAAGTTTGTTTGAAGTTATCGCCATGAGGCTTGTCTACCCAAAATTAGGGTCAACTTCTATTCTTGTTAGTTCGCTCCCAAAATTCAGAATACATCCCTAGCAGAGGCCAATTTAAAAGATTTCTTATAAAGGGCCAAAAATCCACTAGATTCCTCCATGATGTAGAAAATTGTAGACAATGGTCACAAAGAAGCTATTGCTTTTACAATAGTCGTGCCATGATCAAAATTGGTTTGGGAATGTATGAACCATTATGATGCAGAAAATAGGTGTATCTGGTCTTCAAATGGTAGCCTATTGTTGAGCATCAGTAGGGAAACCATTATGGGTGTGATAAAAATTCTACACAAGGAAATCTATACCGATTGGACCATAGCCACATCATATTGCGCCTTTTCTGAAAAGAAGACCAAATATAGGAATGTAATCATCAAAAAATGGCTTTTGAAACTGCAAAAGGGTGGTTCAAGGCTGCCAAGGCCATTAACCAAGGAACACCTTATTACAAAAATTAGAGACATTGTGATTTTGTTGAATAGACTTAAGGGGAACCAACATTCATTTTATTGGGAGGACTCGATGTACTTTTTCATACAAGTTCTTCTTGGAGGGCAACAATAGTTGAATTGGGCCGAGATTATTGTTGAAAGGTTGCATGAAGGTCTGAGTAAATTTCAATGGAAATAAGAATTTCTATATGTCCTACCTTTTCTATTTCCTAGCATGTACGAGGCAATGACATGGTTTGTACCATGAGCCATGGGTAGATGGAATGAATATTACCCCCATTTGCAATCGTAGAGGTGAAAAATATAGAAGCGTGAATGATGTATTTACTGGCAAATTGGTCTATGAATTGCAGGGAAATGTGAATAGAACAATGTCTGATGAAGCTATATAGTTGGTAAGCACATGCATCAACTACTTTATCCAGTTTCCTAAGTTCACGTATATTAGAATTGGTGGTTTTGAAGTTGAGCCATTCAGATTACCAAGGTATGCTCTTGAGTGTTATGTACCGATTGAAGTCTATAGACAACTAGCACATATTGATAAGAAAATAGGAGTAAAGCAAACTTTTGTAGTATCGTTCCCTATTGAATTGGGCTATCTCATTTTTAAAACTGTCTCAGATTCTTTGAACCTAGAAACAAAGTTAAAAAAATTGAACCTGAAGTATTATATAGCTAGGCCTAAATTTGATAGCTGAGGCTATACACAAGCTCACTTGAATCTGGGTGTAGGATTCTCTTATATTCCTCAATTGGAGGATTTTTTGGGAAAATTGTCATGTTGAATTTGAGGTCAAAAGGAGGATGTGGTCATGGTTCACTTTGAACCAGATAATTACCCTCAATTTAGAAATGAATGTGGCTGGGGTAAACGATAATGGAGGAAATATCTTTAGACTCACAATATGATGAAAAGGTCCAGGGGCAACCTATCCTAGAGATTGACAAGAATAAAGATGAAGAGGATCAGATTCAGGCATGAACCTTCCCTGTGATTAGGATAACTGAGGAATGGTTGAGGAATCAAAGATTACGGAAATTTGTGATCTGTGATGCATAAACCCCTACGATTATAAAAAATTCTACTCCCTCATAGGCCCATGTTTTTTCTGGTAACAACTCTATTGCTACATGTATTGCAGGTACTATTTATGTGAAAACTGAAAGTTCAATCGCTAAAAAGCCGAAGAAGTCTACTTTGAGCCATTCCCATTTTCACACTACTAGATACGAAAGCAAGAGCAAGAACAAGAAAATCCTAGATAGAAAAGTGTTTGCGGATCTTGATCCTATTGAAGAAACTACTGATACAATGGATGATCAAGATTTTGGAGTTCCCATGATAGAAGAAGTTGATACTGAGAAACAACTAGAGGAAATCTCTGACCCTTTAAGAACCATGGTTGTATTAAATGCAACACCAACCCATCCTCCTCCATAAAAGAATGATTCAATTAGTACACCATTGTGGATGGAGACTTCCATCAGTAAAAAGAGGAATGTAGTTCCAATCATGATGTTCATATTTTGATACATGATGTTCTGAAAAAAGACTTTTTGTCTGTGAATGAAACAAATAGATGGGTATTACTAACTCAAATCTGTGTTTGAATTGATGAAAATAAGTCTGTGTGGTTATCTGATTCTTTGGAAATTCATTGTGTGTCTAAATGGATTTATTTGATTTATGAGTCCATGTTAATTGATTTTATCAGAAGTTAAGAAGAGTTGTGTGCTTTGTTCATTAAGATTAATCGTATTAAAATTTACATTCATAACATGTTTATGTATGAATGGTAGTCTACCTTTGATACTTTCTGGTGAAAAGTATGATCATGATTTTATTTTGAGTATAACTATTCATTGAATATTATTGAAGGGAGTTGTACCTCAATTCAAAGGGCTAATAATCTTTATTTTTTGAATTGTTGTTTATAGATTGGTTCTTGAGAGGTTTATAGAGTCAGTTATATGTCTATGATATAGTGAGGACAAATCTGTTAACCAACAAAGTGTCACTTTGTTGATGACATTCTATTTTTATATGATGATGATGTATACAATGATGATATGATTTCTATATGCATAATGATAATGTATGCAATATAAATATGTTTTTTTGTGTTTTTCTCATGCAATATTAATGATTTATCCAAAACCTAAATGAAAGATGAATGATGTGCTTGAGAAAATGACCCTTGGATTGACTAAAAAAAGTTAGTCAGAAGAATAATTTAGTAGGAAGTAAAGACATAATTAGATGTGAAATAAGATTTGATTAATAGGTGATGAATCTAATTCTTTGCAGCATATTTACATCAATCTCATCACTGTGCCTTATTTGAAAAAGAGATGTTGAAGCATCCAAATATTGACCATTTAAAACATTTTTACGATCTCTGTTTGAACAAGTAGATAGAAAACAAAGAATGTGTCACCTGATCCTACGGTTCATATGTTTGGAGTCGAGGTATGTGTGACTGACATAGAAATGATAGTACCTATCATAGGCACGCCAAACATTATTGCCCCAAAAATTCATCGAAACAATCCACAAACAACAAAAAAAGAAAACAATATTATGATCCATCCAAGCCACTCTCACCACTTGGTGGTATCCTTGAGGAGCATATGAATCACAATCATGAAAGATAAATTGATTATAGAATGACATGACTGACTTTGTTAGTTACCTTTCTAATTGTTGTTTGGATTGATAGATGTTGATGCGAATGTGTTTGGTTCCAAAAATGGACTACTTGTATAAGACCAATTTGTTTGGTTTCAAGTGTATATGTTACTCTATAATACAATTGTTTGATTGATTGATTTGGTTGATGACAAATTGGAATGTTGATAAAGACAAGTCTTATGAGTCCATTGTTGATTTATAAAGCTCATTGTTTTGATATGAGATTTGATGGTTGATGTCACTTTTGCTTGTTGTGACAGAGATGAATTTATTGCAAAGATTTTACAATTTTGATGTTTTTTTCACTTTCTTCATGACATTTTACAATTTTGATGGATTATTTCAGGACCTTGGATGATGTTTCGCTATGTTTTTTGAGATTTTTTCATGACATTATCTAAATTTTTAGGATTTTTTAAGGATTTTATGCAATTTCCAAGAACTTTTTTCAAGACATTATTCAATTTTTATGTATTTTTCAAGGCTTTATCCAATTTTTATGGATTTTTTCAAGACTTTATCCAAATTTATAGATTTTTTCAAAACTTTATCCAATTTTAATAGATTTTTTAGGACTTTATCCATTTTTTATGGATTTTTTAGGACGTTATCTGATTTTTTAGTAGTTTTTTAGGACTATCCAATTTTTATGGATTTTTGAAGGACACTATTTGAATTTTACAATTTTTTCAAGACTTCATCCAAATTTTTAGGATTTTTTCATGACTTTATTTGAATTTTTAGGACTTCATCTATCCCCAATCTCATAAGACAGTATAGATCAAGGATAAGCATGTATGCACATAGGACAATGTTTCTTAAGTTTGCTTGGCATGCTCAACGATGCGAAGGGGTTTGTTTGCCAAGTTTTCACCAAGATAACTTTGTATATGTTTTCTCATTTTTTGTATTTTTTTTTACTTTTGATGACGTACAACTTGACCTTGGGATGTCATATATAGAACTTCTTTAGGTGCATGCTATTGATGGGGTCTAGGAGCTAATCTCCTTCTTATGTTGCCAATTAATAGGCCCCATTTCCAAAAGATTTTACAATTACATAAGGCCATGACCAGTTTGGCTCAAATTTGTTCGATCTTTCCCTTTCTGCCAAATTCCTTTGATTTTCCTTCAAAACCAAGTCTCCTAAGTTGAATGCTCTTGGTCTGAACCTTTTTTATTGCTCCTTTTGAGGCAATTATGATATCCTTGCAGATGATTGAATGCCTTTTGATGCTTTTCATCCAATAGTTCTAGCTCACTTAGCTTTACTACCCTATAGTCTTCATTAGTGATGAAGTTTTGCAAAGACACTTTGAGAGACGATAACTCAACCTCGATGGGTAGAATTGCCTTTGATCCATACATGAGAGGATAATGAGCTGCCCCAATTAGAGTGTAGATACATGCTCTATATGCCCATAAGGCATGACTGAGTTGTAGGTACCAATCTCGACCAGTGTCATTGACAACCTTTTTTAGTATTTTGAGAATAGTTTTATTGATTGCCTCAGCTTCGTCATTTTATTTTTTGGCAGGGAGGTAATAAATGGTCGATAAATGTTGCTTAATGCCAAATTTTTGATACAAGTCCTCAACATCCTTATTATTAAAAGGTGTACCATTGTCTAAGTATGCTTTGAGAGATGCCATATCAAAAAATAAGATAATTCAAAATGAACATGGAAATATGTTTGCCACTGGTGTACGTAAAAGGAAAGGCCTCTACCTATTTAGTGAAATATTCTATGGCAATAATGATTTACTTACAACCATTGGAATAGATGGGTTGAATGTTACCCACCAAGTCAAGTCCCCATTGTGAGAATGGTCAAGGTGAAGTGAGAATTTGTAGCTCCTATGCCAGTGCATGTATGAGATCTCCATGTACCTAACATGTCTGCATCTTTGCACATACTTGTAAGTGTATGTTTCCATTGTTGGCCAGTAGTCACTTGTTCTTAGGAGTTTCTTTTCTAGGGTATTACCACTCAAATGGGCCCCTCAAACACCTTCATGAACCTCATGCAAGGCTATCTAGGATTCTATTAAATTAAGACATCTTAAGAGCGTAGCATCGAGACCTTTTCTATAGATAGTATTAGCGAGAATGGTATACCTAGAGGCTTGTCTAATAAGGACTTTCTTTTGGTTATAGGACAAGTCTAGGGGAAGGTAATTATCCTTAAGTGTAGAAATCTTTATACCAGGGTGACTCAAGACCTACAAGGACACATACTAACTTAGACATTGGCACATCATACACTAGGATCATGAGTTTCTCAACTAGGAACTCAAACCTTATTTCATTACCTATCATGTCAATGAGCGATGCTACGGTAGCCACCACATTTACATCTTTATTTTGAACCCTTAGAATTTTCTCAAAGATAATGTATTGAAAAGGTCGTAGTTGATCCATCATCTTTCTATAAGAAATTAATTTTTCATCCTTCGTCATGCAGGCATAGTTCACTGGCTAATGACTAATTCGAAATCACCATAGACTTTAATATGTTTTATTCTCCACTGAATGACTATCTTTAATCCTATGATCAGGGCCTCATACTCAACTATATTATTGGTGCATTGAAAGTTGAGCCTACAAGACTTGGGAATTGCATTTCCTTGTGGGGTGATAAAGACAATCCCTTTCCCCACACCGTAATTAGTGAAGGACCCATCAAAGTACATACGTCATACTTCTATTGTTGATGTTTCTATTGCAAAAATGGATTCATCTAGGAACTCAGATGTGATTGGTTGATGATCTTGTAAAGGTGCCTCTGCTAGCTAATCTGCAATCACCTGTCCTTTTATCTCTTTTTGATGCACGTATTCTATATCAAACTCACTAAGAATCATAACCCATTTGGTGAGTCTCCCAATAAGTGTTTCTTATCTTAGTAAATATTTTAGTGGATCAATATGAGCTATGAGTTTTGTCTTGTGGCTCAATATATAATGCCTTGTCTTTTGAGAAGAAAAGACAACTACAAGGCATGCTTTCTCTATCTTTGAATAGTTCAGCTCATACCCTACTAGCGTTCTACTAATAGTAAATATCCCTTTCTCTTCCTTTGATCATCATGTTATGCTAATAGGGCACCCAATGCAGATTTTGTTGCTGATATGTACAGTAGAAGAGGCTTTCCTGGTGTAGGTGGTACTAGGACTGGTGCATTATAAATCATACTAACACTACATAGAGTCCAAAGTATAAATAATATAGATCTTTCAAATTGAACCATTAAATGTGTTATGAAAGGGATGGCATCTAAGAAGGGGAATAGTAATGGGAAAAGTGTAACCAATAAGGGTTCTTTACCACTGTCAATAGCACCTAAAGTTGCAATGAAATGGAGTAAGAGAATGTCTTGTGAACTTGAATTGCAGTATGAGAAATAGACATGAACATTCTATGGTTAGAGCTTGATAATTAATTTTATAAGTAATATGCAATAATATTCCACCTCATACGAAATTTGTGATTTTTTAGTTAAATGTACTGAACGGAAAACTGTTTTTGATTGATTTCTTATGCACAATCTCCTTCAACCCCCGTTTTCAGCATCTTCTTTCCCATTTTCTGGTTCTCATTACAAGGTCAGAGACACAAACATCAATTGTAATTTGTTACAGAGCAAGGGAATTTCCTCAACTGAACAATCTTGACCAGGTTACCCTTGAATCCCACAGTTTCTGTTAATGAACTGACTATTTATTAGATTTGGAACTTTAAGCCTTCGCCAAATTACTTCTGTTCCCATCAAGTGTCTAATCATGTACCAAATATTTCACTGGTATAGAGCGTTGAGAATGATGTACGATCAAGGGCGCATCTTCCATGTCATCATGGATGTACTCAAATTCATTTTGACCTGCTCCATAGATATTGCAATAATTTATGGGATAAGTGGCCAACATCATATAGCTTACAGAAGAATATTAAAAGCATTAAGATATAGTCATAGAGAACCTTGCCTTGTCTGGCTTCTTTCATACTCTTCCAACTTTCTTTTAAGTTCTTTGAGAGCACTAAACGCTTCTGGTTTTATACTGTCCTCTAGCATCCCACGTTTCATGGAATTTGCCCTGTCATACATAAGAACTGGTTAGCAGATTATTATATCTCCACTTAAAATAATTGAAAATGCTTCATGTAACTACTGAAATTGATTATGTCCCTTAGAAGCAAATGCACAGCTACATTCTTTGTCTTGGTAAACATTTATGAATTGACTAGATACTTGCATAGAGGACACCTGGCAAAAATGTAATTCAATTTGCATTGGTCAGAAGTTATACAAATAAAAAAGGGTGCACTTCAAAGTTAAGCAGAGATAAAGCTAGAAATTACACAGATGGTAAACATGATAAAGTTTAATTTTCAACGAGTATTTTTTGAGTGTTTAACACTTGGCACCTCCATGAAGTCAATTTTTTGCCACCTTGCATGCCATGGAAGAAAGATCCATAGAAATCTAAAGCTTATTGCACATTTTGCACTTCAGTTATAAAGACAAATTACTTTTCTGAAGCTGGAAGATACTCTCAGATTGTTGATGGAGCAAACTTACCATGATTTTCATAAGGCTTTATCTGGCATTTTTGTCCTCAATTTAGATTTTCAAATCCTTTTTCAGCTTTAAAATATTTACATATGTATTAGAAAGAATTGCTAAGAGCAGGCCCCGATTGGGTCTTGACTCTTTAGTGAATTAAGGTATCACTGAAGGACCATAAAGTTTCTTACACATGGTGCTTGTTGACATAAAGTTTCTTACCCATGGTGCTTGTCTTGCTTTCTATCATCCTGATGATGGATCACAGAGTGTGAACTGAAACGGTGATACAAAAACTAAACACAATCTTAACCAGAAACTGAGGCATCAACTTTTATGGATTGTGGAAAACTAATATTATTAGTAATAAGGTCTCATTTCAGTGGTCACCACTACAATCTCCTCCAAGATCGAGTAGCAGTTGGGCCGAGCTGATTTTCAAGGCTCAGGCCCAGCTAAATCACGTGTTTAATGCTTGGACACATTCACAGATCCAGCACTATATTGTCCTGTACAAAGCTTTAATTTCCAAAATTACTAGAACCGCAAAACTAATGGTGGAACAGGAAAGACAACACAGAAAAAGTGATGCGCAAGATATTACTCCTAGGTGGATGCGCATAAGCAAGATTCTGTGTTAATTGAACTTGTAAAGAGAGAAGTAACTTGTGCAGATAGGAATAATCAAGAAAATGACATCATCACATCAGATTTCGCTCTAATAATTCTAGGTTCCAAGGAAAAACCATATCTATGCTTCATGTGCATTAGACTTGTTTTGATACCTCAAAATTAAAACTTTTTGTGTCAAAGCCAGAAGCATTGTCAGGCATTGAACCTTTTGTCAAGCCAATTCTAGTTGTGAAACTACGCTACCCCAGGTTTCTGAAATTCTTGGAGGGAGCGTCTATTTTTAGAAAGTCACTCTATCAGGTTTATTCATCGGCTTTCATCATTAGGATCATGCCTGTGCTGTCAGATTTCGATTCTGATGCTTCTTCAGACATTTTCGCAAGATGGGTGAATTTTGATTATTATTTAATCAAATTGGCTAAGGTTGTTATTTTTATTGGGATTGTCTATTGGACACCTTGGTGTTATAGCTCGTTGGAACCGGGTTGAGTAGTTTTGAATCTTGAGCTCATAAAACAGGGACCCTATGTCTCAAAATGACATTATTTTAATGAAAGGGTCATTTTCAGCATTAAAGTGAAGGGAAATATAATAGTTTATTATATTTCTAATGTGCAACCATAAAGCAAGTGGCTTTTAAGTGAAAAGTGTCATTGAGAAGCTATGCAAAATATTATATATACAACCTTATGAGAATTCGAACCTCATTCTAGACTTGTGCATTTTTTATGAAGTTTTTGGTGTGGAGAAGCACTTCAAGGGTTTGAGGACTGATTCCTCTCTTTTGCATTTTGAATCACTATTCTTGGTGGTGAATTGTGCAACTAATTTCTGGAAATTTAATTCTGATTTTGTGGATGCAAATTTGGTGTTGTTGTATACCAAATTTGAGAAGAATTGAGCATTTATAGCTGATACAGAGATATTCTATGTTTTGGTTTGTTTTCTTCAGAAGCTCACATATCCATTTGGGAGGCTGTTTTATCTCCCATAAGCTACGTTTTGTGTGTGGAAAGCTGCAATTAAAATCTGGAAGGCTGCATTTTATTTCCCAAGCCTGTGTTTCATTTTTGGAGGCCTGCGATTCTTTCCTAGTGGCCTACGTTTCAACGTCGAGGCTGCATTTTTGTGTTGGAAGCTAGTGGAAGCGTTTTGGAAGGATACGTAGCATCTCTTGTGAGCTGTGTTTCATCCTTCAAAGGCTGCGTGACATTTCCAGCTTGCCACACTTCATGATAAAGGTGCTAAATTGCATTTGTTTAATGAAAATTGTTAGACAATTTGCAAATTAATAAATGTAGTCATTCCTGGTAAAGTTATGAAGTTAGAATAAATTGTTAATTTTTTATTATTCAATTTTGGAAAAGATTCAAAAAAATCAAATATTATCAAAAATAGAATTTGCAAACAATTCAAAAAAAAAAGTTATCTTCAGCAAAGAGCCAGGTAGGATCTTTACAATGGTATCAGAGCAATTTCCTGTTATCCTGTTGGGTTGAAAATTATTGAGCTCACACGTTTGTTTGGAGTGACCAACACTCTACCTTTATTTTTCAGCCATGGATAAATTTAGAAAACCAAGTAAATATGGGAATCAGTCTAGCAATGTGTCATGTTACAAAAAACAAACAAGTGCCTTGGAAAATGAAATGGAGAAATTGAGGCAAACACAAGAAAGGCTAAAAGCCCAACTTGCAAATCCTGCCACTGTTGACAGGGCAGCTAGTTTCATGGTTTCCATCTTCAAAAAATCTCCCTCACGAAGACTATAGGAAGAGAAATGAGATGTTCTCGCAAGAGAGACATCTAGAAATCTTCATGATGAGTTTTCAGCAACCACTAATCATTGTAGAGATGGCCCTGTTCTTAGGATAGCCATTAGTCCTATTTGCACACATGATGTTGGAGGCTTCTTACAAGGACATATTGAAAGATCCCAAACTAGCCTTAAGGCAAATAACTGTCTTGTTTGAAGAACTTATCTTGGACCAGCGTTTAAACTCTTGCCGGAATAAGTGTCAAATTCTGATATATTTCTTTTTTGTTGTTTTTTTTTTCCTAATATTCAGTTTTTTTTTTTTGGTTTTTGGAATAACAAATATTTGCATAAAAACAGTAAACAAAATCCAACTAGAAACAAGGGCAAAATACTAAGAAATTATCAGTACTTTAAATCTGAAACAGTACATACCGAACTAGCAACATAATCTGAGATTTTTATTTAAAAATGTGTCCAATGCAATGGTGTGATGCTGTCTACAGTAGGTATTGATGCCAGCTATAGAAGAATACTTGGCATGAGTCAATGATATAAGGAAACCGCTGCTAAGAATCCTCCAACTCCACACTGCAAACAATGGCGTCTAATGCAAGAGGGAAATGCCTCCAATAACCTCCACATGAGCTGCCTAGAAGAATACGCAGAAGCTGAAACTTCACTTCCTAGCTGAATGTGTATGCAATGAAGAAGACATTTCTTTTTCTCTGACAATCTGTGTGCACAATGAACAAATACAATCCCAATCCTTGTTGAGGGCTACATCCCAGCAATTCCAGACCCGAGGTTTGCGTCCTAGACCTCCAAATCAATCCACCAGAGCAATTGCCAATTTTACAAATGTAATTTCCAAAAGATCATCAACAATTAGGTCTTCATCTCCTTACAACTCCTCCCAAATGCAAATCGAACCCTAAATGAGAATTACACTTTGCACTTTATAATAAAATAACATTTTCCAAATAAAAGCATCGAGGCTATAGGAAAAACATTACTTTATTAAAATGTCATAACTCAAGGCACCAAAAAGTCTCCAGATAGTGAAAATAGTTTATAATAATTCGAGACCTTTCCAACGAGCTATAACACAAGGGCACACCTGACCAAAAGAAGCCATATTCCCCTTATTACTCCGAAAAGGCTATATAAATAGCCTTATTATAAATTATTTAATTGCTAACTTAGGAAATATTTAAGTATATTAAAATATTCCCCATTTTGCCTCTGATAGCCCAGATCAACCAAATAAACATGAAACTAACCATGTCACTTGTCTATGACTGATACCGGATGAGATGGGTCAACTGGCAGTCCCTTCCCTATAATCTAGGGATGCTCCTAAAAACTAGGGAACACACCCTGTCATCTTGAAACTAAAACCATGGAGTGGTCCCGTGGAACCTCACATTTGGAAATTGCCACATCCTCCTAAAATGTAGGGATACCCCCTAAAATCAAGGAACTTCACCAGACTGGCTCCCAACATGCCTGTAAAGCCAAGCCTGATCACTGAATATCCTGTACGAGTCTCTAACCACAACTGCTAGCCTACGAGACCCCCATGATAAGCTAACTCACATAACTTTTGCTAGTCAGACTAAAGAGGGGACATGACAGTCCTCCCCTCTCGGAGATTCCTGCCCACAAGCAACTACAATGCTAGGTGCTGCAAAATGGATTCACCCTCCCAAGTGGCATCCTCTATGGGTAGACCTCTCTAGTGTACCAAATACTCCCAAACCACCCTGCATCTCAACCGTCGTTCCCTCACCTCAAGAATCTCCTCAGGAACCAAGTCAACTTACCTTCCTCATCCAAGGGAGGTAAATCGGGTGATGCTATAATATGCTGCCCCAGTGCCTTCTTTAGGCATGACACGTGGAACACGTTATGAATCCAACTATCAGGTGGCAACTCGATCTCATAGGCAACCTCTCCAACATGCCTGATAACCCTATATGGACTGTAAAAACGAGGCTTGAGCTTCTCAACTCCACCCCTTTTAAGGGTGCTCTACAGGTAAGGCTGCAGCCGTAGGAAAACCATATCACCCACCTCGAATATCCTCTCAGTCCTATGCCGATCAGCGTAGACCTTCTGCTGATTTTGTGCCTGCTTCAAATTCTCCATGAGAGATCTCATGATATCCCGGTTCTCCTGTAACCAATCCTGTGCCAAAGGAACCTTGTTGTCACTTACAGCCAGATCAACAAAGGATAATGCATCGTAACCGTAGAGGGCTCTAAAAAGAGTCATAGCAATAGACATATGCTGTGTAGTATTATAACAATACTCGCCCAAATACAACCAACGTACCCATGCCTTCTGTTGTCCTGACACATAATTGCGCAAATACCCCTCAACCCACTTATTAACAATCTCGGTCCGCCCATCTGTCTGTGGGTGGTAGCTGGTACTAGGTGTCAATTATGTGCCTATGAGCCTGAAGAGTTCTTGCCAGAAAGAACTCATGAACCTACTATCCCTGTCACTCACTATGGTCTTGGGGAGACCATGGAGCCTAAACACCTCTCTGAAAAATAGCTCAGCCACCTGAGACGCTATGAAATCAGTTGCAATAGGAAAGAAGTGGGCATACTTAGTTAACCTATCCACTATGACATAAATACAATCTTTCCCCTAAACTCGAGGAAGACCTATAATGAAATCCATAGAGATCCCTGTCCACTTCTACTCCGATATAGGTAAGGGTTGCAACAAACTAGCAGGGAAAGTATGCTCAGACTTATTCTGTTGGCACGTCATACACTCATGGACATGACGTAGAACGTCTTCCTTGAGACCCTTCCAAGAGAATCTCTCCCGAACCGCCCTGTAAGTCTTACCATACCCTGGGTGTCCTGTTGTAGGAGTGTCATGGTAAGCATGCAAAATCTATTCCTTCAACTGAGAACCAGGAACAAGGTATACCCTACCTTTGTAATAGATGATGTCATCCACCACACTGTACCTATCATCCAATACCAATCCATCCATGAACTCACAAGCATACTGATCTTTGGAATACTCAACTAAAAGTTGAGCCTTCCAATCTGCTAAAATTTCACTTAATGTGCATAGGGCAGCAAGTGATGATTTCCTAGAAAGTGCATCAGCAACGGTATTATTCTTTCCTTTAATGAACTCGATGTCAAAATCATAGGCCTAAATCTTGCTTACCCATTTTTGCTGACAATCATTGAGCTCTGTCTGATCAAGGAAATATTTCAGGCTGTTGTGGTCTGTTCTTACCACGAATTTGCTATCAACAAGATACTGCTTGAACTTGGCTAATGCATGCATAATAGCCAACATTTCCTTATCATATGTAGAATACAACCTCTCATTATCACGCAACTTTCTTCTCTCATAAGCAATGGGATGTCGGTTCTGCATCAAAACTGCCCCTATGCCCACACCTGAAGCATCACACTCAAGTACAAATGGCTGCGAGAAGTCAAGAAGTGCCAAAACTGGACAAGTGCTCATAACTTCCTTGAATCTTTACCTGTTCACCATTGTTGTTCTATCATGAGTACCGGTGTGTTTTATGTTTGCCAATGATGACAACTAAGCTTTACGCCAATAGGAAGAAGTATGGTGTATAATATAGATCACCATGCATCCATCACACTTGACGAATGTATATATCAATTGTGCAGAACCTAACTAGCTCTTCCTGAGTTTATTGCTCAATTTGATATATTTGTAATTTTCGTTTCCAAAATAGTTTCATAAAAACAATTATGAACTTCCACTAATTTCAAATAATCCAACCAAGACAATGGACTTTCTCTAATCATTTATTATTTCCATTTTAAACAAAATGCATTAACAATTATTCATCAACAAAATTAACAGCACCTGGCAATTTCCGAAATGCTTTGTAAATCATGGAGGATTTTCTATCAAGGGAAAGTATGTGACACACATCTGATGTTTCCTTTAAAAACTGAAACACAACTGGATGATGGATTCAAGGAGGATTTTCTATTAAGGGAAAGAATGTGACATGTGTTTGATGTTTTCTTTAAAGACTGAAACACGAATGGATGGTGGATTCATGGAGGATTTTCTATTAAGGGAAAGTATGTGACACGCATCTAATGTTTCCTTTGAAGACTGAAACAGGACTGGATGGTGGATTCACAAGAGATCTTCATGGTGTTTGCAACGCCAAAGAGCGGGAAGATCTTTTGAAATTGAATTTAAGTGGTCTACGCTTCTTTCTCTCAACTGTGTAGCTCTCCTACGCTCTGCAAGAAGTGTATATATACTTCATTTAGCGAAGAGAATCATTTGCCATCACTCTGCCAAGGAGTGAAACAGTACGTTGATCAAAGCCATTGTAAAAGAAAGGGAAAAGAAGAAGAGAAGAAGAAAAAGAAGAGAGTGTGCAAAGAAGCACAGTAACCTTAGGAGAGCATACCAGTGGTGCCCGATGGTGACTCTCAGTGTGTGAAACGGTGATCTTATCAGGCTCTGCAAAACCATTTCAAAATATCAACCCTTCTATTGCTCTCTAACAATTGCAATAGCAAAACCTCAATATCAAGGTGGACATTAACAGGTCCCTTGTACTAAATCCTTTAACCGGGTGACATCTAGTTGATGTTTTAAAGTCCTCTAACAAAGCAGGCTTTAAAAAGCCTTATTCAAAATCCTTTAACCGGGTCGCACCTAACATGTAAGAACCCCGCTGGTTCTACCTCTTGGAAACTCAAGTTTTAGGTGTTTGACATTCTGTCAAACAATTGTCATGCAATATCTAAATTCTAAATGTCTATACAATAGTTTATTTGTATTTGAATGTTTTTGCAATTACTTAGCATATAACAATGCATGAAATAAATAATTGGCTTTACAAATCCAAACAAAAGTATCCCTTTTTATTTAATAAGAAATCTGATTGCATACAACAACAATTATTGGATTTTGAGAAATGAAATTAAGGAGCAAATATGAGAACTTGGAATGTGATCACAGCTCTTGTAATTCGATCCCAAATAAATCACAACTTTCATACAAAGCAAATCTCCCCCTTCGCGTCAAATCTGGAATGAATGAACAACTCCTAATTGTCATGCAATTACTGTTGTAGGCTTGGCGTCGATTGCTGGAAGGCCCACATGGGCTGCATATACTGAAGCGCCTGCCTTTTAGAACCACTGATTTCTCTTCTAAAGGCAGCATTTATGATTGTTGTCTACCAATTTAATCTCTGCAATTTAATCTGATTAAAAAAATACTCCAACCCTCCAATTTTGATACCATTAAACACAATCATGGCCTCTACATGAAGCCATTGCTAGCAGCAAGAATCAGTGGATCTTCCACCACGTCTAATTGCAAAAAAACCTTGAAGAATGCCTTTCTCCAAAGGCTGAAGTCGAAACCCTAGTTTCTTCTTCTCATAAACTTCACCAATTTCAAGAAAAGCATATTCAACATAATAAAACAGAACTCATGTGAGTCTTTTATAACTTTTTTGGGAGAACTCACACATTTCCAGCCAATGTGGGATAAATATACTTTTTCCTTTTAATAATTCATTTACTTCAATACTTTAATTAATACCTTGGCTTAAGCTTCCATGAATTAATTGAATAAATGGCCCCTTCCAATGATGACTCAACCCTTAACTTAAGTGAAATTATAAAGTTAAATTATAACTTTATAATAAGCCATTAAATGATTTAATAATAATTTGGCCACTAAAATAATAATAACTCCCAAAATACGTATCCTTTAAATATGCCGTCTAAAACATGAGTCACACCTATTATTTCCCCATGTGACCAAATGCACTTTCCAAAAATAGAAAGGGTTCTTCTTGAACAACATCAAGCTTACTATAAATAGTAAACATGGAAAAAGTATAGCAAATGAAGTCCAAATGACACGAAACGAAAGCCAAACCAAAGCATACTAAATCTTAAAGTAGATGCCCACTGAAAGAGATCCTCTGTCCATCCTCATTAGCCTACAAGGGTCACATGATAGGCTAATCCATCCATAGTAATGGTCAAACTAAAAAGGGGACATTACATAACAGTACATTTGTGATCCTTTAAGGAAGGCTCTTCACAGTGTGCACTTCAGAAGAGTGCAAAATTTGTGAGTTCCAACTCACACCGTGGTTTTCTCCCATTTTGGGTTTCCAAGTGATATATTTGGTGTTCTATGCTCTTGTGATTTTGTATTGTTTATTTCCTTTATAAGATATGTTTTGCATGCAGTAATAGTTAGTTGATCTAAGAGTGACATCGAGTTTTATTGGGTGGTGATTCACCCCTCAACTCTCAGCACCGGTTGGAACTATCAACTGGTATCAAAGCGACGTCCTATTTTTAGAGTTGCTTAACCGCAAAAAGGGAAAGATTATAATGATGAGGAATGACCCAAGTTCTCTAAGGAAAACTTCAGTCTGTGGTGCAATAGAATGAAGCTGTACATGAAGACCACGGGAGATCAGTTTTGGAACCATTTGATCACAGAATAAAACGAACCTACTGCTACCTTGATGACAGATCAACTAAAGGTCAGAGGTGAACACATAGCTTCTATAGAGAAGATAGCCAGTATGCTTCCTAATAACGTGTATACAGAGATTGAAAACCTAACTACAGCCTTCAAAATGTGGGCAAAACTACAAACTGTGTATGGAGGCAACCCACGTGTTCAAAGAGCAAAAGTAGAAAGCCTCAAATGGAAATATGATGACATGAAAATGAAAGAAGGCGAAGACATTGAGCAATACAACAACAAAATAAAAGAAGTGATGAACTCCATCAAAAGTGCTAGAGGAACACTGAATGAGGAGGATGTGATAAGCAAGATACTAAGGACGTTGAGACCACAGTATGCAATCAAGATCTCAGCTATACAAGAGCTCAGATCAGTAAGCACATCACAAGTTATCCTCAACTCTCTAATTGGTAATTTAACTGCTTTTGAATTAAGCAATTATGATAACAACTTACCTATGATAGATGCTGCCTTTAAGTCTTTTGTAAATGTTGCTTCCACTAAGAAACCAAGAGAGACCGGTAACAATTCTACCGGGAGGTCAGGTCATTTCCTTGACAATCTTCTTTCAAAAGAACAAGAACAGGATGAGTTTGAAGCACTCATCGCAAGGAGATTTCCCAGAGGAAAAGGGAAGTACAAAGGTAAGCTTCCACTGAAATGTTTTTCATGTAATAAGAAAGGACACATTGCGGCCAAACGTCCTGAGAATCAAAATAAAGAAAAGTATAACCAATTCAAGAATAAAGGAAAGGAGTTCTACCTTGCTGAGGAAGGTGCAACTGACAACGAATTTGAGGAATCGGGAGACGATGAAATTGCCTTTTCGGCAATAAAGGAAGATAGCACAGTGATAAGTGAAATGACACTTATCTCTAGCTCCCACCGATGTGAGGACTGGATCATTGACAGTGGATGCACTCACAACATGACCAATGACAAAGACAAGTTTATCAGCTTGAAGCTCAGTAACGGTGGATTAGTGACATTTGGAAATAATGCTCCCTGTGCTATTAGAGGTAAGGAATCAATAGCACTTAGTGACGAAGTTGTTTGTGATGATGTGTACTGGGTAGAAGAACTCATGTACAATCTGATGAGCGTGGCTCAACTGAACAAAAAAGGATACTGGTTAGAGTTTGGACAAGGATCATGTATTGTCAAGAATCAATCAGGAGAACAAGTTTCTACCGGTAGACAGAGCAAAGAGAACCTGTTCTACCTAAACTCAACTGAGGGAGCTTGCCTTATGGCAACAGCAAAAGGTGAAATCGAGAAAACTTGCCTTGTGGAAAAAGATGACAAAAGCGGGTTCTATGCCACATAAACTTTGACAACACAATCAAAGTAAGTAGAAAGAAGTCAGTCAAAGGGCTTCTTGACATCATAAAGCCAGACAGGGCCATGTGCAAAGAGTGTCAGTTGGGAAAATTGACTGCTACAAGCTTCAACAAGTGTTATTCAACCGAGAATGTGTTGGATTTTGTTCACACAAATCTGTGTCAACCAATGAGGACAAAGAGCTACTATGGAAACAGGTAATTTATGCTCTTTTTAGACGACTTTTCAAGGATGATGTGGACATTGTTCTTGAAAGAAAAATCAAAGGCCTTCCATATGTTTAAAATCTATAAGGCCCGAGTGGAAAAGGAGACCAGTAAGAACTTAAAGTGTCTGAGGTCGGACGGAGGAGGTGAGTACACCTCTCAAGAGTTCGTTAGCTACTATAAAGAATAAGGGATAAAAATGTAGATATCTGGACCAAGAACCCCTCAACAAAATGGAGTCGCTGAAAGAAGAAACTGGACTTTGGTAGACTGTGCAAGGACTCTGATGATTCAGAAGGTTATTGTAATGTCCCTAAATTTTAAAACACTTGTGTTCCATAAATTGTATTAAAATAGAACTGTGATTCATAATAGTTAAGCAATGTGCCATTTTGGTAAAACAAACATAACGAATGTGATTTTAATAAATTAACACATTATTAATAATGTATTAATAAACGTCATTATTAATTGTTAATGATATATTAATAAACAACATTATCAATTGTTAATAATATATTAATTAGTAAACATTACTATTTAATTATTAAATAATAATTATTAATAAAACTATATTAATAAATTATTAATAAAACTATATTAAATAAATATTATTATTATTAAACAATACTTATTAATAATATAAATATAAAATAAACTATTAATAAAATATGTTAAAGAGGAGGCGGCATGCTAAGACAATCGCACCTTAGAGGTGCAACTGAGTCGCAGCCCTAGGGATGCGACCAGTCGCACACCTAAGGGTGTGACTAGGTGTGGAGGGGACGTGACTCCCCCTCCCACACGGTCATATAAAGATGCCAACAAACATTTGAAAGGAAAAAGAGGAGCGATAAGAAGGAAAACAAAATTAAGAAAGACAAAGGGGAATAAAATATTAATTCGGAATGCACAGCCAGTGGATAAGGTAATAATTAATATGAATATATATATATATATAACGGAATTAAATAAATTGTATATATATAAAAGAATTAATTTTAATTAAATATATAAATATATGTATATATATTTTATATATATATATATTTGGTAACATTCATGATTTATATTAATGAATATACTACTTTGATAGTCTTTACGTAGATAACGAATTTGATGTTATTTCTACAATTGTTGATAATTAATTTTATATTCATACTCCCTCTAGTAGTTGGACATATAAATCTTATATGCATCCCGAGCTACATAGAGGTCAACTTAATGGCAATTTGATTCGAGGTTGATATAGCCCGTTGCCCATTCACGGTTAATGGCAATTCGAGGTTGATGTAGCCCCATTGCCCATTTGTGATTAATGGCAATTCGAGGTTGATGTAGCCCCGTTGCCCATTTGTGTTTAATGGCAATTCGAGGTTGATATAACCCCATTGCCCATTTGAGATGGATGGCAATTCGAGGTTGATATAATCCCATTGCCAATCTATAATAAATGGCAATTTGAGATTGGTATAGTCCCGTTGCTAGAGTTGAGATTGTTATAATCTCAGAGACAGTATATATACTGATGCCAGTCATATGCATATGCATAGGCTTGGATAGCATTTATTGCTTCCAAGAGGTTCTATGGGCAGTGCTCTATGGGATGACGTGTCGATAGCCCGATTTCTTAGAGTGGATCTTATATCCCTCAAGCCGAGAATCGGGAATTCTGTGAAGCCTGACCTACAGGCAGCCTTAAGAATCAAATCCCCGCCTTACTAACTTAGAGTAGAGTATGAGTCATATAAATATTGTGTAATATTTTATACTAACGTCGGTTTTGCAGGAAATCATTAAAGGAGAATAAGAAGGGACATTACAGTTATACCTCATCACTATTGTAGAGAAGCAATAAGCACCTGTATATACATTGAACCGGGTTCAAGTCAAGAAAGGGACCGGTAAAACGTCATGAGTTATGGTTTGGTGATACACCCAGTGTAAGTTATTTTAGAGTATTTGGGAGCAACTGCTACATCAAGTGACCAGTGAAGACAATGACCGAAGCAATGACCAGTGTAGACAGAGAACAGAGAAGTGACTGGTGAAGACAGAGACTAGAACAATGCATAAGGAAAGGTGTAAACCGGCCCACAGTGATCGCTAAAATATCATTGAGACCAATGTACGTCTGTTAATTGTTGAGACCGGTGAAAGGCGTAGTTGACTAAACAAGATGGTTTCAGTTAACGGATATTGAGGAGATTCTTTGACCGTTTTTTGTTGCACAAATCATGGAGGATTTTATATTAAGGGAAAGTATGTGACACGCATCTGATGTTTCCTTTAAAAACTAAAACACGACAGGATGAATGATTCATGGAAGATTTTCTATTAAGGGAAAGAATGTGACACGCATTTGATGTTTCCTTTAAAGACTTAAACATGACCGAATGGTGGATTCATGGAGGATTTTCTATTAAGGGAAAGTATGTGACACGCATCTAATGTTCCTTTAAAGACTGAAACACGACTGGATGGTGGATTCACACGAGATCTTCATGGGGATCGCAATGGCAAAGAGCGGGAAGATCTTTTGAAATCGAATTTGAGTGGTTTGTGATTCTTTCTCTCAAATGTACAGCAGTCCTACGCTTTGTAGGAAGTGTATATATTCTTCAATTAGTGAAGAGAATCATTTTCCATCACTCTGCCAAGAAGGACTAAAACAATACGTTGATCAAAGCCACTGTAAAAGAAAGGGAAAAGAAGAGAAGAAGAAAAGGAAGAGAGTGTGCAAGGAAGCACAATAACCTGAGGAGAGCATACCAATGGTGCCCGATGGTGACTCTCAGTGAGTGAAACAGTGATCTTATCAAGCTCTGCAAAGCCATTTCAAAAGATCAAGCCTTCTATTGCTCTCTAACAATTGCAATTGCCAAATCCCAATATTTGGGTGGACATTAATAGGTCCCTTGTACTAAATCCTTTAACCGAGTGACATCTAGGTCATGTTTTAAAGTCCTCTAACAAGGCAGGCTTTAACAGGCCTTATTGAAAATCCTTTAACTGGGTTGCATCTAACAGTGCATTTGTAATCCTTTAACAGGGAAGGCTCTTCACAGGGCGCACTTTAGAAGAGTGCAAAATTTGTGCGTTCCAACTCACACCGTGGTTTTCTCCCATTTTGGGTTTCCATGTGATATATTTGGTGTTCTACGCTGCTGTGATTTTGTTTTTATTTCCTTTATAGCATATGTTTTGCATGCAGTAATAGTTAGTTGATCTAAGAGTGACTTCGAGTTTTATTGGGTGTTGATTCAGCCCTCCCCTCTCAACACAGGTTAGGACTATCAAAGTCCTCCTTCGTGGAGTAATTCAACTGAAAGAACTCTTCCAATTTACCTTTTAAGTTGTCCACAGTTATTTCATTCTCAGCCAATCTCAAGGATAACAATGATGCAACTGTGTTGGAGATCCCCTGATGAATATTCTTGTCTACCTTCTTCAATCGAGTGCACTCCTCGTTGAAATGCTCAAACATTTCCTTTTTCATTATCACTATGCTATATCGTCGGGCCAAGTCATACACTTCTTCCCTACCCACTCCATCGTCAACCAACATATGTTTAGGAGTCTCCATTAAATCCTGCAGGTGTGAGATTATTTCATCTCTTTAAATATGTTCATCCTCGCATGACTCATCCATGCACTATATCCCGGAGAGAACGGTCAATGCCCTTCCATGAATTTGGACCAAGTCCTCAGCAAATCTTTATGGCTCATTCTGAATGCCTTCTACCCAAGCTTCTGCATTCTGATGAATTTGTCTGATTCTTTCAATACTCGCCATTGACTCAGCCAGAAGAACTATACGAGGAACAAAGGCTTTGCCTTCTTCTCTCACTGGATGTGATAGGTTGTTCAAATATGCACACAAGGCCTTGATCTCGCTTTTCATTTTCTGATATTTCCCTTCTAATTTCCTCATATTTTCCTTCATCGCTTATGCAGAATCCTCAAACTCTTCAATAAGATGTTCTCAAGAGGCATGTCACTGATCGAACTCTATCACATTGTATTCATCTATAGTAATCGAATCCTTTTCTTTATCGATTGTAGCCACTGCCAACTGTAAAGTTTTGGATCCAGATTCTCCTTTAATAACCTTTGCAAACTTCTTGGCCTTGCCTTTCTCCTCTGGTCTATTGACTTGGTTCAAGATTTCTTGCAACTCGAATGCCAAGTCAACCTCTTTCTCTTGACATTTCTGCAACCTTTGCCTTAATCAATTTGGAACGACAGTGTTCTAATCATCATGGGTTGTCAGTTGCTCTTGCTTTTGTACTGCCCTTAAATCAATCTCTTCCTCGACTTCAGGACTTTCTATTGTTATCTCAGGATCCGCTACCTCCACACTAGCGAATTCTGCCTCTACTACAAGAATTTCTACTTATGTCATCAAAACCTCTGTTTCCATCAGTTCTCATTCTAAAATAGCGCCAAGACTTTCCTCAATGGAAACATCTTTCTCTCTATTTCTTCCTTGGGCGAACTCCTGATAGGCATTGATGCTTTCTCTGTGCTACACCGACCTGGTCATGTGATCTTCTTGTTCTATCCTTCTACTTGTTTCTGCCTCCCCTCTGGTGAAAGGATCTATCTCTTACAAACTCGAAGTCAGAATAGGTGATGATAGAGTAGTCTCTGACCTCTACCATTTCAATTGGGGTTCTTCTACTTCTCAGTTGCACTTCGTGAGCAACACTCCTTCCCTTTCTTCGTTTAGCAGTCCCGGATGGGAATTCTCCTTTAATTCTCCCTCCCTGGGGCTGCTTTGGTCTCTCATCCTGTAGTGGCTAATGACCCATCAAGTTATAGGTTAGGCTATCCTTAGGTACCTTCAGCCTATTGATCTATCGCTCAACCCACCATTTCGTGAATTCCAAAACCGGTGTAGATAATGAATCAATATCCAATAGTTCCTTCCTGGACCAATCATATGGATGGCTGGTCCTTTCATTTTCCGGGATGTATCCTTTTTGGATCATATTCATATCCTCTTCCACTTGGTCATATACCTGGATGATCTTGCATGCTCTGATCATATTGAGTGGAAACCAGGATTACACACTCCTAATCTCATTCTCATCTACAACATCGGCCCAAAGATCCTCGAGGTGCAGTTTGTGTTGATATTTCACACTTGCCACCACTCTAATTTTGTTGTAAGGATCATAATCTGACCTTGATGGAAAAAGCGATGGACGGTAAAAATGCAGCTACTCTGATGATTTCTCAGCCACCTACAAACAGGGACACATCTCAACTTCTTTTCCAATAGAAATTGGGAATTCAAGTCCCAATTTCCTCTTCGTCTTCTGACTCTTGTCATAAACTGTTAATTGCCTTCTGAATCATATCAGTTGGATACCTCAAGAGTTTATATGTCTGCAATGAAAATCCCTGCACTCTAATGTAAGAGAAGGTAGGGAACTGCATAAACCATTCTCCATACTCCTCAACCAATTTCATTGCCCCAGCTAACAATCTCATGCGCAATCTCTTTTGTCAAGTCCTAACAATGTGCATTGCAAAAGCATCGTTGACTCTGTCAAAATCATTCTTGGCAAGCAATTGCAGCTGAGGGTCGCATTCATGCACCTTCAAGTGGTAAGAACTACTCCCTTTCATTCCTTTGCACCTTAATCCATCATATTTTGTCATCTGAGCCAAAATGTAGATGACATAGGAGCTCATATACAACTTTCCTGACTACTCCAGATTCACAAGTTATTCAATCGAGTTGTCGCTAATAATCCTTGCCCAATCCATGTTGAATCCTCTGACCACCTATTCAATGAAATAGCACATCCAAGTCTCGAATTTATAGGATTGTGGAATCCCTAATATTTTGCTCTGCATCATGACTAGATCACTGTATACATGCTGGAGATCAAGTCAGACCAACTGTTTAGGCAACTTGGAATAGTGAGCTCCATTCCTTCGCAGCCACTTCTCATTTATCACACCTTGACAATGTTCAATCCCAGGGGTGAAAACTCTACGTGCCTACTCATTTGATTTTAGTACCATTGTTCTGTATATCAGGATTCCAAATGCCTCTGAAATTGTCAATGGGGACAGATTTTCTATAACTCTTCCATTTGAATTATAATGCCTTGAGCATTTTACAATCAGCTTTGCATGTTGAAAAGCCGAAAGAAAACCATTTATAGCCACAATCTCTCTTTTGACAATTTGAGTAGCCAAGTGTGTTGGATCGTGATCTTTGTACCCAAACATCCTCCTGTTGAATTCGCTTATGTCTAGACCCTCAAGGTTCGTGTCACCAACATCTGCCCATTTTGACACAATTTTGGATCTAGGATGGAATCCCCTCTTCTTTTATTGATTAGTTGGTTTCTGATCAAGTTTGTTCCTCTTGGTTACGCCAATTCTCCCTCTGACAAAACATTTAAACATACATAAGAGCATGCAAGAAATGAAAAAGCAAACCGAATTTCTTCCTCGCAAATAAACTTGTCTTCGAAGAAGAAAATTTTCAAAATTCATTAAAAGCACACTCCACTCTCTTTCTATAAAGACATTTTCTATCTCAAGAAATTTATCCCTTTCTTATGATTTTCAAACTTATTGCAAAATTTCCTTCCTTTCAATTTCTTAACCTCTTTTTTATTTTTTCAACTCAAAACGACTTTGCCTCTTTCCAAAAATGATTCTCCAAGATTTTTCTCTCAAAAAATCATGCAGCTTCCTCAAAAATCTCACAACTTCACCAGAATCTTCAAACTCTTCTCCTCAGCTCGTTCTTCAACTCTTGAGCGTGAAAATGACATAAGGATGGCTTTCTTATATAGACATTCAACCGGAAAAGCCTATAATGGTTGTGAGCTAATTTTAAGCAGCTGCTATTGTTTTTCTTCCAAGTTTCCATTTTGGAGAGGGTTCTCTTAAAAAAATGCCACTTGTCACTGATTTTCTATTGATTTTTGGAAGATGCTATCTTGAGCGCTTTAACTTCATCAAGAAGTTTTGTCCATGTGGGTTAGAATTTTTTATTTTTTCACAATTAAATATTAAATATTGGAAAAAACACAACATTTAATTATTTTTCAAAATAATTCCAAAAAAGTGATTTATTTCCATTTTGCCATTTTCAAATATTTTTTGCCAAAACTCTCAATCAATATCCAAAAAATGTCTGACAATCCCAACCGGTGCTGAGAGGGGAGGGCTAAATCAACACCTATAAAAACTTTTAAAACAAATCTGATATAGTATACTATAACTGTAAGCAAAATAGATACTAGCATAAAAATAGCATTAAACAATCAACCAATAAGCAAGACCAGATTTATCACGTGGTAACCCAAATCGGGAGAAAACCACAGTGTGAGGAAACCTCACAAATTCTGCACTCTTCTGAAGTGCACCCTGTTAGAAGCCTACCCTGTTAAATGATTACAAATGCACTGTTAGATGCGACCCGATTAAGGGATATGATACAATAAGGCCTATTAGAGCCTGCCTGGTTAGAGGACTTAGAACACCTGAACAGATGTCACCCGATTAAGGGATTTAGTACAAGGGACCTGTTAATGTCCACCCAAAATACTGGGATTTCACTATTGTAATTGTTAGAGAACAATAGAGGATTTGACCTTTTAGAAATGGCTTTGCATAGCCTGATAAGATCTCTGTAATACTCAACTGAGAAACATCACCGGTCGCTGCAGGTATGTTCTCCTTTCCTGTTGTGCTTCTCTGCACACTCTTCTCTCTTCTCCTTTCTCTTCACCTTAGCTTCTTCAACGTACAGGTTCACTCTTTACTTTGGCAGAATGAGGGCAAACTATATTCTTGGTAGGCAGAGTAATATATAGACTTCTTGCCCTATATGCTTTTTACATGCACAATCTGTTTAAAGATCACCTTCAGATCCATCACCCAGTGGAGTATTAGTTCACTGAGGAAACATCCGATGCATGCTCTACTTTATCTGCTTTATGAAAGAAAACGACGGATGCATGTCAAAAGCTTTCCTTCACAAGAGATATCTCCATGATTTAATGTCACATATTCCGGCATTAAGACCTTCAATCGTGCCTCGTACTAATCGTCTTGATAACTCAAAGTCTACCGGATTTAGTGCAGTAAATCCCGGTCAAAGAGTTAGATAACTGATTGTTGACTATGACTTCCCCAGTTCATCTTATCACGACGAAGTCTTCACTTGATCCGTAAAGATCCTTAAGTTGTGCACAGGTAAGAACCTTGACCTGTCACCTTTCCTTCCTTTGTTTATACCAGTTGCATCCTTTCCTCGGTCTCTGTTACCGGTTACCGGTTACCGGTTTCTTCTCCCTTGGTGACCGGTTTCTTCTGATGATCATATATAGTCTCTTCTTTTTTTTTCACAGTGTCACCGGTTGCGAAACCAGTCTCTCCACTCTCTTGTTGTTGTCAGTTGTATCTATATCTCTCTTGCTTCACAGATCCAACACTGGTGTCCTTACTCACAAATGTCAACACCTCTTTTGCCAATCAATCACAATACCTCTATTGCCATGTACCGATAAGTACCGGTTACAATCTTACCGGTTACCATCCCTTAATGCCAACATGTCTTTTAATGAAGTCACTTTATTTAATATAATATCAAGTTACTTTATTAAATTATTATAAAGTAGCTTTATAATAAGTTACTTTAATTTATTTAATTAAAGCATTAAATTTAATATATAATATTTTAATTTTTAATTTGAAACCATACACACAACCTCTTCAACTAAAATGATGTACCTAGTCTTCTGGTGATGTCTATAAATACCAGGCCAACTCCCAGTCTCCTAAAAAATAGGTACCCTACTAGAATATAGGAATTTGTCTTTGAACATCTGAAATGGCTCACAGAACCCCTTGCAAGACTCCACAAACCCCGATTGGGTACCCTACCCACTCTATTGACCTACAGGAACCGTGATTGTAGGCCAACGTTACTAATAGTAGAACTACCTAGGGGGATATTACACGCTAATGCATGTTTGAGCTGGAATTCCTTAAGCAAGGTGGACGCAAATGTATTTTGGGATGGCATTTCCTTGATTTTTTGCTTTTCTACAAAAAAATTTCACTTTTCAGCTCAAGAATTCCTAATTTTGTTTAAGAATGTTCAATTTTCACTTTGAAATTATTCTTTTCACAAGGATTTCCATTTTATTTTTGGAATTCATCTTGCAAACAAGGATTTTCATTTTCAACATAAGGAATTCCATTACATTTTTCCATTTTTTCCTTGCCTCCTCTTTGAGGCTTGGAATTTTTTCTCTTCCTCACTTTGTATTTTTCCAAATATTGAATTTTCATTTTTTCACATTGCAACTTCAAAAATTATATTTTCAAACATGGATTTAACATCATCATCTCAACTTGCTCAAGGATTAGAAGGGAAACTTGATCTAAAGGTGGATTTCCTAAAGGAAATCCTCCTCAAACCCGAATTTTTCTATTGAGACTCTATCTCAACAAATTCTTCATTCCCAATCTCAACCTAGGGATTTTTGAATCAACTCGCCCATTCTAGAAGACTAAGAAACCCAAAAATGCTGCCAACTTAAGGACAATACACTAAACACCAAGCTAGAAAGCGAGAAAAAGAGGTGGTACCCATTTGCAATAGGGCGTGTCTTTACAACACAGCAGTAGTAAAATCAGACAAACTAGCACCAAGAACATCCCTATTAAATGATTCCACACTATCTTGCACACATTTTGAGATTAAATTGTTTTATTGAATCTTGGCAAATTGGAGGACTGCTCCTAGGGTTTTAACTGAGATCACAGATATTTCTGCACTGAACTGGCAGAAGACTCAGCATGTGAGGGTTCTCAGGGACTTTTTCAACTAGGATTACTCAACTCAATGATTGATGCAAAAAAATTTAAAATTTGACAAGCTTTAAATGGGAGCTAAAAAATCTATAACCAGTTCACAAAAGAAAAACGTAAACACATTAAGCACTCACTTTATGAAAACATAAAAAGCATTACACATTTGAAGGTTACAAAATCACTTATCTAGTATTATTTCCAAGTCCATGGGAAATAGGAAATGGGCTTCTAACACAGTATGCAGACTTACTGTAACAGGAGACATGACAAAGTCAGATCACTGCATAATACTAACAGCTGCTTCTAAAATTTATGCAGTAATGCAATGTAGCGTGAGTTGAAAACCAAGAAACCACTAGGTGTGTTTAGAAGAAAAGAGACATAGAAGAGAGACCAATTACAAGATCACTAACCAGCCATATCAAATTCTTTAAAGAAAAAGGAGCATTTCCAATTAAAGCATGAAATGGTGGCAGCAAATTAAAAGTTTTCAGAGATTCTACCAAATGTTAGGATATAATTATTTGACTTTTTTATAACATGGTTTATTTCACATAAGGTTTAAACCAATCAAATTGGGCACATTATCATACAACAGTTAATTCCAAACAAATTGCAAATTATCTGTTATTTTTGTTGTTTGAGACTCGGAATTTGAGTTTTTCTTAAAGGCTGGAAATTTCAGACCTCGATTCAGGAAGCCATCCTTCATAGTCAATTTGTGAATCTTCAATCTGCCATATATTTAAATGCACAGTTAGTGATTTGAAAATTTGAAGACATATATCTATCTTGTGCTCAACCAATTAACTCTTGCACAACTTGTTATTGACTAATTTCTCCTTGAAAGAGATTTGTTCACGTTAATCTTGAAAGTTAACATAGGTAGTAAAATTAAAATTTATTTGGGAAGCTTTTGATGCTTTCAATAAATGCAGTCAAGGTTGCTTAACACTATAGGGGGCAGTCAAGGCATTCCTTAACATCAAATTAATTTTGGCTTATGTATATGGCAGTTCTTCTAAAGTTTCATGTTCGTGAGTATCTTGAGCAAACTTGTATTTAGTATTGGATTCAGGTATTGGGACTGAGAATGTAACCCATGGTATAAATCTACTTGAGTTTCAGTAGGTACCACTTTTTCTATTTTGTGGCCTTGCACATTCAATTGTTTTGATAAGAAAACTTAAACTACCCAAAAGGGAATAATATACATGATTTTTCTTAAATATTCAAAGATTTGGTGGATGCACATTGTTTCAAATTTGAACTTTTATTGCCCTAAAGCAGAACACAACGTAATGCTTTGTAACCAAAACTGTGCTTCTGAATGGGAATTTCAATTTAACAATTGTAAATTAAAATAATATTCTAATATTGATATAATGGTCATCTTGGTAGTTAGAAACTTCCTTTTATGTCTTTAATCTTTAGTTAGTTTTGGGAAGTTTCCTTTCTGTCTTTTGCATTTCTATTCTTGATTGTTTCTGTTATGGAAAGATTGTGAAGTATTCGCTATTTAAGGAGCTTTCGTCTCCTTTGTTAATATTAAATATCAATCGATTATCATTTCATGGTATCAGAGCATAGGTTGGTTTTTGGTGAATCTTTCTAGAGATAAAAATTTTCACCTTGCAAAATCCTGGGTTTTGAATAGTTGTTTATACCTTTTTAGGGTTTCTGCAAGTGTTTTTGTGGCCTTTAGGGTGGAGGATTTAGGGTTATGTGTTAAAATTTTGTCTAAATGTTGAATTAACCCTGAGTCGTTCTAATTTGCCGTTACCTTTTTTAACTTAAGGATGGGTGTTTTTATCGTTGTAAAAGGGGTTGTCTATTTTAAGTCCTAACACTTTAAAGTCATTAAGTGTCGACCCTTTTAATATTTTCGCATCCTAAATTTTATTTCCATAGGTCCATGCCCGTGGTCCCTCCTTTATTTTTCGCTAAGTTATGTGTTTAACCTTCTTGTTAGGCGGGACCCTTTATGTCTTTCAGCGGGTGGCGACGGGTCGTTCTATGATTTGCCCTACTATCCCGTGATAACATCACAATCTAGCTCATTTTGTTCGCGGGATGACGAGAGTGTGCCATCTGTCCTTTGTTGATTGGTCGGTAGTGTTTGTTTAAGCCTTTGGTTATGTTTGGCGTCTGACTTGGTTAAATGTCAGTTTACTAATGTGTTCATCATTCAGCACATGCTTTATTTCTATGGTGATTTTCTAATCTGTGAGAAAGGGTGCTCGAATGTTATCTTATGTTATCGTTGCTCAGAGAATAAAGTTTTGCACAGATCTCCGACTCTCATGATCCCGTGATCAAAAGTGCTACAAGTTTATCCAACGCAGGATCACGAGATGGTGCCATGTGTCCTAGGCTAGCGAGCGACCGAGAGGTGGGACCAAATGGATGACAATTGGCAATAATTGGTTGGTTGAATTTGATGATAGGGATTTCCATGTTGTAGTTGCCGATTGTATTGAAGTTAAAGCACTTGCACTTTAAACGCTAATCTTTTAGCACATGGGAAAATTCAAAAATGATGTTTTATTGCTAATGAAAAGGTGATCGATAGTTACCACTCTCTTGTGATTGTTTGGTGGTTAAGTTGTTGTAGAGATCAACGGTCTGTGTGATCCCGTGATCAAAAGTACTCAAAGCTTATTCTGTATGGGATCATGAGATTGTGCCATGTGTACTTGGTCGACGGAGTTTGAAAGGAAGGTGGGCCGGAGTGCTGACGTGCTTTCTCATGTGATGTGGTGCCTTCTTATTGGCTGAGTTTTGGGTCCACATACATGGTAGTCAAATTCAGATTGACTAATCAAAACCGTTGATATTGCTAGTATGGAGGGGATCGACGGTTGAGATTTGAACTCCGGAAATAAAGGTTTTCGAGCCGTTTGTTCACTCGTATGAATTAATGGCGGACAAGACAAAATGGTAGTAGTTGCAAATTGTGATATCCCCCTCTAGAAATGAAATATAATATTAAATTATAATTGATCAATATCATATAATTAATAATACTAATATCATTGCTAATCATTATATTAATTAATCATTAAACATCAATACAATTTTATATTGATAATTAATAAAATATTTAATATTCTTCATATTATTATAATTGTTCATAATAATGTGATAGACTTAATAATAGTCGATGAACTAGGTAATAGCCGACAATATTAACCAAGGAATCCACGGAGTCAACAAGCAATTGACTTATGTAGTAATAATCATTGCAGTATTATTTAGGAATATGAAACGATGGCAGTATGGAGAGGATGATCGCGACTCGGTCATAAATTAAACAGACGAGCATGAGTCTAAAAGACACAATGAATGGTTGCGATCCATTACATCATGCAAATATAAAATGGCAATAACATTGTCTCCAAAATGGGGAGGAGAATGGAAGTAAAAGAAGATATTAAAAAATATTACAATCAGTACTGACTGACGATGGAAGATAACAGGGAAGAATATGACAAGGATTAGAACGAAACAGATGATCACAGCAAGTTTGGAGGACATACAAACAAGAAGATATTAACTGCAGAGTATATTATAGATGGCTCGTACTCATATCGCAGGAGATATGAGGGTTGCCGCTAAAGAGAAATAGAGGACATTCCAATCTAAAGGCAAATAGCAAAGAGAATATACACACCATAAAATTACAGATATATATATATATACCAGCGTAAGAATGGGGAGATATAAAGGAATGGATATCTATGAATTACTTACTATGCCAACAAATAATGGTATTACATATAGATACATAAATATATACATAAATGTATATATATATATATACATTAATAATAATAAAATCTGATGAAAGGTTAATATATATATATATATATGATGAATATTTATTATATATATGAAAAATATATCTGAATTATATATCTGAATAATCTATACTATATATTCCAAAGATCTAATATATATATATTCATATATTCTCATAATGACAATCAATATATATATTACTGATAATGAAGATTATATATATATATAGCGTTCATAAATGAGTAAACATCTACATTGATAATATATATATATATATATATATTAAAATAAAATAAGAACATATATAGAACCTATCACTATTTAGCTAAGAAGGAAGACTAAAGTGTTACCAAGGAGGGGCTTGTCTAAATCCAAGCAATGGCTATCTGTCCCAAAATAAGGTGGGGGTCAGCGTCCCAATAGTTTGGGCTTGGACCTGTAAACTTTGAGGGAGCCCATTGCAGTGGTCTCTAGGCACCTTGGCTAATGTTTATGCTTCCCTTCATGGAGTTAAAATAGTAATAAGGTTGGATATGAGTGTTAAAGATAACTAAATCTAATGAGATAAAATGACTAATCCTATCATGAACATTACAAACCAAACCCTAATTGATAAATTTAGGATAAATTAAGTAAGGTCCTGTTGTGAGTTTTTTTTTTTTTACAACATCGCCCCATCCATGGGGACCCCCCTATTTTTTTTTCGACCCTTTCAGACTTGGACGTTTCGGCCTTGCCCAGTCCTCTTGATTTTGATTGCCTGGCAAGTTCAGTGGGTGCAGTGTAATGTGTTTGGAAATGCGTTTGATTTTAGATCGAAATTTTAGTATTGGTTTAAACTTAAAGGTCTTGATGATGTGATGATTTTGAATTGAAATTTTTAATGATATCTTGAAATGAAAAAATGGGGTTGAGATTTATTTGGTTATTTGAAAATGATTTGTGGCCTTCAAAATTTTTGGCATTTTGGCAATTATAGTGAATTGGATTTCGATTCTATTTCTTTGAGGAGATTTGTTGATTTGAATTCAAAAGCCAAATCCTGATGACTTTCGAAATGATCTTGGGGCTTGCAAGTTCCAAATTTTCCTTGCAAATTTTGGTTTCATGATGAATGGATTGCAAATTTTGATTGGCCAATCTACTTTGAATTGCCGTTATAATGATTCTTAACACTATTGGTTGATCTAATGATAAATTCGAAATCCTTATTTAGATAACAATATTTCAAATTCTTAAAGTGTGAATGGCAATTCAATTTATTATTTGTTGTGGCCAATTTCAAATTTTGTTTGAACATTGAATGATATTTTTGAAATACAAGAAAATCTGGAACGAACTGTTGAATTTTCGAAATCCATGTGTTGCCATGAAATTTTGAAATTTTTTTAGATACTTGTTGATCATTTCAATATGCGTTGAATGTTGTGTCAAGGAAAAATAAAGAAAAAATCTAATGCTTGGACCTGTTTTTGGCCATGCCTTGTCATTTTCGAATTAATATTTAAATGTTTTCATGCTACAAAATCGAAAAATTGTATTGAAAGCTGCTAGGTCGGCCTCCATTTCGGCATTTTTAGAGGGCATTAAATGATTGCAATTTCAAAAGGTTGAGTTTAAATAAATTAAGGGCAGGTCGTCCCTTATTTTCCATTCGCATTTAATATTTCTATTGTTTTTGGTGTAGGGTCAGCCCTAGAATTGGGAGGCTCCAAGGTGGCTATATAAGAGAGGCTGCCTCCCTCCTCTCCTCACTCCACCATTCATTCCTCAAGCAGCGAAACAACAAGGCAGAGCAGGGTGCGAAATACTTAAGACAGGAAGCAGCGAATTTCCAAGTATAAGCAGCGACATCCACCAAAGGAAGCAGTGAAACACATTATAGCAGGGCAGTCCGAACTCAAGATAGTACAGGCCCGAGTTTGGGAGCAGATAAAATAAAGAAAAGGTGCGAGCTGGAGCAGAGATAGGGCAGTCTCAGAGATCCCAGGCTCCCGAATTTGGTAGAAGAGCAGGCCCTGGCATGCGTGAATTTGTAGAAGAGAGATCTGAAATCAGTATGGCAGGTTTGTCTTAGGGCCGGCAGGCCTGATTTGTATTTGGGGAATGAATTTGATGTGTTTGTAGGCTTGGCCATGTTTGTATATGAGCTAGTGTGTTGAGAGGGGTGGTTTTAAAGATAAATTTTGGGTGTGAGGCTTGTGAATTTGCATAGGGGATCTTAGATTTTAATTGAGAAATTGTGATTTAGTGGAGTCTTTTAGCCTTTTCTCCTTAATTGTGTTGTCTTTTGGTCACACGATTGTTTGGGTGACGGAGACAAGTTTTGTTGAGAGATTGTAAGATTGGTTCATTAAGCAGATTTCTCGATTGTCGTGATTGGATTTTTCCCCTTTCTTGCTTGCTATGAATCACTCCATAGTGGATGCTAGTACAAGCAAGAATCCAATGGGGACTAATACCAAAATAGCTGACAAGGAAGATATGATGCCCAAGACCATCTTCTTCTCGAAACTTAAACGAGTCCGAGACACTAACATCGGTACCATTGACATGACGCAATTGAGGGATAGGTTGAGGAGAGGCCAATCCCCTATGGCAAGGAAGGTATACAAGTCTGGAATTGTGCAGGCCGCCGCTTTCCCTCCTACCTTGCCTTGTCCAGAACTAATCATGGAGTGTGCTTCCCGATTTGATATTACATCCAAGTCTATCGTCTTTGATGAGGGTAGGAGAATGTTGGCTAACATTGGGAATCAAGTGATTGAGGAGACATTCGGTATACCCCAACAGAAAGGAATGATAGTAGTTTTGATGAATCAAGCAAGCAAGTTCTTTCAGGATAGTCAAGATACCTACTTTGCTTTACTCAAGCAAAATTGGTTACATGAAGGAAAGAAGGGAGTTACCAAGGCATCAAAACTCACCAGGTCAGATTTTAAGTCAGAATATGGAGACCTCATCGTCCTCCTCAATCGGATCATGGGCTCTGCCCAGGGTGTGCATTTTGAGACTTGGATGTACTATTTTATTGAAGGCATTGAGAAGGGAAAGGAAAGGTTTGATTGGGCAAAAATCATAAGTGAAAATTTGGAGTTGCAGCTCAGGACGGCGCAGATTCAGAAGCGGTTCCACATGGGGTCCTACCTCTTTTATTTGATCGCAAGATTATATGAGCATCCTGGACTTAAGGCTAGAGGGATAGTTGGCAATGGACCCGGACAGTATTTGGTGCATGAGTGCTACCCACAGCTTCATTTGCACAACACCAAGGATTACAAGATATTTTATGATGCCTTCGCCATGAGGATGGTAAGGATACTGCAAGGGGCACCTGCCAGGAGGCTCTCACCAGAAGCAGAAGCAAAAGTCAAGAAGTTTGGGAGTTGGTTCATTCAGTTTCCTCAATTCACTTATATTCGAGTGGCTGGGTGTACAACTTGTCCCAAGAGGCTTCCACGGTACCCGCCCGATAGGATAGTTTTGTTGGAGTTGGCTAGGCAACTTGAGCAGTATGACAAAATGATGAAACAGAGGGGTGAGCCAGGGGTTACCTTCTCTCTCATGATAGGCAATGAGAGTTGTCCCAATTCTACCGCCTTTGCAGCTGCAGGAGAGGAATTAGAACAATATCACTTGGCTTGGTATAGGGCAAGACAAGGATTTGATCCCCAGGGTCTAATCAGGATGGCTCGAGGAGAAACATTCAGGCATATCCCTACTTTGGAGGATTTTTGGGCCAATGCACAGGATGACTTTCATGTGAGGAAGCTGGCTTTCTCGAGGTTATCAGTAGACATGATGAGGGCATGCAAATGGAAGAATTTCAATATTCCGGATCAGTTGGAAGAAGATGAAGATGTGCTAAGAGAAGATTATAATACAGTAGAAGGAGTAGAGTTGGACCCGGTAAATTGGAATGATCATCAAGATCCATCTTTAGAGGCAATTAACAGAACAGTTGAGCTACATACTGAGTGGTGGTATAACAAGAAGCTTGGGCAGTTACAAAGTCGGAAGGTACGCCTTACATATGAGAAGATGAAGCAACCGGAAGAGGCTCCTACAAGGTCAGTTGGACCTCAAGGTGGTAATAGTGGTCAGAAACCGCAGCAAGTGGTTAAGAATAAGAGGAGTTTGGAGGTTGAAAAGAATAAGAAACATCTTGAGCCTCAAACAAAGAAGCAAAGTACAGTGCGATCAAGAGAAAGTGTAGCTGGGGCTCGGGGCCAGGAGGTGGATATAGGAAATCAAGGTGCGGCAGTAGAGGTGAGCTCTAGTTCAGAGTCAAGTGGATATAGTTATAGTACGGAGTACTCTCCTCTTTCAGAGAATCAAGTTAATGAAGATATGACAGCCACTAGTGAGGAGGGAGATAGGCCTATTGATATTGAAGCTCCATCAGAGGAAGATGGCAACCAGGTGCTCAAGGCCGTCGGTGAAGGTGTGTTACCTGAACCAAATCCAGATGTGGGGAAATGCATTGCACCACGTTGGTTAAAACAGATGCTGATGCCAAGGGGTGAAGTTATGGCCATCCGGACAGTTGAGGATATTCAAGGGTTAGCGGAAAAGGAAGGTGATGTTGAACAGAGACAGATGGCAGGAACAGTGGCAAAGATAATCAGAGACTGCAGTGATGGTCACCGAAGGGTTCAAATTGCAGTTCCAAAGGTTAACAAGACAATGGGTGAAATTGTAGCCCAGGATTATGAGATAGTGGAACACAACATGGGTAGAGTCACGGATGATATGGAGTGTGTGGAGGTTCAAGAGGGCCTTGCTTCGATAAGGGAGAGGTTGAGAATAGCAAATGAAAGAAATGCACAGTTGGAGTTTGAGAACAAGTATCGGAGAGACAGTCAGCCTATCCAATAGGTGCATCCGACCGCTCTTCCACAGTGCAGTGAGAACAGCCAAGAAGTAATATCCGTCCAGGAACAAGGAACTAGAAATTGGATCAGTCGTACAATTCAAGAAGGGCGAAGATTCATGCCTGCCTTTATCTCTACTTTCAGGTCATTGGTGTCACTCAGGGACAAATTCAGAACATTTGAAGGAATGTGGAGGGATTTCCTTCCAATTCGTGACTTGGCCATTCCTCGATTACATGCAGCTTTGGAGCTATCAGAGGGATCCTTGGTGGGGGCCAATGTGATTAACGAAGGAGGAAGGAGTATTATGGAGTCTTGGTATGTTACCATGACTAACAGATTGAGATTACTTGAGGAAATACAGGATGAAATGGCACAACACAGTCCAAGCATCGACACTCTCATTTCAAGCATGTTGAGCGATGCGGGGATTGCACTTGATTTTAAAGACATCAAAGAGGAGGATTGTAATGAGACAGAATTTGGGTCAAGATTGGACGAGTTAGGGAAGGTTGTCATTAGAGAAAAACAATTGGACCTCCTTGCCTCTCTCAAGGCCTTGATCGAGTTCACCAAGGATGATGAAGAGGAGAATAAGAAGATACTGCAGGCAGCAGAGAACATGGTGAGCATAGCAGAGCGCAGGATGAGGCATACACCTTGCCCTCCCATAGAGGAAATCAACAACATGTTAGCTAAGTTCATTACTTATGCTAAAAAGATGAAAGAAAAGAATAGAATTGTATTAGAAGACCATTTGATGTAAGCCCAAGTGGCAAGTTTTCCTTTCTCTTTGGGTGGGATAGGTGTCTGATTTTGATTGGCTACCATTTTGGTGCCTTCTTATTGGTTACCACTTTTCTTTTTTCTCATTGGTCCATTGATGAGGTGGTGTCTTCTCACTGGCCGGTGAGGTGGTAACCCTAATTAGGGTTTCTAGGATTCAATCTGGATCGTTGGTTTTGCCTCTTAATCTTGGCCATTCATTGTAATTTTGAGCCTCTATATAAGGCCATGTACTCTCATTTGTAAAGGGTTGAAGAAAATTGTTGCTAATATAATACCAAAATTGCTTCTCTTGTCATTGTTGTGTCTTGCATGGTGATTAAGAACACTTGGTGTTATTGCATGGTTTCTACTTCCAATTGTTAGAGATAGATTTCATTCCAATTAAGTTGTTAAAGCATTTTCATTTTCAAGCAAGTGTTAAAGGAAGAGTAGTGATAGATGGTTAATTGCATGGTGATATTGGTAGATGTTTGATAGGGATTCTATACTAGGCCACTAGCATCTTGGCGGCTTGTCAAGGAGCCTTGTGTGGTAATCTAGTCTTCTTTCCTTAGAATCATTGCACCTGTGGAGGTAACACCGCTGGTATGTCTTCATTAGGTTGATTCCCGTCCATTTGCCAATCTTTCCATCCTTAGGAGTAGAGGTAATCAGTAACTTAGTAGTTGAAGTTGAGAATTAGAAGTTGGAAAGTGAAGTTTGAGAGTTTGGAAAGAGCAAAGTTGAAAGTGATATAAATTGAGAGATCATTTGAAAAGGTTGCGAAAGTTAGAAGTCTTATCACCATCATAGTGGAAGTTGAGATATTTCCAGATAAACAGACGTAAGCCCGCCGAAGTGATTACCAGCAAATCACATTTTATAACTGAGTTAGTATCCACAGGTGTAAGGAACCTTGGAGTATCTTATATACTTTTCAAGAGAGGGTTGAGTGTTTGGTACGCCGTATCAAATATTTCAATTGCTATATGTTATGTAGTGGTACAAAACTCACATCAACAGGTCCCAATTGGGAACATTACACAAATGGTAATTAAAAGGCCCTTTTGATCCTTTGTTTGATTCATTCTCCATTCACTTTAGATTATAAGGTGCTCTGAAGCTATTGAAGCGATCGAAGGAGGTGTTGTGCAAAATTCAATAATGTTTTGTGTGTAGAAGTCGTATGTAGGGTTTCAATCCTCTTGTTGTTCTATTGAAGAATTATCTGGATGCATTGCTATAAATTGTGGAGAAAGGGTTGTATTTGAATGATTAAAGGTATTGGGGTCGTGAATTCTTGAAAATTGAGAAGGGTTAAATGAAGAATCCTTGATTTTATTTAGGAAGCCCTAGTTTTTCTATATCTGAATTATTGTTGCATAGAACCCTAGTTTTAAAAAATGCCTCCATCAAGACAACACTTAGGCTAGAGGGATTACTTGAGGAGAAACCTGCTTGATGATTTCTTGGACTAGTTAAAGCCCTCAACCAATGATAAATATGATGGGTTACAAATAATAAAAGGATGGAAAATTGGTGAGGGTTTGTATGATTAGGTCATACATATTTTTTATGCCACGTTGCCTATGACTGGGTTGGAATTATTTAGAATGTTATGGGCAGTTGAACCTAGCAAACCCAGAGTCCAACACATGACAATATAATTTAGGAAAGTTGGTGGTTCCAAATGTGTTCATGGATGCAGAATTAATGTTGTTAGTAGCAAAGAGATATGATCTAGTGTCAAAAGTAGTAAGGGATAATCATGGAGAGCCTATTTTGATAATATGCAGAGAACAGTTCCAAGAGGTGTTTGGCACTTATGAGATAGTAGGATTCTTAGAACCTGTAGACTTAGAGGCATTTGCAGTGCAATATGCAAAGACCAAAGAATTTGTTAGAGGGCATCTGTCACCAGCTCATATTACAAAGGCCGGAACTACCAGCTATTATATTGGGTCAAGTACTAGGGAGCCTTTTCTAATCGAAGCTTTGGCTCTACATTTGAGGGCCACTTTCTACTCTATGTCAGTTGTTTGGTACGCATGCACGTTCTATAATACCTATTGAGTATATGTATATGGCCATCCAAATACAGCATCTCAATTTCACAATGATCTATGATTATGTGCCATATGTAATGGATAAGATTCATGATGGAATGATTAATTTGAAGAAAGGAGAAGTAAATCATTTCTACTAGTTTTCCTTGCTAATGCACATGTTTCTTGCTATGAATGTTGATTACTTTGCACAATATATGACCCTGACAAGAGATGTGGATGGTGAGCTTATGCCGGTGCAAACATGGATCACAATGTTATCAAAGGACAAAGAAGCTGCCAACTACTTACTATTTGATAATTGCTTTGCATCAAAACTTAGGGAATGGTTAATTTTGAATCCACCAAGGCAACCAAAATAGTTACCTGATTTTCTGAGACCTAAAGAAAGAGTGCCAGAGCTTGGTGTTGATCACAATTGGGAAGACATTATTCCTTACAATGTCAGCACTGTAATCAAAGTATATGGCTATGGTGGTAGGCCTTTTGTGCTTCCTTATTGTGTAAATCTAAGATTAGGATTTGCAGAGATTATGAGGCAAATTGCCTAGATTCAAGAGAAAGAGCTAGTAGGAGAAAACAAGGGGACCATTTTCCCTGATGTCACAATATTGCCATTATTTGTTGTCAACAAAGGGGGATGCGTCCATTTCCAAAAGGGTCTACAACCTTATGGTATGGGGTTCAGTGTTCCTAGACACAGTGACCCATAGAACTTTTACAATTTGTTTAGACAAAGAATTAAGATAACACCAATATCTCATGAATTCAATTCCCTGGGGGATTCCATAAGAAATATTTATGATGAGAGGCAATAGGAGGAGAACAAGAAGTGGTTGGCATATAAGAAAATGTGGGATGATGTAAAGAAGATTGACCCTACATATGACCCCTGCATACCATTACTCCTTTTTATAGGAAAATGGATATTGTATTTGGGCACTTCCATGATTGTGTCACAACCTTGAGGCAAAAGCTAGACAAGTTAAAATCAGGTGAAAAAATTATTGCATTACAAAAGATTCTGCATACACCATTGGTTTCTTTAGGGCCAAATGTAATCCTTTCTCAGGTAGCATTTGCGGCTCTACCTCAAGGAGAAGGAAATGAAGAGATTAGACCTCCTGAATATCCTCCTTTAAACATCAAGGTGTGGAAAAGGGTAAGGGGTGAGTCTGTCAATAGTGACAATGATGATGAGGAGAAGAAGAGGAAAGAAAGGTAGATAATGACATACAAAAGGAAGCCTTCTCCACCATCTCCTCCTAGGAAATTGAAGGGTATTCACATTTCAGATCCAGAGGACAAACCTAGGAAAGAGGTCAGTCCACCTTCTTCGCCACCTCCAATATCCCCAAAATCCAAAGGAAAGAGAGAGAAATCAGAACCAATTGTTATTGAGGGCGAGGATGATGAATCCAGTGACTCTTAGGGTGAACAATGTATCTTGATTCCTAAACATGACTTGCAGGTTGGAAAACCAGCACCACCTATGGCCCCTCTCCATGATTTCAGTACTCCAAAGGTACAAGAAAGGGTCCACAAGATATGAGCAAGGAAGCATGTACTTCTTTCCTTGAGGATGAAAGTTTTGTTCAAACTACTGCATTCCAAAAATTGTTGTAGAAGATAAATTTAGAAGAATACCACAAGAGATGAGAAGAAAGAAAGGTTCAAAAGCCTAATAGATCTAGGACGAGAATGAACATGAAGTCCAATTAGAAATGCAAAATGAATTTGAGGCAATTACTCCAGAGGAAGGAAAGAGAAGGGTACACCAATCAGGGGTGTTAATTTTACCAGAGTGGAATATTGTTGATGCTATAGTCTTTGATGCTATGAAGTGTGCTTATTACAACAATGATTATGATACACTAGCCATTTAGTCCTTGTCCCCAGCTACATGGAAACCAAATATTGCAAATATTAATCCAAATGTGAGGGGAAGTGTCATAATTCAAAGGGAAACAGATACAGACGGATTGGATGCTACAAAGATTGTGTTGGAGACTGCCAAGATGGCCCATGATGTTACCAAGAGGGAAAGGACCAGACAGAAGAATATAGGTTGAGGTGCAACCATTTGTTCAAGGAATATGACAAGGCATCTAAAAGATGTACTGAGTTGAAGCCCCAAGTTGCCTTATTAAATCAAAGAATTGCAGAATTACAAGGTTTGGTCCCTACAGGTGTGACTATCATTTCTCCTCTTAAACACTCGTCCTCTCCAATTCCAATATTGTAGCACCAATGGCAATAGACAAGGCCACTTCTCCATCTTCCTCTGTTCCACCAATTATTGAATAAATTGAGTGTTCAGTCGATGCCTCTAAGGGGCAATTAAAAGAGAAAATAAGAGAATTTGAGAATAAACTTGTTGAAAGTGAGAAAGCTTCTATTGCTCATAGAAAGGAAATAGTTCACACTGTTTTGTACCACTTAAATGAGAAAGTTGAAGAGAAATTGGTGAGTATTCATTCTTGCTACTCGTTGTTTGAAGTTGTCTACAATTTTGACAAAGACAAGGAGGTTGCTAAACCATTGTATGATAAGTGGATACAAAGGGCTGAGATTCTGAGGTTGATAAATCTGGGTTCCAAGCACCATAAAGAAAGGTGCCTCAAGATTCATCCCACTTTCCTTTTTGTTAAGACATTGCAAGATTTTCAAATGCTTCTTGAGCATATAGAAGATGGATGAGAGAATTCATGAACAATTTCAATGGAATGAAAGAGACTCTCCTACCTAACATCATGGATCAAGATGTAAGAGTAAAATCTCTACAAGCATGGAAGGATGAAGCTAAGGCTCATATGGAGGCCAAGGTTAATGAGATTTGTGATGATCTAGATGCATGGAAATTGGACGGAAGTATGTACAAGATCATCAACACGGTTATATTCTTTGAAAATTTTCAGAAGGAAGCAATGTAACACTGGCGTTGGGGTACGTTGGGAAGCTAGGACGAGTTTTCGGGAAGGGGAGACAAAGGGCCTCAATTTTAGGACAGCAGGGGGACGACGAGAGGACGGTGGCGGGGGGTGGGGTGTTGTATACTATACATATAGAACTTGAAATGCTAGTTTATGAAATGATCTTTCAGTGTAAAATACCAAATTGAAATACTTGACCATAGCAACATTGCAACAGGAACCATAACCATTGAACATTCAACATAGTAACATTGTACATACCCAATAGTAACATTCAAAAATCAAAATTCAAATAGAAATTCAAGTACCCGTCTCAGCAGTTGTAAAAAACCCTGCTGGCTCTTAACCTTAATTGATAAATTTCTTCTAAGAGTTTTATATTCCTCACAAACAATTCTCTGAATATTCTCTAATGTATAAGTTTTGGTACTTTAATCTAATAACGTACTCAAGTTTAATTATGTGGGAACCAAATAACAACATTGGAAGTATCGAATTCCAAGAAATCCATAAATTGCCAATTTACCAATTACATTTACCAACTACTTATTGAAACACAGCAATTTCAAAACATTACAGCACCTTAATCTACATGCGGCTGCATTTATGAATTTTGGAACAGAATTCCATTTATCATCAGCAAACTGGAACCCTACGTATGTTGTAGATCTTCCAATGGCGCCAAGAAGACTCCAACGGCTGGCTGTATAAATGATATTTGCAAGCGTCTTAAGCTGAAAGACATATCCAGTAGTAACTCGCGCCAAGGCTGGCTGTGTACAGACAGACTGGAACCGTACGGCTATGGCAGAATGATGTACAGCTTCTAACAATTCCAAAATACAGTCTTCAATCTCTACCTATAAACCATGGCACAATTCATTGGCATCTAGACCAACTCAGAGTGCATATTCATGAGAATTCCTCGTTTCTCAATGAATTTTCGGTTCAAACCCTCATTCCTCCATTTCCGATTTCTCCTTCCAAAACTTTCAAACTTCCAAATTTTATGAAATGACATAAGGTAATGAAAGTTCTTTTTCGAGTTGTATAAATAGCTTTTTCGGAAAAAGCACAATTTCACATTTTTCATAAAAAAAACTTTTAATGATAACTTCACTTTATAACATTAAAGTTATAAAGTAATTAAGTTATTAAATTAAAATAATTTAATTTAATAACGAGAACTTTAAAAACCAAAAGCCACTGAATCCCGTTGACTGAACAAACTCATTTCCGACACCAGAGCCTCAAACGCCAACTACCCTGCCGAAAATAAACCACTGCCAAAAATAGCCAACTGCTAAAAATAGGCTTACTATAAATAGTAAGTCTCTCAAACTGGAGATTCCCTGAAACTCGATCCCGAGACATCTGACACTCCGTGCAAACACCCTGCTAATCCTGGCCATACCCAAAATACCACTTACTAAAAATAGTAAATTGACCAAAATGACCCGAACGAAAAGCAAACCTGGTAATCTGAACCTCCAGAATGGAATCCCAACACTGGCTCCACCATCTGACCCCCTTTGATCGCCTGATTAGCCTGTTTGGGTCGCCAAACCAAGCTAATCGCAAAAGTCTGAAAACAGGGACATTACAGTCCTCCCTTCCCAAGATTGCTTGTCCTCAAGCAATCAGGAAAAACAAGCAACATCACAAACCACCCGGATCCCAAGGATGGTCATAAGTAATGTCCCGATCCTCACCATACTCCTGTGAAGAAAAAACCAACATCAACAAAACAGACATCACTGACAACAACATCCGGAGACCAACTGCAGATGCCGCTGCAGAAGCTTTGATACCACTGTAAAGAACCCTACTGGCTCTTAACCTTAATTGATAAATTTCTTCTAAGAGTTTTATATTCCTCACAAACAATTCTCTGAATATTCTCTAATGTATAAGTTTTGGTACTTTAATCTAATAACGTACTCAAGTTTAATTATGTGGAAACCAAATAACAACATTGGAAGTATCGAATTCCAAGAAATCCGTAAATTGCCAATCTACCAATTACATTTATCAACTACTTATTGAAACACAGCAATTTCAAAACCTTATAGCACCTTAATCTACATGCGGTTGCATTTACGAATTCTGGAACAGAATTCCATTTACCATCAACAAATTGGAACCCTACGCATGCTGTAGATCTTCCAATGGCGCCAAGAAGACTCCAACGGCTGGCTGTATAACTGATATTTGCAGGCGTCTTAAGCTGAAAGACGTATCCAGTAGTAACTCACGCCAGGGCTGGCTGTGTACAGACAGTCTGGAACCGTACGGCTATGGCAGAATGTTGTACGGATTCTAACAATTCCAAAATACAGTCTTCAATCTCTGCCTGTAAACCATGGCACAATTCATTGGCATCCAGACCAACTCAGAGTGCATATTCATGAGAATTCCTCGTTTCTCAATGAATTTTCGGTTCAAACCCTCATTCCTCCATTTCCGATTTCTCCTTCCAAAACTTTCAAACTTCCAAATTTTATGAAATGACATAAGGTAATGAAAGTGCTTTTTCGAGTTGTATAAATAGCTTTTTCGGAAAAAGCACAATTTCACATTTTTCATTAAAAAAACTTTTAATAATAACTTCACTTTATAACATTAAAGTTATAAAGTAATTAAGTTATTAAGTTAAAATAATTTAATTTAATAACGAGAACTTTAAAAACCAAAAGCCATTGAATCCCGCTGACTGAACAAACTCATTTCCGACACCAGAGCCTCAAACGCCAACTACCCTATTGGAAATAAACCACTGCCAAAAATAGCCAACTACTAAAAATAAACTTACTATAAATAGTAAGTCTCTCAAACTGGAGATTCCTTGAAACTCAATCTCGAGACATCTGACACTCTGTGCAGACACCCTGCTAATCCTGACCATACCCAAAACACCACTTACTAAAAATAGTAAGTTGACCAAAATGACCCGAACGAAGAGCAGACCTAGTAATCTGAACCTCCAGAATGGAATCCCAACACTGGCTCCGCCATCTGACCCCCTCTGATCGCCTGATTAGCCTGTGAGGGTCGCCGAACCAAGCTAATCCCAAAAGTCTGAAAACATGAACATTACAGCGGTGGCATGGTTGCGGAATGGAGTAGGTGGGGTTCCTCGGGTACTCCAAGTACGATGGGTAATTCAAGGTTTTGTGGGGGTGCGAGTCCCCGGGTTTCACTGGAAGGAAGTAAATCAATGTGCTATCAAATACAATCCTTATAGGGCCAAAGCGGATGAGGTCATGAAGTTGGGGTGGCCCACGGATGAAGACTTTGTCCGCTGGGTAAAGGAATACACTGAGGATTGAAGGGAAAACAATTAGCCTCTAACTGTTTGATGTGCCTACTTTATGTTGTCTCTTTTACAGCACTTTCCAAGTTTCTGTTGGGCATTTTATTGGGCCCCACAGGAGTGGATTTCTCTTCAAGATATGCAACATGAAATCAAGTACAAGGGACGTTTGCGGTTTCTAATTTTATCTCTTCTGGAGTACTTCTAATTGTCAAATGATTATGTGACATGTGTCTCCTCTAGCCCTTAGCTTGTTGCTCCCATGTTTCTATAAAATGGAATCATGGCCATGAGACAAGGGGTTAGAATCCTTTTTGATAGAGTCTATTGTTTAGGTTTGTCAGTCCCAGGTGAAGTTTATGCAATTTTGAACAATCTTGTAATCATTTACAGAGCAAATACAAAGAGTCAGTGTTATTTGTTGGAGGTTTTGAGTCACATTTCAAGTATGTCTCAATGTATGACATGAATAACTTCAAATTAATGAGAATATATATGTTTCTGGCCTATTTCTCTCTTGTGTTTGAAGTCTATGTGTTTTGTCTTAGTTTGATCAAGGATCTTATTAATTTAGTACATTGTTACTACGTTACCAAATTCACTCATGCAACCTGGAATTCGCGGTTCGGTTCGGTCCGAATTCGGGTCCGATCCGAATTCGTCAAAAATTCGCATTTTGTCTGGGTAATTCGTCCACAATACACCAAAAGGGACCCTAGACGAATTTAAGAGGACCTGGAATGTATTTTCTTCCCAACCGGCAGACCCGGAACGAATTTCCGGGAGTTTTTGCAACTTTAGGTCGAATTTGGGGTTTTTGACTTTCGTTTTGACTTTCAACGCATATTTTTAATTGTTTTTTAATTTGTTTTTTCCACTATCTACCCTAAACCGTCACGTTTTTATCCATTATTCGTGTTTTGATTTCTGCCTTGTTTTGATTTCTGTCTCGCTGCGGCCGTCAAGTTATTCTGGTTCGTTTGTCGACTGGAGCGGCTGCAATCTGCTACGGGAGACCATCTGCTACGGGAGACAATCTGCTATGGGAAACCATCAAAAGTCTGGAGCTGCTGCGTGAGGTATTTAGTTATACTAGACCAATTAAACATTTAATTACAGTATTACTATTTAGTATTTAGTTTTACTATAGTATTAGTCAGTAATACTAAATACTAAATACAATAATACTAAATGTAATGCCTAAACTCATTAATACTAAATACTAAATCAAAATACAGTAATACTAAATGTAATCAGTAATACTAAATACTAATACAGTAATATTATGGTAAATTTTAAAACTAAATACTAAATAGTAATTTAGTATTACTAATTACTGTATTTAGTACTACTAATTACAGTATTACTATTACTATTACTGTATTACTAATTAGTAATTACAGTATTACCATTAATTTATTAAATAATAAACAGTATTTGTATTACTGTATTTCTATTAGTATTTGACATTTGTATTAGAGTATTTCTGTATTTGTATTACAGTAATTACTAATTAGTAATACTATTAGTATTTGTAAAACAATAAATGTAATTGTATTTGTATTTAGTTTTAAATTTAAATTTATAAATTGCTAACTGTATTAATATTTTTTTCAATTTTGTTTTGTTTGTAAATTGTTGTTTGTAGATTCATCATTCAGACTCGAAGAATGGCTGCAAGTGTTTCTAGTACCGATAACTCTCGCTTCAAAATAGATAGACGCTCTCCGCTATGGAAATATGTGGAAATGGTTAACCAATTGCCAGGTGGAGGAGGTTATTTGTGGATATGCAGTCATTGCAAAGAGGAATTCAGTAGCTCTTATAGTAGAGTGAAAGCACATTTGTGCCTTATTCCTCAACAGGGCATTAAATTTTGTACAGGGAAACCAAGAGTTAATGGGGTACTACCTAAAACCTTTCTTCCAAACCACATTGTGAACAAATATATTCAAGAGCAAAAACAAGCAGATGAAGAATCTAGGAGGGCAAGTTCTCATCCTTTGCAAAATGCTAGGAAAAAAGCAAAAGCAACATCTATGTCTTCAACTTCCACGGACCACTCCCAATGAACCACCCGTTGAGGGCACTGTTTGTGCTTCTAATCTGCAACAGCATATTGATGCTGACTTGTTTGATGATTTTTGATGATATGTTGATCACTGATGACTGATAGTGATTATTAATGTTGTCATTATTGTTTTTGAACGGAAACATTGATATGGTGGTGTATTTTGGCATTTTGTTATGTCATTTGAACTAAAATGACAATAGATGTGGTGGTGTATTTTGCTTATGTTGCTTTATTTTTGGCATAGTAATGTATGAACTTATTTGTTGCTGCATATGTTTACATGTATATATATATATTTTTATTTTTTTTTTAAAATTCTTGTACGAACGAACCCAAAATGAATCGAACCCAGCCCAAAAAAATTTTGAACGAATTTCGAACCCGAATCTCGAACCCGAATCCGAACCGGCAACTTAGCATTGTTATGATGTATGTGATTTGTATTCATGCTTTAATTCAAAGACTTGATTAAAATGCTTGGATATTTGAATCACAGAATCATAGGGTTCATTCAAGTATTCCGATAAACAGTTTAGGTTATCAATACTCTTCACATATATTGTAAGGCAATGTTATTTTAGACCCAGAGGTTATTAAGCAACATTCTTGTCATGAAGTGTTGATGTATGTCAAATTTACAATTAACCCAATGGATAGGGCACTAATCTGAGTTTTGGTGTTTACTGTTTTTTTTCTTGTTCTGATTCATATTTCTTCATATTATTTTGAGACAATAACGAAGTTTATCTTTAGTTTGTGTATGTTGAAATTATTGAAATACCCTATCTCATGCTCCATTTTAAGTTGCAGATCAATGAATAATTAGCCATTATTTAGCATCTCCTTATTATGTTGAGTCTTGTATGAGATTTATCTGCTTAATTAATTCTGACTCAACCCCTTCTACACTGCGGTGCGAGGATTTATGTGTTTTCAGCTGTTTTGCATGGTGTTTTGAGAAATCATGTGTTCTTTCTCTATTGCAGGGTTTTCTAATTTTTTTCCACAAAATATCATGGAATGGTTTTGCATGATTTCTTCCAAAAGAAATCATGGTGGGTTTTCTCTAAATTTCTAAGTTCATGGGGTTTTACCCTTTTTCCACAAAATGAAGGTTTTTGCTGATTCTTTCACAAAATCATGTGTAATTTCAGCATTGCATCGAGGGTTTAATGATTTTTCCACATAAAAGCTGTTTTGCAATAGCTTTTTTTGATAATTTTTGGCAAAATCATGGTTTTAGGGTTTTTTGTCAAAGTTTTTTGAAGCTAATATTGATATCTCTCGATAAAGGGAGGATTAGCTTTGTTACCCAACATCACATTGGAAGGATCAGAGTAAAATTGGTCATATCCAAAAGTTTTGCAGCACTAGGGAGGGTGTCAACAGCAGACTCATTTTGTAGAGCATTCTCAAGAGGAGGCAGCCTTCTATCTATTCATGGCCAAATGACCTGCAGATTATGTGAAGTCTTTTGTAGGGTTGTTAGAAGGATGACCATTATGGGAGCGTATTAAAATAATATTGTAATATTGATATAATGGCCTTCTTGGTATTTAGTAACTTCCTTTTATGTCTTTCGTCTCTCGTTAATTTTAGTAAGTTTCTTTTGTCTTTTGTGTTTCTATTCTAGATCATTTCTGTTATAGAAAGATCATCTTGTATTCTCTATAATGTCCCCTCCTTAGGCAGTTCAGTTGTTAGTGGAGGTTGGCCTATTACCCGAGTTCCCGTAGGTCAGTAGAGTGGATAGGGGACCCGTCCAGGGGTTTGTGGAGCTATGTAGGGGCTTTATAAGCCATTTTCGACAATTTGGGATAGTCTCCTAAATTTTATGTGGGATTCCTACTTTTTAGGGATTGATTGGGAGTTGATCGGAACACATTAGGGGACCTTCGGGGTCAGTCCAGAGACTTTGGTTGATTTCCTATTTTTTAGGCAGGATCCCTAAATTTTAGTGGGGGCTGTCAGTTTGCCTGTTGCATTCAAATATCATCCCTGAACCGGTGGCAACAATTATATTTCAGTTTGGAGTCCAGACGATGAGTTTATGAGTAAATTTGGAAATATTAAAGTATTTACTTTAATATTTCATTGTTAATAAGTTATAAGGGGCGACTTAGGAAAAAACAATAAAGAATAAAAAAAATTTAAAAAAAAACCCTTAGCACACTTCCCTGGGCGTATAAGTTATAAGTTGTCACTTAAAAGGTGTTTTTTTATATTTCACGTGAACAAGACCCTTAAGGATCAATTTTATGAGGAGATGATTTATTTTCATAAAGTCTATGCAAATAACATAATAGAAACCCTAAAAGGTTCAAACTATTTTGAAGGGAAAAAGAAAATGAAATAAAATAACAATTGCTGCAGCCATTTGATTCATTCAAAGAATTTCTTGGATCTCATTTGGTAATTCAGAATTTGCATTCTCAGATTTGCAGATCAGGGTTTTGAGACAGCATATAAATCATTTCCTAAGAATTCAAACCCAGTCGTGCAGCTGCAACAAAACTACAGTTACTTCCCAGCTGGATGTTAATCCTAGTAGCAGCAGACAGCATCAATTTTTTTAATATCTTGGATCGTTTGCAGCAGATACGTAACAGCAGAGAGGGAAAAATCAGAGTTGCAAAATTTAGTTGCTGTTCATAAACTTTACAGGCCGCACATGCCCAGATCGGGTATGTTACCAGTTATTTGGAATGTAAAGAAAATGAATAATAAAATCAGAATTTCATTCAATTTTGTATGAGCTTTTGCCATTAGTTCTTTCGGTACTTTTTGTCATTTATTAAAGCTTGCATCTCTTATTTAAAAAACAAAAGAAAATCAAAAAACCAAAAACTTACAAAAAATCATAACTTTGGCAATTGAATCAGAATTCACAAAATTCCAATTCGGGGGTGGCAATTACATTCTCTATAAAAGAAGCCTTCATCTCCTTTGTTAATATTGAATGAATATCAATCAATTATCGTTGCAATGTAACAAGACAAAAGAATTCCACAATCTCATCTTGAAAGGAATTTAGTCGGATTATCTGTTAGCCATCCATGGTTAGATAATTTTAGATAATTCACAAATTTTTGAAATTTTTGTTACAAAATTAATAAAGCATCAACTTTCCGTGAAAGAAACAATGGTAAGACCAGCAGCTATAACAATAGTTACATTTTCATGGACCAGATAGAAATTCTATAGCTAAAGTAGTCAGTTATAATTTCAATTTTAAATCAAATAATTCAATAATCCAACACTAAAGCTAATGCACTAACTCTTTTTAAAAGATATTGTCTCTATCAACATAATCAATAGAAATAGATCGATCGGACTTGAAAATAGAGCCAACAATAATAGTAAAGAAAGGGACTACTTGAAGTATCTTTTTACCACAGAAAAATAAAACAAAATGAAAAAAAAAGAGGTGAGCTGAAGGAGAAAATGTATATCCAAAATCCATTGCATACCTGTCAATGAAATAGTTGTAACTTGTAAGAGTAAAATCCCTTACTAGAACAAAGAAAACTAGCCTTTTTTTTTTACATTAAAATAGCAACCAACGTGCAGAAGCAAAGAACTTAAGAAAAACATATGTGTGCCCATACTGCCACCAAAATCACTATAACGACAACTATTAATATCAGGTAAGTGGCATTTTTGCGTTGTCTACTAACGAAGACGAGCTCAAAACAGTGAAGAAGGCAATGGAATCTACAAACGGTGTCATATCTCCATTTCAGAATTAAAGACATGGAGAAGGCCTCTATTCTATTCCCATTTCATATAAGCAAGGGATATAATTAATAATTAATAATAATAGATTTCAATAATATTATTTTAAGCTGAGCCCGGTAATTTTTAATTTAAGGGTCAAATTAACAATTAACAATAAAAGGTAATGAGACTGTCTATTTTTTCCAAGTTTTAATAAATGCTTGATGAAATATCAACTTCCTTGCACTAGGCATTCCCACTATACTTTGTTTAATCTTTACATGTCTGTGTTATCAAAGGTTTGTTGAAATGTGTAATGTCCCCATTTTCATGAGCATCAAAGTTCAAGGGATTAGCCTATTAATTGACCCTCGTAGGCTAGTATGGTTGGTTCGAGGGTCCTTTGAAGGATGTAGTTTCTCGAGTGGTCAAAGTTTTGCAGGTTTGGCTTTCATTTGAGATCTCCAAGACTGTATCCATTAATTTCTATTTATAGTAAGTTTTGAGATACTTAAAGAGGGACCCCTGCTATTTTTAGAAATGGGGGATGGTCGTATGCAGCTTTATCATGTCAGCTCCCAGTCGAAACGGCATTCAAAAATGTTGAGTAATAATGGAGATATTAATGTTTATTTGGCCTAAATAAACATTAATCATTTATAGCTTATATTATAAAATTATAATCTAACTTTATAATTTCACTTAATGTTGGGGGTCAATTCATCATTGGAAGGGAACCAGTTGAGTAATTAATTATAAATGCCAAATTTAATGAATTATTAAAAGATTTCCTAAGTTGAAATAAAATAACATTTAAAATGCTTTTAGCGGAAATCGCACTTCTTAAAGGTATTTAATAGTTACAAGAGAAATCAAATATTATGTTGATTGTTGATTTGATATTTTCTTCTCTGGAGCATAAGAGTTTGTGTGAGACCAAGGGTTTCTCCAGAGTTATGAGCTTATCGGCATTGAAGAGCATTGCTTCTTCTTTGTAGCAGCAGTCAGAGAGTGAAATATTCACCTGATATTGCTTATTGGGTTGGCTTCATACAGAGGTCAACGGTGTGCTAATTGGAGAAATAAATTTCAGAATTTATTGATAGATTGAAGGCATATTTTATGGCAGATTGAGGGCAGCGGATTGAGAAGATATTGGCTGTTTATAGTGATTTGAAATCATTGCTTTTTGCTGGTTCTTCACCTGCCCTATGTTTACCTGCTGGGGTAAACTTAATATTGCACAAACATAGTACAGAAAATCTAATAAACGCAGAATATATCAGAGAATAATATATACTTTCATTAATCATTCCAATGTATGAGTACATTCACATTATAATCATTGTCGTCCCTTCACCCATAGGTGGTACATATTTATCTACCCGAAGGGGTGTGACCAAACGTCCCGCCTAACCCAACTACCCTTCGGTAATAACTAATTACCGTCGGAACAACATAACTAATACACAACATATAATAAAGTAATCTTTCCGGCTAACATCATCCTCCCCCAAAAGAAAGTTGTTTCCGGCGACTCACAACAAAAGGAAGATGAAATACACCACATAGAATAAGAAAATCACTGAGAAGGGGAGGAGGGACGTCCCTGAAAAAGCTGGAGTGTCGCCCTCCCCATCAATGTTGCTTCAAGTAGTTCTTTTTCCATCACATCACATTCCTCCCGTGCCTACACCAAACTGGTAGCCAAAAAACACATTTCAGTTGTAGCCTCTGCTAACACAATACTGTCTCCCTAGCAAATCTGACCTTGATAGCCACCCGTGCCGCCTTCTCTGCTGCCAACTCTTGGGTACGCTGAGCCAAGTGTCACTCCACTGCCTCCAACTGGGTGGTCAGCTCCTCCCAAGCTCTCTATGCATCCACCAAGACAGCCTCATGTCCAACCAACACCTACTTTGATTCCCTCAAAGCGTAGTACACCTCACGAAAGGCTTGCTCTAATGCTCTCTCCACCTCTACCATGCAGACAGTCCATGCCTGCAGCAGCTCCGGGTCTCATCAACTGGTCACATTTCCCAAAGGCTGATAACTGACTAATTTCCTCCTGCCGTTTTCAATACCGCAACTCACAAAAAAAAAGGGGGTCTAGGGGGAAACGCCGCCAAGACCAAATTACCACCTTCAAACCCCCACAAAAGTCCATGGAACACACCATTTTTTTTATTTTCTTCCGATCCCATACTCTTTCTACCAACCATTTATGTTTTCTTCACTACCTGCTTATATCCTTCCCTTCGGTACCATACGATATACACTGTGAACTGTTTTTATTTGTCGTCGTTTTTTTTTTAGAACCTTCGCTGCCACTCCTTGCCATCAATAACTGTCTTCCCGTACCCTGCTTCTAATTGGCTCTCAACCATACAGGATTGCCAAATTCTTTCCTTGCCCTTTTTATTTCTCCATCGTACGGTCTTGCCTTCTCCCAGTGCGTGCGTATGAAAAAACAATAAATGCCACTTTGTTTTTAACTAGCTTTGATGTCTGTATGGTCCTCTTATGTTCGTACGGTATCCACAATGCTCAGACTGTACGGTCTTGTCTGCTGGTCATTCCGTCTTCTCTTCCTTCGGGACGTGTCGTATGAACTTTACTGCTGGAGCCAGACGGTCTTTATTATTTTTTCCCTCGTGTGCTTGTGGCTTTATGTCGTACGGTCATTTGTGTGCTTCCCATGTGTCGTACGGTGTTATGTCCGTACAGTGGTTTAGATTGTGTCCTGGCTGTACGGTCTGTATCTTCAACGCATGATTTCTTTGGGCCATACAGTCTTCATCCGTGCATATTTTGTCTAGACCGTACAGTGGCTTGACCACGCTTTTCTTCCTTTGGCTGTACGGTGCCTTGGCCATACAGACTTAATGTGACGTATGGTCAAGCATCGTACGATGGGGTTTCATTTTAGTGATGGCTTATTTTTTCTTTTTCTTTTTTTTTTTCCCATCGTACAGTCGTTCGGCCATTAGCCATACGGTGTGGTTTTTTTTTTTAATAACTTCTTAGTCTAATTACCTTCCGGATGCTTCTCCGGTCGTCCGTCTAGATGGCTCTCGGGTCGCCTGCCTGACCTCTCGAGGCCCTTTCCATCTTCTCGGGTGCTCTATCCCTCCGCTCGAGTCTATTCTCTCCAGGTAAGGTATCAATTTTGGATCCGTTGATGGCCTCATGTATCTCCAATTCGTCGAGAGTCCACAACTTGACAGCCCCGTCGCAGCCTCATTCTTTCCCTTGTACTTTAGCACCAGCTGGCTAGGGGAGGAACACAGCAACCACTCCCTCAACCTTTCTCTGTCGCCAAGTCTGTTTTCAATGGCCATCCAAAGGCTTGGAACCATAAATTCTACAGGGACCACGGCCTCTAGACCGTACATAAGAAGAAGAATGAGAATAAAGATTTTGAATGCTGCAATCGTCCACCCAGGATTCCCATCATCACGGGCAGGAATGATCTTAGGTTCCTCTTCCTTATATTTACCGTACTCGGGGGGGAAATGTTTCCGGCTCTTCATAAAATACATAGTATATTGCATGCTATTCGGAAGAGTTCGTAATCCTCTATTTGCCAATGGAAGAGACCGTTCAGTGAATCTGCATCATCCTCTGACTATTCTCCCAATCTTAGCACACCTTCACTATTTGGTTCCATTATGTCCCTTCCTTCATCGCTTCGATCGTTTTCTTCTTCGGAGTTAGATTCTGAGTCTGAAGAAGAGGCTATCTCTTCGCTCACCATCTGGGTGCGAAGGTCGATGGTGAACTTCCTCCCCCCATTCTCCATTGAGAGGGTGTTTTTCTTCCAATTGTGGTTTACCTTCACCGTGACCAGCCACCCTCGACCCAGAATGGCATTGTAACCCTTCTTTTCCAAAGGTATCACCACAAAGTCTAGTACAAATGGTTGCGAGCCAATGGTGACCTATTGTGCCATCAGCATTCGGAGGGGTTTGATAACCTATTGATCGACACCTAATAATTTGAAGGTTGGGGGCCACAAGGTTGGCTTGCCCAATTTCTTCCATGTTTCCTTCGGAAGAACGTTCACTCGTGACCCTCTGTCCACTATAGTCTCTGTCAGGATGGTGCCAAGGATGCCCACCTCGACGACTGCTAGGTACCCGCCACTATTTACAGCAAATATCATCGGGTCAGTTGCCAGCCCTCCGGGGATGTCCGTACGGGTGGTGTTTGGTTGCGTGGCCAAGTTCCCCAACAATTTCGTTCCCAAGTGCGGCATGGTGTGAAGGAGGTCCTGGAGTTTCACCGGTACCTCTAATTGTAACATTTGTCTCAGAATGTTTTGTTCTGCATCCCTCCAGCCCGAGGCGGTGGCCATCTCCTATGTTTCTTTTTGTGCTTTCATCTTCTTCTCTATTTCTTCCTTACCCTCCCGTGCCCCTTGTTTTGCTTGTGATCGGGTGATGGCTAGTACCCCCTCGTCACTTCTCGTTCCGTCGATGTAGATCAAGTTGACCCCAGATTTTGGGCAATTGGCATCCTCGTGGTTGCCAGGACCACACCAGTGGTAGAGCTTCTGCACGGCATCGCCCTTGTCGCAGTCCCTTGAAAAGTGGCCCCACTGATGTCAAGCTCGGCACTGGATAATCGGCCGACCCTTAGAGTCATATTGTATTCGACTCGTGTTGGTGTTGTTAGTATTGCCCCTTCTGCCACCGCATCGGTTGCCTCCATACCCGCTGGAGGATGCATTATTGTTAGTCTCTACCCCTGATGTAGATGGTTGCGCTTGGCTAAATAGCACTTGTTCATTCCTCACCTTCATGTTGTATGGGCATTCCTTGGTGGAATGGCCCATGCTCTTTGATGCAATCAAGGTCGGAGAATCCAATTAAGGACTATCCAAACTTGCAACCAACACCAACACAGCGGAATTACACAGCACCAAACACCAGATCTGAAATAAAACAAGTATATTTATTCATCAACTAACTGATTACATGCAATGTGCCGGGCTGTAAGGCCTTCCTGATTACGGCCAATTACAATGCAAGAAACAGCTCTACAAGATCGCGCAAGATCCAACACACTTCTCCTCAACTAGTCCAAGTCTGCAACACAACAGTACCCTAGTAGGGACTCCAAGAAAGATCTAAACTTGTGCTCGCAAGCCACCAAGCAATCCTCTTGTTCCTAAGCTCGCAAGCTACTAACTCTGCTACCAGATTTACCTTCCAGATCCACTCTGTCTGAGATCTGTACTCCTCCCATCTGTCCCCTAAACAACTACCCAAGCACCCCTTAAATACTAATCCAAGCCACAAGTTGGTTGGATGAAACAATTAACTCCTACAAACAAATATTAAATGCCCAAACATCAATTGGCTCTCAAATAACCTTACAATAAATTAATTCTCCAAGTCGGCCTCCAGATCCACATAAGAGAATGCAACACGCCAGATCTAGGTCCCCACACATCCAACGGTTAATCCGTAACTCGAGGAACGCGACCCAGATTAAATGCACCAGTCGGCCAAGCCGATTCTCCAAGAACATTCGTCGGTAATCCAAACTACCGAGCGTCAGGAAACATACCGAGCAACTATACCAACCGAGCTCCTCAAACATTACCGAGCACCAAAAATGTCGAGTCTCCTTCAATGACCGAGCTCCCTTCAGCAACCGAGTCCTCCAACGACCGAGCCACTTCAGCGACCGAGCAACAGACATAAACACCGAGACCCCGTCAATAACCAAGCACCAAGCAACAAAACACCAAGTCACCGAGTGACCAACATCCACCGAGATCCACCAGAACTTCCAACTGAGAATCACCACCAAGACCGAGAAACTCTAGTCTTCTACCGAGATCACCAGCCAAGTAACCGAACTCCACCAGACAGTTACTGAGACTGCCAGAATCTTCAGGCACCGAGCAATAAGCCAGGATGCCACTGCATCAATCTAACAAATGTCACAAAATGCCATTTTGGGACACAACCCCTTTGTATGGCCGCTCACCTTGCAGTCCGTATACCATACGTCAACTTCCCCCTTGCTGGTAACCCCTTTCATGGTCTTGAACTCTTTCATCATTCTCTCCATGTCCTTTTGGAGTGCCATGACTTTTTTCTTCGACTCGCCATCACTGCCACTATCATTGTCCGAAGTGTCATCTTCGTCAGAAGAGGACTTGCTTATTTTCTTCTTGGAGGTCTTCTGTTCACTCTCCAAGTCCATCGCCCAATTAGAGGCATCTACGTATGAGGTGGGGGGCACTATCTTCATTTTCCTTTGCAGGTTAGATTTCAGGCCCTCCACGAACCATCTTTTCTTCAGGCCATCTGATGGCTGGCTATCCATTTTTCCAACTAACTCCTTCAATCGGCGACTATAAGCCCGCACGGTCTCTTTTTTCCCTTGCTTGATTCCATATATTTCAGAGACAATTTCATTATCGTCTCGCAGGAGCGTAAACTCCGTTTCGAATGCCTTCTTCAATAAGTCCTAGGTGGTCACTCCGCTTTTGTCTAAGTCACAGTACCAATCGATTGCTACCCTTTGGAGGGTTGCCGAAACCTGTTTCATCCATTCCAACTGGTCAGCGACTCCATTCGCGGACCAAATTCTCACATGTGCAGCAATGCCGAACAGGGTCTTCTTTTCCATCGCCATGGAACTTGGGTAACTTCTCCTTGTTAGCCGCCATAGTCACCCCCGAGGGTGGGACGGTGGTATGTACCACCTGTTGCGTTGCTGATTGGGTCACCGAAAGTGTTTGCTGTACTGGTTGTACGGTAGGTTGGGATGGTCCTGCCGGCATCAGTCCTCTGAAATTGTTCGGTACTGTACCGTTGATGTCCCCGAACTACTGGAACTGTCCAAGCCTGGTGGACTATTGTAATCCCAGTGCCCCTCTGTTATTTCGACACTCTCGGCGCCAACGGTATCCGGAGCCTCCCTCCGTGCGGCTTCCTCTTCTTCCTTCCTTCGGGCTTCTCTTGCTTCCGTCTGTGGGGTTAAGGTTAAGGACCCGAACAAGCTCCTTGTTTCCTCCAGGCAGTCCTCGTCACTTCTTCTGGCCTCCCGGTTAGATTCCTCCAGACACTCGCCTTCACTTACTCCCTTTGATAGTCCTTCGGCACGTCTTCTGAATCTCTCCCTTCGCTCGGCTTGCTGCTGTGCAAGTACAGCAATTCTAGCGGCTTGTTCTTCTTCAAGTTCCTTTTTTAAATTTCTATTTTTAATCAATTGATTAAGCATAAATTCTATTCAATGATTTCGTGCTCATTCGTCCTCACATTGATATTCTCCTCCAATGGTATTCCCATCTATCCACTCATTCCATCACTTGCCAGATTCGTTTGGCAACGGCACCAGATGTTTACCCGCTGGGGTAAACTTAATATTACACAAACATAGTACAGGAAATATAATAAACACATAATATATCAGAGAATAATATATACTTTCATTAATCATTCCAACGTATGAGTACATTCACATTATAATCATTGTCGTCTCTTCACCCGTAGGTGGTACATATTTATCTACCCGAAGGGATGTGACCAAACGTCACCGCCCAACCCAACTACCCTTAGGTAATAACTAATTATCGTCGGAACAACATAACTAATACACAACACATAATAAAGTAATCTTTCCGGCTAACACCCTACCTACTCTTCCGTATACAATTCGATTTTGTTGAAAGAGGCACCAAAAAAATTCAATAAAAATTATAAAAAGGAACACCCAGGGCTACAACAGGGTTTGACATCATCTCTTTAAATTTTTGTTGTTGATTGGTGAAGGGTTTAATATTCTTGACTTGCTTTTTTCGCCCAGCACTTAATAAAAGGGCTTCTTCCACTATCTAGGTATGCCATTTGATTGTAACAAGTCTTTTCTCTATGAAATAATGAAGAAGAATAAGAGAAATCTTCTATTTCGATCCTTAGTATTTAGTTTACAAATTTCAGAAGTTTTATTTCAGCATATGTATTGTTTTTTATGTCAAACCATCTCAAAAAGACAAAAAAAAAACTGGAAGACGATAAAAAACCAAAAAAAGCATAGTCAATTCAGCAATTAGAGCCTTGAAGGGTTCTTCCAAAATGCCCAAAACATAAAATATCAAAGATCATTAGCTACTCAACAAATAATGAAGTTTCAACAATATCAAATTCATCATTACATTCATTTTTTATTTGATGATTGCACAATATAATACAAAATAGAGCAATAGTTTTGTTGCCCCTGTTTTTTAACATTAAAAATTTTTAAATTTGTGTCAAAGTCTCTCATTGTGTCACTCATAAATGCAAAAATGTTCAAGTGTTTTCAGTATGTAATTCATTCACTCAATCAAAATTGTCATCCAAAAACATTGCCATAGGCTATTTGCGCTGTGTTTTCAGTATGCAATTCATTCAGAAGGATACTCATCTAAGAAACTGAGTTTGTGCGACTGATACCCAAAACCCCCAAAATAAGAGTCACCCCCACTCAAAACGCATCACATGGAGGACCAAACTCTCATGAGACAAGGTCTACTTCACACAAGACTACTTCACAATCACAACCTATGCAATAAATTTACCCACAAATATATCACATTTCACAAGAGCTTCACAAATCTACGATTATCACACAGAAAAAGAAACATTCCAAGTAAAAAAATTTCAAACATTACAAAATCTTAAAACGAGGATTCAAATCCTATTTTAAAATGCTTCCCAATTTAGTAGATTTGATGAAGACCTTACAAGCTTTCTCTTTCCAAATCTTCCTCTCTACCTTATTTTCTTTCTTGTCCAACCTGATAAGTTTGTTCTCCACAAATGAATAACCAAGAAAACACCAAGAATTTCAAACCAAAAAAAAAATTCCCCCTCCCTTCTCAATAGAACATATAACTAAATATGAGTATCTTGTTTGGGCATACCATTAGAAACTGTGCTGCAGCCATTTTGCATCCCTTAATATGTATTGTTCATCAACAATGTATTAATCAAGCATTCTTGTCATCATATTACATAGCAATACCCATTCTGATTACTTGTTGAAGAGCTATGTGTTTGTGTAGTGAATGTTGGAGTACTATAAAGACGTAAGTCCACAATGTGAATGTTAAAGTTTAGGATCAGATTATGTGAATTTTAATTTTCTTTTCATCTTTTCAGATATGCAACACAATATGAGATTGACTTTTACAAATGATACTTTAAGTTTCGTTGATAATACACAATGAGAATATGAAAGTATTATAAGACAAATGCTGATAGAAATATTTCCAGAAATACTTGCTGATCGAATATGTATTAGACTTGCATTCAATTGTTGTATATCCTTGCCTTTGATCAATCAACAAATGATTATAAATATGCGAGACATGACACTATAGAGACATGGCTCTATAATGTAATGTCCCCATTTTCGTGAGCATTAGAGCTTGAGGGATTAGTCTATTAATTGACCCTTGTAGGCTAATGAGGTTTGTCAAAAGATCTTTTGAGGGATGCATCTTTTTCAGTTGTCAAAGTTTTGCAGATTTGGCTTTCGTTCGAGGTCTCCAGGACTCTGTATGTAGTAGTTCTTATTAATAGCACATCTCTCTTTTTATAGTAAGTTTTGAGAGGCTCAAAGAGGGACCCCTACTATTTTTAAAAATGGGGTATGGTTGTATGTGGCTTGATCATGTCAGCTCCCAGTTCAGATGATGTGCAAAGATGATGAGTAATAATGGAGAAATTAATGTTTATTTGACTAAAATAAATATTACTAGTCTTGAGCTTATATTATTAAGTTATAATATAATTTTATCTTATGACTTAAGTCACTTAAGTGAAGGGTCAAGTTATCATAGATGGGGCCAAGTGAACATTTAATTTTAAAAGAATTATTTGTGCACCAACTATGGAGTTTTAAGTGAAAAATTAAAAGTGGGAACATATCTTTTATCCCACATTGGCCAAGATAGTGTTGAGCTCTCACAAGAAAAGAATAAAACGGACTTAAGAGCTCATTCTCATGGAGATATATTATGTTTATGCTTTAATTGAAATTTCTTCTCTGGAGCATTGGAGTTTGTGAGAAACCAAGGGTTTTTGCAATCTTTCAAGCTTATCAGCATTGGAGAGCTGACGCGGTCAAGGATAGTGGATCCAATTAAGGACAGTCCAAACCTTGTAGCCAACATCAACACAGAAGAAAATACTCAACACAACAAGAGATAATCAAAAATAAACTTGTATTCGTCAATAACCAAGCTTACAAGCAACACGTCGGGTTGTAAGACCTTCCCGGTTATGGCCAAATACATCAGAAGCTACAACAAGATCAACAAGGATTCAATCTTTCCCTACCTAGCCCAGATCTGCAACAGCAGCAACTGGTCGAAACACAAAGGCAGATCTAAACTTGAGCTCGCAAGCCTCCAAGCAATCTCCTTGTTACCAAAACAATACTAGTTCTGCTACTAACAAAATCAGAAATACTATCTGATCTGCTATCCCTCGGGAACTTCTAACCTCTTGCTCCTCTCTCTCTCTCTGTCTCTATCCGTCTGTCTCTCTAAACACTACCCATACCTTTCTTATATACTACTCAGCCACAAGTCGGCTTACAACAATAATTAATTACAAAACATCAGTCGGCTCTCAAATAGTCTTTACAATATTTATTCCTTCATGTAGTCCTTCAAATGATCATGAGATCCACATAGAAGAATGCAACATGCCAGACTTAGGTCCCTACACGTCCAATGGTCAATCCATAACTCGAGGAGCGCGACCAAAATAAATGCACCATTCGGCCAAGCCGATTCATCCAAACAAACAAGTCAGTAAGCAACAACACCGAGCGCCAGTAATATAACACCGAGACCCAGTCGGTAACCGAGCACTGAACTCCTCAACCGAGCAACAAATACACGGAGTCACTGATTTCGTCGGTGAAACCAAGCAGACTCCCAACCGAGAACTAACACAAAGAGATCGAGGATATCAAGTCTCCAACCGAGATACAACAGAAATCCAAAACCAAACACAAACATATTTTGGTTAATACAGGCACTACTACATTTGGGGCCAAATTTCAACAGAAGTTTCCAACGGGTAACTTTTTCTTCGAATTTGGTGTTTTTTTTTTGTAATAGGCCCCGATGATGTCGGTATTTCGATGGGTGTTTAATGGACCATCGGAACTCCGACAGATTCGGGGTATACATTAAAAAAAAAAGTGAAATAGCCTCATCATTTTTATTTTGATTAGAGAGCGGGAGAAAAGGAGCAAAAGCTGAGCGCGGGAGAAGGTATGTGTTTTCTTCATCTTTCGAGCCTCTGGCATCATATTCGAATGCATTTCATTTTATTGTTGAGGGAGTTGCTCTCTGAAATGACCGCATTCTATTGGTGTCGTGCCCTAGCCAGTGCTTTATCTCTATTATTTGATGTTATTGGTGCTTGTGCTCAAGAATATCGATTCACTGTATCCAAATGTTTGGATTCACGTTCGTTGAAATTACTGGCATATGTGTTTAATGACGCCATTGTATATTGTTGTCACTGAAATGACCGCATTCTACTGGTGTCATGCCCTAGCCCATGCTTTAACTCCATTATTTGATGTTATTGGTGCTTGTGCTCAAGGATATCCATTTTTTTGACATGTTGATTGTGGTTATCAAATGGACAGCCCGTCAGCTTCTAGCTAGGTGCCATTTGTATTGATAGCTTAGGGCATCAAATGTATTGTATCATTGATAGTTGAGACTTTGTTAAAAGGAAATAGGACAAAGAACGATTTTTATTTAGTTTCTCTATTTTGATCCCTTAGTGGCTTACAACCCTAGAGAAGTATATGCAGATTTACGGATCCAGTTGCAGGATACATAACAGCCGATAATTCACAAGAAATCCATGCATCCAATTTGAATAGCAATTAATACAAAGAACTAGGGTCCTCCAATGGCCCAATCATCTGGACCTTGATTGTCCCCTCAACCAATGACCCTTCAAAACCGGGTTATCATGCAATCAATGAGTGATCCTTCATTCTCCTGGTCTGCCCTACATCCAAACATATTGGAAATACACAATACAATGATAACAAGTCTTTCACAATCCCTCTTCCCTCAAGTAACACTATCAACCATCCCTTCCACATAGCATTTCACTGTTTTATGAGTGGATTGTGCAGGAACAATTAACATTAAACAAGGAGCAAACTCCTCAACACATCTTGGAAACCATTGAATTCAATAATAAATGAAACCTAACACCAACACTATTCCTTTCATAGTTGCAGGATACATAGCAGTCGATAATTCACAAGAAATCCATGCATCAAATTTTTATAAGGATATCCTTCTAATCAATAGGAATTTTCTTGATATGACCAATGATTATGCATTTTGATGGCAGTGTGCTAGTTCAAAAGGATAATATAAACCTCAAACATTTTTTTCTGATTTTCTCAAACTATAAATGTGGTTAAAGGGAAAATATTATGTGGAAAACCCACAAACCAAGCTAGCAAATGATTGTACATCAAATTATTCCTATATTCATTCAAGTATTGCTATGCTTCAGCTACCTGACCTTTGAGCTTCATCTAGAGGAATGTGTAGCTTTAAGATAGAGTTACTTCTTGGGCCTTACACTAGGGTGGAATATGATCAAGATTTGTTTACGTTATATCTTTCTTAGTCCCATTGTTAGGTTCTTACGGTTCATGGTTTGAATCTATTATGGTTGTGTAAGGGATTTATAGATGCTTTTTCTAACATAATTATTGGACACCATGATTGGAACAACTAGTTGTTGGCTATTGTACACATGAATCATAATTGTCAATGGTTCTTTGTGTTCAATAATTCGTTGATCAATCTTTGAGATTCATTGTCCCAACTTTAAAAGAGTGATAAAAGATATAGTGAGTGTTATCTTTTTGAAGTGTTTTGTGGGTGCCATTATCTTCTAGGAATAATTGCTGGAACCAAATTATGTTCTTTGCCTCTAGTAAATATTGCAGACACAATCATCTTCTTCGTGAAGGGTTACTTCCATCCCGATGAGGCACTATTGCATGGTTTCCATTCCCTTGTAGTATAGTGAACCTAATTTAATACAAGTGTGCACTATTTTGGGATCCATAATTTATGGCCCCTACACTATGGTTGTTAGCCTAAGACAGGCCTACCTTTGCATATAATAAGAGGCCAACATGAAACAAACATCCAGAAGTTAGGGGGTTGTTCCCTGTCCATAATTTATTATTTGAGTGCTAAGTGATGATGGGTATATCGTGTAATTCATACCCAGTGTGTCTCTTTCTTTCTCTCCACATTTCACATTAGGAGTATATGCTATAAAATACCAATGAAATCAACTATTGGTCAAATCTAATCAAAATTGCAGTATAAAGATTAAAATATATCTTGAAGAAATATGGGAACCATTTTTGACAAATATTGTACAAACGAAGAGAATACTCCCAAGAGGAAATGCTTCAATGTGGAACAATTGAAAGACAATATTTTACTTTTATATGCACATCTACAATGTTTTTGATATATTACTGAGATAACAAAATCATAGAAAGAATAGCATATAGAAGAAAGTAAAGAATAATGATCATATTTTGAGATATTGTGGAAACTTAAAGGAAAGAATGCTTGGTGGGATTATCATGCAATCAGTGAGTGATCCTTCATTCCCCCCTCTTCCAGTGACCCTTCAAAACCAGGTTATCATGCAATCAATGAGTGATCATTCATTCTCCTGGTCTGCTCTGCATCCAAACATATTAGAAATACACAATACAACGATAACAAGCCTTTCACAATCCCCCTTCCCTCAAGGAACACTATCAACATCCAAACCTTGACTGTCCCCTCAACCAGTGACCCTTCAAAACTGGGTTATCATGCAATCAGTGAGTGATCCTTCATTCTCCTGGTCTGCCCTACATCCAAACATATTGGAAATACACAATACAATGATAACAAGTCTTTTACAATCCCCCTTCCCTCAACAAATTACTACCAACATCCGGACCTTGATTGTCCCCTCCACCAGTGACCCTTCAAAACCAGGTTATCATGCAATCAGTGAGTGATCCTTCATTCTCCTGGTCTGCCCTGCATCCAAACATACTGGAAATATACAATACAATGATAACAAGTCTTTCACAATCCCCCTTCCCTCAAGGAACACTATCAACAAGTGACCCTTCTTATCAGCCATATCCAATGTTTCATTGAAGTCACGGCCAAGAATGAAGGTCACCTTACCCATACCATTCATGGATTCTAAAATGTTGTTCCAAACTCCTGAAAACTTTTCTATTGCTTCTTGTTGCTTCTTTAAATACTTCTTCTACCGCAATGTCCTCCTGCCCCATCTTCTTGATCTTCCTGGCTAAAGCGGATGAATCCAAACAGAATAACCCAAAATGAAGGATTTTGTATCCTTTAATGAATCTCAATCACTGGTAACGCATGGACAGTCAAACCAGTAGTCTCCAAAGCATTCAATAAGTGAATATGAATGTTTGAAAACTTTCCTCTCAACTTTCCCAACTACTCCTAATCGGTTACAGGGATATTTCTAGAATCTCCACTATTCCTATACTTACCAACAATTCTTAAACATACTTTATCTGATATGATAATAACATACTAAACTGAACCAATGGCATGTTCTTCGTGTGGTACAAGGAAGATGTGGCTATCAAATCTTCCTTCGTGTAAGCTGAGCGCGAGAGAAGGTCTGTGATTTCTTCATCTTTGATTGGTATCTTTGACGGACAATGTCTTTCGAGCCTCTAGCATCATATTTGACCACAAATTTCAAATGCATTGCATTTTATTTGACCATGAATGCTCACTGAAATGACCACATTCTACTGGTGTCGTGCCCTAGCCCGTGCTTTATCTCCATTATTTGATGTTATTGGTGCTTGTGCTCAAGGATATCGATTCACTGTTTTCAAATATTTGGATTCACATTTGTTGATATTACAATTCATCATATCAAATAAAGTATGTTTAAGAAGTTTTAGTGTCTAAACACTCAACTAATCCCTCTAACCAATTAGGAGTGGTTGGGGAAGTTGAGAGGAAAGTTTTCAAACATTCATATTCACTTATTGAATGCTTTGGAGACTACTGGTTTCACTGTCCATGCATTAATGTTTAGAAGAGATCAATGAAGTATTTAAAGACATTCTTACATGTTTGGAGAGGTTTAAGAGGCACTTATCATGACTGTACCCTCACAAACAGCGGCATAGACTGGTTTTACTAAGTTTCCTTTCTCTATTTTGAGGTTTCCTTTCTCTACCGCAGGGGTACAGTCAAAGGGTTCATTGACAAAATGATCCTTTGAATGGTTACTATGAATATGAATGATTTGATATAGCATATTGCTCATTTTACTTGAAGTTCGGAATAGCTTGTGCAATGGTGAAAGTAGTTTTGATCATTTTGGTCGTGACTGTTCCTCTACACAGTCAGAAAATGTAACTGTCTAATGATTATATGTAATGTTGAATGGATTAAATGTTTTATTCTTGGTAGAAGTGAATGGAAGGAATAGTGTTGGTGTTAAGTTTCATTTATTGTTGAATTCAATGGTTTCCAAGATGTGTTGAGGAGTTTGCTCCTTGTTTAATGTTTACTGTTCCTACACAATCCACTCATGCAACAGTGGAATGCTATGTGATTGACAATTTCATACAACAGGTCCTTTGGCATGTATTAAATACAATCCAATCACTTATTGAATGCTTTGGAGACTACTGGTTTGACTGTCCATGCGTTACCAGTGTCTGAGATTCATTAAAGGATACAAAACCCTTCATTTTGGGGTTATTGTGTGTGGATTCAAATGTAGGTTTGATTTGGTTAATGTTTAGAAGAGATCAATAAAGTATTTAAAGACAATCTTACATGTTTAGAGAGGTTTGAGAGGCACTTATCATGACTGTACCCTCACAAACAGCGGCATAGACTGGTTTTACTAAGTTTCCATTCTCTATTTTGAGGTTTCCTTTCTCTGCCGCAGGGGTACAGTCAGAGGGTTCATTGACAAAATGATCCTTTGAATGGTTACTATGAATATGAAGGATTTGATATAACATATTTCTCATTTTACTTGAAGTTTGGAATAGCTTGTACTTGAAGTTTGGAATAGCTTGTGCTTGTGCTGGAATTCTTGGTAGAAGTGAATGGAAGGAATAGTGTTGGTGTTAGGTTTCATTTATTATTGAATTCAATGGTTTCCAAGATGTGTTGAGGAGTTTGCTCCTTGTTTAATGTTAATTGTTCCTGCACAATCCACTCATACAATAGTGAAATGCTATGTGATTGACAATCTCATACAACTAGTCCTTTGGCGTGTATTAAACAAAATAGAATTTTCAGCATATTATTATAATTCTATTTCTTTGTTGTAAACATGCCATTGGTTCAGTTTTGTAAAAAAAATTTGTGTACAATTTTTTTTTTCTATTTTTTCCATTTGATAACCACAGTCAACATTTCAAACAGTGAATAACATCAAATAATGGAGATAAAGCATGGGCTAGGGCACGACACCAGTAGATTAAAACCGAACCAATGACATGTTTACAACAAAGAAATAGAATGATAATAATATGCTGAAAATTCTATTCTGTTTAATACACGCCAAAGGACCAATTGTATGAAATTGTTAATCACATAGCATTTCACTGTTGTATGAGTGGATTGTGCAGGAACAGTTCACATTAAACATAGCCAGTGTTCTCTTTACTTTCTCAAATCTCTACAAATCAAGAACATTAGAGTTGTATAATACATTGTTAGTATCCTTTTTCCATGGGTCCTAGGTCTTTGGGTCCATGGAAAGGAAATAGATTACAAAATACACTTCAAACCAAAGGAAAAACTTAGCAAATTCAGTCTAACTCGCTATAGATGAAGGAACAGTCATGCTAATAGTTCCTCTAAGTCTTCCAAAACATTTATTGAACTCCCCTAAAGTCCTATTGGATCCCCAAATTGCTTAATCCAATCAACTTACATCAGGATCATGAGAAACTTCAAAAGATTAAAAACATTACTTGGAACAGTCAAATAATTATGCTTTCAAATCAATTATCTATCGACATATCCCTTGCGAGGGAGAGAAGCCAAACACATAAAGAACATGCACATAAACACGGCAGCTGAAAAACTTAAATGGAATACACCAAGAAGTACCAAATGATAAATGCTCAATTGTTGTAATGGCAAAGTATCAGAACCGTCCATTTCTAGAACTTGATTTTATAGTCTAAATGACTTTTCTATAGTCGTAATGATTTTTCTAAAACTTGATTTTGTAGTCTTAATGATTTTTCTATAGTCCTAATGATTTTTCTATAGTACTCTTAATGATTTTTCTAGAACTTGATTTTCTAGTCTTAATGATTTTTCTATAGTCCTAATGATTTTTCATATACACAGAGACTACACATGCTGATAAAAAAATGAGCTATTTGATTTAGGTTTACTTTTCATTATTGTAAATGGTTAATATTTCTGATGGTACTCCTTGGTGTATTTTATATAAAAATAATCATATAAAAATAATAAATGTAGTAACGATGGTGCAGTGCATTATTGATATATAGGCTCCATGACTCTTGTCAATGTGCCAAACTGTCGATGTGGTGGTGGGCAGTGTGTGTTGAAGACTTCACGGACATCGAACAACCCTGGACAACAATTTTGGTGCTGCCCAAATAGAAAAAAGGTTGCTGATGTGTATATAATTAATGTTTCTAATGTAAATACTATTCATTATAATATAAGAACTAATGTAGACTGGGCATCACAGGGAAATAATGGCTGTGGATACTTTAGTTGGGTCGATGACAACTCATCTACATCTATCCGCCCATCTCCACTTATCCGCGATGAAGGATTTGAGTGCAAAACGTGTCAGGCTAGGGCAAATTCCGAAATTATATTTTTACGATGCCTTCTCTTTATTGTAATCGCATATCTTTGTTGCGACCATATGCAGAGATGAACTCAGGAATTAGTTAGTTTAGTATTTTCATATTGTAACTAATATTTTAATATGGATCTGACGTAACTTCTCTTTGCCTCAAGTCCGCATATATATGGTTTACATCTTTTTTTAGAATAATTCTTCATGTTTATGGCTCAGGTGAGCCTCAATCTGCTATCAATCACATGATTTAACGTATAGTGTTTTCTTGGTTGTTCCATTTGTTCCTTGACCTTGACTATGGATTGACTATCATTTTCAAGCTTGAGCGTGGCTTCGTACCACGCACTGTCCGTAGATTTGTACGCAACGCTGATTTACGAACGTAAATAACGCATTGAACGTAATCTACGAATGTTGCGTGTATGAAGTCTTCCTGAAGTTTGAGCGTCCTCCTTTTATTCCAGTGAGGGATTGGAATGAGTTCATTTTGGATGCAAAGGAGAAAGGGGATACTCAAAGAGGAATTACACCAGCAAATGGGAGAAGGTATAAACATTTTAATAGATTTTTATTATTAAATAATGAAATTTGCATATACTAGTGTTCTAAGCGTCCTCATTACATGATTTAAGGTCTTAGTCCACGGACAAATTAAATTAGACTTACTATCCAAAATACATAAAAAACATGCACATAAACACGACAACTGAGAAACATAAATGTAGATTTCACAATAGCTGAGAAACATAACTGCAGGCATCATAGTCACAATCTTTTGGAGACAACGTAATTGAGTTGTGTACCCAAGCGGCGTAGAGCAACTTCTGGACCCCCGATTCCAAGTTGAATACATCTATTGGAGGACCTAGTACTCATGAGCAACAGATGTAGTCAACTTGGAATTGGAGGTGCAGGAGTTGCTCTCCACTGTCTGGGTATACAACTCAATTACGTTGTCTCCAAAAAACTGTGACCACGATGCCTACAATTATGTTTCTCAGTTGTTGTGTCCTAGGACCCCTTATGACCCTTTACGACCGTTTACGATCCCTAAGAATACATCTTAGAGGTCTTAAAATGTCGTAAAGGGTCATAAGAGGCTCCTAGGAGGGGCCAGATGAGCTTCCACCTTCACGTGGTTGGCCCTGTTAAGTAGAGAATGTTTAACTATTCTCGAAACAAAGAGAAGCTCAATAATTTAAGGTCTCAGTCCATCGAGATGCTGAAAAAACGACAAGAATCAGCGATGCAGAGTTTTTAGATTCTGAGAAAACGTATATGGAGTGGAGGCCGGATTGAGTACCAGTGCAGAGTGTTAATAATTATAGCCTTTCGGCCAAGATCAAACTGATCAAATAAATACCCTTGTGCGATTTATAATAATAATGAGATTATTATTTCATTTAAATATATGTGTTGGTTGAATTAGTTAAGGGCCCAAGGTCGGCCTCTTGGCTTTAACATTAAATATATTTAATAAGACCAGGTCGGCCCTCTTGAAGATAATTCAATTCATATATATATGGTGTTGGATTCTAGGGAGAGAAGCACCAAAAACATAACGTGCTTCCCTACCCCAAAACCTTGATTCTCTGCCTTAAGCAAACTTAGATCAGCATATATTGGTGTGAAAGATAAGCAGCTTCGGCTAATAGATAAGAACAAGTCTGAGCATGAATAAAGATCAGATTATGATCTGATCCATACAACCAGCAATTATTGGCAATGTTAACTGCGAGTTGATTAGGGCTGGAAGCCTCTGTTAGGACTGGACTCTTCCTCAATACACTAACACTAAGGTACTAATCAGGTTCTCCTCAGCACCTTTGTTAGTACAGTTTGGAGGCATATAGACTGGAGTATACTTGTTTGATATCTGGGTATCTTCTATCCCTTCTTGTTTACTTTATTCCATGTTTAGCTATGTTAGATCTGTATAGTTTGTTCATTCCGGAGTAGAATATATCAACAAGAGATGATGATTTAGTAACCTACATCTAGAAAACCTTCACAATTATCCCTTCTTTGGCCTCCACTTTTTCTTCTTCTCAAAAACGGTTATCTAGAAACTTTGGAGCCTGCCGATTCTTGCCGTACACAACTTGTGTGTGTTGATGACAATGAGGACGTGCATCACAATAATACAAGTAAACGTCTTAAATTGATTGGTGTAGTAATACAAATTTAATTGCAATTGGTGTTTGGATTAATGTAACAATTTGTATTGCAGTTGTAGAGAGTGTAGAGGCCGTTGTTAATGAGTAGGTTGAGGTTAAGGCCGAGGCCAGACAAACTGACCTCGATGTTGATGATGTGACTAGATCAAGTAAAGAGCTATACGATTATGAATGCTGCCAATGCCTTTATTACCAAGGAATCACCGCCCGCCATTAATGAATATTAATGAACACTTACACCATGAAGAAGACAAATGATTAAACAGAAAGAAAGGACCAACTAAACCATCTTGTGGTCAGTCTATATCACATTGAGAAACAACGTCAAGACTTGAGAATCAAAACAATCAAAAGTTTCTTCAAGACCATGAATGATCAACAACATTCCATCAGAAAACAAAACACTAATCTATGTTATCATTAAGCCATAAAATATGTCTTTAAAGTTTAGAAGCATCGCAAAAACTTTCAAGAAACATAGTACTAAACAAAATATGTCTTTAAAGTTTATTTCTAATGATTATGATGATGTTGATGTTGATGTCTATAATTTATTTCACTTACTGATGCTTGCCTAGATTGAATTTTGAATTGTCAGGTTGGAGAACGCTTTCAAAGTTTAGGCTCTGTTCCACATGATACTCTTAGTTACAGCTCAAATGCAACTCAACATATTTTTGATGTTGGGCAACCCACTGCAGAAACTCATCCGCTAGTGAAATTTAATGTTGTGAATCTTGGCATTGTTAAAGTTATTACTTTTCCTCACAGTTCATTTTTGTGAAAATGTTTCTTGGCACTATCTTCTTTTTCAATTCCTATATTTGCAGCTTTTTAGATCATTAACTTAAGCATTTTCAAAGTTTATTCTAACACTATATTATATCTTATTCTTATTACAATGTTCTTTGTTGTGGGGCAGGAGGTCAATCTTCATTGTCTTCATTGTGGGGGACAGTGAAGATTTCTCTGACAAATAGTAGGTCTTGTTTAGTATCTTATAATAACATGCTAAATTGATAAAGGTGTTATGGGCATTTAATCTGCAATTACTAATAGATTAAGCATATTATTACTATGCTTAATGTTTCATTTAAATGCATTTAACACAAAAAACAAATTTACAAAACTGAACCAATGACATGTTTACAACAAAGATGTGTTGAAGAGTTTGCTCCTTGTTTAATGTTAACTGTTCCTACACAATCCACTCATACAACAGTGAAATGCTATGTGGAAGGGATGGTTGATAGTGTCCCTTGAGGGAAGGGGGATTGTGAAAGACTTGTTATCATTGTTTTGTGTATTTCCAATATGTTTGGATGAAGGGCAGACCAGGAGAATGAAGGATCATTCACTGATTGCATGATAACCCGGTTTTGAAGGGTCACTGGTTGAGGGGACAGTCAAGGTCCGGATGATTGGGCCATTGGAGGACCCTATTTCTTTGTATTAATTGCTATTCATAATAGATGCATGGATTTCTTGTGAATTATCGGCTGCTATGTATCCTGCAACTGCATTTGTAAATCTGCATATACTTCTCTAGGGTTGTAAGCCACTTAGAGATCAAAATAGAGAAACTAAATCAGAATCGTTCTTTGTCCTATTTCCTTTTAACAAAGTCTCAACTATCAATGATACAATACATTTGATGCCCTAAGCTATCAATACAAATGATGCCTAGCTAGAAGCTCACGGGCTGTCCATTTGATAACCACAGTCAACATTTCAAAAAAATGGATATCCTTGAGCACAAGCACCAATAACATCAAATAATGGAGTTAAAGCATGGGCTAAGGCACGACACCAGTAGAATGCGGTGATTTCAGTGACAGCAATATACACGCCAAAGGACCAGTTGTATGAAATTGTCAATCACATAGCATTTCACTATTGTATGAGTTGATTGTGCAGGAACAGTTAACATTAAACAAGAAGCAAACTCCTCAACACATCTTGGAAACCATTGAATTCAATAATAAATGAAACCTAACACCAACACTATTCCTTCCATTCACTTCTACCAAGAATAAAGCATTTAATCCATTCAACATTACATATAATCATTAGACAGTTACATTTCTTGACTGTGTACTAGAGGAACAGTCACGACCAAAACAATCCAAATATTTGAAAACAGTGAATCGATATCCTTGAGCACAAGCACCAATAATATCAAATAACGGAGATAACGCACGGGCTAGGGCACGACACCAGTAGAATGCAGTCATTTCAAAGAGCATTCATGATCAAATAAAATCCAATGCATTTCAAATTTGCGGTCGAATATGATGCCAAAGGCTTGAAAGATGAAGAAATCACATACGAAGAACATGCAATTGGTTTAGTTTTGTAAATTTGTTTTTTGTGTAATTAGTAATTGGTAGATTAAATGCAGATAACACCTTTATCAGTTTAATTAGCATGTTATTATCATATCAGATAAAGTATGTTTACGAATTGTTGGGACTGGTCTTTTGCGTGAATTAAACACAATAGAATTTTCAGCATATTATTATCAATCTATTTCTTTGTTCTAAACATGTCATTGGTTCAGTTTTGTAGATTTGTTTTTTGTGTTAAATGCATTTTTCGTGAGGCCCTTGTTCTGAGGAGATTGATGAAGATTGTGCACCTCAAAAACCAATTCATAAGGTACCAATCCATGTTTCCTATTCGCTTATATTTTTGGTTTGGTAAATCTCCTCATAAGTTTCATGTCCTTTCTTTTGATTACTATGGATGAGATATATATCTTACATTTAACATTCAACTTCTTTACATTTTAGAACACGTAGTGTGTTTTTTGAAGATTTTACCAAATCAACTTTTAACATAAACCAAAAACACCAAATTGATATCTTGCCCTTGCAACGTGACAAAATATCTGCATTTGACCAATAACTGCAAGCAATTGAACGATAAATCCACATACCTGTATCTTTGTAAAATACCTGGAACATCAAAAAGATGGCTAAGTGGCTGCCGCCATGATTTTTATCTACTGAATATGGGAAAAAAAAACACCAAAAAGAATCGAATAGAAAACATGATTGGTCATTTCAAAGAGCATTTATGATCAAATAAAATGCAATGCCTTCTCTCGCTCTCGATCAGCTTTCACCCGCTCGTTTTCTCCCACTCCTTTTCTCTACAATCGAAATAAAAATGATTTGGCCGTTTCAAAACAATGAATCGATATCCTTGAGCACAAGCACCAATAACATCAACTATTTTGATCTGTGGTAACCCTAATGTTGGCAAGAGTTCTTTTATTAATAAGATTACTTTGCAAGCTTGAAGAAGCGATATATTTTGGCAAATGAAGAGTGGAAAGACGATGATGTTCCTGAGATCATGGATGGACACAATGTTGCAGACAAAATGGGAAGACATCTTTCGAGCCTGGCCCTGGATCCTTCGACAATTGGGGTAGGATCCAGACCCAGGCTAAAAAGATGTCTTCCTTTGTGTTGTGGAATATAGGCTCTGCTGCTGCAACAACGACAGATTGCGATGTACATATCACAACAGTTGAGAAACATAAATGTAGGCATCATGGTCACAATTTTTTGGAGACACAACATAATTGAGTGCTATTCCCAGATGATGCAAAGCAACCACTACTTTGCATCGCCTCAGAAAACCATTCAATTATGTTGTGTCTCCAAAAAATTGTGACCATGATGCCTACATTTATGTTTCTCAGCTGTTGTGTCCCAAGACCCCTTATAACCCTTTACGATCCCTAAGAATACATCTTAGAGGTCTTAAAATATCGTAAAGGGTCATAAGAGGCTCCTAGGAGGGGCTAGGTGAGCTTCCACCTTCACATGGTTGGACCTGTTAAGTAGAGAATGTTAAACTATTCTCGAAACAAAGAGAAGTTCAATAATTTAAGGTCTCAGTCCATGGAGATGCTGAAAAAACGACGAGAATCAATGATGGAGAGTTTTTAGATTATGAGAAGACGTATATGGAGTGGAGACCAGATTGAGTACCAGTGCAGAGATGATGATTCAGTAACCTACATCTATAAAACCTTCGCAATTATCCCTTCTTTGGCCTCCACTCATTCCTCTTCTCAAAAACAGTTATCTAGAAACTTTGAATAGTGTTTCTCATCCATGCACGAAATGTGCTAGTGATCGTATAAAATTACTTTAGGCCTCCAGTATTGATGAGATGTACAAGTGTAAAATGTTTTTGTGAAACTGTGATCAATTTGTGCAGTGTACATAAATGCAAGGCGGTGATTATTCTCGACGATCGACAGGTAGCTAGGACTAAAGATAACACATCTCAAGAGACCATCATAGGTTGTCTCTTTCTTCGCTCTATATTATTGACAGAATGTTTTACCTTTCATTAGCTCATCAAATCTGGGGATTTGAAAGAATTTAATAGAATATTTTCATGACAACGTATATTATTTAAATTGACGTTGCACGAATTTATCTACTTCACGCACTTGTATACTATGAAGACGATGATAAAGAAGCATCTCCTCCCATGGCCATGCTTCTTTATCGCCGTCCTCATAGTCTACAAGTGCGCGAAGTAGATAAATTCGTGCAACGTCAACTTAAATAATATACGTTATCATGAAAATACTCTATTAAATTCTTTCAAATCCCCGGATTTGATGAGCTAATGAAAGGTAAAACATTCTGTCAATAATATAGACCGAAGAAAGAGACAACCTATGATGGTCTCTTGAGCTGTGTTAACTTTAATATGCCTATCCGTCGGTTTTTCGACAATTTATAATTAATTCCGACGAAAGCGTTATGCATTCGACAGACAAAATGTCGAGAAAAAATAATTTACAACATTTCGTGCGACAGTAATGCTATACGTTCGACAAGGAAACCTGTCGAAGAATACTGCACAACTGTCGCTATTCCAACAATTTAAGTGCCGTAAATAGAACATTTTCGACAGACCTTTCGATAGAACATTCGACAGTGAGGCCATATCACCAACAGGTAGATCTGTCGGAATTTGATGCAAACTGTCGCTATTCCAACAGTTCTAATGTCGGAAAGAATATGTTTTCGACAGTTAGTTCCGACAGAGATTGTATATTTCCGATAGGTCTTGTTATCAGAATTCCAATGGATGAACAGCACGAAAGGCCATAATGAAGTTGTTGTCATGTGCAAGTTTCCGACATGACATGGTGTCGGTAAACCAACAGATATGTCTTCTGTCGCAATCTTCTACGCAAAAAGATAGCTCCACAAATGCTCAAAGAAAAAAGTAGTGTAAACTCAAGTCATGGGATGTCCAAATGAGAGGCCAAGCACTCTATTTATTCACTTTTCTAAGAAGCCACCAGAACTTCTAGAAGTATCTATAAAATATTCTTATAAAATCCCTTTATAATGCACGTTTATATAAAAAGTAACTTTATAAAATAAAAAGTGCAACTCAACTCAAAAATATAACATTTTGGCCCCACATAACACATTATAATAAAAAATATGATAAACACCATCTCTCCAAAAGCAAATAAGACCATCCAATCCCCAAATAATCATCAGAATGACTCTCTCCACATCGCCACCAGTCTACGAGAGCCCGTGATAGACTGATTCGGCACGCCAAACGATGTCAGCCAGAATGGGGACATGACAGTCCACCCTTCCAGAAATTGCTTGTCCCCAAGCAATGGCTGAACAATAAACCAATCGATCCACCTAGATCCCAAAAGTAGTCATGAACTATACTGTTGTCAATCAACGCAGGCTCCTGCAATATCCTCTGCAATATAACCAAAAAGAATCCATAATCAAACTGACAAATACAGCTCAACCAAACTCCAAAATCACAATTGCCACAGTCAGGAACCCAGGAGACACAAACTCTCAAAACATCAAAACCCAAGTAAAGTGGACAACTCAAACTGCCAACACGGTAAATACCATCAACGCATCCCACTGGCCTATGCGGAATGTACAATCCAACTCTGCAACAATGGTGAACACTCCCGAATGAAACTATACCAAGTATGGAGAATCCACACACTGTACAACTCCTGCAGTCAACACAACTCTACAAATCACCGGCCACTGTCTCGTAACCATAACTCCCATGCACCGCTGATGGCGAAAAGACATCACAAGATAAACAGCAAGAAATAGAACCCAAACCAAATCTGCCTGCCATCAACTCCTCAACACAAGGATCAAATGCAAACTGATGTACATATCCTACAGTATAATGCTGATAAGAAGAACCAACCTCAGTCAACAGCTCACCATGCACAAGTGATACAACCCACTGCGACTGATTACCAGCTAAGTCAGGAGATGTCATAGCCAAAGGAGTAGAATCAATAACAACCACTGAAGCATCACTCCCAAACTCCTGCTCTAAGTCATGTATTATCAAGCTATCAACCGCAGAACCTATCGCCATGTCATGCCCATCACAACTCTCATCCCATGGCGTCAAACCATCCCATAACTGATGACAAGCACTAGGGACCAAAGTACATCTACGTATCACCATCTCATCAACATGGTCATCAAAAGTAAACTGGTGAGCATACCTCACAGTGTAATGCCGATAAGATGCGCCAATCTCAATCAGTGACTCAAACTGCAATCCAGATGAAACTAACTGCAACCGATCACTAACCAAGCTAGAACTAACTACTACCTCCAAAGACATCACCAAGGGAGTAGTATCACTAGCAGGAACCATGCCAACTACCGGCTCACCAACATCACAAATGATCTCTGATACAACATCCCTAGTCTCTGTGCCATTAGTAGTAGAGACCACCACCATGTCAGGCATACCGCAACAATCTGCTGCAGCACCCAACTTAACTGAACCTGACTCTAGTGGAAACGAACCCGATATGTCAATGCTAGTATCAAGGATAAATGCATCCCCATCACCACTGTCTCTGACACTCTCGACCACGGACATCCTCGGATCACCAGACACCGCAACCTGTGACTCTACAGAATCTGGTAAAGACTGCAGTCGCTCTAACTCCATGGTCACCTCAACCAAATGAAACTGTGACTCCTCGAAAGCCAACTGTGCACTCCCAAGAATCTTAGAAGTCACCTCGAGCTTCTGAGTAAGCTCACTCACCTCATCTTCCTTGGTCAATAATGCATCGTACGCTGTACTGCCCCACTCCATAAGATAATCTCTGTCGGCTACCAACTGCATATAATTCTGTCTCAGAATCCGGATAGCCTCCCATAAAGAGTGGTTCTCTGTCAAGAAAAGATAACTGCCTCCCTGCTCATCACTAGTAGGAGAACCCCATCCATAAACTGCTAACAAATAACGAGCAGCATCGAAATGCTCGCAAGCGATAGCAATGTCTCGCTCACTAACTCTCAGCTGACTAGACACATGATGGCGCTGGCTAGACACTCCTACAATCCTCCTCTGACGCACTGTCCAAAGGAGTATCCTCAAAGTTACTGGTCTCTAGAGTATTACCATCCATATCCTGCGAATCAACTCCAAAGCTCATATCAACATACGAAGTATCAAAAACTGTAGGTCTGCTGTCCAACTCCTTTGTACCAAAAGAAACTACCAAGGAAACTAAGTCCTCAAAACTGCCCACTGCATCCTCCTGGATATCATCAATACCAATATGATCCTGGGACTCATCTGTAAACATTGCCAAAAATGAAAGATCATCAACACATTCCAACAAGAATGGTCGACTGGATATATGAACAAAGCCCAACACCGGTGTATAAAAACTAATACCAATATCGGACAAGCTGCTGGCACAAGAAAGGACAACACCGTGCAATCTGCTAATCAAATCCATGATAGCACCCAAACAATCACTGCTACCAAAAAGTGATAAAGATCTCCAGTCAACTAAATCCCAAACGCCAATATAACAATCTCGAGTCCTTATCCGTAAACTAGAATCAGCTGGTAACTCAAGCAAACTCCTCACCTGAGTAATATGACTAATACCAACTAACTCCACATACCTGTCTGACACCGTCCCTGTATCCTGGATGTGAATGCAAGATGAACTCACAACATTATCAACGACCGCATATGATCCGCCTACCGCTGAGAGCTGAGTATCAGGTGTGCAAGATGAAACCAAACTCAACTCCACGCCATGCTCATTCCCATGTCTCTCCAAGTCCTTTAATGCCAATGGAGTATTCACCCAAAAAGCTCGAGTGTCCTCAAGCTCGCGAGAAAGCCTGTCAACTTCCTCCTCCTTCCTCCTCAAAGCATCTGAATAGTCTCCAGCAAGGCTAAGAAGATGGTCACGATCTGATAGAAGATGTAAATAACTCAACTTCATCGTTCCCATTCCTTCCCTAATCGCCTGTAAGTCAACTCAAGAAGACTATGCCTGAACTCCCTTATGTCTGCCCTGTAACTGACTCATCTGGATGTGATCCTCTATCATATCCCGCATCCTGTCATAATGAGATAATGAAGTCACAATACTGTCTTTGCTCACCTTCAGCTGGCTGGACAAATCATGCGAAGTACTACCAGCCTCAACCTCATGTGACGAAGCATCCAAATGTGCCTAGTACTCCCTCTCAGCAAAGTCATGAATACTCAATGTCTGTTCATCTCTACCAAGTGTCTCGCCATCGTGCACAACAACATCCTCAAAATCATAATCTGAACCCTCTACGCTATAGTCACTGCCTGTCGTAACCAAACCATCCTGAGTACCTGTGACATCACCCTCTGGCAACCTGTATACAACTGTCTCAACTTGAGTATCAAGTTGACAGTTACTATCCATCAGCGTAATATCCTTCACCACTTCTTCCTGTGGCTGAATAGGAACTAAAACCTCTGCCTGGCTGCAAGCTAATTTTTCGAACTCCTCATGCAAGTTCCTGGTAATTGTGTCATCTGCCCTGTGAGAAGATCTGCCAAATAGAAATCCAGTCAACTTATCCACCTCAGCTGGGTCGGACAGGATGTCATTCATCATACGGTGGTGCTTAACCAACTGTTCAGACATGTCATGGCTTATTTTCTTAAGTTCATCTCGAATGTCTAAATAACCATCCTTCCTACTGTTCCGACTCTGGATCTTCCTACTTTGTCTATCAGCTGTCCAAGGTCGTGTCCTCTGAGACTCTGTACTATACCTGTCCATTCTGGATAAAGTAGAGTGCTGATCACTCATACAAGACAGCTCTTACCCAATAGGATGCCAAGAAAACCACTCTGATACCACTGTAATGACCCTTACCAATAGGCCACTAAAAACCCCTCAAAGATGTAACTCAAAATGTAGATAGAAAATTATTTTGCAATATAAGTTCGCTGTCCCAAAATTTCAGAATAATAGATAGCAACCAAATACCATCTAAAACACTATCAATAATGTAGAAAATTGCTCAAAACCATATGTCATTCATATATCAACAATTTGCAACAATGCCATACATATTTCAGCCAATAATATGATCATCAAACCCTAGGTTTGCAATATAGATAGACTAAAAATTACAATGCCCTTTCACTTGCAAAATCCTAGCCTTCCTTTGATACCAATAATGCCAAATGGCAAACAACGACAAGTACAATGTAAAATAGTAAAGTGCTGAAGCTATATTTTGTACTCAGCTGAAAACATACATTTCTCAAAAAATATGCCAAATGTCAAATGAGAAGTGAAGAACCTGATTGTAGATGGCTGCAATAATTTTTACCAATGCTGAAGATGCCAACACCCAAGCCAAAGTCACCCCAAATCTGAAAATGTACTTCCTTGCCAATTTTCGAAAATGCCTAAGAGTTTTGAAAATTCCTTAAAAATAAATCATGGCATTTTGGGACTCCAAAATGCACCTATCTTTATCTCCTCGACGATAGAAATCTAATGCAAAAATACCCAGAATGATATGCTGAGTAATGAGGAAGATATGAGCAAAAATGTGGTTCCAAAACCCTATCCTGAAATTCTGAAAACTGAATTAGACTTGTAGCAAAAACCTTTTCAGATTGCTTTTTCGCTTTGCTTTTTCGGATCTGCTTTTTCGCCTTGCTTTTTCAGATTTGGTTTTTCGCTTTGCTTTTTCGGATCTTCTTTTTCGGACTACTTTTTCGGATCTACTTTTTCGTTTTGCTTTTTCGAATCTGCTTTTTCGGACTACTTTTTCACTTTGCTTTTTTGGATCTGTTTTTTTTTCTCTTGCAATCAAAAACTCAAACCCTTAGGTAAGTCTGAAGACTCCAAATAAGCTCAACTTGAAATGGCTGAATACCACTTCCAAAGTGCAACCCTTCAAAAGATATTTCACCTCCTCAATTATGCAAATCTTTAAGAAACTCCGTTCCTAAAGATCAAATGACAATCTGCAGACCAAGATGGCGCCAGAAATGCTCAAAGAGAAAAGTTGTGTAAACTCAAGTCATGGGATGTCCAAATGAGAGGCCAAGCACTCTATTTATTCACTTTTCTAAGAAGCCACCAGAACTTCTAGAAGTATCTATAAAATATTCTTATAAAATCCCTTTATAATGCACTTTTATATAAAAAGTAACTTTATAAAATAAAAAGTGCAACTCAACTCAAAATTATAACTTTTTGGCCCCACATAACACATTGTAATAAAAAATATGATAAACACCATCTCTTCAAAAGCAAATAAGACCATCCAATCCCCAAATAATCATCAGAATGACTCTCTCCACATTGCCACCAGTCTACAAGAGCCCGTGATAGACTGATCCGGCACACCAAACGATGTCAGCCAGAATGGGGACATGACAATGTTATTGATAGATAGGAGGGATATTCTCATAGCAGATTGAAAGCATCGAATTCAGGAGTTATTGGTTGTTCATGGTTGTTTGAAACATTGCTTTTTACTGGTTATTCATCTACCCTACCTTCTCTTCCATACTTGGTTTGATTTTTTTGAAGGAGGCACCCAAAAAAATCAGTAAGAATTCCTAAGAGGGACGCCTAGCTAAACCACAGTGATTGATACCATCAGCTTGGAGATTGGTTGCTGATAGAAGGGGGATACAAGCTACTATATACTTGTTTTTTCGGCTAGCAAGGGTTTCAAAGTAATTTCTACAATGAAAATGGGTATGTTTTTTAATGTAAAACATTCTAGTGCTATGTATTGAAGGAAAAAATAATAAAGATCGTCTTCTATGCCCAAAGTATTGTTAGTATTAAATTCCAAAAGTTTATTTTCATGTTTATGCATCGTTTTTGCAAGAATTCATCTCAAAATACTAAAAAAACTCACAAAACATTAAAAACCAAAACAAGAAGTTTTAGTTCAGCAGATAGAGCCTTAGAATGGTTCTTACATTGGTATCAGAGCGATTTCTTGTCATCCTGCGGGGTTGGAAATTTTGAGTTCCCACACTTGATTTGTGAGTGATAGACACTCTAGCTTTATTTTAGTTATGGATAAATACAAGAAAACTAGTAAACCGGGAAACCAGTTGAATAGCATGGCTAATCTCAGGAACCAAACAAATGCCATGATGGAAAGAATGGAAAAGCTTAGACAAAATCAGGAAAGGATGAATGCTTTGCTTTCAAATCCATCAACCATAGACAATGCGGCAAGGTATATGGTTTCAATTTTTAAAAAGTCTTCCTCACAAAGATAACAGGAAGAGAATCAGGAGGATTGTACAGGTGTAGCTTTAGCAGCCAACAACCATCGGGTAGTGGAGACTTTGCTCAATGGCGCAGCTACTAGTCCTTATACGCGTGATGTTGGAGGCTCTTCTCAGGAGCATGTGGTTATGATAGACTTCCTTGCGGACAGTTTCATCGAGTCCCAACATTTACATGAGACAAGAGCTAGTGACCGAGAAAATGTTGATGACATGATAGCCACCATTGATGGCAGCCTTACATCAGTTGGTAGTAATGAAAATGTTAGTTGTACAGGGTTTGATTTTCATAACAGCAGTCCCTTATCTGAGCCTATTGACTGTGTTGGTGATAGGACCAGTGCAGAAGGGGTTGTTGATACGACTATGAGTCTTGACTCACTTAGTGAGAGTGTTTCTTTTGAGGATTGCGCGGAAAATATGATCTATAATAGATCTGATTATAAAGACAGAAGTTATAATGGTGAGCCTATGCAGGAAATAGCAGCCTTTCCATGTGTTGGAGATGGTTGCATGGACTTTCCCAATGTTGACACTCATGATTCGGGTGTTAGAAAGGAGTTATATGATGTAAATTCATGCCATAATGATTCTAATTTTCATGACAGTAGTGAGTCATGTTTGCAGCAGCATGAGACAATAGACATTTTACAAGGGGATGATATTGGCATTGGTGATATGGGCATTCCTGATGTTGTCTATGAGGACGACTCATGTTGTAGTGAGTCTGATTTGTCATATCAGACTTTAGAAAATGGTTCAGACGAATCATTGGTTGACGAGTGGTCCAGGGATCATGATTTACAACAACTCACAGTTGTGGAAGAAGCAGAGGCATGTGAGGATATTGATATAGCAGCAGCTTCCACTCCTTCAAATGAGTTATTTGTAGAGGTATCTAGCAGACATCGATTATTGATATGTGCGAGGTTGTTAGCACACATGGTGATATTGATCATGAGGTAAGCATTGCAAATACAACATCCTTTCATAGCGCAGATTTTGATTCTGAGAGCTTGCATGAGTGTCATGAATTCCAAAGACATCAGTTGGTTGGGCAATTAAAGGTGAATGACAGTCAGATTACCACAACCATTGAGCACTTTGACGTTGCTTGCCAAATGTTGGCTACTTATGGTTGGAGCACTCTTGTGACAGATGAACATTGTGATAATGATCTTTCCCTTGCAAAGTTTCATGCACTTCGTGAAGAAATTCGAATAATAAAACAAAATTAGCTACAATTACTTGCAGACAAAGATAATGTTCTCGAGTGGGATGGTATCTCTTATCATGCACTGAGGGGAAAGGAAAAGGACGTAGATGAGCTCACTCATGAGCTTGGGCTGACTATGGAGTCATAGCAGAGGACCCAGTTGGTCGAGTCCCAATCATGACTAGAGAAGTTTACCGTGGAGTTCAGTCAAGCACAGTATTCACCGTCTACAGTTACAATATAGTTTCCTATAGTGGCAGTTGGTGACAATTTGATATCTACAGGTTGTAGTGAGGATGTGGCTACATCCATCGTTGATGCGGGTGAAGTAGTTTCAGATGGGACGAGTACTTTGGTTGAGAGCAGTAGAGAACCAATTGTTGCATCAAGTTCTCCTAAGGTCAATACTATGTCAGATGATGCGGCTCAAATTGTTGATAGGTCTAGTCTAGAAATGGTGGATCCTCGAGCGAGTTGTGTGTTAGTACATGACGCTACTCCATCATCTTCACAGGGGACTTTCCCAATGTCATCTGGTTGGGAGTATGGCTCTCATGTTGATTTGTTGCCCTCTCCTGGAAACAAATCTATTATTTCATCTCATGCAGTTGAGGGTAATAGACAGCTTGTTTTGTCACAGAGTCAGAATGATCAGCTATAGGTTTTAGAAGACAAGGTTGATTCTCCCTTATTTTGTTTTTATTGCAGCGATACATTTGTTGAGTACCTACTTGAGAGTTTGGAGTTTCAAGAGGGTTCGTTTGGGGTCACTAGGGATGGTCTCTTTCATGGTTCATGCATTATCAGATGTTTTGTGGGAGTTATTGTAGGTACTCCGACAACCATGTTTCTTCATAGAGACTTTGTGGTTGGGTTTGTAGACCAAGTTGCCAGAGGCCCTACCCTATCGACGATTCAGGATCAGAGATTGGAGTCATCTCCTAATTCGGGAGTTATCAGTGATGATCCATTGACAAAGATTGGAGCTTTCTACCGTAACTACACACTGAGGAATGCTCATCATTTTTCTTTTGATCCACTTGTGGAGGACTTGATGATGCATCAATGTAGATTGGCTTCAGGATTATACTATCTTACTACAAGTTGGTGGGGGCCTACTTGTAAAGTCATCACATCCATGACTGATTAGTCAAGGATGGAGATAGAGGTTCGGACCCAAGTGGTGACAGGGTTAGAACTACAGTTTGGGTGAGTCCTCATGTTTGGTTTCACAAATTCTGGTCTGGTGAAGTTGGGATAACAGTTGAGCAGCAGAAGTCTGAGGATGTCCATTTTGGCAGACTTGCATATTGGCTATGGGATCCAAGGATTGTTCCAGCTAGTGGATTGCTTCTTCCTTCGGTTAGGGTTGACTTAGTTGCAGCATACAATGGTATGATGTTGATGCCACATGGTTTGTATGGAGTACTCAATAGAGTGAATTGGCATCCCGACATTCAGCTGAGCATTGAGTGTAGAGCTTGGAATTGTTTGGGTGGATTTGGTTTTCAGACAGGGTTTACAGTTGAGCATTGCAACATGTTCAATGTGCGGAGAGTATAATGGTTCATCCATGGCCTTCTTGAACATGTTTTGATTTTGATGCACTATTCTTGTGCCCAAGGCTTGGATAGTTGGCATGATGTTTGTCCTTGCGAAGTTGTGTTTATATTGGTGCTACAGGAGTTGGTTCGACATGTGTGGCACATTACCAAGTTCATCGTTTGGACCTCTAATGGAGTGGAGTTACCTTAAAGTAGAGATTGCTTGAGGACAAGCAATTTCAGGGAAGGCGCACAATAATGTCCCCATTTTCGTGAGCATCAAAGTTTGAGGGATTAGCCTATTAATTGCCCCTTGTAGGCTAACAAGGTTGGTCAAACGGTCTTTTGAGGGATGCATCTTCTTCAGTTTTGCACATTTGGCTTCCGTTCGAGGTCTCCAAAACTCTGTATGTAGTAGTTGCTATTTTTAGCACATCTTTCTATTTATAGTAAGTTTTGAGAGGCTCAAAGAGGGACCCCTACTATTTTAAGAAATAGGGTATGGTCGTATGCGGCTTGATCATGTCAGCTACCAATTCAAACGGTGTGCAAAGATGATAAGTAATATATTTATTTGACTAAAATAAATATTAATAGTCTTGAGCTTATATTATTAAGTTATAATATAATTTTACATTATGACTTAAGTCACTTAAGTCAAGGGTCAAGTTATCATAGATGGGGCCAAGTGAACAATTAATTTTAAAAGAATTATTTCTGCAAGAACTATGGAGTTTTAACTGAAAAATTAAAATTGGGAATATATCTTTTATCCCACATTGGCCAAGATGGTGTTTGCGCTCTCACAAGAAAAAAATAAAACAGACTTAAGAGCTCATTCTCATGGAGATATATTATGTTTATGCTTTGATTGAAATTTCTTCTCTGGAGCATAGGAGTTTGAGAGAAACCAAGGGTTTTTGCAATCTATCAAGCTAACCGGCATTGGAGAGCGTTGCATCTTCTTTTAGCAGCAGTCAGAAGGTGTGAAATATTCACATGATATTGCTAATCTGGTTGGCTTCATTTAGGAGCCATCATTGTGCTGATTGGAGGGATTATTCCTAGATGTTATTGATAGATTGGAAGCATATTCTCTTAGCAGATTAAAGGCATCGAATTGACTAGTTATTGGTTTTTCATGGTTGTTCGATGTTGGCATTAACCAGTAAGGATGCAACTGGTATATGGCAAAATGGTGTTGTCATTTATGTCTAAGGCTAACATTGAGCAAACATGAATAGGTGACAAAAATAGTAAACAGGTGCAGTTTTCAAGAGAGACTGGTAAGGAAACTGGTAACACATATTGACCAAGAAGAAGTACTGTGACCGGTGAAGTCAACCGGAGCAGTGACCGGTAAAATCTAAAACCGAAACCGAGGAACCAAACCGGTATAGACAGAGAAAGGAGGAGTGACAGGTGAAGACAAAGACATGTACACTACCTAAGGATGTAAACCGATCATGATCATCTTTGATCAGTGAGAAATTAGTGAGACCGTTGAACCGGTGAAAGTCACAGTCGACAAAAACTTATGTGACTCTTTGACCGAGATTTGTTGCACAAATTACAAAGGACTTTGTGTTATGAAGAAGATCAGTGCAAGGCACATTTGAAGGATTTAATGTCGAAAATTAAGGCATTAAAACATGCTGGAATCCCAAGTTAAGGAAAGCATGCAGCTCACATCTATTGCTTCCTTTTTAAAACATAAAAAGCATGTGGCATACATCTGATGTTTCCTCTCTAAACTTAGACTCAATTGGATGATGGATCGAAAGGAGATCCTTGCGGACAGCGCGCATGCAAAAAGCAGGAAGTGCAAGAAGACTATTTATTCTTCAGCCTGTAAAGAATATCTTTTGCCTTCATTCTGCCAAGAAGAAAAAGAGTGAACCTGTACGCTGAAAGAAGCTATGAAAGGGTGAAGAAAAGAAGAAGAAGAGAAGAGTATGCAAGAAAGCACAACAATCTGGAGAGAGCATACTTGTGGTGCCTGGTGATGACTCTCAATTGATAAACACAGCGATCTTATCTAGCTCAGCAAAGCCACCTCAAAAAGATCAAACCCTCTATTGCTCTCTAACAATTGCAAAAGCAAAATTCTAGTATTAAGGTGGACATTAACAGGTCCCTTGGATTAAATCCTTTAATCGGGTGACATCGAGCAGATGTTTTAAAGTCCTCTAACAAGGCAGGCTTTAACAGGCCTTATTTCTCAAATCCCTTAATCGGGTCGCATCTAACAATGCGTTTGTAGTCCTTTAACAAGGAAGGTTCCTAACAAGGTGCACTTCAAAAGAGTGCAAAATTTGTGAGGTTTACTCACACCGTGGTTTTCTCGTGCTTTGGGTTTCCACATGATATATCTGGTGTTCTCTATTGTTGTGATTTTGTAATAGCTAGTTCTGTGATAGAATCAGTTATGCATGCAATTGTAGTTAGATTATATCAAATTGGTTTTTTAGTAAAGTGTTGATTCACCCCTCCCCTCTCAGCAGCAGTAGGGACCATCAGTTCGAAACATTGCTTTTTACTGGTTATTCATCTACCCTACCCTCTCCTCCATACTTGGTTTGATTTTGTTGAAGGAGACACCCAAAAAAATCAGTAAGAATTCCTAAGAGGGACGCCTAGCTATACCACAGTGATTTATACCATCAATTTGGAGATTACTTGCTGATAGAAGGAGATACAAGCTACTATATGCTTGCTTTTTCGGCTAGCAAAGGTTTCAAAGTAATTTCTACAATGAAAATGGGTACGCTTTTAATGTAAAACATTCTAGTGCTATGTATTAAAGGAAAAAATAATAAAGATTGTCTTTTATGCCCAAAGTATTGTTAGTATTAAATTCCAGAAGTTCTCTTTTCATGTTTATGCATTGTTTTGCAACAAATCATCTCAAAACACTAAAAAAATCACAAAACAATAAAAACCAAAACAAGAAGTTTCAGTTCAGCAGATAGAGCCTTAGAAAGGTTCTTACATATAATGCCATGTCTCTTGATAACACAATCTGCAGTTATCAACTGATAAAGCTAATCGGTATTTTGTAATTCAATACATATTGAACAGGCGCCGATAATATAAGACACCCGATCTCATAACGCACCTAATAACATATCATAACACTCAATAACATTTGCTTAATCATAACACCCAATAACATATTGTTTGATCGGTATTTAGTTAAGTGCCCCATTGGTGATAATAAAGATGCCCCGATTGCTATTTGTTATATGTTAGATATGTTAATAAAATCGGTGTAATACAAAAGTATAACCGATATAGTAAATCGGTACGAGTGCTATTTGTTTTTTGTTTGATTCCCTCATGAATCGATATTAATATATTTGTGATGTTAATTCGATCAAGGCAATATTATTATCAGGAAAGCTCAAAACATAATTTTCAAAATATAAATGTATGTGCATATATTAATGTATATATAATAAAAATAATATCTATTATTATTATTATTATTATATATTGATATATCATAATTGATCTATTCTCATAATATTAATGTCTACTATATTTTTATCTGATCGAAGCTACAAACATCAACACTCCCTCTTAGCTAGAGAAGTTAAAATCCATCAATCCAAGAGAGCAACAAAAAGTTAATTGTGAAAGTTTATTTTGATATAACATTACTGTGATATCAGAGATATAGGCTGACTAGGAATATCAAGTCTCATTATATTCACCATAACTCATAGATTCATAAAAATATCATCTGATGATATTGGGAGTATTGGTCACAGAATATCAAGTTGCATGATATTCTCCAAATACTCAAAGTAATGGCCTACCAACATCAAGTCTCATGATGTCTACCAAGTACTCAAAAGTTTATAAAGATATCTGATGCAGAGCCCTCTGTACACCTCTAAGGAACACTAATTCAACTCAAAGGATTCACAAAAAGATGGTGCTCCCTCAAGGAATTAGGTTCAACTCAAAGGTTTCAACAGAGATCCCTGACTTTTAGTAACCATGTCAACATACTTTTGAACAAGCTCATTCCCATTGAGCACTATCCTTCAACACAAGATCCTTGATTGGATCAACACTTCTAGTCTTGGACTTCCCCAATTCCCATCCACATGCGAGACCTCTTGTACTTGTATTGGGTCATAATAACTCTTAACCCCCCCTCAACACCTTAACTCTCAAACAACTCACTGTTCTTTGTTCTGTAGGATAGTCAACTGCAACATTATAAGACAATACATAAAACATCCAGGCGACATTATGTCACTTCACTTATGAATATTTAAACATCAAATAGATCCTCATAGACTCCCTAGACTCTTTTCCACACACCCACTATCTTCATTTGACTTCTTAACTCACCGTCAACCAAAACAAAACAAACTTTCTATCTCACTGTCCCACTAGAACAGTCAATACAAACTCTGACATTCTTTTTGTCTAGACCTACGCTTGGGCACGCAACGAAGTCCAATAATTTTGAACATCATCTAAACTCTCCACAAACATAACACTCACAATAGTCCCACTGAACTTGTATGGACAAAGTCTAAATCAATTTATCTTATCAGTGTTTTATCATCAGAGAGACAATTACACAGTCCCATTTCTTCACCAAAAACACGTGGATGGATACATGGTGACCTGAAAACATTAAACAAATATAATACACGATCTTCCCCATCTCCCAACCAATTTTGGGACTTGGCTCCATGCACATAACAAAGATATTACATTTTTTCCACTCACGGGTTATCCAATAAGCATTTGGGCAGATTTTACTAAAATGCCAATAACTTTGTCAATTTTCAACCAAAACACATGATTCAAAAACCAAAACAAAGAGGATTCATCCCTACTTCGAATCCAATATATTTCAGGACCCTAAATTAAGAATAAGACACGAAATAGAGGTCTGCAATCAGACTGTTCTGTTATGGCAGCACATAAAAAAAAAAAAAATCTTAACTTTTATTAATATTCAATTGCTTACATCCACTGCTCTGCCCATTCTCATGCCTTTACAGCATTAATAGACTATTTTTTAACCACTATAACTGATAACGACCCTTTAAACTACCCAAAAACTAATTCTTTGATCGGCATGTTTCTTAGTTCTTATGTTGTTAACTTTGCAACCCCATAGTCTTTGGCATCCCCCATTTAAATATTATCCTTATTACATTCAAATGGTCATGTAAAGACCTTAAAAACATAAATTAAAACCAAAATCCTTAGGCTACCCCATTTCCCCTTACATTAGCCCTTTAGGCCTTTATTAGCCAACTTTGGCAATTTTACATATAACATCTTTTGGATTAATTTGCATTCAAATGGCATTATTGGCCATGTTTACATAATTTAATGACATTATAAGTAATATTGGTCTCCATATTTTCTTTTGATCTTCATGTGACCTCATAGTGGTCCTCCTTGCCAAGGTGCCCCTGCACCAATATCATCTCATGATATCGGGAGCATTGGCTTGCAAAATATCAAGTCGCGTGATATTCACCAAGTGCTCAAAGTAATGGCCTGCAAACATCAAGTCTCATGATGTCCACCAAGTACTCAACAAATGTCCATAGGTAATGTGCACTTACCATAGGAATATTCATATCATCTATCATGATCTGTTTCAGCCATCATAAGATGTCTATCACAATAGAAGATCATGGCTTGTTTAAGGAACTCAATCCACCATGCAAAATGTCATGACCTGTTTCAGCCATCATAATATGTCTATAATGATAGAAGATCAAGTTATTGTAAGATCATCAACTTCTAATAACTTTAACAAATACAAGTGATAATCATTTGGAAGTCCTCACTTCCTCAAGATTTACACAGGGCCCATATAGTAATGAAATAACATTAGTACAATAATCAATTTTGCAATCATATCAAAATTACCTCAGAAGTGTTCGATCTTTATCAGTGAACTCCCTCTATATCACAAGATATTTTGAAGTTCTTTAGAATACAAGTTTCTCTGAATACAAATCTGAATTACTGACTTCAGCAAGGGAAGCTTGAAGTTTAAGTCTGTCGGGACATTTTAATGCAGTGTGACCATATTTGTCGCATCTATAACATTGTATTGTAGAGAGGTCTCTATGTTTCTTGAACGGCTGTTTACTATTTGAGTTCTTGCCCTTTTTTCTTTTCAATTTAGCAGTGAGAATCTGAATATCTTCATTTGTGGATTCCACACTAATTCCTCTAGATATTAGATTACATTCTTCTTGAATGCAGTCAGCTTTTAGTTGATTGAATTTGGAAAGTTTGGAGCGAGCACTTATTCCTTGTTTGAAGTTTTCCCATGACATAAGGAGTCCATTTAAAGTTACCATAGTTAACTCTTTATTATGATACATATGACCAATTGTTGAGAGTTGGTTTCTTAATTCTGTTATCCTCATAAAGTATGAGGTGATGGTTTCTCCTTTATTCATTTTAATATTAGAGAGTTGATTTTTAAGAGTAAGAATCCTGCTAGTGTTGTTGATCTCATACATGTTTTCCAGGGCTTTGAACATTTCATATATGTAGAATCCAATTTTGTGATAATAGGTAGTAGATAATCTTTTACTCCATCTACTAATAGTTCCATTGCTCTGGTGTTCTCCCTTTCCCATTGGCTTTTCTCGTCATTTACACTAGATTTAGGAAGATTTTCTATGACTGTTTTTAACTCATTCTTTCTTAGTATTAGGATCATTCGTAGTTTCCAAGATTAAAAATTTACAGCACCTTTAAGTCTGTCCTCAAGTCTAATTCCGTTCACAATTCTGTAGGTACAAGATTTCCAAAAAAAATACGATCTTGATCTTCCTTCAATCTAATTGGATCTTTCTTCAAGCACTTAGACTTTAACGAAGGAACCTGGCTCTGATACCATGTTAAAGTTTAGGATCAGATTATGTGACTTCAAATTTTCTTTTCTTCTTTTCAGATATGCAACACAATATGAGATTGACTTTCACAAATGATACTTTAATTTTAGTTGATAATACACAATGAGAATATGAAAGTATTATAAGACAAATGCTAATAGAAATATTTCCAGAAATATTTGCTGATCGAATATAAATTAGACTTGCATTCAATTGTTGTATATGCTTGCCTTTTCAACAAATGATTATAAATATGGGAGACGTGACACTATAGAGACATGTCTCCTTAAGGAGACATGACTCTATAATGCCATGTCTCTTCATAACACAATCTGCAGTTATCAACTGATAAAGCTAATCGGTATTTTGTAACTCAATGCATATTGAAAGGCACTGATAACATAAGACACCCAATCTCACAAGGCACCCAATAACATATCATAACACTCGATAACATTTTCTTAATCATAACACCCAATAACATATTGTTCGATCGGTATTTAGTTAAGTGCCCGATCAGTGATAATAAAGATGCCCCGATCGGCATTTATGTTAGTAAAATTGGTGTAATACAAAGGTATAATCGATACAGTAAATCGGTACGAGTGTTATTTTCTTTATGTTCTATTCTCTCATAAATCGATATTAATATATTTGTGATGTTAATTATGAGGAAAGATCAAAACATAATTTTCAAAATATAAATGAATGTGTATATATTAATGTATATATAATAATAATAATATCTATATATATATATATATATATATATATATATATATATATATATATATATATATATATTGATATATCATAATTGATCTATTCTCATAATATTAATGTTTACTACATTTTTATCTGATCGAAGCTACAAACATCAACAGTGAAGAATTGGAATTTGCAGATGTCATGAAGATTTGTTGCTTCGTTGATAAAAACAGCAAAGTTGAATGCCATAAAATAACGCAAAAGAAATGAAGCGATGTAAACTCATGTGAGTTGGAAGAAAGTTGATGAATAGTGCCTAAAGCATTCTTCCATTGTTGTTCTTGCGAACATTGGAGGAGACCATAACCTCTCTCTAGAGTTTTCCTGCAAATAGAGACCCTTTCTACCAGGCCAGCATAGTGATGAAGATTGTTGGGCATTGAATGCAACTATTTGGGAGGTGTGAGTCATTGCAAAAGATCAATCCACATCCAAAATCATTCAGTCACAAAAAGGAGATAGAATAAATGAGACAGATGTAGGAGTCTCTACTGATCAGGTGAGAGGAAGCCAATACAAGTACCCACAAAAGTTGCTGGATGCTGTAAAAAAGAGAGCACGGGTCAGCAGTGTTAGAGACTGTTGCACTTGATCGAATGAAAGCCAGTATTACATCTGTCTCAAGCAGTCTCACATGAGAAAAAGAACAGAAGGTAGACAAAGTGAAGCACGTAAGGCGCAGACCAATGTAAAAAATGTGAGAAATAACATCTAACGTTGTCTTAGTCTCTTAGATGGAGAAGTTGAGCAATAGGAGTTTATGTGCAATTGTGCAAAGATGACTCAATAAATTCTTGTTGCTATTGTGGAGTGATCCAATTATACACGTTTGAATCCAAGAAGAGATATTGGTGACAGTAATACCAAATAACAAGGTACTTCTTTTATCTCAATGGTACTAGTCTGACCATTTGTATTTAATTTTTGGATTTGTTTTCATTAACGATTTAAAGTAGGTTGATATTAGTTTGTATTTTCTAAAATGGAGATTCCATAGGACAAGTATTCTGGATTCAATTTTCGTACTTGGAGAAAGAAAATTCAAATGCAATTGATGAATAAGAATTCATGGGGAATAGTAAGTGGCCAGGAAAAAGTGCCTATAGATGCAACTAAGTTATTGCATTGGAATAGTAGAGATGATAAAGCCCAAACTATTATTGGTCTTGCTCTTTGTAACTCTAAATTACATCATATACATTTAGATAAATCATCAACCAAAATTTGCATAATCTAAATAAGTTATTTGTAGCAAAACCAGTCAACGCAAAGTTCTCCCTGTTCAAAATGGCAAATGGAGTCACGGTGTCAAACAATATAAGTAATTTGAGGTCTCTCATTAGGCAGCTAGGAGAGGTTAAGGCACCAATAGATTATAACAAAGGTAACACCATCTTGTTAAACAACTTGCCTTCTGTAGATGATAACAGATGGCAAATACTCATCCCACAAAGGATGGTAAAACCTCAAAGCCAATCCACACCAATGCATCATCAAATCCTATGTGTGTGGCTTAGAAAACTAGTGATGAGTACTCCTCCCTATGCAAAAAGTAACGTACATTCCGGATAGACCATTCCAAGGGCCTCCTTTTCTATGGTGATGTAATTCTTCTCAGCATTTGACAGCAACCTGCTTGCAAAATATATGGGGTGATCAAGTCCGTGCCCACCTTCTTGAGCCAAAGTGGCTCCAATGGCATAATTTGATGCGTCCACGTGCACATGACATTCTTTGTCCCAATTAGGGAATGCCAGAATAGGAGCAGCCAACAACCTTGTTTTCAGATCCTCAAAGGCTTCCTCTTGCTCCTTCGTCCAAGTGTACAGCTCCCCCTTCCTCGTGAGCCTATCCATTGGATATGAAATTCATGCGAAGTTTTTGATGAATCGGCGGTAGTATCCGATATGGCCGAGGAAGGATTTGACACGAATCACATTCGTAGGGGCCTCCATCTCAACTATTACCCGTACCTTGTCATGGTCCGTTTTTAATCCCTCCTTACATACTATGTTCCCGAACAACTTTCCTTGTGGCACCATAAACCAAGACTTCTTTGGGTTAAGTGCCAGAAGGGCTCACCGACACCGTTCCATGCACTCCCCCAAAGCCGCAATGTGCTTTTCCTGCCTGCTAAATATGGACCAATCGTCCAAGAATGCTTTAAAGTTTCCAGACAACATCTTGTCAAAGATATGTAAGATAATCCGCTGAAGGTCGTCGGTGCATTGCAAAGGTTGAAGGGCATTCGATTGTATGCATATACACCATCCTCCACTACGAAGGTTGTTTTCAATTTGTCTTCCTCCGCAATGGATATCTGGTTATATCCGGAAAACCCATCCATGAATGAATAGATCTCGTGGCTGGCTACTTCCTCCAATATACTATTAGTGAACGGAATGGGAAATGGGTCCTTAATTGTCACTGCGTTGAGGCATCGAAAATCTACGCAAATGCACATTTGATTAGCGTCCTTTAAAGAGATCACAATGGGGGAAACCCACTAACTTGTGTCAACCCGAAAAATGATACCGGCTTCCAACATCCGTTCGATTTCAGCCTCCACCCTTGCAGCATAATTCTTATTCATCTTGTACGGCCTCTTACGCACAGGTTGGGCTCCGGGAACCGGAGGAATCTGATGCACGCATAACTATGAAGGTACACCCTTCAGATCGTTATAAGTCCAGGCGAACACGTCCTTGTATTCTGTAAAGATTTTGAATGCCGCCATCTTTATGACTGGGTTCCTGTCGTCGCCCATCAGGATGGTTTTTGGGTTCTGCTCATCTCCAAGGTTTATCTCCTTTAGTTTCGCTTCTTTATATCGGATCGGTTCATGCTTAGGGAACTGATGGGTGGGGCTCTCCTCGACTCGAGCTTCTCCTTCTTTGTATTCTTTGTATTCCCAAGGGAACTCGTTTGGATCTTCCTCGATCTCCAGCACATTACAAGATGGAGGGAATAGTTAACAGTCACTCATTTGGCAATGAAACGGGCAATCCATAGAGTTTGTATCATCCTCAAATTTTAGTACCCCTTCTTCATTGGGCTCGATACTCTCTTTCCCTTCGTCTACTCTGTTGTCCGATTCAAAGTCTGAGGAGGATGTCATTTCCTCTCCTACCATCTGCATCCTGAGGTCGACCACAAACTTTCTCCCCCCTTTCTCAAATGATAAAATGTTTTTCTTCCAGTTGTGATTTGCTTTGGCAGCCACCAGCCACCCTCTCCGTAGGATGGCATCGTACCCTTTCTGCTTTAGAAGAATTTCTATGAAGTCCAAGATAAACGGTTGTGTTTCGATGGTTACTTGTTGTGCCATCAAGGTTCCGAGGATTTTGATGCCATGTTGGTCAGCCCCCAATAAGTTGAAGCTCGGCGGCCACAACATCGGTTTTCTGAGACTCTTCCAAGTCTCCTCGGGTAGAACATTCACCCCTGATCCACCATCGACAATTGTGTTAATGAGAATGGTACCCAAGATACCCATCTCTACTACTGCAGGATTTCGCCCGCTGTTTATAGCCAGTGTCATGAGGTCCACCACGGAGCCGCTAGGAACCTCTATCTGTTCCAATGTACTTGTTGGGGTGTTTTGACTTAAAAACAGGGCTGTTTTTAGATGCAACATTGTTTCGAGTAGGTCCTTGACTTTTACGAGTATCTCCAATTGCATCATCTGCCTCAGGATGTTTTGTTCTTCCATGGCTCAAGTAGAAATACCGGAGGTATCCATTAGGTCCCTTCGGTCCTACAATTCCCTCTCATTCTTAGCCTTCGCCTCGAGTACCCTTTGTTTCTCCATACGAGGGTCAGGATACACAGCCTTCTTCGTTTGTGCTCGTGTAATTGCCAATATCTCCTTCTCTCTGCCCCCTCTTTCCACGTCAAGGAGGTTGCAACCGAGATTCGAGCAGTTGGCTTCCTCGTGGTCCCCTGGTCGGCACCACCTACACAAGTTTTGTGGAGCAAGAGCCTCCTTCTGGCAATCCCGGGCAAAGTGTCCCCATTGGTTGCAATTTATGCATTGTATCATTGGGCTCCCATTCGCATCATACTAGATCCGAGGAAGGTTATTATTGTTATCGTTATTCCATCTACCTCCCCGTCGGTTATTTCTCTAGCCGTCAGACGATGCAGTATTATTTTGTTGACCGTTGGTTCCAAATGTCAAGGGTTTCTCTTGTGTAAACAGTACTTGTTGATTCCTGACCCTCAAATTGTACGGACATTCTTTGGTGGAATGTCCCACAATCTGGCAGATGTGGCAAAAAGATTTCTTCGGACAAAAACCTTTGGTGTGTCCCGCTTCCTTGCAGTTCGTACACCACACAACATCCTCCTCAATTTTTCTTGAGCCTCCTTTGGTTGCCTTAAATTCTTTCATAATCCTCTGGTGGTCTTTCTGTAAAGCATGCACTTTTTTACTCAATTCTTCCTCACTACTTTCCGTCGCAGACTCATCATCTGAGGACTTAATTTTCTTGGAGGTCTTGCATTCACTCTCCAGGTCCATCGCACAATTATATGCATTATCGTACGATGTAAGGGGTACGATCTTCATTTTCTTGTGGAGGGAAGTTTTTAGGCCTTCGACAAACCATCATTTCTTTAGTTCGTTGGCTGGGGCAAATTCCATTTTTCCAATTAGTTCCTTTAGTCGTCGCCCGTAGGCTCGAACAGACTCATTATTCACTTGCTTTGTGTTATAGATCTTCGCAAGGATCTCATTATCATCTCTTAGCAACTAGAATTTTGTTTGGAACGCCTTCTTCACTACGGCCCATGATGTCAAACTAGTTTTATCCACATCGGAGTACCAATCAATGGCTCCTTCCCTCAATGTGGCAGGGAACTGTCTGACCCACTCGTCGTGGTTTGTGACTCCGTTAGCGGTCCATATGGTTTCGCATGTTCGGCAATGGCGAACAGGATCCTCCTTTGCCTGGCCCATTAACTTGGGCAATTTTTGTTTATTCGAAGCCATTGCTACCGGTCGTGCCAGTTGTGCCCATTGCGGTTGTAGAGGTGGGGTTTGTGTCTGCCCACCTATGTTAAACTGCAGTATAGTGGGTACAATGTTCCGACTACCAGATTGTCTTCCTACGTTCGGCGTACGAGGAGCAAATAGTGTGTCTTGGCTATCCGGCGCTTGTGCCCCTTCGGCGCCTCCAGCCACGTCGGTTCCTTCTTCACTCCTGCTTCTTGTTTCCTCTGCCCGTGGTGAGAGGGACAATTTCAAAATTGTTCACGTGTTCCCTCAATCAAATTCAACCTTTGTCATGTTTCCTCGAGTAATTCTTCACTACTTACCCGTCATTGTTCTATTGTACGGTAATGATCTCCTTTGGTTGTTACACCTCCTGTGACACCCCCATAGTTACCTTTGGTACCATCTCCATGGTCCCCTTCGGATAGTTGTCCCACGGCAAGTTGTGTGAACCTTTGTCGACATTCTACTTGTTGGGCAAGGATTAGAGCTTGATGTGTAGCTTCCAAGGCATTCGGTTGTTCCTTGTAATTCCTATCTTTATTTAAAAGATTGGGCATCAATTCTATCCAAACATCATATTAAAACATAACACAGAACACTTTTTATTTATTTATGTTTCGATACAAAAGATCAACTGTGTGATCTTGTTATTATGGGTTTTACAGTGTTCCTTTTCTTTCCTCCCCTAGGCTTAAATCTTATGGCTTCGTTCTTCGCCAATTGCCATAGCGCTCTTCCTCCTCTCGACGATTTTTTTCAGCAAAGTTCCTCGAGATTTCTTGTCGGCGTTGTTGACACTCTAGTGCCTCCCTTCGGTTGCTTTGGACAATGGTTGTCTGTGCCAACAAACGGGGTAATTGATGCAACAGCCTATTCGCAGCGGGGTTGACGTTCAATGCGTCCCACACAATGTCTTTAGCAACTTCTTCTTGCACGGCTTCCCTTCGTACGAACGTTTCAATGGCTGAATGCAACCGAATGCAAAAGTTGATTGTAGGAGCACGCTCCCCTTCAAAATGTTTTGTGGTTCTGTCCTCATTGGTCCTCACATGGATATTCTCCTCAAATGGTAGTCCCATTTATCCACTCATTATGTCACTTGCCAGATTCAGTTGGCAACGGCTCCAAATGTTTACCCTCGTGGGTTAACAAAGATTATTTGCATACAGAAAGTAAAGTACTAAACAGAGAATGTAAAGAGAACATAACAGCATTGTATTCATAGAATGATCATCGAGTACAATATATTTCCGCATAACCATCGTCGTGTCTTACTCAAAGAGAAGAAGAATGCATACATATAGTGTTCGAGGGGATGCAAGGCAAATTGTCGCATCCGTGTAACTCCCTCGAACGGACTAACCATTTAACTGCCCAGTTTCCCAACAACAGTCACAATAAAAAGCTCCCTGTAATGTCCCCATTTTTTGCAGGTCATTGATCTGATGGTGCCAAGTTATTATTGTGATCCTCGTGGTCTGGCGAGGTGTTTAGAGGGTCTTTGGTGTGAACTTACTATTTATAGTAAGTCAATGGATAGTTCTGATGAGCTCAGATGAGTTAGAGGAGTTGAATGATGGTCTCGGTTTTCATTTCTGGCTTCCAGTTTGGGCTCCAAGAATCTTGGAGAGAGCATCTATTTTTAGTAAGTCACCCTGTCAAGTTCATTCATTATCTTTCATCATCTGGATCAATCATGTGCAAACAAATTTCGATTCGAATGCTTCTTCGGTTGTTTTCACAAGACGGGTGGTTTATTACTATTATTTAATTAAATTTGCTAGGGTTGCCATTTTTGTTGGTATTATATGTTGGATACCTTAGTGTTATAGCTCGTTGGAACCAGGATGAAAAGTTTTAAATCTTGGGCACAAGAAACAGAGACCTTCCGTGTCATAATTTCATGATATTGGTGAAAAGGCCTTTTTTTGGAGCCAAATGGTTTAATAAATTATATTATTCAATATGTGCCTAAGTATAAAAAGTGTTTTAAGTGAGAAGTGTGTCAGAGAAGACACTTTTGAATTATAAAAGCAATGCTTTGTGAAAGGAAAATCATCCATTGTTCATTTTGATAAAAAATTATGAAGTCTTTTGTTGAGAGCTTTCAACAAGGGTTTGAGGACTGATTCCTCTCTGCTGCACTTTGAATCATTCCTGTGGTGGTGAATTGTGCATTTGATTCTACTGAAGAAATTCTGATAATTCATGGCTGTGAATTGATGCTGATGTATATCAATTTGGTTCAAGAATAAATTGAATTCATTACTTCTACAGCTGGGTTCGATTTTCTCTTATCTAGATGCCATTGCTGAGTAAGGGAGGCTAATGTATCTCCTTATGATTGCTACATTGACTATACGGCTGCCTACCAATAAATACAGGCTGCATTAATTATTTTGGAAGCTGCATTTCAATTTTAGGGAGCCACATTTTGATTTCAAAAAGCTGTGTGGAGTCCTTTCTTGCCTGCGAGTTCTTCTTAGGAGGCAATGTTTTGATTCCTTGAGCTGCGAATTTCTTCCTAGGGCTGTGTGATAACACCTGGAGTTTATTCATCATTCAGCATGCATACCTTGCTTGCCAGGTGCCATTTTTTGATGGAAATAATTTTCAGAATTTGAATTAACAAATTCTTTGTACATTCATACCTGTGAGTTTAATTTATAAATGGATGATTTGAAATTTATGATATTATAATTGTGAAGAAATATCCAAGTTATATATTTTCCTTGATAAAATTATGTGGAAATGTTATCTATTTCAAAGAATTGAATTTTCTGGAGCGAAGAGCCAGTCAGGCTCTTTACACTCCCACCTTGGTCAAGCAAGTACTGTCAGTTCTGAATATAACCTTTGTCATCTAACTCATCACCAACACTTGCAGTGGTTGCAACCATAGGAGAACCTGATGCCACATGTGGTTCTCCGCTGCTCTCAACAAATGCACTCATCCCAACTGTATCAAATGCACTTGTAGCTGTGATAAGTGCGGTCACATCCTTAACCTGCTCACAACTATCATCCGTGGACACAGGAACATCACCAACTTCTGCTATAGGAAACTGAACTGTTTATGTAGATGGTGAAAACTGTGTCAGGCTCAACTTGTGTGAGAGATCAGCATCAACCTTACAAAGCGGATTGTCATATGACAATGCTATATCCATCTTGAACAAAAGATTGTTCACAAAGTAAACCTCAACGGTTGGCTCAACTGGTAAGTTAGAAGTTGTTGATATAACAGTATCTTCACACACTTCTTCCAAGGTAGCTGCATGTCCATCCAAAACCCGATCTTGGGACCTATTACCAACCACTGAGTTTTATGATATATTTACCCAAGTCTGATTTATAAAATCAGATTTGTTGTAGCCTACATCTGCATCACCTAACTTGTTTCTAACACCAAAATCTTAGGTGTCTACAATAGGGAACTCCATGCAACCATCTTTCACACATGGAATGGCTTCTATCTCATGAGTAGGCTCAACATCATGACTATTGTCATAAAAATCAGAATTGTTAATATCCACTTCTTCCTCAATTCTCACCCTACTACCACCAAACACCATTTGCATGTTACCACGCAAACCAACTCTTCCTGCAAAAAGATCACAAGCTATCCTATGATATTGTTTCTTTACTGAACCAATCATACCGCACAGCTTTGGATGAAAGTCCATAAAATGATAGAAAGATAAATCCTTCTTAACATTTTGAGGAAGAATGCTATATTATATCCTATGTTGTAACCTTCATCTGATTTCCCTGTTTAATTGCTCTCCTAAGTATTTCCGTGATTGACACAACTGCAAGAGTGTTGATCACTCACATGTCATCTATAGGATCAAAATAAAACATTTTCCAATCCCAACAGGATGACAGGAAACCGCTCTGATACCACTATAAGAACCCTATTGGTTCTAACCCTGTTCAACTGGCACTACAAGTAGATTGTTTTTGCAAATTTGTATGTTTTTGGTGTTTTTGAGTTTTATGCCCCTTTTTCTGCTTTTTTCAATATATATAAAATGATGTAGTGCATGAAGTCAAAAAAACTATCTATTGCAACCTTTGCATAAGGATTTCCTCTTATTTCAATTCAGGAAATGAAATTACACACAATGATCAATTAATGCATTGAGGAATAAGTTTATTGCAATTTGAAAACCTGGAATGTAATTGCAGGATGAATTTATGGCCTCAAAATGGACCACAGCTATGTCTGGTTGATAAGGAACCTTATGCGCCAATGTAGAATGAGTCAATGAAGCACAAAAACCCCAAAACGTATCTCCACAAACACTAACATCACCTTCCAAAGACTCGCGTGGCTTCTATATTCCAAGTGGCTGCCTTCAATAGTTCATACGTTGTTCTTAATGGGCTGCGATTTGAATGACTAGCTGACTTTTATCCTTTGCAAACAATTCTGAATGAAACTATGACCAAAAAAATCCCAATTCATTCACCATTAAGCATTCATGACCTCTTTCTGAAGCCATAGCTAATTGCACAATATCACCAGCTCTCTCACCAACTCAAAGTGCTAAAAACTGTGAAGAATTTCCAATTCTCCAAGCTGAAACTTTAAAACCCTTGGAAAAATGCCCAATTTCCAATTCCAGCTAGCTCATGCCAAAGTAAAGACAAATATCAAATGCACAATAGTAATAATTTGATTTATTTCATGGAGCTTTTATATACCTCACGACAAAACCACGTTACCTTTATGTTTTTAAAACATTAAATACATTTGCCTTGATGTCTCGCATTGACGTAGGGAAATAATAAATAGGCCCACACCTTTATTATAATGTTCATTTAATGCACTATTTAAGTCAATTGGCCCCCTTTTAATAAATAACTTTATATTATAACTTAATAATGACCTTATCATTAATAAAGTGACTTTATTAATGATAAATAATATCAATGCACTCAATAAAGTCATTCCACTAGACCAACTAACGAATAAGTCAACCACTGAGTAGACCATGATTCCGGGTGCCTTGCCAGATATAGTAACACCTCAACATTGACTCGCTATAAATAGTAAATCCCAAAATAACTGCTCCCATCAACAATACCAAATCTCAACATTGCCACTAACTTGTTTAGGCATTTTGTTATAAATAGAAATCCTAACTTTATTGAAATAGACACTTACTATAAACAGAAAGTGTGCCAAACTGGTCCAAACAAGGAGCATAAAAAATATCAATGCGCTCAATAAAGTCATTCCACTAGACCAACTGACAAATAAGTCAACCACTGAGTACACTATGATTCTAGGTGCCCTACCAGATATAGTAAGACCTCAACATTGACTCATTATAAATAGTAAGTCCTAGAATAATTGCTCTCATCTCTAATACCAAATCTCAACACTGACACCAACCTGTTCAGGTGTCCTATCGATAGAAATCCCAACTTTCCTGAAATAGAAACTTACTATAAATAGAAAGTGTGTCAAATTGGCCCAAACAAGGAGAAATCTTGAACACCCCTATCCTCTAGAAAGCGAATTGGCCTCTAGTTCTGCCAACTGAGACCCTCTATCCCTCTGACTTAGCCTACGAGGGCCACTGATAGGCTAATCCAAACCACAAACCATGGTGAACTAAAAAGGAACATTACACCTTCAAAATATAATAATGTTATTTTTACACTCAAACAAATAACTTCAAAAACTCTAGAAGATATGATATCAGCACTTTTAGAAGGAAAAGAGAGGACAAAATAAGATACAAAAGATGATCCTCAAGAGAAAGCACCATATTCATGGAGCAATAATAAATGGTCAAATAAAAGAAAAAGAGGAAATGCATGTATTTATTGTAAGAAAAAAGGGACATACAGTAATGTTTTGTAAAAGTTGAGCCACTAATCTTCTTAAAGGAAATCTCAAAGATGAATTAGACAGCCAATTTTGCTCGTATTGAGGAAGTAGATTCACTAAATGAGTTTTTTATTAATGACTCTTCTAGGGTTGGTAATATTATGCATTAGTAAAAGCTTTCACATCTTGGAGGCTGGCAACACCTAAGGATGGAGGAATTTCCATCATCTCAAGTTAGCTTCACACTTTAAGGTTGTGTTCTGCATGAGAAGTATATTTGGCATTTTTGGTTTATGCTTGTCGTTTTGCCTTCTTTGTTGATGTTGACATATTTGAATAATATGTGTTGTGAAGGTTATGTTTCAGAGACAAGTTTGGGGTTTGGTGAAGAGCTCAAGTATAGATGGTTGCCCAGAGAGTTAATAAGACTATGATCAAGAATTATCACCTTCACGAGGATCGAAACAACTTTGGAGGATCGTTGTCAAGAATAATTTGTAGTTTGTGATTAGATAGTTCAAGATTGAGAGCTCAAGGATTCATCTTAGAGCTACATCTATATGATGATCATGAGGTGATTCAAGGAAATAATGTTATGTCCCCAATTTTTGTAAAGTCTTTTACTTAAGTTAATTAATTAAGTGGTCCTAAAATTAAAAAATATCATAAGGACTTATTTAATGAATTAATTTAATTATTAAATAAACGGGACCACAATAATAAAATGATATCGGGCCATTGTAACTTTCTAGATACTTCTTGGAGACCTTTATAAGGAGGTGGTTCGCATCGTAGGAAATCGTAGTGGGGTTGTATATTTCTTATGTATTTCCAATTTCCAGGTGGAGTTCAGCACTGTCTACCATTTCGGAGGTGCAAGATCCTCCCTATTCAAGCATTTGCATTTTTGGTGGGAGTCACTAACCCTATTCTCCCTGTAATCACAAATCTATGAAGTCTTCACTTGAAGACAAATCTAGGGTAATCTGACATATCTTTATGATCGAATATACAGACTCTTCGTTCTTGGCAATTCATTGTAGGTGAAGCTACTATGTTGATAACAATAGTATATTTGGTGTCAGATCTTGTCGAGCCGTACAAGAGAGGGAGCTTCCGTACGGGAAGTTTGCCACACAGGAAGAGGACCATACAGACCCAACTGTACAGGTAAGGGGTGAGTGAGACCATAAGGAGGAGTTGACTGTGCTGAGACCAAGACACCGAAACAAGCAACAAGAGTGGGGGTGTCCAGACACTGTACGGTAGGAAAGACTGCACAGGCAGCTAGCTATATTGGTGGAATAGGCAGACCGTACGGGGTGGACTAAGTGGACGATACGAAATCTTCAACAATGTACATTGTCGAGTGGTACATTACAGTGGAATTAGAGTCGGTTTTCTTGCCAGCCTATCAAGAAATTCAAATCGAATCATGGCACCCAGTGATGGAGAGGAAGATGCATTTGTGGATATGACAGTCTTGTTGAGAGAGCTAAAAAGAAGTCAACAGCAGCTCCGTCAAACCCTAGCAAGAGGACAAAAGTAGATTGGCGAGACACTCAAGTGCTTGGCAAATGGAAGAATGAAGGACGACATGTCATGCACACATCGGACCAATACAAGACTGAAGATGTCGATTTTCCCTCAAAGGATCGAGCAACTGGAAATGCCTCCGCTCACTTTGGCTAAGTCACTGAAGCAAATCAAGCAAGGTAGGGTTGATGGTGGATGGGAGATGGACATGTCTCTCAAGGACTACATAGACCTTCGAATGAAGTATCCATCCTTTGACAGTAATAGGGTCTACAACAATAATCTGAAGCAGGAAATTGGCAATTGGCTACATTACACCTTAAATTCTACAAAGGATAAAGACATGCTCACAGATCCACTTCAACAACAGGAGGATATGGACAAGCAAGAAACAATATTTGTTCCTATTACAAATGGAGAACACCTAAGCCTACATGATAGTCAAAAGGCTAAAGAGGGTGCTTGCACGGAGCTTGCCAAGTCAACATTGATCAATCAACTGCATGGACACAAACTCCACTAATGATCCTTTTCATGGGTAGGGTCTATAGTTGGTTGACTATGGAGTTCTTTGTTTTGTAGAGCATGTGGCCGACATGATCATTTATTTTCAAGGAGACTAGAATCTACATGAGAAGAACAAGTTTCAAATGAACTTTGAGATTCCAAACCATTATTTTTGGACATCAATTTATTCACATGTAAGCTTGACAGCTTACATTTGCAGTTTCAGTTTCAGTGGGAGTTAGTCCTCGCCCTATTCTACCTGTAATTCCAAATATGTGAAGTCTTCAATTAAAGACAAATATAATGTAACATGAGATATCTTTATGATTCAAATATACAAACTCGTTGTTCTTGGCGATTCATTGGAGTTGAAGCTACTATGTTGATAACGATAGTATATTTGGTGTAAGAATTGTTGAAAAAAATATTGTGGTGGTCCGTAGGCGATAATATCTTGCCAAGCCGTACAAGAGAGGGAGCTTTAGTACGGGAAGTTTGCCACACAAGAAGAGGACCGTACAGGACCAACAGTACGAGTAAGGGGTGTGTGATACCGTAGAAAGGAGTTAAATGTGCTGAGACCAAGACACTGAAACAAGAAACAACAGCACGGGTGTTTAGACATCGTACGGCAGGATAGATTGTAATGGCAGCTTGTCATATGAGTGGAATAGGCAGACCGTACAAGGTGGATTAAGTGGACAATACGGAGTCTTTAACAGCGTACACCGCAAGGTGGTACATTACAAATAACTTCTCAAATATAATTGCTTATTTTATGTATTCAGGAAATTTTGTTTTGTAAGTTTTAAGGGGAGGTTTCTTGGCTAGGGTGAAACTTGAGGTTTGGATGGTACATTTGTAAGAACAATGTAATAAGGGAGGGAATGTTGTCATAGAAGATATATTTCATTGTTTTTTATGTAATAGTTATGTTGTGTTGTTGTTTGAGCATATAGTTAGCAACTGTTTTGCATCCTTTAATATGTATTGTTCATCAACAATGTATCAATCAAGCATTCTTCTCATCAGAGTTGCCCTCTCAAATGCAAAGGAAATTTTTCATCCCACTAACAACTTATCCAACCATTGAAACATGTCACTATAAAATGTATCGTTTTGTACTAAACCTAACCCACCCCTCCCAGTACCCTATTCCTACATGTACGACAAAGCCTCCACACCCGTACACATACAACTTTCTCCTCACAGCGTACAACCAACCTTCCACTGTACGACATCACCCTACTCAATCCCATATGACATTTCCATACTTATTCCTTCACTCCCATACGACAACCTCTTCACTGTACGATCAACACCCTCTGCAACCAGTACTCCTTTGAATTGTAATGTTCCCGTCGCCAACTGTATTTTCTCTCCCCTTGTACGGTATTTTCTCTCTCCACTTGTACGGAAGTTTCTCTCTACCCAAATGACTAGAGAAACTCCAACACACAGTGATCATAGGAATTATGAAATCACCGATAAAACACACTTCAGATTTAATAGAATATTGCAAATGCAATCACCATCACACAATGAGTCATTAATAATTTTGAGACTTGGATTCTCTGATTATATCGGTATTCACAAATTTGAACAATGAAGCACAGGTGAAATATCTAAAGCGATATCTCCAACAGCAGACTAGGGTGAGGAATGACTCCCACCGAAACTGTGAATAAAAAATAGGGAGGGTCTTGCACCTCAGAAACTGCAAACAAAGACTCAATTCCAATTGGAATTGCAAATAAACAAGAAATATAAACTCCACGATGATTACCTATGGTGCCATCCAACGCCTTATAAAGGTCTCAAAGAAGGTTTTGGAAAGTTACAATGGGTCAACATAACTTTATTTATTATTTGATTACTTTATTTTATAGTTAAATTAATTAATTAAAGCAATTCGTATGATATTATTTAAATTTCGGACCACTTAATAAATTAATTTAATTAATTCACTCTCCATTAATTTGGGGACATTACAGTCCTCACCGCTCAAAGATTGCTTGCCCTCAAGCAATCTATCACCAAACTGCTTGCCAATTGTGAAGCTCTAGGATCCCAAACCAAGCGCAGGTGCTAATAGACATATTTGCCGAAAGCTTAATGCCGCACCATGAGCACCACTTGCAAATCCCCAACAAGCTTCCACAGCTCCACTCTGATATAAACATTGCCCTACTCGAAGTTGAGAAATAAGCCATCAAAATCCAACTTGTTTCCTCCATATAGATGCCACTCAAAAAGAGAGATGGCAATCATTCACGCCTCATGCCTAATCAAAGGAAAAACTTCCTGCTCAACCAACTATAGAGATTGCTCCTACAAGGGATCATTGCTAGAGTCTGCCTCTCCATGAGGTTGATCAACCACTTTTGGATTGACAAAATCCATACAATCATCTTCATCCTTGCACTTGTCTTGAAAATTTGGGAGCTCTCCATTTGAAGGGGCATTTGTCGATTCTTGCTTGTCCAAATCCTTGTGTCTGAAGAGAAGTTGTGAGCATGCCTTCATCTCCCTTAGGCCACATGGTGTTATGTAGTTCATTGTCGATCTTCCATCTCAAATTGTTGTTGTAGATTGTATTACTCTCAAAGGATGGATACCTCATTCTCAAATCTATGTAATCCTTGAGAGATATATTCATTTGCCATCCACCATCAACCCAATCATGCTTGAATTGCTTTAGCGATTTCTTGTTGCTCACTCCTAGGAAAGAAGGTTGGTATCATCAACCTTGTGTTGAAGTGTTTTGAATCTCCCTTTGTCCTTCTATCAAGTGATTGAGTGTCTCCTCCATCTTCTAGTACCCTCTTGCGAGGGTATTACTAAGTTGTTTTTTACTTCTTAACAACTCCCTCAACATGGTTGTCATATCGAGATAACATTTCCCATTCCATCACTCGATGCCATGATTCTCCCAATAGGTTGGCAGGACCACCAGCTTTGATACCACTGAAATGTATCCTTTTGTACTAAAACTAAACCCACCCAATACGGTACCCTATTCCTGCACGTACGGCAAAGCCTCCACACCCATACACGTACGACATTCTCCTCACAGCGTACAACCAACCTTCCACTGTATGTAAACACCCTACTCAATCCCATATGACACTTTCATACTTATGCCTTTGCTACCATACGACAACCTCTTCACCATATGATCAACTCCTTGTGCAACCACCACTCCTTTGATTTGTAATATTTCCGTCACCAACAATATTTTCTCTCCACCTGTACGGTATTTTCTCTCTCCACCCGAACAACTAGAGCAACTCTCTGCAACACATGGTGATCATAGGAATTATGAAATCACCAATAGAACACAATTCAGACTTAATAGAATATTGCAAATGCAATCATCATAGAACAATGAGTAATTAATAATTTTGAGACTTGGATTCTTTGATTGTGTCGGTATTCACAAATTTGAACAATGAAGCACAGGTGAAATATATGAAGCGATATCTCCAATGACAGACTGGGGTGAGGAATGACTCCCACCAAAACTGGGAATATAGAATAGGGAGGGTCTTGCACCTCCGACACTGCAAATAAAGACTCAATTCCAATTGGAATCACAAATAAACAAGAAATATAAACTCCACGATGATTACCTACGGTGCCAACCAACCCCTTATAAAGGTCTCCAAGAAGTTTCTCGAAAGTTACAATGGGCCGACATAACTTTATTTATTATTTTAGCACTTTATTTTAAAATTAAATTAATTAATTAAAGTAGTTCGTATGATATTACTTAAATTTGGGACCACTTAATAAATTAATTTAATTAATTCACTCTCCATTAATTTGGGGACATTACACACTACCCGTTCGGAAAGTCACATTGAAATCTATTGTCAGCGTACAATGTCTATTGTTATGTTTTGATAATATTGGTTATCCAACTATGTACTAGTTATTAGTTTGTCATTCTCAAGTACTTATAAGCATCAGTTGGTTGACAATTGTGTTCCTCTTGGAAACCGTCTTTAAATATATTGTGTATCGTCATGGAATGTAGTATGATGTAGACGGATCAACTGTAACCCTTGGCCAACCATATCTACTCTTCATCCCTATGATGATTTCATGAGCAAATAAAAACATATTTTACTCCTATATCTAGCATGCAATGTCATCTTTAATATTAGTCATGTATTTAATTTATCAGATATAGTAGTAAACAAATATGCAATGACAAATCTATTTACCAACAAGTTCCTAACCTCATATTACGAAGAATACAAATGCTTAAAATCTATATGTTCAAATCTACAACAAGCAATTTGACTGGCATGTTGAACTGCATAAGGCGGATAGTTCATTGTAGAGACTCCTTGACCTCTTGCAACACACTACTAATATTGTGATGAGCCCAACTGGCTCTCTATTGCAAATTGACTCTTTTCTCAAATTTAATTGCAATTTTTTTTTGTGTTTTCAGAATATATAAGAATTTTTGATAATTTTTCAACATTCAAATAAGAACAGCAGCAAATTCTAATTCACTTTGAATGTCCCCTTTAAACAGTAATTTATTCAATGTCACATTAAACATGATCATTACATTGATTATAAAATTCTAAATAGTACACCTTGGACCCAAGTGACTGCTGAAGATAATACACTGCCAAAGGGAAGTCACTCGCAACCATCAGAAAATTGACGCAGCCTCCATACACATCAAAATATCTACCAAAGTAATCACGCCACTTTTCAACAGCATCCTCCAACACAACCGAATATTATTCCTAGCTGTCACGGCACTCAACAAGCTCTATCCTGCACAAATCTAAACAGCTCCGTGGTGTCCATACGGCACGGTCAGTCAACTACAGTCCGTACATTATCCAATAAGCGCAGCCTTGATAATTTAACAGCTCTCAACGAGTATGCACAGCTCAATCTGAAAACAAAATAGCTCGGTTCCAACACATCTCTGTAAATCTGAAATATCTCTGAGGTTTTCTCCACAAGGGAAGGCCAAACCCCTACAGAAAACTGTACGGCAGCCTTTCAAATGTTTCCAATCACAAGTCTGCAGCTCACAAAAATTTACTGATCAATAATCAATACAATGCACCAGAAAATTCCAAGAGTTCTATCCAAAAATTGAAGACCAAACTCTCCAAACCCTAGCTCTCCTCAAGAATTTTGAATTTCTCCTCAAGACATAACTTCTCACTTTTTAATTTTAATCAAATGATCAATGGGTGAATGAAAAAGCTCTTCATGTTTTATTTATAAGCTTTTAATGAAGGCTTCCTATTTACACTTTTCACTTAAGAGCCTTCTTCAACACACCATCGAATTGTAATATATAATTGCATAGTTATTAAATTAAAGTAGACTTAATTTAATAGCTTCAAATATAATACAATGTTATAACAACTTAAGACCATAACATCCTGAATTCTGACATAGCATCCAAATCATACACTGCACTGTCAGAAATAGCCATCTGACCAAAATAGACTTACTATAAATAGTAAGTCTTTCAAACTGGAGATTCTGCATAAGGAACTTTGAATCATCTAAAACCCCTACCCAAGTGCTCTGCCAAACATAACAATATGTGAAATACCGCTTACTACAAATAGTAAGTCATCCAATCTGACCCCAATGAAGAGCAGACCTGGCAACTAGAACCTCCAGAGTGGAATCCAACCACTGGCTCTGCCAACCGACCCCCTCTGACAACCTGATTAGCTTACGAGGGTCACCAAACTAAGCTAATCCCAAGAGTCTGAAAAACAGGGACATTACAAATATTTTTCCTTGCTATTATGGCTTGTAGATAAGATAATTAGGGTGGCCTAGGTGTTATTCTCTCCAATTGGTGGCCTTTCAAAAGTTATCCAATTATTGCACCTCATGTAAATGATAAAACTTTGCCTTATGGTATCAAATGTTAATCCAAAAACCCTTCCCAAATATCCAGCAATTCTAGGAGACTTGAAGCTCTTTTTTTTTCAGATACGTAATGGGATGACATTAGGGAAATAAATTATTAAATGATACTTTAAGTGCTACTCAGACCCCCATTTCATTTTCAAGTACACTACAAGTTTGAGATTGCACAATACAAGTCATTATCTACACTAATGTCATCGGCCTTTCCAAAAATTACTTAATGTTTACTTGTTTGGAAGACAAATTTTTTTCTCTTTTGGGGGCGGGGGGAGGGACGGGAGGTGGGGGTGATGTAGTCAGCGTACATTGTTTGTTATTATGTTTCTATAATATTGGTAATCAAGATGATGTACTAATTATACATTTGTCATTCTCAGCTAGTTATAAGCATTGGTTGGCTAACTATTGTGTTTCTCTTAGCAACTATTGGATCCTTCAAATATATTGTGTATCGTCAAGGTATGCCATATGAAGTAGTTGGATCAAGTCCGATCCTTGGCTGATCATCTCTAGTCTTCTTCTGTAATAATTTTGTGTGCGAATAAAGATATATTTTATTCCCATATCTGGTATGAAATGTCATCTTTAATATTACTTCATGTATATGATTTATTGGATATAGCAGTAAATAGTAGCTTTATTTTATAATTTTATAGACGGATGACTTAAATATTATTATTTTGTCTAAGTGGGCCAAATGAAAAATATTGTTTAAAATTGTTTTTCAACGCCTCTAGAAGTTATTTAAAGTGGGAAAACATAATTTGGAATTTAAAAGGGAAGAAAATAAAACAAAAAAGGATTGGAAAGAGAAAAGGTATCCATTTTGGTTATTGCTATCAAACAAACCCCTTCTCAAAGATTGAGCAATTTGTTCATCTCCACACCAAGGACAAAAACCCTCTCAATTTCTAGCTAATGTGATTCTAATCAAGCGTCACATTTGTACTAAATGATTTTCATATTCCAATTCCTACTTGTGGTTGATATTTACTAAGATTTGAAATCTCTCTCTCTCTCTCTACACACACACACACATATATATATAAATATGTAGATATATATGTCTATGTGAGTGTGTGGTGGGGGGCTATTATATTTAGTGTCAAATTGTTAGAAATTAATCTTTCCTTGGTGAAATATGTAATTAAAAGATAAACCAAAATATCCTATATTGTATTTGTCCTCTAGTCCAAGTAAGAGGACATGTCACTTTTTTGTAATTCCTTTAATAAAGAAATTAGATATTCCTCCTTAAGAGGAATCTCACATTTGTCTCACACACAATATGAATGTGGCATTCATTTGAGATGGGAATTACATGCAAACTCCTCCACTCATCTCTACTTAAGAAATGTCTCTCACACACTTTCTCAATAATCTTCTCTCTTCTCCCATTCTTTCTCTCCATATTGTAATGAGTTTTGTGCTCTATTTCTTTCTTCTTCCTTAGGCTTTGAGCCTCATTCATAATTCACAAGGGGTTTTCTTTGCTTTCCCCTTTCAAAATCTTTGAGTTCTTGTTGTTCTTAGAGCACTATGTTGATCTTGTGGCTTGATTCTTTGAAGCTTTTCCTCTATTTCTCTGTTGGTGATCTTGGTAAATCTTTTCATGCACTCACACTTAGGTTCTTTCCTTTGCTCTACTACTTTTTTATTATTTCTAACATGGTATCAGAGCTGGTTTAACCCTTGTTTGTTGAGTGTTGCATGTAGGGAAATTTAGAGGATATTTTGGTTGTGACGGAGAAAGCTCTTTTTTTGTTATCTAACTTTTTTTCCAGGTCTTTCCTCATTATTTTCTTGCAATCTATCACATTTTTTTAATCTAACATCTTAGATCTCAGATTTGGATGGCTTGCCACCAGATCTAAGCCCATTTATTTTCCTTTCAAGTTATTTTAAATCTAACCTCTTGCAAGATTCAATCTTTACTTCATGCAAGGTATTTGACCTTATTTTGCTGGTTATTTCAATCTTTAAATCTGATTCTAATTTTGTTCTATCTAATTATCTCTGATTTTAAATCTTTGTTATATCTGTCTATATATCACTTACTATCGTTTTCTATATATTCATTTTTATTCTTGGCATGCTCATTATCCTCAATACAGTTCTTGTTTGTCTTATACCCTCTTTTTTCTACTTTTACTTTTTGGTCCTCATTTACGTTTCCTATCCCCACCATATTTATCCCAATTCCTGTCAACATAACAGCCCCTGCCTCTGTTACCACCTCGAGCACCATCCATTTTCGGGGCTAGTTGATTCGGCAGATGAGTTGTTACTCTTACAAATATTAAATTAATTACTATAATTCTTAAGAAATGTCTCCCTAAAAAGTTTCAGCAATTTATCACTAACATCCTGTAATGTCTCGGCTTCCTCCGGACGTGTTTGGTGCTTAAAAACCTGCAACAATCGTTAGTAGATGCCAATATAATATAATGATATTTAAATGACTAACAATTATTAGTGATAAGACAAATAAATACTAGCTCATTTAATATTCTACTTCCCATACTAAACCCACCTAATCCTTAGAAGTCAACTCTGCTCCGATTTACCTAATTCTCTGGTGAGAACAATTCTCAATCAGGTAATCATCATGTTGAGAGCGATCCTTCTAAGGCCTCTAAGATCTCTGTTAATGAATAAATCCATTAACCCATAATACTCGGCGAAGATCCCACCTCCAACCGAGTCTCTTTCTCTTACATATGCATATGTTTAACCACTATAATATATATATTATCTCTAAGGGACTCTCTATTATCCCTCTCTGGATTCCCAATGGAATCACAACATTCTTTATGAACATTCTCTATCAAGATTATCTCAAGAGTCTCTGAGTTCTCCTCATTGGAGAACTCGACATTCATATGAATGTCCTCTGCCAAGTTTTACTTGGTCCTTAATTAACTCTTACAAATTTTGCCGATAAACAACCGGCCCATCTCTAATATGAAATAAATAAATAATCACTTAATGATTACCTCTAATATCTCTCTGCAGCAATGGAGATCTCTGATCCGTACAACGGCCTGCTACTCTTAATCGTCTCTTTTGAATTGAATGTCTGTTATTTACTGAACGTATTATGTTGCTCCCAGTTGCTTATGATGCTGGTATTTGCCTTGTTACTTCTCGCTGTGTCTTCCTTCTCTTTCTTACTCCCGTGATGCTCTCAACGTCGCATCTTATGGATGCATTGTCTATTGCGGTTACTTTCCGTGTCTTTCCCTAATTCCCGTGTTGTTGTGTGTACCCTGTTCTTCTCTCCTTCCCCTTTCCTCTTTTCCTTTCATTATTTACCCGTATATGTATGCGGGGAGGGGGTGATTACAGGTCGCGACCTTGGGTCGTGACCTTTGGACGAGCGCTCATAGTTCTTTCCTTTGTTTTAAACGTATCTTAGTTTGTATATTTATTTAATGTAATCGTAAGTTTTTAATATATTTCTTGTTTAAATATATTTGTAAAGTAATATAATTTGTTTATTCAATTAAATATATTTATTGTGAATTAAATATATTTCCTTGTTATTAAATATAATTGTAAATTAATATAATTTGTTTGTTAAATTGAAAACATGAATATATTTATTAACATAATTATGTTATTTAGTTCATATGAAAAATATAAATATATTTATTTAAATATAATAAATTAGATAATTTGTTTATTTGAATTTATTTGAATATATTAAATATAATGAATTAAGATCATTTATTTAGTAAAAAATCAAATATTTAAATTTAAGTTCACTCATTAGGGGTCATTACACATCCACTCTCGACTTGCTATTTCTAGTTTAGCTCCTCTTTTAACTTATCCTATTTTTCAAAATTTGTTACGTCAAGAGGAGGCTAAATTGTTGCAATTTGGTACTATTAAATCTGTTGAACATGCTTTTGTATCTAAAACTCAAAATCCAAATAATAACTCACATACAAATCATCATAACAATAATTATTCCCATAATAACTATAATTATCGTAACAATAATCATCATAATAATGGTTATTCAAATAATCATAATAATGGTTATCATAACAATTATAATAGACCCCATTGTAATTATTGTGGAAAAGTTGGTCAAGTGATCAATAATTGTTTTAAGAAACTTAAACATGAAAAATCATCTTCTCCTAATAATGAAACCTATCATAATAATAACACTCGTCATGCTTTTACTATTCGTTATGGGATGTCTACTTCTCATTTTGATGATAATACTATTTGGGATGAATATTCCTGGAATAACCCTCTTGATTACTATCTTCCTACTCAAAGTGATTATATGCTCTCTCCTTATGATGCAATGGAATTTGATGATCCTTGCTCTCATGTTGATGATATGTTTAACCAAGAAGAGGAAATTATATCTAACTTTCTTAATGTTACTTTGCAAGATATGTTTATTACTCAAGATGAAATTCATGATGATAGTACTAATCCTATGATTGTTGTGGAGGATAATGATAATACTAGTGATGCTTATACTAGCTCTACTCCTCTTGATGCTTCATATTATGATGAATACATTACAGATTTGTTTTTTGCAACTGAAAATTGCATTTCTGATTCTATGACCAATGATTCGCAATATGATTTTTTCCAAATTGTTACTTTTTCAGCACTAGGTGATCCCAATGATGGGCGCTCTACTAGTGGTTCTTGCCTTATTGCAGGGTCAGGTGTTGATTATGGTCTACCTCTATTTTCTACTGGAAATGAATATACAAAATGCATAAATGCATCTCAAGAATCTCAATGGTCACTTAAAGATTTGGGCTCCCCTCAACAAGCACATACACCTTTGTTTTCTCAAAGTTCTATTCACTTTTCCAAAAGGCCTATGTACCATTCAAGCTCCAAAGCACAAGTTGAAGACATGCAAAATGATCAAGCCAACAACATCTTAGTGAAGACTCTTTCAAAAGAAACATCTCAAAATCATTGTAAACATTTGGGTTTAATACCTATTGATGTAATCACCCCAAGTAAAGATTAAAAGGGGGTGTTAGAAATTAATCTTTCCTTGGTGAAATATGTAATTAAATGATAAACCAAAGTATCCTATATTGTATTTGTCCTCTACTCCAAGTAGGAGGACATGTCACCTTTTTGTAATTCTTTTAATAAAGAAATTAGATATTCCTCCTTAAGAGGAATCTCACATTTGTCTCACACACAATATAAATGTGGCATTCATTTGAGATAGGAGTTACATGCAAACTCCTCCACTCATCTCTACTTAAGAGATGCCTCTCACACACTTGCTCAATAATCTTCTCTCTTCTCTCATTCTTTCTCTCCATATTGTATGAGCTTTGTGCTCCATTTCTTTCTTCTTCATTAGGCTTTGAGCCTCATTCATAATTCACAATGGGTTTTCTTTACTTCCCCTTTCAAAATCTTTAAGTTCTTGTTGTTCTTGGAGCACTTTGTTGATCTTGTGGCTTGATTCTTTGAAGCATTTCCTCTCTTTCTCTCTTGGTGATCTTGGTAAATCCTTTCATGCACTCACACTTGGGTTCTTTCCTTTGCTCTACTACTTTTTTATTATTTCTAACACAAATTAATTATTGGGAGGCAAAAATTGAATGATAATCATATGATCATAATGTGATCTTAACTCTTTCTGGGTTGTTGTGCAAATGTAATCAACTAATAAGTGCCAACATTAAATAGAAAAATAACTCTAACGTGCATTTTGCACACAATAATTTCATTTTTCCACAAAGGCCATGATTACCAACATATTTTTCTATTTCAGTCTCAATTATAAATTTCTTGAGCACATTATATACGATTACTTTCTAAGAATACTACTGCTCTTACCTAGATTCCTACAAACTGTGATGAACGTAAAGGCCCAATTTAATTTCAAATTTTTAGTAACAACTTGCAGCCATTTAAATCAAAATACATTTTTTAGCACAGAAATGAATTATATATTACAATGGACATTCTTTCCTATTGCTTGAATAATTAAATAGAAAGAGTTCATGTTTTTACCTCTTCTATCAAAGACTTGCAACTCCATACATATGCACCCTGAAAAACATCAAATTAGAAAAACCGAACAAAGTTATTTCCACAAAAACTTGAAGGTTTTTAGGTTGCAAGAAAACTGTCATATAACCCAAAATAAAACAACTTGCAAATGAAGTGATGGAGCCTAATTTAGAAAGGAAAAATTAAGTGAAACATCACTAATGAGGTAACTTACAAAATTGAAGTTCTCATGGTAAGTTAGTGAAACATAAATCATGAGAAAAGTAAACTACTTAGCAAATCATAAATTAGATAAAAATAAAATAAAACTTAATACATCTTCATGTTTCTACCAAATGCTACCAATTTGGTTTACTCATAATTGTGTAAAGAATGAAAACCTTCACAGAACACAATACTAAAAATTACTGGATTATACACAATTATTTAAATATAGGAAACTTGAAGTATCAAAGAATAGAAAGAAAGAAATTGTATCAATGTGCACAATCCACCAGCATAGGTAAATGAGACTCGAAGAATACAAATCATAATAGACAAGTATTTAGGTAAAGGTGTCCCATATTGGATATACCTAAAATGGTTAAAACATGAATTATAAAAGTCAAGGACCGACGTATTGAGAGTGACAACTTATTAAAGTTGCCAAACGCCTAACCATCGTATAAGTCTTATTGTTCTCCTAAATTTATAATAAGAAAAAGTCAAAATTATTTTCTATTTTATCATCAAGATTTCAATTAAGAAAATTTTAATTTATTAAAATTTCAAATTTAAAGAGAGTATATAGAATAGTTAGGCTTTCAAACAAGAAAATGATTATTTCTCGTACTAAACATTTTCTAAACAACATCTTTATGGTTGTTGAAGAATGAGTAACCCTTTTGTACTATTCATTTTTAAAGCTCTAATTGGTTATTCCTAATATATTAATACAACTAACCATAGATAAAAACATAGCCTGCACCAAGCTGGTTGCCTCCAAATGAGGCCAGCAGACTTACGACCCAGGTACTTAACCTCAACAAGTCTACTGCACTAGCATAACATAGTGAGTCCATCACTAATCCTCATGTTGATCAATTAGCTCAATTTGGAACCTCAGCACAACTTCATCATGAATGTGTAAGTAGTTATTGCAATTACACGTCCACTTCTATGGGAAAGCTTAGGGGCACATCCACATTTCAATGGGAAAGCCTAAACAAGTAAAAGTAAATAGAAAGCCCCTTCGAATTGTCCAGTGGTAGGCAATTACAAGAAACCTATTCTTCAATGAGGTAAGTAACAACAATAATCAAGCAATATAACCATCCAATGTTACAATGTAAATACTTAGAAAGATAAATCTCTGGTGATATAACTGTTCCAAGGGTAGATTAGTTCATAAGCATATCAATCACTGAAAACTTCTGTAATGAAGTCCTGATAGAAAACAACTCATGAAGAGACCCCAAAAGTCTGAAAGTGATGCACGAGCATCCAGTGGTGTAAGGGTAGTCTTGCACCAACCAAAAATATTGTATTCAATTTTTATGCAATGTCTGGAATAATGTTCTAATAAATAAATCTAATGTATTTGGGTTTAAATACTTAAATAAATATTTGCCTATGTCCTCTACCATGTGTAACTATAAGGGTTCGACACGAGTAAAAATTTGTTGTAAGGCATTTTGGAAGGAGTCACGAACCTAGGCGCCTACTTGGGAAGGTGGAAGGAACTTGTCAACATTTGTCATGTGCCTCCATTAAGATTTAATCACATTAATGTTCATAGACCACTCTTCGGAGGATGTCATTTCTCCCTCTTTTGTATGATGCACCTTGATCTAGGCTTAACAATTATGAAGATTTCTAAAAAAAGTGCAAAAGACGAGGGATTGAGAAGATAATTCTAATCCTAAACTAATTCTATGAATTAATCCTATGAAATATGGAGACAAGGCTGTAAAGGTGGAATCTAAAGCCTATCCTCGTTTCGCCAAATTCAACATCTCCACAAGAATGGTGCAATCTTCTAAGGTATTCTAAAGATTTTCACATCACAGATATTGTAAAGAGCCCTGCTAGCTCTCAATTTAACTAATGCTGAAGACATGTTTTTTTTTGTTTTTGAACATATATATAATTTTTTTGAATTTTCTCAATTTATAAAATCAATAACAACAGCAAATAAATTCTACGTTCTCAAGGTGTGTACAGATTTATTCAACTTAAATACTTGCAATTATTCTGAAACTGTCAATACATATATATTTAAAGTATTTGGCACCTTGGATAATACCGATACCATGGAATGTCTTGCAGCCTCCAATTTGAGACCCAGCCTTAACGTAAATAAATTGCAGCTCTTGGAATAAGACACCAGCAAATAAAATATAATCCAACTCCCTTATTTGGAAGTGCCTCACGCAGCCAATGATGCCAATGAAGGATGGCAGCCTTCTCAATGCAAAAACGCAGCTTGAAATTCACCTTTGTACTCTACTAAATGAAACACAATCTCTTGTATTAAGATGCAGCAACCTTGAAATAAAATGCAGCAACCTTGAATTAAAATGCAGTTTTCTGGATTGCCGTACGGACTCCCTAATTCATCATGTATGAAATGAAATCACTACACAATTCATTGGCAATTGGATTCCAATTCAAAGTGTGCGGAATTTTGAGGAAGATTCTCGTTTCTTCAAAACCAAAAAACAAACCCTCAAACCCCTCTCCCAAACTTTTCCACAAAATGTAAACAATAGATATCATTGAATGAATTGCTTTTTCCCAAAGCATTGATTTTATAATAAAAGATATCTTCTCTCACACATTTTTCAAATACAAAAGACTTTGCTTTATGTGCACATTTGAAATATAATAAACTATTATATTTCTTTCCTCTTTAATGATGAAAAAAGACCCTTTCATTAAAATAACCATATTCTGACACATAGGGTCCCTGTTTTATGAGCTCGGGATTTAAAACTTCTCAACCCGGTTCCAACGAGCTATAACACTAAGATGCCCAAAATACATTCCCAATAAAAATGGCAACCTTAACCGATTTAATTAAATAATAATCATAATTCACCCATCTTGCGTAAACTACTAAGGAAGCATTAGAATCAAAATCTGACAGCACAAGAGTGATCCTGATGATGAAAGATGATGAAAGAACCTGACGGGGTGACTTACTAAAAATAGGCGCTCCCTCCAAGAATCTTCGAGTCCAAACCGGAAGCCGGAAATAAAATTTGAGAGCACCATATAACTCCTCTAAATCATCTGAGCTTAGTAGAACCATACGTTGACTTACTATAAATAGTAAGTCCCTCAAAACGGGGCCAAAACCCACAATAGGGTCCTCTAATCACCAGTATTAGCCTACAAGGACCCAATGATAGGCTAAATCCACTAGCTCGAATGCTCGATCAAAATGGGGACATTACAGATATTTGCCCACATTTGAACAATGAATACAGTAATAGATGTTAAGTTTTTTTATCACAAGTTCAAACTAACTTTGCACAATAGTTGAAAATCATCCAACTATCAAAAGCATGAACATATTGATTCCATAATGAACATTCTCATCAGATCATTCATTCAATTTAACAAATTGAAAACAAAATCTACTCTAAGTAAAAAACAAGAAACCATGCAACTTGCAAAAGATATCAAATTCACCAACAATTAAAAAATGAATTTACGTAAGAAGAGTTTTATGCAAGAATTTCTCCAAATCTCTCTTACAAATGAGAGAAGTGGGGTTTATATAGGAGTTCAAAAACAAATGAAGGGCCCAAATTAATTTAAGATTGATGGCCAAGATTTAAACAACTATACCCTCATTAATGTTTACAATGATTAACCATAACAAATCAATGAGAAATTAACACATGTCACATAGAGCTTGCTTCTAGAAGAATGTGTCCCTTATCTCTTTCCTTATCAGCAAATTCGATGAACCTAGACACCACAAGATTAAGTTCATCCATTCTGACACTTGGCATGATGTCTATCTTGTACTCAATCACATCCAACTCATCAACATATGTGGCGAATAAATCCATCCAATCTGATCCTTGTTTTCGAAAACCATATTCAATGTATAGTAAGGTAGAAACCTTGCTCAAATGTTGCCCAAGGATCAGACCTATGAACGTGAAGAAATTGCTTTGGAGTCTAGCCTTCAAATTTTCCATTCTCATATCACTTTCCCTGAAATCATCTTGCTTGAGCACATATGTGACCACAATGAGGACTTTGTCTTGAACTTCTAAAATTTCTTCTTCTACCTTATCACAATCACCCTTTACTTTTTCCAAGACCTCAGCCTTAGCCATCGATTCTCTATACCACCTGTAGAAATCATAAGCACCTCTAGCCTCTATTACCTTCCCATTCCCCAATTCTTATTTATTAATTCTTTTAAGGTAGAAACCCATCCAATCTGATCCTTGTTTTTGAAAACCATATTCAATGTATAGTAAGGTAGAAACCTTGCTCAAATGTTGCCCAAGGATCAGACCTATGAAAGTGAAGAAATTGCTTTGGAGTCTGGCCTACAAATTTTCCATTCTCATATCACTTTCCCTAATTTCATCTTGCTTGAGCACATATGTGACTACAGTGAGGACTGTCTTGAATTTCTTAAATTTATTTTTCTATCTTATCACAATCACCCTTTACTTTTTCCAAGACCTCAGCCTTAGCCATCGATTCTCTATACCACCTATTGGAATCATATGCACCTCCAACCTCTATTACCTTCCCATTCCCCAATTCTTATTTATTAATGCTTTTAAGCATAGCATTGTTTTATTTTGGACAATTTGGAAATCCTACCATAACTTCGTTATGTCCTAAATCCTATACAAGAATAAGGAAATCTGGTCATCTACTGATGATAATTCTTCCACAAATTTCATAGCCTTATCAATGTTGTCCACAATCCATTTCCTTGTTTCATCAGCTAATCCCATTCACTTCTTCAAGATTATCAATGATTCTTGTGGAAGAGCTAGAAATGGAGTGAATGTTGTATCTCTTCTGTTGATGGGATTTACCAAGTGTTGAATATATTTTCTTGGCTGCTCATTTTCCATCTTGAGTTTACCTTTATTTTCTTCTTCTTTCTTCAAATTTTCCTTTATTGTCCTAATTGAACCATCCAACTCTTGAACTTCTTGTGCCTTGGTGGCTATACCTATATCGAAAATTGTTATTCATACTCCTCGGGAGTAGTGTCTTCCTTTGCCTTGTTGACCCTTGACACTACCACTTGAACTGAACTGAATCCTGTCTCATTTCTTTCAGTCACAAAATATTTCTTAGTCACATTCGTTTCCTCTGTTTCCATTAATTTAGCTAAGAATTCCTCTGTATCATCCTTTTGTTCAACTTCTATAGTACTTTTGTTTTCATCATGTCTTTTTACCAATCCGGAATTGTGGATTGTTTCATGTTTTTGTCTTCCCTATTCACTTCAACTCCTCTGAATATGGATATCCTTCCCTCACGGAATCCTTCTTCCAAAATATCAACTTCAGTATTTTTTTAACTCCATGAGTGAGACGAATGATTTCTCTTGGATTTCCTGCCAAATAGGCTCTGGATTCTATTCTTAAAAAATTGGAGAGGAAATTCTCATCTCCACTTGTGGTTCATTTTTAGGAATTGATGTCCTATTTTGATCAATCCGTAATGTTCCAAGCCCGAGATCACTTCCGAGTGCAACCCATACTACCTCAAGAAACCATTATTGTCCCTACTGGTGTCGTGAGCAAACTTCGTCTGTACAGCAGAAGGCAGTTCGTACAGGTGACAAGTGTTAGTTTCGATATCGTTAGGTAGACTAGGCCGTACGGTGAAGACAACAAGGTGATGTCTATATGGTGACGATGGAGATGTTCTTACTATGGCTATAGTATTTGACAGTACGGTTAGGTCAGTGGTAATGACATTGAATGGCGTATAGTCATGGTGCCAGGATCACGTACGGTGTATGGTTGAGATTACAAAGTCGTCCGGTGAGGATATATGGGTCGTACAAGATGTGTGGGTCCGTACGGTCACCATTTTCAGGATGGCGTACTGCCTTCAGGCTGTGCGGCTTCTAGACTTCTTTTTGTGCAATGTGTAAGGCTGTTGATTATCTCTGATTTGAACACAAGCATCGTAATACAAAACAATTACTAATTCAACATGCCAAGACACCGGTATGGAGATGCAAGGAGAAATTGTATTCAATAATGAGAGCACTTCAGATTACAATAATCTCGGACTGAGAGCAGAGCAGAATAGGGTGAGGAGTTACTCCCACCGAAACTGCAAATGCCAAGTAGGGAGGATCTTTCACCACCGAAATGGCAGAACACTTGTGATGTCCCCGTTTAAAAATAAGGCTTGATAATCAAATAATAATAATTAGTAAATTTTTATTAAAATATATAAATATGATTGTATAAATATAATAATATATTAAAAGAATAATATAATAATATAATATATTATTACTGTAATGATTATAAATTATAAATAAATAATGACAATAATAAATAGTAATATCTCAAACATAAACAAATAAATAATATAATAACAATGATTTAATATCATATCATAAATATAATAACAAGATATATAATGAAATAATATAAGAAATAAAATATAATAATACACATCAATATTATTATTTATATATATATATAAAATATAAAAATAGAAGTAACATGTCTGATATTACAATATATACATCATCAAAATATGATTAAGGTAAAAACAAACACCTCAACAACCAAAGGTCGCGACTTTCTTGAAGTCGTGACTCCTCACGGGGAGATATAAGCAGTTTGAACCGAACGTGGTCCAGGGAGGAGGAGGCATAGGAGGGTGAGCACATGAAAATCATTGACAGACATATATATCCACTTTGTATCCATGGAGTCATTCAATATTGGAGTCATTGTCGCTATGCAAACAAGAGAATAGTATCGTCATCATTCATGGAAACTGGGAATAGTTGTTGGGCTTCTATATTGACAAGGACCAGATTTCCATACAACATCTCAATGTTCGATAGTGTATATATATCCAGCCTGAGAATATATTTAATTGATTCGATTATGATGTTGCCATGAATTTGCAATTCATACGGTTGTGTGCCTTTTTGAAAAGTACTAGATTCAAAGTACTGTAACTTATTATTGATGACACCTTGATAGGGGAGGTCGCCCAAAGATATATATATATATATATTCACACTCCTCCATTCTTTGTGGTAACTAATCATTGTGCACCGAATTATATCATTAACCTTCCTTCAACAATTTTATTCATTACATAATATCCAATATGTGTATATACATATACATATACATATACACATACACATATTGGATATTATGTAATGAATAAAATTGTTGAAGGAAGGTTAATGATATAATTCGGTGCACAATGATTAGTTACCACAAAGAATGGAGGAGTGTGAGATGTTTAAGAATAAATATGAGTCATATCTTATCCCATATGACTCATCGTTCCAAATCAGGTGACGAGCTATACCGAAGGCCAACACATGGTAATTCACCGATGACTCATCAGGTGAATTACAAATAAGATGCTTACACCATAGGAGAGAATTAATACATTCCAATCGTTGCATTGCAATATCCATGCACTAGACTAATATGTGATGCACAAGAAGCTTGTAGATGTTTATAAGGCATTGAAAAAACTAGACAGAGTATATAAGAAGATTATAGTCAACACAATGAAGTGCCAATTCACAATGATCTTCTAGAGATTATTCTATAGAGCTCGGCTGAAGGAACATTAAATTGAAGAGATCCACTAGATTTCTTGTTGAAGTAAAAGATAATGGGACCACTCCTAAGCAGTCCCTTCAACAATATTACCATTAACAATGTCTTCAAGTTCAACAAAACCATTCTCTACAGTTACAACATTAGAATTTCGTAGTGTCTCATAATACACAAAAGGAGGACAACACACACAAAGACTCACAAGGGAAAGTAACTGCCATGCTTTCTTATATATACCAGCATTGTACTTGTACCTTTGGTCAATACGATTTATATATTTGATCAATGTGACATTGGATTATATATATTTACAAAGCTCGGTTGATTTCTTGTAGTGCAATCCCCGATTGTGAGTCAACCTTGGAAAACAATATAGTCATATTCTCGCACACCACTGGTAGTACTTCTTGGACATAGAGAGAGACAGTCATCAAAGGGAGACATTTCTTGATGTGAATGATTTGGAATGCAAAGGAATCAATCACCCAATAAAGATGTAGTAGTGTCTACAACATGGCATAAGCATGCCAGTATATTATGCACAACAAATTAGTTCTATAAGAAATAAGTGGGCAAATTCAATCACTATAAGTAATTATCAAATCATACCACAGCATATTCCCCATTGTCAAATTAGAGAAATTTATCTCATCATATCCAAGTTACCAGATATAGTAATGGTATTGATAACAATTATCCTCTAAGTGATTGAATAAACATGTTTACAAGTTATATCAGTGGTATCAAATATTGTAAATCATAGAAGAATCAAGAGGTCAAGGTAATTGTTCCAAATTTCTAAGCTATCATAGAATAGGGGACATTACAACACTGAACTCCAAGAGGAAGTTCGCATATACAAATAAAATATGAAGTTGCATACCTGCAACAACCTACTAACCGGCCTTATATATGGCTTCAGGAAACTTCCTGAAGGATTACAAAAAATGCCAACACGGCCAACACGCTACCTACAACAAAATAAAAATGGGCACAAGAGATTAAACTTTAATTTCGAGGCCCTACATAAAAAATTATTAAATTAAATTATTTAATAATATTGGGGACATTACAATCCTCCCAACCTGAGAATTTCTTGCCCTCAAGCAATTGCAAGCTTGGATATCCGAAATTTGCTCGCGTTCCAAGGTGACATCCTTGATCGGCGGATCCTTCCATCACACAAGGAATTCCTTGACTATGCGCATCCTTAGCCACTTCTATCAAACGTCAATGATCCCAGCCGGATCTAAAATTAGTTTCCCATCTTCGTCAATGGATGGAAGTTCATTCGACACTGTGACACGCTGCCCGACGGCCTTCTTGAGGCACGACACAAAAAAAAAATTGCATAAATTTTCAAAAAAGTCACCAGTAACGAAGAATTCGAAGGGGAAAGAGCATTGACGAAGGATTGTGCAAATATATTGAAGGCATCCATCGGGACTTATGTCCAAAGGGAGGCAGAATGCGAAGAAGTTCCAAAGAGTGTGCTCTAGGATACACTTCAGGAAAGTCCAACAGTGAATCGTCTTATGTGCCAGTTGCCAAGGCTTTTAGCACAACACTTTATTGCTTTACACAACTTGCAAGAAGAGGAAAATCGAGAGGATCAGCATCAACAAATAGTACAACGATACCAGAAGAAGACCCAAACGGAAGAGGAGCGCGACGAGAGTCAATAACGGAAATGCGTCCTCAATCCCTATGAAGGAGGTAATTGATGCAACTAACTTTAAACAAACATAGGAAGTGTATTTTGAAGGGACAAGACGACGAGTACAAAGCTTTCCAAAAAGCACTAAGGTTGGACAAGTACACCACAAGGGAGTAGGAACTGTCGAGGAGTAGAACTACAGACTCTATACAGAACAGAGTCAAGGGGATTGGAGGCTAGAAGGACACAAAGTGCATAGCATGCCGAAGATAGATGCATAGAGAATACAGGCCCGGCCAAGAGTGTCGAGAGGACATAGGGGTGTTGTAGTCAAAACAATCTATTCGAGTTTAGTGCACCAAACTAGGGAGGGATTGCAACCAGACCGAGTACACAAAGTGGGTCACAGGGAGGACTGAGTACACAAAGCAGGTCACAAAGAGCCACCACAATGTCAAAGAATCAGAACTTGTCGAAGTTCACAGGGGATGGATTGGAGAATCTCGTGCGGCACTGCAGGACATGTGAAACAATGTGGTCGGCCAATGGGCAAACCAACCAGGATGACTGGATGGTACAATTTCCCACTACACTACGCGCGATGGCAATAGACTGGTTCCCTAAAGTGGACAAAACCAAGGTGAGCACATCGTCGGATTTGAAGAAGGTATTCCAGGGAGATTTCAAACTGATTCGGGATGATAACGAGATTGTAGCCCAGATCTATAGCAGGAAGCAGAGCAAGCATGAAAGTGTGAGAACATACAATCGGCGGCTCAAGAAGCTACTCGGGAAAATGGAGAACCAACTAGCAGATGGACTGAAAAAACACTAATCCGTGGAGTGACTAAAATCGTCCTTGAGAAAGAAGATGAGGACAAGACGTCGAGGAAAATGAAGAACCGGTCAGATGATGATGACTCGTCGGAAGGGATAAGTAGCTATGAGGAAGCATGTAAGAAAGTGCAAACATTACAAAACTGCAAATTGAAAATCCAAGGGCCTGCCAACTCTCCAATAGGATTCCAAATCAGTTCTGGCCAACAAATAGGAATAGTCCAAATTCCCCTGAACTTTTTAGGCTTCGCTACACCTAGGCGGGTAAACCTTCACCTCGAACCTGATCACTTTATTCAAGGCTTTTCTATAGCGAATTTAAGCTTATGAGTTCTCCGGTTGGCAAAGTCCTCAAAACTCGATGAATATAAAGTATTGTGAATGCTTGAAATGACTATATGTTTATGGAAGGTATTTTTGTTATGGATTTGATGCTTGCAAGAAGGAAGTATATAGATTTATGACTTCAATTAATAACTCCAATAATTATATTCCAATGATTTTAAATGACCAGTGCCTTTGTTTATCTGGGCGATAGAGTCAGCTATAACAAGGATTATTACGTACAACTTTATGAGACAATATTTATCAAAAATATCATCAATTACTCCTAAGCTCTGCAAAAGACAAATCTTATATGCAATTCTCCGTTAGTCCAAAAGGACTTTAACTTCTCCGGCTGGAAGTCCGATTAGACAGAGATAAGGAAACACATATATATTTTACACTATCTTGATTGTCGAACAAAGAATGCAAGAAAATATCCAATGCAAAAATAAAGCTTGTCAGAATAATTCAATAATCTATTTATTGATCATAAAGGACAAATCAACATGCCAGTTCTAATCTCTTTGCCTTGAAAATAAACAAAAGGGCCTTTTTATTTATTACTAAAATATAATATTGGAATTTATAACAAACTCATGCTTTAAGCTCCTTATTCCTCCTAGTTAGGGTTGTGGCTTTATTATTCTTAATCCCAAATCTCTTCTTCTTAGTGGTCTTCATATGTTGTTTTCCTCCAGAGTACTCATTTAATGTTTCAAATGACCAATAATCCATTTCCTGACAGCCTCTTACTCCTAGCAATGGCATCCATCTAATTACCTTGCTCCTCTATGTCCTTGCAAGTCATCAATCCCTGATTGCAGTGTCGCATTTTAGAGATATTGTTGTGCTTAATAGCATTTTAATATATCATGGGAATCATCTCTGCAAAATGGACATATGTTTTCCTTTTCTGTGCAACATTGAAAGGTATAATGTCCTACCTTCCCAAAGCCACAGCATGTTGCATGATTTTTCTGGTGGTTGTTTCTACCATGTCCTCTTACTCTATAATTTGATTGTCTATAATAATTACACTATGTTAAATATATCTTTCCTTATACATATATGTAGAAGATGGGACATGACCCATCTATTCTATCCCTATTCTAGATGATGTCTCTTGAATTTTAGGCTCCGCGAATGCTTTGTGGTGGAATGTGGCAGGATTCTCTCGACTATGTCTGCTCAATTCCACTTTCCTGCAAGCAAGGTCATAAGCCCAGAAGCATGCGTTTTCCATGGTTATGTATCTTGCACGCACTTTTGGTGTGTTTGTCAAGGTGAAATTGGGAAAATAGTCTAAGCCATGGATTACTGGCATTTGCGAAAAGTATATGTTTTTCCATTTAGAAGTTAGAACCAATAAGTGAATGGAAAAGGACCCCAAGCATATGCTCCTACTTCACAAGCCACCTCCAAACGACCATTTTAGAGATATCTTAGCAAAGTTAGATAGCATAGGATCCCAAATTGAGTACTTTTCATGTCAAGAGCAAAAGTCAGGTTTAAGACTCCAAATGAATGTGCTTCTCATGGTTGAATCAAAAAAGGTGTTTAAGCATTCCAAAGTGTGTATTTCTCACTATATTGAATGATTAAGCCCTCTCATGTACGTATCTGCCCACCACCTCAAAGCCCTTTTCTATTTTAAAGCATCTAAGTGCAGTAGAAGGATGTGAAGCATTCAAAAGGAAATAAGGTTTCAGATTGTTCAAGTTTATGCAGCCATCAGAAGCAATTTTTACACTCCATTCTCAAGCTCCTAGGCTTGATGAAAAAATTGATAGCAAGTTTTCAGCAGTCCCTGAAGACTTATTGTTCAATATGCATTTATAATAAATTGAATCAAAATTATAGCCGCATGGCATTCATTTGCAATACTTAAATGAGTTTTACTAAACAGAAAAGCAAAATGTTTCATCTCCAATGTCTAGGGTTTCATATTCAAGTTATGGTGAGTCATCAATTTCAAGTTCCTTCAGAAAATCTGCTGTGCTCAAAAGCAAAGCAAGGAGCTTTTATACATGCTATTTTTGAGCATAGCGTGAGTATACGTAGATTTTGTCCATAGTCTAGGGTCTAGCATTAGTCTAAGTTACAAGAGAGCTTCTTCTTCCAATTTAAAGAGAAGTTTAATCGAACAGATTTTTCAGTTTGTGTTGTCTTGCGAAAGGCAACTTAAAAAACTAACGTGTTTTATTACTATTCTTGTAATCAAATAAATCATCCATTTTGAGTTGTCACTACCTTAAATGTGGCCAGAACTGAAATGCACAAGGACAAGGCAATTCTTGGTAATTAGTGGAACATCAAAATGATGTTGACTTGTGGAAAGAAATAATCTTCGATTTGATCTCCAAATCATATGATTCCAAGGGTGATATGATAAGAAGGTTCAAAATGTTTTACATCATAGCAGGTTTAACAATGGTAAACTGCCACAATGTAAATTTTACATTTCATCACGTGTAATAGAAATATATTAGGTAGCATACCAAATTAGTAAGTTCAATGTAAAGAGCCTACCTGGTTCTTGGTTAAACACTTGTATTTTCTTGTATAAATTTGCAATGTTAATTTTATTTCACGGAAGATAAATATAAAGTCTTTAATTTCCCTCCAATTTAAACAAACAAATAAAAATTTTATAGAATTTTAAATGTTCGCTAATTGATTCTAAATTGCACCTTCAACCACGCAGCCAGCCAATGTTGAAACGCTGCCTCAACACCAAATTCCCTGTCACGTTTAATGCAGCCAGCAACAATGGAAACGTGCCAGCAGAGACTCCCTACATGATGCGCCAGGAAGTCATCATTGCAACCATACGCAACAGTTATGAACAATCCGTAATATCTAATACGATTCCCAAATCTGCATTGATGTTAGCCATGAAGACCACTCCACAACCAACACGTGCCAGCATATAAACAAAACGCCACTAGCTGGTAGCAAAACACAGCTTGTAAATCCCTCACGTGCTACTGTAGATTGACCTCAGCACATGTTATTCTGTTGGTTCCTTGTAACTGGATTGAACGCAGCCTTGTTATGATCAAGGACTCCCGGAAATATTCAGACACAGCTTATGCAAGGAAGACACCACACCAGCTGTCTAGATAACCCTGCAGATACATATGATACCAGCATTAAACCGTACAGCTTCCTTCTCTAGCACAGCTCACACTTGTTGAAGACACCATTCAGCTGGTAATGTAAATTCAATTCAAAATCTCCAGAACAATAACAGATCGGTTCCCATCATCAATCAGCAAATAAATATAACGATCTCCAGCAGATCGCTTGTAGCATAGAAATGAATACCACAAATTCTTGCACCCTCAGTGTGCAAATAACCTTCACCAGAACTTCCAGATGTCTATAATAATTAATCACAGAAATTACTCCTCTCTCAGCTACAGGAAAACACAGTAGAAAGAGTTTGCAAATTGTATACCTCAGCACAATTGCAATATGAATCTACAATACTTCAGCTGTAGACCAAAACCCTTATCCTTCAGCAAGGGCACAATTCAGAAATTCAGAAACAAAATCAAAAAAGGCAAATAAGTTTTAATCAATAATCGGATGCCTTTCTCATCAAATGGGCTCATATTTATAATCCTCTATTGGTAAAAGTTTCCCAAATGATCTCCACTCAACACAACTCCTTTTTAAACAACTTCCTTTAAAACATTATTATAATAAAGTATCATTATAATAATGCGACTTAGGTTTAATAATAAATTAAATAATGGCCCCTTCCAATGATGACTTAACCCTCAACTTAAGTGAAATTATAAAGTCAAATTATAACTTTATAATAAGTCATTTAATGATTTAATAATAATTTGGCCACTAATATAATAACTCCCAAAATACTCGTCATTTAAATATGCCATTTGAAATAGGAGTCACACCTATTATTTCTCCATGTAACCAAATGCACTTTCAAAAAATAGAAACGGCCCATCTTGATCAACACCTGATTTACCACAAATAGTAAGTACACAAAACTTAGCCCAAACGAAGTCTGATCTGAGCCAAACGAAGACCAACCTGTAACTTACTGCATTGTGGAGAAGACAAGACCCTCCCAAGCCAGGGCTCTGCCTCAGAAGACCCTCTATCCACAATAATTAGCCTATGAGGATCAAAATAATAGGCTAATCCTTAAAACTCCAATGCTGGCAAAATTGGGAACATTACTGTCCTCCCTCCCTAAGATTGCTTGTCCCCAAGCAATCCGAAGCAAAATGAACATCACAGTCCACCTGGATCCCAAGGGTAGAACTCTGTACTATCCTAATTGTGTACAAGCAACTCATGTAGCACCAGCACCCAAATAACTAATAGCAATGACATAATCATCTGATAACTGACTGTAGGCGTTGATGTCGGTAACAACTCATCAAAACTCAACCCAACTGAAATATCAACTCTGTCCACCCCCAAGTCCCCACCAAACTAATACTCACACCCAACTGCACTAAGAAGATGAAAATGACCAAATGTACCTAAATCACTATTACCAACTCTAACCTCTAATAAACTATCCTGGGTATGTGGATACTGCAAGCAGTCTAAGTTGCAGCTGTCGATCCCATCTGCACAAGATGGAGCAAACCCATCCCATAATGGATGGTATGAAACTGGAGCCAACCCACACCGACGCAAAACCAAATGCTCTACCTTTGGATCAAACGAAAAGTGATGAGCACTCCTCACAGTGTAATGCCAATAAAAACTCCCAATCTCTCTCAAGGGCTCATCAGTATCAGTCTGGGAATCAGGAGATGACTCCAATCTCTGACTCTAAACTACCGGTCGGGATGGATCCTGAGCAATCCTCTCACCAAACCCAACCTCGAAATCCCTGTGGGGTAGCATAGTAGATAGCGTCTCTGCAATCTTTCCCACCAACCTCCAAATAGCATGAGAGCCTCGGATGAGAATACCCTCAGACACTCTGTATGAATCCTCTTGCACATCTGAACTCTCCAATAGATACTCCATGAAGGACTTTGTGCTGTAGAAATTATGTGGAAGCATCAACCTGCTCCCCTGCGATCCATAGTTGATCCCTCTGAAAATGTGGCACTTCCAACTGCCTAATGCTATCAGCTGTAAGAAATGTAGCAATAGATTCCCTTCCAACAGAAGGAAGCAAATCACCATGAGAGCTCATCCCCACTGATGCCCTCGCCTCCTTTGTACCTATTGCACCCATATCCAAGACGGATGTGTCTGCCACATCATCACGTCCCTCATCCCCAACCACAGAAGCCAACTCACCACCAACCACCTCAATGTGCAACCAAACTAGGTCTGGAGCTGGTGTGGACTAAACATGCTCCAACTCCACGGTCACCTCCTCTAATCATGACTATGACTCCTAGAAAGCCAACGAGGTACACTGCAATGAGTCCACAGTCGCCTCTAACTCGGGTGAGATCAACTACCTCCTCCTCTTTCCCTAACAATGTCTCATAACAGGTACTCCCCCACTCCAGAAGATAATCCCTGTCAGCAACTAACTGTGAATAATTATGCTTTAAGACCCGGACAACCTCTCGAAGCGCATGAACCTCTGCTAGGGAAAAACTACTATCACCATGCTCATCTGACATAGGAGCACCCCAACCAAATATGGCCAACATCCGACGAATAGCATCATAATGCTCAATAGCTGAAGAGATGTCTCTGTCATTCACCTTCAGCTGAATGGACACATGATGCCTATGTAAGCCTTGCCTCCTATGCAAGCTCTCTATCGCATTAACTGCACTGTGATAGGAGACTGAATCAGAACTACTCACCCCATAAGTGCTATTTTCATTGCACACATCTGCATCCAAGATACAACTACTATGTACCTCAACCAACTCCTCATCCGAAGAAATGGAAGCCCGCGTAGTATCGCTAATATCAAAGAGCCCCAGTGAATCCTGATCCTGGGACTCAACCAAAACATCCTCGGAGTCATCACCCAATATCTCACAAGGGGTGTCATACCCAATGCGGCTCATAGCATCATTGAATGTATCATCAGATGTGTCCATACTATCTACATCCACATCTCCTATTAAAGCCTCAATTGCTAACACCTGACTCTGCACACATGACTCAACGCCAGGCTGTACACCAATAATGCTGGAGCATGAACCACCATCTATTGACTCCGCTATAACACCCATATCACCAACATCACAGCTAGGTGACTCCATACATGCCTCGGTCCCATATGAGGAAGCAATTGCCTCCTGCATTGGAGCAACACTATGATAGCTAACATATAAGTCTCCAATAACAACTCCCTCCTCAAGAGAATCTGAACACTCAGTGACAACGACAGCATTAGTTGCCTCTAAACTAACTGTAACGACTACTCTGGGAGCATCAACCTGCTAAAGCTCAGTGCTGCTGTCCACCAATGGTACTGATACATCCACATGTCCCTGTGAAATAAGTCCATCATCACCACTCCAGATAGGACTAGCAGGTGTCATACTAAAAATAGGTACATCTGCATCATGGGCACCTGTCCGGGAAAACTCAAGCTTTCTTCCCTGCAATCTCGATGTCGGCCTTCTAAAGGCAGAAACCATATACCTCATTGCCCTCTGAACTGTCTCTGGATCTGACAAGCTCTCTGCCAACCTTTGTTGATGAAGCTTAAGTTTCTCCATACTTTCCATCAATGCATTTATTTCCTTTCTTTTTTTCACACTGCTACGCCGACTCTCAGAACTAGGCCTCCTATATTTGTCCATAGCCAAAAAATGGAGCGTGCTGGTCACTCTTAATATAACATCAGAATTAAAATAAATTTCATACCCCATAGGATGGCAGGAAACATGCTATAATACCACTATAAAGAGCCTACCTGGCTCTTGGTTAAACACTTGTATTTTCTTGTATAAATTTGCAATGTTAATTTTATTTCACGGAAGATAATATAAAGTCTTTAATTTCCCTCCAATTTAAACAAACAAATAACAATTTCATAGAATTTCAAATGTTTGCTGATAATTCCAGAATTATATTTCCACAATACATGTGCAGTAAATTATTTAATTGATTCTAAATTGCACCTTCAACCACGCAGCCAGCCAATGTTGAAACGCTGCCTCAACACCAAATTCCCTGTCACGTTTAATGTAGCTAGCAACAATGGAAACATGCCAGCAGAGACTCCCTATATGATGTGCCAGGAAGTCATCATTGCAACCATAAGCAACAGTTATAAACAATCCGTAATATCTAATACGGTTCCCAAGTCTGCAGTGAGGTTAAGCCATGAAGACTACTCCACAACCAACACGTGCCAGCATATAAACAAAATGCCACAAGCTGGTAGCAAAACACAGCTTGTAAATCCCTCACGTGTTGTTGTAAATTATCGTCAGCACATGTTATTATGTTGGTTACTTGTAACTGGATTGAACGCAACCTTGTTATGATCAAGGACTCCCGGAAATATTCAAACACAGCTCATGCAAGGAAGACACCACACCAGCTATCTAGATAACCCTGCAGATCCGTATGATACCAGCATTAAACCGTACGGCTTCCTTCTCTAACACAGCTCACACTTGTTGAAGACACCATTCAGCTGGTAATGTAAATTCAATTCAAAATCTCCAAAACAATAACAAACTGGTTCCCATCATCAATCAGCAAATAAATATAACGGTCTCCGGCAAATCACTTGTAGCATAGAAATGAATACCACAAATTCTTGCACCCTCAGTGTGCAAATAGCCTTCAGCAGAACTTCTAGATGTCTATGATAATTAATCACAGAAATTACTCCTCTCAGCTACAGGAAAACACAGTAGAAAGAGTTTGCAAATTGTATACCTCAGCACAATTGCAATATGAATCTACAATACTTCAGCTGTAGACCAAAACCCTTATCCTTCAGCAAGGGCACAATTAACAAATTCAGAAACAAAATCACAAAGGCAAATAAGTTTTAATCAATAATCGGATGCCTTTCTCATCAAATGGGCTCATACTTATAATCCTCTATTGGCAAAAGTTTCCCAAATGATCTCCACTCAACACAACTCCTTTTTAAACAACTTCCTTTAAAACATTATTATAATAAAATATCATTATAATAATGTGACTTAGGTTTAATAATCAATTAAATAATGGCCCCTTCCAACGATGACTTAACCCTCAACTTAAGTGAAATTATAAAGTCAAATTATAACTTTATAATAAGCCATTTAATGATTTAATAATAATTTGGCCACTAATATAATAATTCCCAAAATACTCATCATTTAAATATGTCGTCCTAAAATAGGAATCACGCCTATTATTTCTCCACATGACTAAATGCACTTTCCAAAAATAGAAAGGGCCCATCTCGATCAACACCCGACTTACCACAAATAGTAAGTACACAAAACTTAGCCCAAACGAAGTCCAATCTGAGCCAAACGAAGACCAACCTGTAACTTACTGCATTGTGGAGAAGACAAGGCCCTCCTAAGTCAAGGCTCTGCCTCAGAATACCCTCTACCCATAGTAATTAGCCTATGAGGATCAAAATAATAGGCTAACCCTTGAAACTCCGATGCTGGCAAAATTGGGGACATTACATTCAAACAAATGTAATATTTCATAAGCGGCCAATTTTAACCATCGTAATCTAAATGAATGAATATTCAACCGTCTCCATGAAAAGTGTCATCATTTCCCAAACTCATAAAGTTGTGTCTGCCACATTTACTTCCTATCTCAATAACCTTGATACATTTCCTTCCTCCTTATGATGCTCCATACTTGAGGATTTTACTCGTATATTCCATTTCCACGTTTCTATAAACAAATTCAATGGTTTCGATTTTCCTTCACCCCTCTCTTTCACAAAAGATATGAGGGCATGTACCTGCAATCTCCCAAATTTTTGGAAGAATGAATGCATGAAGTAAAGAGAATTGAATTGCACAAACATCAAAAAATGTATGCTTGTTTTTATAACTTTAACGAGGAGAAATATTGGCAGTTATTCTTGCATTGTAAGTTAGCTTTTAGAGAACTAAAGTGTTGTTATTGCATCATTAAGAAACATGTAATGAGCAACAATTTCTTTGATTTTAAATGTTCTCATCCAGGTGAGAAAAACAACCATTTGATGTAAAAATGAATAGACTTCTTTTCTCAATACCTGTGTGTTTTTGTAAGGATTTTGAAGAAATTAGGAAATATTGTGTTCTCTACTCAAATTAAATCAGGAATATGTATACTTGCTAATCTGGTCTCAAGATGTTACCAAATAAAGAGATGTCTGTTTCACAAGAGTATCAGACGTGGCTACGCAAACTCTAGGGCAGCTATCTGCTAGAAGAGATTCCACCTGCAAACATAGCATCTCCGATCAAATTACTATTTAAATGTCATAAAAGGATAAAGCTTCTACAATTATGGCATAAACAATATCTTATTACTTACAATCTACTAATATTAGTTAAACCACAACTAAAAATACAATTATATTTACAAGAAATTCATTCCATATAAACAAGTTCCTGGCCACAAAACAAAATAAAAGAAATAAAGAATGAAAAAAAGAATATTAATGCCCACAAACGGCCAATGTTGGTCAATGAAACTTGTTAGTGAACAGATTTGCACTTCAAAAATACCAACACAAACTGACTCACAATGTCCAGATGAAAGTACAAATGTTACTAACAGTTGGATAGATTATCATTGGATTGATAATCTTCCTCTGAATTGAAAGGTACAGCTCCCTCCAATAAAAAGACATTCAAGGAATTAAATACTAATTATGTCTTTAACCCGAAGACACAAAGGCTACTGGCATTCATTCATCACTATGAAATGAATGTGATTATTAGATTTACAAACTAAGAAAGAAACAAATAAGTGACCAACAGATCACTCATCTAATCTCCCTAAAACAGAGAAGTTAAGGAGGTCTCAACATTTTATTTTGCATATGTGAAAACACCAAGCCCACAAACTTATAATGCAAACATAATCCTGAAAAAAAGTGATACAGAACAGTATTTAAGAATGATTGGAATCACCCACAGATATATTTCAATCAGAGAATCATACACCAAAACCTACAGATTTAGATATGCAAAATCCTCTTTATTCTTAAACGCTTAATAAAATGACCAACAAATATTTTTATCTCTGCACCCCCTCAATCAGTTTTTACAAAACAAAAATCAGACTTCCCCCTATTCCCTGTTACATTTAATACTCAGAAAATATTCTCCCTGTCCCTGTTGCCAACTGACCACTGGAAAAGAAGAACCCTTCCTCTTGCTAGCCTTCTACAATAAATAATTACTAGAAAAGTTATTCAGTTTTCATAACTGAATCTTGAAATTAGATGACTCTTACTTGACTATCTTTTATCTCTCATGGTGTTCTCTTTTCGATGACTAATATTTTATTATAATATTGCTTATAAATGTTTCCTCATCAAAACATTATAAATACAACTTTATAATGAAGAAAGGAGGATATCAATTTTAATGTTGGTAATTGGGCAGCATCTATGTTTTCATCAAAATTATCATCCATTTCATTCCCTCATAGAAGTCCACATTAGTGTGACTGTCATTTTGATGACAGTTTTACAGACTCTCAGTCTGCAGCAGATAACTTCCGTCCTCGAGGTCATTATGGAAATCGCTCCGGTTGAAGCCTGGAAAACATGGCTATAAAACACATCCTAAAATATCAGCAAAATCCAACGGTTGAGTTTCAAGATATGGGCCCCGCACGGAGACTGATTTTTTGTCTAAAAACAAATCAGGAAATATGTTTAGTTTTACAGACCTGTATTATGTTGTTCATATCTTGCACACCATATACAATTTTGGAAATCCCGTCGGTGAGAATTTACAAAACTAGGTTTTCTAAAACATATCCAAAATTCAACCCGATCCAACAGTGGAGTTAAAAGTTATGCTCCCCGCAACATGACTGTTTTTCTGTCATCAGCAAATTCGGGTTTAAAGAGGAATTTCACAATTGCATACATCTCCATTTCAAGAATAAAACACGATATGGAATAGCTTTCCATTTTATTATTAATGATCTCAAAATTGATGCCACATGCCATGAAAGTGCCAAATAAGAATGTTCAAACTGTTTAACCGAACTTTTGGAATGATAGTCTATTGGATCTGCGAACCTAAATTTTGAACTTTGAGCTTTCGAACCTATTCCCTTGAACTGTACTCTTGAACCACTTTGAACTGTCCAACTTGAACCTCCGAATTTGAACCTCGAACCTGAACGTGCACTTTGAACCTTGAACTTTGAACCACACTAGCGCTTTGAACTTAGAACATTTTGAACTTTGAACCTTGAACTTGTGGTTCAAGTTCAATATCTCCCGCCAACACTGCCTTTTCACAAAATACGAGCTTCTCAACAGCATTATTATCAAACGGATATAAATGTTGAGAAAATAGGGTAGATTCTTCCCTTGGCTTGGATGTGTTCGAACCACTGAATTTGGACTTTGCATCTAGAGAACCTACACTTTGAACCTTGAACTGTACAGTTCAAAGTTCAAGTTCAACAACTCCTTGCAATGTTGCCCTTTTACAAAGTATAACTCCACAAAAAAAACATCTTTAACAAAAACCGACAAAGTATAGGAAAACTGAGAATATTTTTCCATTGGGATTGGTATTAAAAAATTTTAACTTGGGTGCCAAAGGCAAGCCAACAGTTGGCTCTGATTGGGGACATAGACCGAAAGGTACATAGAGAATCCAGTTAATCTTTGGTAGAAGACCAGTGTCTAGCCATTGGGCAACAGAGTCAAAGCACAGAAAACAGGGAGCTACTTGCAGAAAGGAGGAAGGGGAGTAGGGAAAACACCAAAACAACTAAACTACCAACACTACAAAAACTAGCAAAGCCAAGACTCATTTACAAGTATGTACACAGACAGGAAACTCCCACCACAAGAACTAGAGACAAAGGGGATACTTACACGAAACCGTTAACCGGTTGCAAGAAGAATGAACCTTTCCGGAATAATAGGTTGCATACGGATGAGATAACCTGATACAACCTCAATGTGGCGAGCTCTTCATGGCTGCAAACCAAACTGATTTTGTGCAAGAACCTTGTGAACCAAGCATCATGCCCAAATACCCACATCTCATCATAGATTTCTGCTTTTTCTTGAGCTCTTTGTATGAAACTTCTAGAACCATTTCCAACCTCTAGCTGAAAAAAATAATGCTCAGACATTCGCACAAAAGAGGTAACATCATTCCCATGATCAACATTCAGGAGACCCCCATCTTTAAAAGAATTTTCAGTATTTAAAACATCCTCAGAACATGAATAAACTTCATTCAGCATAGGGTCAACATTAACTAGCATAACCTCATCTTGCTTTGCTGCAACTAAATCTACAAGTTCTTTATCTGAGATTAACGTATTAGGCAGATTGATACCTAAATTTTTCTTCTTGGAATCCTCTTGCTTGATGGATAGCAAGAACCTTTCAATGATCTCCGCCTCGCACAAAGAAGTATCATCAGAGGACGCCAATGATTCATGGGGCTGCAATACTTTAACAATCTCATCATCAGCAAGCTCTGGATCTATCTCAAATTTTCCTTTTCCTACTAGCTTTGGAGAATCCAAAAAGCTTTCAGCCAAGCACAAATTAGTCTCATTCTCAGCACAAGGACTTTCATGTGAATAAATTTGAGAAGGTGGAGGTTTATTTTCAAAGTAAAAAGAGCTGACTTGAAAAACTACATTCATCCCCACCCCATGTGAAATCAAAAGCTTCATATTCTGGTTGCATAAAGGTCTGAAAGTTTTTATCCTCTATGCTTGTTGGAGCAAGATGATCTTCTAAACTTTCGAAACTGAAGCTCTGAAATTCTGGGAGAAGTAAAATCAAATAAATCTTTTTCCTTCAAACTCACCAGACTTCCAGTACCTTGATCATTTTTACCCGCCTTTACTTGCATTTAATGAGGCTGAGATGTTTCTTGTTGTATTTCTTGTTCATTTAAAACTGAATAAAACAAGAAATGTAATAAGATGAAATTATCGGGGCTTCTTCATCATCAACCTCCAATTCTTTCTCGAGTTGTCACACTTTTCTTTGGTGTTCTTGAAGATCTTTCAGCTTATGAAATCTAACACACAAGCTTCTCCACAGCAAAACAGATGTGTGATCTTCTTCAATGTTGAGGTTGGTATTTACAGCATGAGAGATGCTTTCTTTGTAGGGCTCCCAAAAATCATGCAACACTTTGTCATTCATTAGGATAATTTCAAGAATGGTAGGGTTTGGTCTTTTCTTTCTTATAACCTTTCTATCTAGCATGGTCATTTTACAAAGTCGCCAATCTCTTGCACACAGAGATAATGTAAAAACTAAGAAACCAAATGTGAGGCACTGATCTTTATTTCCAACTCTCCAGTAGAGTCACCAAAAATCTGTTAGTGAACAAATTTGCACTTCAAAAATACCAACACAAACTGACTCACAATGCCCAGATGAAAGTACAAATGTTACTAACAGTTGGATAGATTATCATTGGATTGATAATCTTCCTCTGAATTAAGAGGTAATACTCCCTCCAAAAAAAAGATATTCAAGGAATTAAATACTAATTATGTCTTTAACCCGAAGACACAAAGGCTACTGGCATTCATTCATCACTATGAAATGAATGTGATAATTAGATTTACAAACTAAGAAAGAAACAAATAAGTGACCAATAGATCACTCATCTAATCTCCCTAAAACAGAGAAGTTAAGGAGGTCTCAACATTTTATTTTGCATATGTGAAAACACCAAGCCCACGGACCTATAATGCACACATAATCCTAAAAAAAGGTGATATAGAACAGTATTTAAGAATGATTGGAATCACCCACAGATATATTTCAATCAGAAAACCATACACCAAAACCTACAGATTTAGATATGCGAAATCCTCCTTATTCTTAAAGGCTTAATAAAATGACCAACAGATAATTATATCTGCACCCCCTCAATCAGTTTTTACAAAACAGAAATCAGACTTCCCCCTATTCCCTGTTACATTTAATACTCAGAAAATATTCTCCCTGTCCCTGTTGCCAACTGACTGCTGGAAAAGAAGAACCCTTCCTCTTGCTAGCCTTCTACAATAACTAATTACTGGAAAAGTTATTCAGTTTTCATAACTGAATCTTGAAATTACATGACTCTTACTTGACTATCTTTAATCTCTCGTGGTTTTCTCTTTTCGATGACTTCCATTTTATTATAATACTGCTTATAAATGTTTCCTCATCAAAACATTATAAATACAACTTTATAATGAAGAAAGGAGGATATCAATTTTAATGTTGGTAACTAGGCAGCATCTATGTTTTCATCAAAATTATCAACCATTCCATTCCCTCATAGAAGTCCACATTAATGTGACTGTCATTTTGATAACAGTTTTACAGACCCACAGTCTGTAGTAGATAACTTCCTTTCTCTATTGGATGTATGCTATTTACAAGGCTTAGAGATTTGCATCTGTAAAAAGAAAAAATAGAAAGAAGGCAGACATCTCTTTATTCGAAACCTATATGAAACAAGAACTTAGCCTCCACCGTAATACATATAATGTCTTGCACATGTTTGTTGTCATTCGGACCAGTAACAATTGTGCCACGTTGAAAACAGTTCCCACTGTCAATCCTTGCAAAGAAAGCGATAATTAATATGTTAAGACATAATTATGTTTATCAGGCTTATACCTGTCAGCATTTTGTTCATATTGTTTAAATCAGTGGAGAGGCTTAACGACAAAATGTGGCTAAACTGAACATAGTCAAGATTTTACGAAAAGCAGTAAATATGACAAGTGGCTACGTTCTCTTTTGAAAATATGATATTGACAGATTGGTGTCAACCTTCAGCGGCAGTATAATGGCTCGTATTCATGACATGGATAATAATCAATCATGACGTGGTCATCTTCTGGAATTTGCTAATATATCTGTGATAAAAAAACTACTCACAATGCCTATAAAGATATATGTGTGTGTGTGTGTGTGTGTAACAAGACTGTGAGTAATTCTTTAGATGTATTTCTATTATCAGGCCTCCACCTGTTAGAATGGATTAATAAAGTCTTACTATTCATATAGGTTAATCGATAAAGGGAGATGAAGACTCGATGATGTGGCTGGTTTCATTTGTTTGCCACCACTTGTCATATTGTTGGGTTGGTTGAGGAGTCGGGAGACAGTTGCAATCAAATTTGGTTGAACCAATTTACAAACTTATATATATCCTTATTCATTCGAAAGTTTGGAGATTTGTGTCTCAGTGGTCTGACGTATACAAAAGGAAGTATCAAAGACAGTTAAATATTTTAAGACTGGCTTCTCTGTAGGGAAGAATGACATTCATGTGTATTTCATTACATGTGACAGAATAGTGAGAAGGGTATGCTGATGTGAAGAGTTATACAAGTCATTTGAAACCTATGCATGTAGAATTGAAGACATTTTGAAAAGGAGTTTGCTGTTCTGAAGACAGTTACGAAGATTGTTTGCAAACTTTCAGGTGTACAGGGAATTGTGTTTTATTTTCAGATTGCAGCAATATAGACATCAAATTCAATTAGTATCTTGAGAGAATTTGATTATGATATCTGAATTGTTTAGCATGCTGTGTATCAGAACTCAGTGACATATAATGTTTTCAGTAATACAGAAAGAAAAGGTCTTGCAGTATTGATTTAACATCAATATAATCAGACATTTTGAATATTGACTTAACATCAATATGTTATTGTTCAGATCTTTTGCTGTGATATCAGATTTAGTACAGAGAATTTTCAGATTGATAACAGTATTTGTTCTGGTTGATCAGACTTCATTCTGTATTAAATCATCATAAGATGTTTGTTGTGAAAAAAAGTTTTTGATTGTTGAGTTGGTGCTCAGAGATGACTGAGTTGGTCCTCAAAGACTGAATTAATCAGATTGTACAGGCAGCTAAGATATCTGTGCCTTGTGTAGGTGCCCTAAAAGACATTGTAATATTTCTAATTGTGAGGCTGGATTAGGACAGTAGATCCTAGCAGCATTACTCACCGTAGTTTTTCCCTTCTTGGGTTTCCACGTCAAATTTTGTGCATTGTCTCTGTTATGTGGTATTTCCTTCTAAGTTTTTAGTTTGGTGCATTTAAATTTCAGTTTTAACATTAAAAGTAATTTATCAAAAATTGAATTGAAGCATTCTTTACTACTGATTCACCCACCCCCCCTCTCAGTAGTAAATCTGTGTTCTACAAAATACTCATGAGAGAGGAGCGGCTCTTCAATGAGTTCATATTATTATTAAGTCACCCAATCGATATTCATATTATGTCAACATGGCCTCCCGCAGAAGTCTACATATATCGCATCAAATATTAATAAGTGTTGCCCAGATTTTTGTCAACTTAAAATTTAAAAATTTGGTGTCAATCCTAAAATTTGGTGTCTGAAAATCATTGTGTTGCCTGTACATTTGTTGGTGATCCGAAGTTTTTCCATTCATAAATCCTTTGGTAACTATTTTTAGTGCTGGTGTAATTTTTCACCAAATTTATTTGGACTAAGGTTATGAATTTGATCTACACAATTAACTAAGGAGCCCAATATGCTAATGAAAATTGATATACAAAAAGCATATGATAAAGTAGACTGGAGATTCCTGTGTAAATGCATGGAAGCTTTTGGTTTCTCGAAACAATGGGTTAACCTTATCTTTAACTGCATCTCGACCCCCAAAATTTCAATTCTTATCAATGGAACCCCGGAAGGATTTTTTAATATTTCCAGGGGCATTAGGCAAGGAGATCCGCTTTCCCCTTTTCTCTATGTCATTATGGCGGAAGCATTAGGTAGATCAATTACAAAGTACCAAGAGGAAGGGAGAATCTTGGGTTTGAAGGCCTCGGAAAACATGCCTAATATCACTCATCAACAGTTCGCAGATGACACGATTCTACCAAGCTACGCTAACAGACAGGAAGTGAGTGCCTTCAAAGAAGTTCTTAACTTATACGCGAAAGCTTCAGGGCAGTGTGTTAACCCCTCCAAATCGGAAATTTTCTTTATCAACACTTGCCCAAAAATCGAAAAAGAAATATGTAGTATGATGGGATATAAAATTGGCAAATTCCCGTGCAAATACTTAGGAATAGACCTCGATAAAGGTATCCTATCATCCAAATTATGGCAACAGATCATAACCAAAGTTCAAAATAAGAAAAGTTCATGGAAAGGTAAATGGTTAACTAAAGCAGGTAGAACGACAATGATCAAATCCGTCCTTTCAGCCATTCCCACGTATCATCTATCCATTCTACCTCTCCCGATTAACATTAAAAAAGAATTAGATAAAATGTTTCGAGAATTTTATTGGCAGTGCCCTTCAGAAGACAAAAAGCTCGCCCTAATTAAATGGGATACCCTATGCAAACCAATTGCTAAAGGGGGTCTAGGTATCAAAAACCTACTTTGGCAAAATCAAGCCTTAGGGGCTAAACTTATATGGAGAATGTACAAAGAATCAAACAGTAAATGGGCGTCCATATTATTAAACAATTACATCCCGGACTCGGATCCCATCAATATCTTCAGGTCACACTCCCATGTTAAAGGCTCGCGGATATGGAATTTTATTAAGGACTGCAAAGGGATTATTAGCCAACAACTCTCTTGGGATGTAGGTTCCGGTGATCAAGCTCTTTTCTGGGATGATCCGTGGGCAGGCCTTATCCCCCTTAACAAATTGGGCTTCTCAAAGGAATTTATGGAAGAATGCAAGAGAGGCATAGGTTTACATCTTAAGGATTACCTATGTAATTCGGAAGATTCTAACTGGAGTGATCTAAAAGAAATAGACGATGTATGGCAAGAGAAACACAACCTCTTGGCATTAATTAAGGATAGGGAGATCACAATTAAAAATAGATCGGATACTCTAATATGGGTAGGATCAAAGAACGGTAACTACTCTGTCAAGGAGGGTTACAATTCAATCATTAGGGACCAAAATATGGATAATATAGACATACCTTTGAATCTTTGTTGGAATAAAGCCTGTCTCCCTAAAGTGGGTATGTTCCTTTGGACGGCTTTGCAAAATAGAATCCTCACAGCAGACAGGCTGATTAAGCTTGGATTTGAAGGGCCATCGAGATGTCCTTTATGTGAAAATCAGTCTGAGGATGTCAACCATATCCTTCTTAACTACCCTTTTTCACAAAATTGCTGGAACTGGCTACATCAAAGCTTAGGATGGAAATCTGCACAGCATTGCGATCTAACCAACAACCTTAAAGCTTGGCCTTCTCTTTATAAAGATAACTTATTTAAAGATATTTGGACTATAGCACCTTCAATCGTAGCATGGGAAATATGGAAAGAAAGAAACAGAAGGATTTTTATAGACCAAAAATTAACATGGAATTCGGTTACAAATAAGATAGAAGCGTCTATCGTGGAAATTATTAACAACAAACTAAAGGAAAAAATGAGCTATGAAGATTCTTTCAAGAGCTGGGATAACAAGATTAGGTGCAAATGGCCAAAATTAGCTATCCCTCCCCTTTATGGTAAGGGGGGACCCAAAATTAAAAGCGACAGAGCCTCCTGTAAATGGGTACCTCCAAAAGATGGTTGGTACAAACTCAATTTTGATGGAGCATCGCAAGGTAATCTTGGGGAAGCGGGTATTGGAGGGATCATTCGCAACTGGAAGTCGGAAGTTGTTGCGAAATTCTCGAAAACCATCAATCCTACAACAAACAATATGGCTAAGTGTATAGCGGCATTACAAGGGCTTAAATTATGTAACAATCTCAACATTAAAAAAGTAATTAAAAAAGTAATTATAGAAGGAGACTCCCAAATTATAGTTAATGCCATTCGCACTAAAAAAACCCCCAATTGGATGTTGAACTCAAAAATAGAAGAGATTAATTTATTAATGGAAAGCATGACAAAATATGAAATCAGACATGCCTTTAGAGAAGGTAATTCAAAGGCGGATAAGTTAGCTAATCTAGGGGCAAACGGAGTGGTAACAATGGATAAGTATTCCTAAAAAACAATGAATAGACACCTATTAAATAATAAATAGATTCCATTATTTATAAACATCTTTAGCCTGTAATGAATAGAAACAATGCTCTGTATAACAAGAATAGTATTAACTTATCTAGGTTCATTTTGTAATAATGATTAGATATAACCTTAGATTAGCATAGGTTTTATAGATACTTTCTGTAATAATATAATCATAAAAAGACATTAATAATTACATATATATGTATCAACTTGAAAAGGATCACCTCCCCCTGTCTGATATATCTTACGATAAATGGAATAATGATTTATCCATTACTGGCCTTTTTATCTTGTAGCTATCCTTGCCTCTTAGTAGATGCATTCGAGCTCTATCCCCACATAAGCTCTTTCTATAGTCGTGGCTCATGCATATAGTTGACATCCCCCAGTTATTCCTTAGTCATATAGTTCTTTTAATCTAGGAATTAATAAATTATACTCCTTGCACTCTCAAGGTCATGATTACTCATACATCCCAAATTTAACACGACCCCCTGATAATGGTTAGAGGGACAGTTACTACAAATAATTTAGGATTGATTTATCATTGCTGGGAATGGTCGACAGCCAACATTCATACAGACTAATAGAGCTTGTTATAAATGAAGTCACTATAATTATCACTCTTCGGCCCATGCTCTTTACTCCTGGTGTCGAAATGCAGAAGCTTTGCAAAACTTAAGGCCCGTAGCATATTGAGTTATGATGCCCTCCTCTGTTTTAGTTGCATTCATTCACAAATACTTATAGTTATAATCATTGAGTACTATCAGCACAAATGAGGTCGGTAACATAATCATTAGATTTCCTTAGAGATTATAGCTACAAGAGCACATAGCCTCTATGGTATTCCAAGCATGCAAAATAACCAGAATAATCATTCTTACTTCCTTAGTTGCGAATTCCTAGGGATATAAGGATACTGTGAGAATATGCAATAAAACAGAGTTAGTAGTCATATCTTTCTTAATTCACAGCAGGCTTGTAAGTTATGTCTCCCTTTAATATAGGAATCAACAGAAGAAATAAAAAGGAATCAAGTTTCCAGCTTGGAACCTAGCTGCAAATGGTAATCTTATTTTGAGTTATAGAAATCTAAAGATAAGTGAATTAATCAGATATATAGAGTTATATATATTAGCAAAGGTGTATATATATATATACTGACGCTTAAAGTTAAGAATTATCATCCTGCTATGATCAATACATGGATCACCGCAACATTGATCCCTTTTATAGTTTATTATATATGAGTATAGATATAGCAACAGAATTATATCTATATTTATGTACAATTGACTATTCCACAAGTTTGAAATGCTCAAACAAGGATTTCCTTCGATTAAACCCTCAATATGATAGAAAATCATTCATATGTAATTTACAGGTGAAAAACACATCCCCTTGGACAGAGGTTAAATGGTTCAAGTTTATCTCTCTGTAGAAGATTAATATTATAAGCAAACATTTCTTTGATTTATTATAGTCATATTCAATATAATATCTAAAGCTTTATTTAAATGCAAACATGCTATCATGTAATCATTCATCAACTGCGGCCCAGGTGTAGCCTTAAAATGAGATGGGTTTTCTAATATTTATGGTGGCTCTGGTCCGAGGTAAAGAAATCAAGATCTAGCCCAGCTCATCACACCCCCTGTGACTTTTAATTAGCCTAGTCATAAATACGATATATTGGTTTTTTTTTTGGTCAATATGGTTATTATATATATAGCAATCACATATGCGGAAGTGTTGCGAAGAGGTTTCTTAAGATCATAAATCATGTTAACAGCCAATTCAAAGCTGGGTTACAAGATAAGCTTTGGTAGATTAGCTCCCTTGAAGATATTTTTATACCTATAATCATAGAGGTATGGCTTTTACTTGTAAATATGGTAGCTTATTTCGTTCACTGACTTAGAAGATCAGGTCCATCCTTTATGAAGGAGGGGTCCTTTTGTAGGAGTTTATTTAACATTAAGATTAAGATTTTTAAGGCTAATCTTTGCATGAATCTTTCTCCAAAGATGGTTAGGATGTTTGGTTGATTGTAAATCTCTGGTTTAATAATTTTGTTAATAACTCCTTAGACCTTGTTATTTGATACAATTTTTTAGCACAATGAGGAATGTATGGACTAGATTAGAATTTTATCTTATGCAGCAAGACAGGTACCCAAGATATTCCAATTTGGAGAAAGGTAAATATGATATTATTTCTGTGGCTTCTATATTTTTTTGCTTTAATTATAATAGATACCCTTGACTTCGAGACGTGGAAGATGTCTATTGTGTTTTTCAAGAGATATCTTTCAAGCAGGCACCCAAATATCTTCATCACCAAAGAATTCAAGACTGTTATCCATAGAAAAATAAATGCTTGTATATGACATGGAATTGTATCCTTAAAAATTACAATGTAAAAAGGTAACAGCATTACTTGTTTCTATCGAGCAATGGGTATGCCCACTGTATTTTGTATCCATAGTCAAAACTTGAGTGATTGAGAGGCGTGGGAATGCCCATGATATCGATGTATTTTTATTAAATCTCGACGATTGTTGAGTTGTGGGTATGCCCACGTAATTATTGTATAAGTACAGGACCTCTGGTCCCGGGCAAGGCTAGAGGTTTTCTCAACCCCGCTCTTTCCTACCAGCGCCTGCAGTGAGCGGGGTCACAATGTAAAATAATTTTTAATATTAATAAAAAATTTATAGGGCTTCGGCCTTTTACCAACCAAAAAAAAAAAAAAAGGTTATGAATTTGATAAGAAATACTTCAAATTATTTTTCAAAATAATTTTAATTATTTTATTATTCCTCAATGATTTACCTTCAAAACAAGCCCACTCTGAAGAAAAATGGTTAAAAATCCTTCAAGTTATCCCCTTTTAAGGAAAGTGTCCAAAATTTTCAAATTTCTAACTTATTAAGTTAGAAATGCTCAAAATTTGAGCATACAAAACCAAAACGAGTTAAAATTGCTCAAAAACTGAGCAAACAAAACCAAAAACATTTTGAATGCTCAAAAATTGAGCACTCAAAACCAAAAAAGATTAGGAATTCTCAAAAAGTGAGCATTTCTAACTCAATTACTTAAAGATGATCAAGATTCAAGCACTTCTAACCTCATAACCAAAACCCATTTCAAGAATTGGTTGGAAATGCTCATGGTTTTGTACATCAAATCACGACATGTTGCACTTGAAGGATATACACAAAAGAGTTGTCGAAACTTCTTTAGAAACTCGCAAGCAAAAGTTTTTGGTTAAATGTGGAATCAATGACAATGCTGGGATGCGAACTGTTTCAGACAAAATGTTCCTAACAAATGTCATATCATATAATGAAATGGTTCCAAGATTTCCCATCGAAGCAAGTAGAAGGGAAATATTTGTCAGATGTTATAATTTGGAAACATTATTGCGGAAGAGCAAACAATGAATGTCAACTGTTTTTTTTTTTATTATTTTCAAAGAGATGTGGCTGCATAGAAAGCAATGATTGCAGAATATGCATGCACTACATTTGTTGAAAAGTCTTTAGGATATTTGAGCAAATGCTTTTGTCAAATATAAAGCCAAAGAACCTATGCTGACATCTTCTGGCCTACGCTAATAATGGAGTTTTTAACAACAGATGGACATTCATCATAAATACAACAGTATCTCTGTCCTCTTGTAATGATCGTGTGATATGCACAAAATAGATATGATAAAGATGTCTTTAGAAACTTTCAAGCAAACTGCTGGTTGAACATGTATGCAAAATGTTGGATCATTGACAATGCACATGATGTGTTTGACATAATGTCATGATCGTTGGATATGCAAAACGTGGACAGCATAAGCAAGGTATATAACCGTTTGACAGCCCTCCATGCGAATATGATCTCATGAAATTCAATGATTGCATGATATGCACAAAAACAAAGATATTTGAAGTGAATTTAGAAATTCTCAAGCAAACATGTTGAGCCAATGGTTCCTTATAGCAAAATGGGGAAGCACACTCAAGGTGCGTAAATTGTTAAACAGTCACCTCAAGAAGCTGCACTCCCATCAAATGTGATGGTTGCAACTTACATGACAGCATTATGTTGGTCCCTGTAGCAGCTCCATGTACATAACATAATTCTAAAAAGTCAAATCACAAACCGGGTGCAAGTACTATTTGTTGGAATACCTCAAAGAAGTGCACCTACATAGAATGCAAGGATATTGAAGTTGTAGAAAATGAATATTGTCGGATGTTATAATCCAAAAAGCTCTTATAGAGATGCATGCAAGATGTGGAATCTTAGCCAACGCATAAAAATGAAGATAGAATATGAGAGGTGGTCCGAAAGAGGAGGCCATGCGTTCAAAGGGAAGAGGTACAATGAGAGATGAGGCAACAATGACAAGGGTGACCTTTTTAACTGAACGGCAGAATGGAATTCGGTTTGAAAAACCAATGAGAAAGGTGAAAGTGAAATGTTACATGAGAAAGAACCCTTGACAGCGATAATGAAATACTTCGCATAGACATGTATGCAAAATGCGGACTCACAGACATTGGTAGCAAACAGTTTGACAGAGCCTAAACAGAGACGGCATCTCATGAATGCAACAATTGTAGGATATGCACGAAACAGATTTGTTGAAGTGGCTTATAAACATCAGAGCAAAAGTGATTAAGCAAATGAAAACCCAGATTCCACAACCTTTGCCACCATCCTCTTCTCGTGAACCAAAATGGAAGTCCAAAACTAGACATGTTAACTGTTATACAGAAAGCAAATAAATGTGACCTCATGGATACAATGGTTGCAGCATACATTGAAAAACGTGAAAGCATACACAAGGGCAGAGAACTGATTGGCAAAATGCCACAAAGAGATGCGATCTGGAGAAAAGCAATGAAATGACTGCAGAATGTGTGCTGATTAGTTTTGCAAAGATGCTCTAAAGATATTTGAGTCAATGAAGTGCTCTCAAACATACCCTAACCTTCATGCTTGTGGTGACTTTCTTGAGAACCATTGAAACCTTTTTATTAAAAAGTTAGTTCAGATCTGTGGCAGTGGTGTAGACATGTTTTCTTGGTGCCTGTAGATCACATATGGATATTGGAATTAGTTGCCCATAGTTGAAGTACATGTAAATGTGAAACTTATGAGAAACATGGTTGCATGGACATCAGTAATTGCAGTGCATGAGAAGTTTGAATTTATTGAAAAGACCTTACAAACTTCCAATAAAAAGTGTCATGTTCCACCAACTTTACATGTAATGAAAAACATAGAAATAGTGCATGGCAGTGTATCAATTTGATCATGTATTACAATTGGAAATGCTCTGGTCAACATGCACGTCTTGTGCATATGGCGTGGAAAGTGTAGACAAGGCACATACAGACAGAAATCTCAATCCTAACAAGAAGTAATATTGACACTTGCCAAAATCTAGTGTCCTTGAATTTAATAGTAAGAAGTGTTTTGTGAAGGTCCACAGTGAAATTTAGATTTATCTTTCCCATATGCAAGAAAAATGCTGAGAGATTGGAAAATTACAATGAGGCACTCGAACGGGATATTTTAAGAAAAGAAGGTGAACTGTTCAGCAAAGATACAATGATGGAATATGGTCAAATGGAATGATAAGATTGGGAAGTGGTTCAAGCTTTATTCAGTGCTTTCTCATATCACCATTGCTAAGTTTTATTATAACATGGCACCATTTACAATAGATCTAAGATGGCAAGAAAACTCTATGTTTGTCATTAGGTGTGCACTTCATCACGAAAAGATTATTTTTCAGAACTCAAAATAGGCTCCCAAGAAGTCAAGCAGTTAATATTTCAAAGAAGCACAGATCATCTAAAACAACACTGGTTTCTAGGCAAAATTTTCTATGAAGAAACAATGATCTAAAAACTATAGAAGATGATAGGTTTTTCATTGGTTTTCCATTGTCAAAGAATCTCCTGTTATGGTATGTCAGCATATTGGGACACTTGCATTGCAATTAACATGTATAAGATGGTTGCTTTTGTTTTGGAAATCCAAGGTAGGGACTGAGTAAATGAAGAAGCTCACAATTAAAATACATGTGTTGCTTGTTGTTGGGATAATTGTATGTACGGGTTATTATGTTAATAAAGTATTATGTTAGCCTCAGTCGTTACTGACCGAGACGTTACACAGTTACATCATGACATTTCGGTTGTGGCCCTTCGGGTAGTTTATATACCCTCTCAGAGGATGGACACGGGAGATATTATGGTATGAACCTTATGATGTAAATGACTTGCCAGTCTCGAATGATTAATGAAAGTATTTATTATTCTCTGATATATTTTGTGTTTATTATATTTCTTGTAATATGTCTGTGCAATACTAAGTTTACCCCAGCGGACAAACATCTGGCGCCGTTGCCAAACGAATCTGGCAAGTGACGGAATGAGTGGATGGATGGGAATACCATTGGAAGAGAATATCAATTGATGATTGAATAGAATTTATGCCTAATCAATTGAATAAAAATAGAAATTTAAAGAAGGAACTCCAAGAAGAACAAGCCGCTAGAATTGCCGTACTCGCACAACAGCAAGCCGAGTGAAGGGAGAGATTCAGAAGACGCGCCAAAGGACTACTGAAGGGAGTAAGTGAAGGTGAGCGTCTAGAGGAATCTAACCGAGAGGCCGGAAGAAGTGACAAGGACCGCCTGGAGGAAACAAGGAGCTTGTTCAGGTCCTTAACCTTAACCCCACGGACGGAAGCAAGAGAAGCCCAAAGGAAGGAAGAAGAAGAAGCTGCATGGAGGGAGGCTCAGGATACCGCTGCCGACGAGAGTATCGAAGTGACAGAGGGGCACGAGGATCACAGTAGCCCACTAGGCTTGGACAGTTCCAGTAGTTCGGGGACATCAAGTGGTACGGTATGAAACATTTCCGAGGTACCGACGCCGACAGTACCATCTCAACCTATAACACAACCGGTGTTGCAAACACAGTCGGCACCTAGAAAAGTAAACATGGCGACTAACAAAGAGAAGCTGCCAAAATTCCATGGAGATGGGAAGGAAGATATAGTACGACATTGTCGTACATGCGAGACAATCTGGTCGACGAATGGCGTCGCCAACCACGCAAAATGGGTAAAACAGTTTCCAGCCACACTGAGAGGGGTAGCCATCGACTGGTACTCCGACATGGACAAAACAAAGGTGACCACTTGGGACGAACTCAAGACAGAATTCCAGAAGGAGTTTCGGCTCCTGAGGGATGACAATGAAATTGTTTCTGAGATATACGGTATCAAACAAGGTAAGAAGGACATAGTGCGAGCTTACTGTCGCCGACTAAAGGAGTTAGTCGGAAAAATGGATAGTCAGCCATCAGATGGCCTCAAGAAAAGATGGTTCGTGGAAGGCCTAAAATCTAACCTACGGAGGAAAAAGAAGATAGTGCCCCTCACCTCATACGTAGATGCCTGTAACCGAGAGATGGACTTGGAGAGCGAACAGAAGACCTCCAAGAAGAAAAGAAGCAAGTCCTCTTCGGACGATGAAAGTGATAGTGATGGCGAGTCGAATGGAAAAGTCAGGGCACTCCAAAAGGACATGGAGAGAATGATGGAGTTCAAGACCATGAAAGGGAGTACCAGCAAGGGGGAAGTTGACATATGGTGTACAGACTGCAAGGCGAGCGGCCATACAACAGGGTCATGTCCCAAAAAGACATTTTGTGACATTTGCCAGATCATGGGCCATTCCACCAAGAAATGCCCATACAACATGAAGGTGAGGAATCAACAAGTGCTTTTTACCCAAGAGCAACCATCTACATCAAGGGCTGAGACTAACAATAACGCATCCTCTGGCGGGTACGGAGGTAACTGACGTGGTGGCGGAAGGGGCAATAACAACACCAACACGAGTCGAATACAATATGACTTCAAGAGTCGGCCGATGATCCAAAGCCAAGCCTGCAATCAGTGGGGCCACTTTGCAAGGGACTGCGACAAGGGCGACGCCCTGCAGAAGCTATGCCGCTAATGTGGTCCTAGTAACCACGAGGATGCCAACTGCCCAAAATTCGGGGTCAACTTGCTCAATATCGAGGGAATGAGAAGTGACGAGGGGGTACTAGCCATGACCCGATCACAAGCAAAACAAAGGGCACGGGAGGGTAAGGAAGAAATAGAGAAGACAATGAAAGCACAGAAAGAAACACGAGAGATGGCCACCACCTTGGGCCAGAGGGATGCAGAACAAAACATTCTGAGACAAATGTTACAATTAGAGGTACCGGTGAAACTCCAAGACCTCATCCACACTATGCCTCACTTGGGAACGACATTGTTGGGGAACTTGGTCACGCAGCCAAATACCACACGTACGGACATCCCTGGAGGTTTTGCAACTGACCCGATGATACTTGTTGTAAACAGTGGAAGGTACCCGACAGTCGTTGAGATGGGCATCCTTGGCACCATCCTGACATAGACTATAGTGGACGGAGGGTCACAAGTGAACGTCCTTCCAGAGGACACATGGAAGAAATTGGGCAAGCCAACTTTGTGGCCCCCAACCTTCAACTTATTGAGTGCCGATCAACAAGGTATCAAACCCCTCGGAACGTTGATGGCACAACAGGTCACCATTGGCTCGCAACCATTTGTACTAGATTTTGTGGTGATACCTTTAAAAAAGAAGGGTTACGATGCCATTCTGGGTCGAGGGTGGCTGGTCACGGTGAAGGTAAACCACAATTGGAAGAAAAACACCCTCTCGATGGAGAATGGGGGGAAGAAGTTCACCATCGACCTTCGCACCCAGATGGTGAGCGAAGAGATAGCCTCTTCTTCAAACTCAGAATTTGACAGTGAAACCGATTGAAGGGATGAAGGAAGGGACGGAATGGAACCGAATAGTGAAGGTGTGCTACGATTGGGAGAATACTCAAAGGATGATACAGACTCTGTGAATGGTCTCTTCCACTGGCAAATGGAGGACTACGAACTCTTCCGACCAGCATGCAATGTACTAAGTATTGAGGAAGTACCGAAAACATTTCCCCCGAAGAACGGTGAATACAAGGAAGGGGATGCAAAAGTAAGCAAAGTCCTGACGCATAAATTTGATGAGCGAAACCCCATGAAGAATAAGGAGTCGTATGTCAAACCAATGAATGTGGGCAAGGAAGAGGAACCTAAGATCATTCATGTCCGCAACGATTGGAATCCTGTGTGGAAGACCGCAGCCTTCAAAATCTTTATTCTCCTCCTTATGTACGGGAAGGAGACCGTGGTCCCTGTAGAATTTATGGTTCCAAGCCTCTGGATCGCCATTGAAAACAGACTCGGCGAGAGGGAAATCTTGAGGGAACGGCTGCACACCCTGTGGACTCTCGACGGACTGGAGATACATGAGGCTATCAACAGGTCCAAATTGAAACCTTACCCGAAGAGGATGGACCTGAGAGGAGGGACAAAACAACCGAGAGGATGGAAAGGGACTCGAGAGGTCAAGCAAGCGACCCGAGAGTAGGAGGATGGAAAGGGACTCGAGAGGTCAAGCAGGCGACCTGAGAGTTGTCCATACGGGCGACCATAGAAGCATTCGAAAGCAAAAAAAAGAGAAAAAAAAATTACTTAAAAAAAAAAAATTTAAAAAAAATAATAATAATAATTTAAAACTAAAAAATAAAAGAGGACATCATACGACCGTACGGCACAAAGACCAAGCAATGTCATCCTACGGTGGTTGACCATACGACACTTCCATACCGTACGGCCACTTCACCGTACGGAATGAATCTCATAAAGGTTACTGAATGCCGTTCGGCGCTGAGGTACTTACATACCGTATGGCCTTCCTTATTTGCGAAGGCATGAAAAACCGTACGGCCCCAAACAGCAAATGAAAACCAGCACCATACGGTCCTGCGATCGAGAGCCAGCAACGAAGGAAGAGAGATTGCAGTATGGCGAAAGGGAGAGAGATTGCAGTATGGTGTACGGCCATAGGAACAAGAAGTTTGTACGGCTTGGATAGATCAGGAGGGTGTTGGGATCGTACGGCAAGCGAAAAGCACAGACGTCGTATTGGATACATCCATACGAGAAACACAACATTGAAGACTGTACGGTAAAGCACTATACGGCATAAAGGAGAGTTAAAACATAAGTCCGTACAGACTGGGCAAGTAACATTTTGCACGGATGTCGAAAAAGTGGGAAACACACGAGAGAATCGTACGAAAAGGAGTATTGATGGACGCAAGTGAAAGGAGAAGTAAAATGCAGAGGAAAGGTACTCGGCTAAAAAAAAAACGATGACAAATAAAAACAGTTCACAGTGACTAACGTATGGTACCGAAGGGAAGGACATAAGGAGGTAGTGAGGAAAACATAAGCGCCTAACAGAAAAGAGTATGGGATCGAAAGAAAATCACAAAAATGGTGTGCCCCATAGACTTCTGTGTGGGTTTGAAGGTGCTAATTTGGTCTTGGCGGCGGGGGCGCTACCCCTCGACCCCACTGGGGGCGTTGCCCCTTAGACCCCCATCGTCTTTTTGAGGTACACCACAATTGTGAATTGGGGCATCAAAACGGCATGAGGAAATTATTCAGTTTAATTATCAGCCTTTGGGGAGTGTGACCAGTTGATGAGACTCGGAGCTGTTGAGGCATGGAGTGTCTGCATGCCAGAAGTGGAGAGAGCACTGGAGCAAGCCTTTCAAGAGGGGTACTACGCTTTGAGGCACTCAGAGTAGGTGTTGGTTGGACGTGAGACTGTCGTGGTGGATGCATAGAGAGCTCGGGAGGTGCTGACCACCCGGTTGGAGGCAATAGAGCGACACTTGGCTCAACATACCCAAGAGTTGGAAGCGGAGAAGGTGGCATGGGTGGCTATCGAGGTTAAATTGGCTCAGAAGACAATATTGTTTGAACAAGAGTTAGCGGAGGCTACAGCTGAAAAGAATGTTTTGTAGACAAGTTCGGTGCAGGCATGGGAGGAATGTGATGTGACGGAAAAAGACCTACTGGAAGCAGCATTGATGGGGAGAGCGGCACTTCAGCTTTGTCAGGGATGCCCCTCCACCCCTTCTTCTCAATGATTTTCTTATTCTATGTCGTGTATTTCATCTCCCTTTTGTTGTGAGTCGCCGGAGATGACTTTGTTTTTTGGGGGGGATGATGTTGTCGGGATAATTGTATGTACGGGTTATTATGTAAATAAATGATTATGTTAGCCTTGGTCGTTAGTGACTGAGAGGTTACACAGTTACGTCACAATGTTTCGGTCGTGGCCCTTTGGGTAGTTTATATACCCTCTCGGAGGATGGACACGAGAGATATTATGGTATGAACCTTATGATGTAAATGACTTGCCAGTTTGGAATGATTAATGAAAGTATTTATTATCTCTGACATATTTTGTGTTTATTATATTTCTTGTAATATGTCTGTGCAATACTAAGTTTACCCCCGCAGGCAAACATTGCTAATGTAGTTGAAGTGTGTCTTTAAACGAATATTTTGCGTGAATGATAACATCTCTATGTCAACAATCAACATATCAACCTATTTATTGATTGTGAGATGGTTACAGTCGAAGATCGAAAGCTACCTCAACGAAGTCAATAATTTGGTCTTTCTTCAAAGGTGCAAGTTTCTAATTACCTTTTGTAAATAGTGACTTTTGTCACTTTTAGTCAATGTTAAGTAGTTGACTACTTTTGTGCAAAATGTGTAAAGTTAATAGCCTTGTTCAAATCATGCAAAAATAAGTTAGTTACTAACCTAGAAAAGAAGGTAGTTATTATGTGCATAATGTAAACAGGGGGGACTTTTTGCAAAGGGGAAACTATAGAGAAGTTTTTAGAGAGACCTTTTGGCTTGAAATGTTGTACACAGGAGTCTTTCAACTTGTATATTTTCAAAGAGACAATAAAGAATGCATTTAGTCGTATGTCTAGATGTGTTTTTTAGTTATCATTACTGATTTATCGTATGCTAAGTTGGTAGTGTCTTTGTGTATTTATGGAATCCATTAGTTTCTGATTCAAATGACATATGTAATTGATGAAGCACAATCATGCCCAGGTACCTTGGTTTGAATGTGATAACTTGTCTCCTTGAATGTTGAGATTTGTTATCCTTTTTTCATTATTGCATATTCAAACTTATTTTGTGCTAAAACCCCCTTGTAATCTGTTGTACTTTGGGAATCTCATATGGTATTTGTTTGTCTACTGTTGGGGTTTATGTTATCTTATTCTTTTAGTTTTATTTTGTCTCGTTTTTGTACTTTTAGGTGAAAAGTACTCAGAAAACACAAATACCCCCATCGTGCGAGTGAGCTGACCCTCTCAAACGCACAAGAAGATTGCAATCTTATGGTGATCTAATTGCAATCTCTCCAACTGTTGGCACAATTGTCACTTCTCATAGGGAGAACAAGGTTAGTTTTGAAGGTTAATTCACAGTGACAAATCTTCTTACCAACAATTAGCAAAGAGTGTTAAAGTATTAGTCTCCACTAACAATTCCGCTGCCTATGTTTCAACATTGTGCTCAGCCAATTAATATGAATACCGCCAATGAGAGGATGTCTGTAACTAAGAAACAATAACCCGATAATATACTCCCTCATATTATAATCTCTACTGAATTACAAGGGATCATGATACCAAGCTTTATCAATATTACCATTCAGCAAATAATATCAAATGAATCGCAGATATGAATATACATTGCCAAATATTACAACGATAGAAGCTTCAAACAATATACTTCCTACAGCCACTTGAATAAATCATTATTTAAAGATTGCTACATTATTATAATACTAGCAGATATCAATAGCCACACATTTTTGTCTCTGAAAGAGACTTTGCGAAATTGATTCGGTAGAAAAGGGAGGGTCTTACACCTCCAAAACTACAAGGCACAAAAAACCAATTCCAAATTGGAATTGCAAGTAGAAAAACAATGAGATGTTCGATGATGCCTACAATTGCTTCCAACAAGCCAAACATGTATGAGGTTCACACCTTCCTTAAACAAGCAAGTTGGCCCCAAGACAATTCAAATCATTTGCCCTAAAAGATGGCGCCAAAATGCAAATAGGTCCCAAAAATTACAAATAGGACCAAGCCAAAAGACAAAACAATTCCCTTAAAATAAAGGGACATGACAACTAATTACTTCTGTTTAAAACTGAAATAAGCAAAGTCAGATCTAATCTAAGTGCTCTGCATAAGGGACAACAGCGATACCAAAGCAAATTCCACGTATAAGCATGCATGATAAGCATTGTGTTGCACCAAAACAACTTAGAGGTGTCTGGGAAACACTTCAAAGCAATCTCCAACTGTAAACCTTTACTTCCTTGACAAAGAAAAACGTGCCAACTCCCCTAAATGAGAGCAAACCAAGATGTGAGGTGACTGACCTACAACCAAACAAGAAGCTCAAAACAGAAAATCTGATACATTCTTTGCCAAGGAACACACCCAAGAGTGATCATTTGTTCATTTCTCCAATGCCTACTTAAAATCTCTCTCCAATCAATTTGAAGATAAGCCAATGAAAAAACTAAATGGCTGGTAAGGAAGGCAACAATATTATAAATTCTGAAATTTTGATCCTCATATCTCCTAAGATCCTCCCTATCAATCCCAATAAGCTACATCAATCCGTGTTGAGGTTCCCAAGCATGGATAACCAACCATGAATGACCTCCAACATACCTAGAAAGGAACACATCAAAACTCCAAGTGTCATCCATAATGTAATAAGCCCAACTGGCTGTCTATTGCAATTAGGCTCTTTACTCAAATCAATTGCAATTTTGTTTTTGAATTTTTGAACACAAAACTTTTGACAAATTTTCCAATCTTAAGTAATTGAACCAACAACAAATTCAAGACAACATTTCCAGAGTGTATTCAATTGCTTTTAATTTAATTACTTGCATTAATTCTGGGATAATAACAACAGCAATTTATTGTACTCCCAAAGCTCACAAATTAACAATTTTGATGCTTGCAAGAATTAGTAAACAATGCATAACGTAGACAGCACCTTAATTCAAAAAACGCAGCTCCCAAATGCTACGCAGCTCTTGATTGTTGATTACTTTAGCATCAAATTGGTCCGCAACCCCAAAAGATGAAGTCGCAGCCCTGAACCGCAGCCTTCTAACAACCAACAGTCACTAACAATCAGCAGCAAGGACGGCACAGCTCCAGCACAGTACGGCCCTGTCATTAATTCTGTACGGCAGCCACAAACAGTACAACAGCTAATAAATCCGCTCTATTCAATCTTTTCCACTCACCCAAGGTGATCTCCGAATTTCTCCAAGCAATGTCGAACCAATTTCCAGAATGATATTGCAGCCTGTCAGGAAGATAAAACAACCTTCCACACAATGAATGAACTTCTGAAGAAAATCACACCAAATATATGAAATGTCTTAATCAGCTGTAATTGGATAATTTCTCTACAAATTCAGTATACAACAGCACCAAATTGTATTTCAAGAATCAGAATAAATTTCCAGAATTCAGTTTGCAAAATTCACCATCAATCAGTGATGATTCAAATTGACAAAAGAGAGGAATCAGTCCTCAAACCCTAGCCATCTTCTTCACAACCAAATTTTTATCAAATGACCAATAGAATGGTTGAGAATGAGTTCTCAAGTCCCTTTTTATTCTTTCTTGTGAGAGTCCAAACACAATTCTGACCAATGTGGGATAAAAGATATACTTTTTCCTTTTAATAATTCATTTACTCCAATACTTTAAATAAATACCTTGGCTTAGGCTTCCACGAATTAATTAAATAAATGGCCCCTTCCCATGATGACTCAACTCTCAACTTAAGTGAAATTATAAAGTTAAATTATAACTTTATAATAAGCCATTTAATGATTTAATAATAATTTGGCCACCAAAATAATAATAACTCCCAAAATACTTATCTTTTTTATATGTCATCTAAAACAGAAGTCACACCTATTATTTCCCCATGTGACCAAATGCACTTTCCAAAAATAGAAAGGGTCCTTCTCGAACAACATCAAACTTACTATAAATAGTAAACGTAGCAAAAACTATAGAAGTCCGAATGATGCCAATAGAAAGCCAAACCAAAGCATACTGAATCTTGAAGTAGATGCCCACTGAAAGAGACCCTCTGTCCATCCTCAAAGCCTACGAGGGTCACATGATAGGCTAATCCCAAGAGCTTGAAAAACAGGGACATTACACATAACATCATCTTAATCATGGAAGTTTGTGACCTTTTGGTAATAACTTGTGGCCCATCACTGAAAGTATCAACAACTATCGTCTCGGCGGCGCTATCGTCCCGCCACCATCCACGAGGAGACGTGGGGAAGTCTCGGCGTCCCCGGTGGGGACAAGGGGACACCTAAGTGTCCCTTGACCCTTGAGGGGACGCCCAGATGTCCCCCATCACGACATGCATAAAAACTGCCAAAAATTTAAAAAAAAACAAGTTTTAAAATTTTTTAATTGGTTACATTGTAACCCTAGACATATGTGGGGCCCATCTACTATGTTTTATTGCATGCAAACACTTTGAAGGTTCATTTGTATTGATTTTTTCACTTCTATGTGTTTGCAACAGCAGCAAGAAGAAGAGTGAATAGCTAAGTGTTGTTACTTATAGCCTCGATCAGATAAATTCATGCATATATCAATTAGAGAAATAATAATGAAGTATCAATCATATTATAGACACATATATATATATATGATGATAATTATTATTATCATCATATATATATATATATGATTCCCATCGTGCTTTATATATTCTATATTAAACCCAATTGCAATATGAATAATAATCAACCAACCCGATTCTTAATAGATAATAACTATACCATAATCGGTGTTGGCCAAATACCATTAAGCCGTAATTGTTATTGAATTTGTGATTTACATTGAATCGTATTAAGTTTGAAACGGTGTCAACCAATAGACATATCGGGATACTTTATCATCGGTTGTGACTCTTAAGTCGCGCCTATGATATGTGTGACTCTTCAAGGTATGACTAATATAAAAGTGGTATGACTGTTCAATATAATGCACCGAAATTGATAAGTGTAAAATACATTGAACAACGACATTTATATATATCTTCATTGCAATTTGATTATATTGGAACTTAACATGGTATCAAAGCAGCTACAAACTCCTGGGACAAGATTTCATGGAAAATAATATCCATCTTGATATTAATAAGATCTAGATTAGTGTCACAAAGGCGTGAATTTGTTGTTGTGTGGGAAGGAGAATATTAGTTGAAATTACACATATCACATCGTCGTGAAAAACTACACTGAACGGGGAAGCTTTGGAAATAGGATACGAACATCATGTGCCTTAGCAAATTACGTTTTTGTTGCACCAGACGTGGATAGTTGTCTAGGGACATTAATTTGTATGAATAAAGTTTGAAAGGAATTCCTGGTGGCCGTCTTTACCACTCGGGTCTCGGCATAGTCATTTGCAATCATCAAGAGAAATAAATCGTCTTTAATGCAATTCCCTAATATTTGGTAGAAAAATTACAAGCCCATTCCTTTTACAGAACGCATTTGGCAGTCCTATGACTGGTAATATTTGCGATTAATATTATTAAAGTTTTCAAAGTTTGGCAGAGCGAATACTCATCTGCTATGAGGTCATCGGCGGTTAAGAGCAAGGTTTGTTGTTTGTAGCACATTTGCAGAGACGTCCACCGCAACTGCTGGATATTTATGTTTCGATTCACGGAAACATCAACTACCTTGCACTGTCATCAATGGATATTTGCCTCTGTTAATTTCTACTTCAACCTCAAGAGACTGTAATGTCCCCATTTTGGACCGACCTTGATTTGTTTTAAAATTCACAATCAGGGTTTGGATTTCTCTTGGGAATGGTAATTTTTAATGTTTCATACCAGGAGGATGTCAATCCCCAATAATTATCATGTCATTTTTCATTTAAATCATATTAAGAATAATCTCTAATTCACAATATATACTTAAGCTCTAATTCCTTACTTCACTCCTAATCATATACCTTAAGAAAGATGGTAGATTTATTGTGCTAGGACGCTTGAGCAGTCTACAAGTGGATTCCCCCAAGGCTCTACCTATCTCGGGATCTTTCCATCATGTGATCGATTTACCCACCTCTTCCTACACACACTCTCTATCCTCTTAATAGTTATTAGTGAGTTATTAAAGAATTAGCTGAGTATATATTATTATCTCCCGTATAGTAAAAATGTTAGTAAACATACATGTCGTTATGCATAGTTCTGATTCCACTTAAATACATAAATAGTAAATATATAGATAAACTTATATAACATATTTGATATTTAATTCAAATCTTATTCTGAATAATATATAATTTATATTCAATAACCTATCATCATGAAAATCCATTATTAAATAATTTTATACTTATAATCACGAGAATTCATAATTCTCTATACAATGTATTGATTTCATATTATATATATATTAGTTACTTATTTATCAATATATTTGAGTTAAGTTATTTCAAATGTAAGTTTACTTCATAACAATATTACTATATTTCATAATACATTATTTCAATGTTTGTTTCATAACCTATTATTCTAAAGTTTATTTCATATTATTGTTAATATCTAATTCATACAATTCTTATAAATAAATTAACTCAAACAAAGATATACTTAGCTTCTTTCAGATGTCTTTATTTTTAGCTTATTCAATATTTCTTTCCTTTTAATATTCCCCTAAATTTCCTCCTTGATCTTCTCCTATATTTCCTCCTTGATTTTCTCTTACATTTCTTTTCTTGTTTTCTGTTGAAATTTGAATAATTCCCTCCTATTATTATTCTTCTCCTTTTTTTTTAATTTCCTCTCTATATATAAAATAGGAAAGGAATGGATTTGATATCCATTATATACATTGGCATGTTGAAGGGTTGCGACCTTTAGATGTTAGAGATATGCCTCTATAATTTCTTTATTTATAATAATAATTATTAATTATTATTTATTTAAAATTTATTTGAATTACCATTTATAATGATTATTAATATCATTGTTTATATTATAATTACATTTTATTATTATTTATTTATTTTACCATTTCATAATTATACTTATTATTTATTTAATAATTTATATTATAGTATATTATTTATTTATCTATTTTAATATTATTATTTATTTATTATATAATATTTATATAATATATTATTATATTAATGATATATTAGTTTATTGGTTTATTATAATTTTATTATTATATTTTACCATTCAATTTTAGTCTCGATAGGGGACATCACAGAGACGTCGAGATTTTTGTTTTTGGCTCCCTTCCCCGGAAATGCATAAACTTCTATGGCTAAAGATTTGCTTGACCTGCACAATAAGGGCAATGAGTGGTTCCTTCATGAGGATTGGAACAAGGCAATTGACTATTATTCTAGATGTATAGACTTGGCGATTAAAGGCCTGTGAGACCTGAGATTATGTGATCTGCGAACTGGGCAATGGTGGAGATTGCACTGGTTGTTTGGAGGAGCCTGCATTCAATGTCGTGTGGAGTAAACAAGGACCGAGCTTGTGTGAATATCAAAATACCCAATGAAAGGTTGTCTGATGATTTGAACTTGTCGTTAGGCAATCTTCTGATATTCTGATGTGTTAGAACCAAACATATGATTGTCTCGAATGTGTTCTATGCTTGAGTATATATGTCTTCTGAATGTCTTACGTGCTAGCAACCAAATCTGGAATGATGACCGACTCCATGGCATTGAAGGTTCTTATATAGATCTGATTCCTCATTGCCATGATTGAGTTAGTGATCTCCAATATCTGAATTATCAATCCGCATGTAAATCAATATGTGAATTATGCGGCATTGGTAGGACATACCACAAAGATTGCTATCATCTCATAATCTCTGCGTATTTTCTAAGATTGTGTTCCCCTCTTCACGGTGGTGTGAAGATGTGTTGTCGGATCTCTAAGTATGAATCTCAATGTAATTGTTGTATTGCAAGTCGCAAGTAGCTGTGATGAATTCTATGATTGCAGATATGAATTGCAGTGATCATTCGATTTGTCTTGTAATCGTCATATCTCAGATTATGAAGTGAATACAGTCACCAAGATTTTTGTTGGAAGCTTCAATATTTCTCCATTAGTTGACTCACCTGAGATGGTAATCTGAGTCTTAAGCGGAGCCTATCATTGTTGGGATTGAATCTGTGTGATGTCCCCTATCGAGAATAAAATTGAATGATAAAATATAATAATAAAATTAAAATAAACCAATATATCATAAACCAATTAAAATAAAATGGCTCTGCTCTGCCAAGCAAATTCCCGCATTTGCACAGTAGACTCTCTTGATTCTCAATTTTGCTTCTTTGCGAAAACTAAGTATGCAGTTAGCTATCTTCATAGTCGCAAACAGACTATCAACGATAAGCCTTCACAGCATTCTCCCCCTAGGGATCTCTCTAGGGCTTCACCACGGGAAATGCTTAAGGTCTCGCATGAATCTCAATGGATCCCAGCGTACAGACAAAACGCCAGAAGGGAGAAACATGCAAGTAATCACCATTCACAAGCTCGACAGCTCCAGAAGCCCTCATCCTCTATCGCCTTAAGAAATAGCTTCGAATATCTCCGGTCAGAGAAGATTTCGTCATACTCACCTGCTCATAAGAACAATCCAGTAGGTCTTCCATCTTCTAAAGCGCAAGTTTTGAAGGATAAGAATATCTACTCACCTCCCATCGCTGCCTTGATATGTGTCAAGATAGCAAAACATCTGCCTTGCAGTCTTTTTTTTCAGGGAGACTAAGATCTGATGTAAGCTCGAGGAGACTACTAGTTGGTAAGGATCTGGAAAATTCCCGAGAAGGTATACAATCAATGCCACCAGTGAAAGGTAAAATTTATTCCCCTCCTCACAAAAGATCTGCCCTAGTTGGGCATCCACCTTTGATGGGCAAGGTCAACTATTCACATATTAATGGTTTATCAAATCAAGTTAGCCCTAATCCGAAAACCCTAGATTTAGAAATAAAAGATGGGTCTATAGAAAAGATACAGAATGTGTGCAGGTTACGGATTAATTTGCAGGTGGAATGGCTTTGGAGTATCTGCAAGCGAAATAGCAGACTGGTTGAAATCGATATGGCATAAAGAGGTAACGATTTCAATCCTCCCTGAAAATTTTATTTATCTTGACTTTAGTAGCAAAGCTCTTAAAAGTAAAGTATTATTAGACGGCTGCCCTAAATTTAGAAACATAGAGTTTACTACATTAGATTGGATTCCCTTTTTCAACCCAGATCTACTTAAGGACTTTATGGTAGATAAAGTCATTCTCCTCAAAAACCTACCCCTGGAACTTTCTTCTGAGGAAAACCTTAGGAAAATAGGAAATTGCATTGGATCATATGTCGGAACTGTAGAATCAAAACAGAATTTCGCAGAACAAATTATTGTTGTTAACATGAATCTTAACGTAAAAGCAATCTCTCCTATAAAAATCTGTTGTAAAACTACCTCATATATTATCAAACCGTCATTTATAGATTACTTTATAGAAGCAGAAGAAGAGGAGGAGCTTTCAAGTAACTCTGATTCTCAGACCCATAACCTCGAATTAAACTCTCCTAACATCCTTAATGTCAATAACCTCAATAGTAAGCTGAAAGAACCCTATATATCAGTCCCTATTTCTTGTAAATCTAAAGCAAATGTTTCCTTTTTTTAAAAACAAAGCAGGCTTTGCAATTGATCATAATTATCTGGCTGAAGGGACTATTCCCCAGGGTCCTAACTCAACATGCCTCTATGATTATGTAAAGACAAATGCTTTCAGCTCTGGCAATAACGATATAAGCCCTTCCCCCATCCTTTTCAATAGCCCTGTTTGTGACTTCGATTCAGATCAAATTCATGCTTCTAATAATGATTTATGCCCAATTCAGGCCAATACCCCCATGTCCCTTGATGCAAGAGTCCAGGCTATTGAAAACAAGGTGGTCTTGGTTGGTGGGATGATGGAAGATCTTAGAGAAGTACAACTAGAGATTAGTGAGGAACTATCTCAATGGCATAATGAGGAGTCTTTTAAGAACAAGGATATTGAGGTCAAAAATATGGACAAACACAAGGATTCAGTACCTTCTTTCTCGGTACCAATAGAATTAGAAACAATCAGCAAAGAACTACAAATTATTAACAATCATGAAACACTTCTAGAGGAATATGGTAAAGATCTTATAGATCATGAAGACAAGATCATTAATGTAATTTCGAGGCAAGATGTTCTAGTTACGAATGGACAGACAGAAATGGATCCCTTCAACAACAAATTCATAGAAGATGCTGAGGATATTAGCAATTGTCTGGATGGGATAACAAACATTGATAGACAACTAGGTATTGCCACCACTATTAATGGATTGTCTAGTCTTGTAACTCTTAAGATTAAGAAAAAGCGTGGTGGGAAATCTATCGATGAATTAAGAGCTATAGCTGGAAATGTTGATAATCAATCTAAATTATCTGATATGTTGAATGTTGGGAAGGGGAAGGTCCTTCCCAAAATCTAATGAAATTAACAACTTGGAATGTTAGGGGCCTTAATGCCCCTAACAAACAGAGATTAATTAAAAGATATCTTAATGTATTTGAATCTGAAATTATAATATTACAAGAAACTAAATTCAATAAAGATGAAAACAAAAGGTTTAGTTTAAAATTAGGTATATGGAAAACGTAGATGGTATACTCTGAGGGAGCCTCTGGTGGGCTGGCGACCTAATGGGGAAAGTAGTAGTTGAGATAATCTCAAAGCATAATAACTGGCTTCTCTTATCAGTCAAAAGCTTAAAAACTAGTTTAAAATTTAAACTTATTAACGTCTATGGTCGTACTCCTAATCAAGAGAAGAGAGAATTATGGAAGGCCTTACAAAATCAACTTTCGGACAATCAAGATGACATACACATTCTAGGGGGGGATTTTAATGCAATCCTAGAAAATAAAGAAAAATATGGAAGCTCCCATTTTGTTTCTCAATCACAAAAAGACTTCAGCCAATGGGTCACTGACAATAACCTAATAGATATCAATACTAACAATGGTCTGTTTACCTAGAATAACCTCAGGTCAGGTTTTAGTTATATAGCAGAAAGACTGGATAGATTTCTGATTAATGGAGATATTGAAAAGTTTGATTTCAATACCTATGCGGAAATTCTTACTAATGCTGGGTCAAATCATTTTCCAGTAAGACTTTCTATTACAGAAAATTTTAAACCGCTTAGAAGTCCTTTCAAATTTGAATTTATGTGGTTTCAAAATGAGAATTTTATGCAGCTTTTGGAACAGTGGTGGAAGCAGATTAAAGTCTCTGGATCTAAAATGTTTTGTCTAGTCTCTAAGCTAAAAATTATTAAGCATAAGATTTTGGATTGGAACAAAGACAAATTCAACAATATCTTTGAACAAAAAAACAAAATCGAGTATGAAATAGAATGCTTAAACAAAGTAGTCATAGAGAAAGGTATGAATGAGTCCAGTTATATCAAAGAAAAGGATCTTATGGCTAAGCATGCTGAGGTCCTACTAAAGGAAGAGCTCTTTTGAAAACAAAAATCTAGAGAGACATGGTTAAGTGAAGGCAATAGTAACACAAAAAAAATTCATAATAGTACTAATAACAGAAGAAATGTAAATAGAATATCCAAGATAAGAAAATATAATGGAGACCTCACAGAAGACCCAAACCTCATCTCAGAACAATTTGTACAATTTTATCAAACTCTATTCAACAACCATGAATTTGCTGATTTAAATGCTCAAAATGAATTGCTGACATCAATCCCAAAGATTGTAACAGAAGCAGATAATAAATGGATTAATAGCAAACTTTCTATTGCAGAAGTTAAAGATGCCCTATTTCAACTCCATCCTGAGAAATCACCAGGTCCTGATGATTTCTAGGCAAGATTCTTTCAAAAATGTTGGCATTTTTTAGAATATGACATCTGGCAAGCTATAGAGGCAACCAAAAACTCAGGCACATTGTTAAACAGAAATCAATAATACCTTTTTTACACTTATACCTAAGAAGAATGAAAGTCTAGAGCCAGGGGACTTTCGCCCCATCTCTCTATGTAATACAATCTATAAAATCTTATCTAAATGCCTAGCCAATAGGCTTCAAACCTTTCTTCCTACGATTATCTCCAAAGAACAAATTGGTTTTGTCCCCAAACGCTCAATCCTGGATGGGATTGTAATAGCCCAAGAAATCCTACATACAGCACAATTCAACAAAGAATCGTGTATGCTTATTAAAGTTGTTATTCAAAAAGCCTCTAATAAAGTGGACTGGAGATTTCTATGTAAATGCTTGGAAGCATTTGGTTTCTCCAAACAATGGATTAATTTGATTTACAGTTGCATCTCTACACCTAAAATATCTCTTCTTATTAATGGTACCCCTGAAGGTTTCTTTGAAATTACACGTGGTATTAGACAAGGAGATCCCCTATCCCCTTTCCTTTATGTTATCATGGCAAAAGCATTAGGTAGAACTATTACGAAGACCCACTTAGAAGGTAAAATTTCCAAGGTTAAAGTAACTGATAATGTTCCTAATATAACACACCAGCAATTTGTTGATGACACAATACTACCAGGAGCATGCAATAAAAAGGAAGCTAAAGCTTTCAAAGATATTTTGGCTGTCTATATGAAAGCATCAGGTCAGAGAGTGAATCCTAGTAAATCAGAAGTCTTTCTTGTCAATACTCCCTTAGCAAAAGCGAGACAGATCTGCAATATCTTAGGTTACAAAGTAGGAAACTTCCCTTGTAAATATTTAGGGATCCCCCTAGACAGGGGAATGCATAGTTCCAAGTTGTGGAAATAAGTTATATCCAAAGTTCAAAACAAAAGAGAAAACTGGAAAGGCAAGTGGCTCACTAAAGCAGGAAGGGCTACTATGATTAAATCTGTATTAACAGCCATACCAACCTATCAAATGTCTATACTTCCTCTTCCGGTTAACATCAAAACAAGTTTAGACAAACACCTTAGGGATTTTTACTAGCAAGGTTCGGCGGAGGATAAGAAGCTAGCACTAATTAGATGGGAAAATATATGTAAGCCAACCTCCCTAGGAGGCTTAGGTGTAAAAAATCTTCAATGGCAGAATAAAGCCTTAGGAGCCAAAATAATTTGGAGACTAACTCAAGAACCTAATAGCAAATGGGCCTCAATTCTTTTGAATAAATATATTTCTAATGCAGATCCTATCAATATCTTTAAATCCCGTAGCCATGTTAAAGGATCTCGAACTTGGAATTTTATAATAGATTCTAAAGGAATTATTAATAAGAGTCTTACATGGGATATAGGGAATGGCGATAAGGCCCTCTTTTGGGAAGATTCTTGGGGAGGGTACACCCCTCTGGTTAAGCTAGGCTTCTCACAGGATATAATAGAAATCTACAAAGCTCATTGGGGTAGCCTAGTAAAGGATCATATCTCTCTCGAAGATAATTCAGCATGGAAAACAATAGATAATATTCTGGTTGACCATGTTGAAAAACAAAAACTTAAAGATACCCTCATAGATAGAATAATCTCACACAAAAACAGGGAGGATAAACTTATTTGGACTGGTTCAAATGATGGGAACTATAAAGTTAAAAATGGTTATCAATCAATTGTTAAGGAACAGAATATGGAAACCTTAGATATCCCCTTGAACCTCTGTTGGAACAAAGTATGCCTCCCTAAGGCAGGAATGTTTCTATGGGCGGCTATGCAAAAGAAAATTTTAACTGCAAATAGATTTAGGAAGCTAGGTTTTGAAGGACCCTCGAGGTGTCCGCTATGTGAAAACCAAGAAGAAAATGTAAACCATCTATTCTTAAACTATCCGCTTGCCCAAGAGTGTTGGAACTGGTTAAGTAGATGCTTAGATTGGAGCTCAGCCATGCCCTCCGATATAGTGGACTTTCTCAAAGCATGGCCCACACTAAATAAAGGTAGCTTATATAAGGATATATGGACAGTTTCTCCTTCTATCTTAATTTGGGAATTATGGAAAGAACGGAATAGGAGAATCTTCACCAATCAAAAACTAGAGTGGAGATCGATAACTAACAAGATAGAAACATCAATAATTGAAGTTATTAATAACAAACTTCGAAACCTCATTAGTCTAGAAAACTCCTTTACTTTATGGGATAATAATATTAGGAAACATTGGCCACAATTGGCTATTCCACCATTATATGGTAAAGGAGGTAGCAAAACTAAGAATGATAGAATCACATGCAAATGTACACCTCCTAAAATAGGATGGTTTAAATCAAATTTTGATGGGGCCTCACGAGGCAATCCGAGAATTGCAGGGATTGGAGGAATAATTCATGATTGGAAAGGAGAAACCATTTCTAAATTTGCAAGATCTATTAAACCTACAACGAATAACATGGCAGAGTGTAAGGTTCTTCTAGAGGGAATTAAGTTGTGTAAATAGTTGGGCATCTTGAAAATAGAAATTGAAGGAGACTCCCAAATTATAATTAATGCAATAGAACTAAGAGAACTCCTAATTGGAAACTAAACTCGAAATTAGAGGATATTTTAGAAATCTTTGACACCATCCCCCAATACGAAGTCAAACACATATATAGAGAAGGGAATATAGAAGTTGACCTTCTTGCAAAGAGGGGAGCAGATGGTGATAATTTAGTTGGTAATGATCCTTAGAAACAGTTAATTTATTAGAATATTATAGCCCCATTTAGCACCCTTAATTTTCTGGTAAGGAATATCTCATAGACTTAGCATATCTCTAATTTTGATCCCATCCAGTAGTAATACTTATTACCAATATATGATAGACAATAAGCCCTGAATTATTAATATAACATTTAGAAACAATCATACTCCCTACGTCAGCCCAAAGGAGAGTCACATGGCAGAATAAGTGATATTTAATGATTATAAATTCACTTCACATGATTAAATTTTAGTGCTGAGATCTCTAGGACTGAGTAAGCACAGATTGTGTTAAATATTACTCTTATTGAGAAAAAAAAAGATAAAGAATGGCACGAGCAGTCACAGTGAAACAGAGCTATCTTTTATGATAGCAAAAGGAAAACGTGTAGGAGCACAGCTATCATTAATAAGACTTAATGGATAATTAACTTCCGTATATTTGGACATCGTGGAGAAAATAACGCGATATCACTCATTTTCATTCTCTAAATTCCCTTTTATATCAGCCATGTAGGTGTTACAGTTAGCTTTCCTCAACAGATTATATCCACAAATTTGTTTAGAGTCTCCCAATCGATGGAGTCTAGGCTGATTACCTTCGCAACAAATGACAATAGGGCGATGGCATTTAGAGGCTGTATCAAGCCAAAGAGATGGAATCAATTGCTTAATCCTCTCCTGGATTTTACAAGAAGGGCTTCAGAGAGAGCTATTGGAGATCATTTCTTCGACAATGAATATACCTACAGAACCAATGGTAGTATTATTGGTCAATTCATTGCCATCTCTATGTTTGCTGGGAAAAAGAAAGAAGATATCATACAGGTAGCCCAGATCATCTTCGATGAAGGCCTAATTGGGGGGGTTAGAAAATATGGTATCCTGCATCAATAACCAGCTCACTATTCCCTACCCGGAGGTCACAATGAAGACGGAGATAACCAAGTTATCGAAAATTCCTCAGTCCCAGCGCATCCCTATGATGACTTTCAAAGATGAGAGGAGTTTTGATGACCACTGGCCAGAGATGGTAAGGAACCTAGACTTCTTATATAGAGAATTCCTTCATGGCGAGATGGAGACAGAGTGGCTTCTCAATTATTGGAGAAATGAAGGCTTTAACATTCCGACAGACCTAGACAAAGACGAAGCAAAAAACCTACATATCATGGTCCCCGAAGTCAAAAGATGCACTCGCCAGTCGAAGAAGGCTACAAATGAAGAAGAGTGTATTGTGGTTATGACGAAGGGTGATAACATATGGAGTTGCAAGATGATCCGGAAGGAAGAAGCCTTATGAATAGCACCCTGAAACAGTTGGTACTATGTGTCTCTTTTTGGGCTTTATGTTACGTTTAAATATACAGAAACAACATACTTCATAGTAGAAAGTAAGTTCCATAATCAGGATTATAAAGGAGATCTATATATTGTGTATATGGTACAGACACTCAGGGTCTTTTGTAATCTCATAGAACTCTTTTCAGTAAATAGTGATATGTGAATACTTAATACTTTATTAGTCTCAGTAAAAGTAGATTTTTTAAATCCTGAAGGAATATCTATTAAACTAGTCAGTATGGACTGTAATGAAGTTTTAATTTATTTTAGATTCATTTAGAGTAGTTGAGATTTAGCTTCTAGTGTTATTTTGGACCTTCCTTTCTTAAACCTGTATACAACCTTCAGATCGTTGCAACCACTAACACCTCTGTTAAATTTCTAATCTTGAGCAAATCTTAGTAAAATTTAAACTATTTCAGTTTCTTTAAAAGTAATAATGAGATGATAATTACTTTTATAGAAATTAACTTAGTTAAGATTAATTGAGTAGAGATTAACCTCTCGACTTCCTTTAGATCTTTTGAGTTTTGATAATCGATCAGAAATGTTAAAATTCGAACAGCCTGAGTAAACCAAACGACCTGTTACCATCATTTGAAAATAGGTATTTATAAACGCATTTCTCCCTTCCACCTAGAAGATCTCGAATTAACTCTGATCTCTTGCCTAAGATACTATTTTAACGAGCGTCGGGATGGATACCCCAATTAAACTTACTTGCAACAGGAGCCAAGTGGCTTTTGAAGGTAGGATACTGACAAAGCATCTTAAGAAGGTAATGCTGGACAATCACGCTCTCATCCTCAAAGTAGTCCTCCGTATCCTAGGACAAGAATTTTTGATTAATGAGGACAGGCATAGAGTTCATTCCAACATCAAATCTATGTTCGTTGCAGTTACCATATACTAAGGTACAGAGAAACACGATATTAGGAGATTATGCTTCAAAATCTTCAAACGAAGATTTCTTGGAAATCTGGATAAGGTCCTCCAAAATATCAAAGAGGACTTAACAATATTCAGGCCCCAATTCTATGATATGACTTCTATCAAGGGGAATCATATCCCCTCTAACCCAATCATAGTAATTGACGATCTCACTACGTTCAGGGAAAGAGAACCCACTATCAAGAGGAATGTTGACTTCCTGTTAAATTATATGCATATTAGGAAACCCTTGATGGAAAATTGGTTCTATGAATATTGGCACCAAGATGAGGAAGGAGATGTAGATATGGAATGCTTCTCTGACTCTAAGTCAGATAATTTACTAGAAATTTGGCTAGAAGAAGGGGGACACAGTAAGAAAAAGAAACAGCGATTCTTTGAATCCGAAGGTTCAGGAACACAAGCAAGGGATTGATAGAGGAAACCTGGAACTCTATTTTCTGAGAAACTCTCTCCCTTTAAAACTCTGCTAGTTTTTAACTTTATTTCACCCCTAGAACCTCCTTCTAATCCTCCAACAAGGATGCATTAATGTTTTAATTGTAGATATATTTAAGGAAATTATCAGAGGACTCCTATACCTTCCATGTAATTGTTTAATATCTACATTTATCTGACTAAAGCAAAGACTTGCAAATATAATGGGATCATTTGGTGATAAGATTATTGGTATTTTGGTATATGATAAGATCATTTGGTGATCAGTGTATCGATTAATAAACTTCAGACCAGCATGTCATTAGATTCACTCAAGCATTATTCAGGTAAGAATGAATGGTTCTTTATTGGTGTTAATTCAACAAATCTTTTGTCAAATTCATTCTAAATAGGACTAAATATGCACTTTCACATTGATATGATAGGATAAATACAGGCAGGTGACAAGTGTTTCTAATACTCTGAAACCAAGGAATATCTAAAATAGTTGATCCCTCCGTATAAATGCTTTCAATGATTAGCAGTATATAATTTAATATAGGATGTGTATTTTTTTCCTTGAATATATGGACACAGGGCCCTTCATGTACTTTTTACCAAATGATTAAGTGGACCAGAGCTGGCCTAGTTTAGTAAACTGTGATTTGAGACAACTGTTACTTGCTTTAATACTCAGAGTCATATTCCCTTACAAAAGACTAATGATAGAATGTAATTCTTCGACAAATGGAATAAGTACAGGACCATAACACCTAACAAGTAAATTTGCGATTAGTGGCCTATAGTATAAATGCATACTACTCCTCTTAGCTATTTGTTTTATATGCAAGATAGTCCTTAGATGCAGATATGATTACTACGGTAATCTCTAATCTTGAAGTCAATACATAAATAATATGTATTGGCTTCAAGAAAGATATTATCATGGTACTCTTATGTTATGTGTTCTTATCCTTTATAGATGCTTTCAATTTCAGTTTCTTGTTTATAGCTCAGCCTGAGCGCTGCTATATTTAAGGGAATAATTAATATACATGCTCCTTTATGTTCTTATGTAAGCTTCGGAACAAGGTCATGATATCAGGGTTATGGATATAGATATTTTATTTGCCTAAGGACAACATTAAGCCTCTAGTTAACATGATCATTACGAAATGGCTCCTAGACTAGATTATTTCTGTATTTCTACTGACTTTCAGATAACTCTTCTTCACTGTTTTTAAGATCTAATGAGACTGATTAAACCTCTGGACTTTCTCCCGGGATATGATCCTAACTCAAACTTAATGAATGATTGAAAAAAGATTTTCTAAATAACTTTTTTAGATATGGATTATGGTATGGTTATGTTCACAGGTAAGCTTAAACAAATCCTAAGCTGAGACCCCCATCGGTCTGGTTATAAGTGAACAATATTAATTCGGCCACGATGGCTAACTTGAATGCGTATTTTATATTTATATATAAGCAGGGTTAATATCACGATTTGCTTAGATAATTTTTGAATGACAAAAAATGTGATTATTATAGGTTTTGTTTTCAGTATCCAATGTATCTTACATCTCATAAGAGTCTGATGTGGTTCTTATAGGATCTCACCCAGGAATAGGCTAGGCTTGGTTTCTAGTGTTCTTGTGATGGGTTGGAATAGACAAAGTAAGCTCCTTCCTGCTTGAACTATTTTAAGAAAAGGTTACAATTGGATAAGTACTCTATTTTCAGAAATCCTTAGAATCTATGATAAGTAACAAATAATGTTCTAAATATACTAACAAGGATCTTAGCCAAAATTTAAGTTTTTTCAGGTAAAGGAGAATCGCTAGTCATTAAAGGAAAAGTTGATCGTGCAGGATAATGATTGTCTCAGTGGCCTTTTATCAGCTACTATGTTTGTTAGCAATATAAGTTGTCATTAGTCTATTTCACAAACACCATTCTCACCGGTAAAGGTTCACTGGTAGTTTACTCACGTTACTTTAAAGGAACCAGTAAAATAGAAACAAAATATATACACCAGTAGACCAGAATAAGTACATTGTACCGATCTTATATTACATAACAGTGGTGGACTAGGTATGAGATAGATACCAGTCACAACCGGTCATAACTGCATAAAGATCCGCACCGGAATCTGCGGAGCAATTGAAGGTAAAATTGGATATTGCAGAGCAATTGGTACATACGGAGCATCCACCGCTCACATCTGAAGATTACCTATTTAACAGGAGTTAACTTTACTTCTGCGGATGATTTCAAGGTAAACTCCAGTTCAGAACGCATAGCTTTTATGTGTTGCATAATTTATGGATGAGTTTACACCCTAGCAGTTCTATGGGTCAGTATAAATATAGGTCATAGGACGCAAGCTATGTTGTTGTTGATTGTTGGTGATTGCATAGAGCAGATGAGAAATCTCTTCTGAGAAAAGCGCTACAGTCACAGAGGTGAAAGAGAGCACTGATCAACAGCCAGGCAAACCGGGGAAGAGAACAACAGGGATGATTTGATCAGACATTCAGTGTCATAGAAGATCATTGCTTTTATAAGGTGTCAAAGCAAGTTGAAATCCCTCTATCAAGGTGGACCTAATCGATTCGTTGTAAAATCCCCTAACAAGGTAACATCTTTGTTGATGTTCAAAGTCCTGTAACCAAGCAGCTCTTAACAGGGTTCAGATCTTAACCGATCTTTTGTAAAATCCCTTTAACTGGGTAGCACCTTAACCAGTGCTTTGTAAGCTCCTAACAGGGCGCCTTCATTCTATAGTAGTGAAGTTGTGAGCTTTGTCTCACCGTGGTTTTTTTCCTTCTAACCGAGGGTTTCCATGTATAAATACTTGTGTTGATCTGTGTGATTCTTTTATGCTTGAGAATAGTTGTTTTATTCTGCTTATCAGTAAAGGATAATTAAACAAGTTTTGAATTACAGTACAAGAAAAGTATTTACTGATTCAACCCCCCCCCCTCTCAGTAAACGGTTTAGTAATATCAATTGGTATCAAAGCTCGAGGCTCTCATATATAAAGCTTAACCGCTTGAGAGAAAGATCATGGAGGGTTACCGGTACCAGAAGCAACTCGAGGAAGCCATAGACATCATTGCCTCTCTAGAGAATAGACTGAGGAGATCCCTTGCGAAAAGAAAGGAGCTAGCTATACAGCTCAGTGAGAGCAATGAAACTATTGACGAGCTCTCCGGTCAAAGCGGATCTGATGAAGCTGAAGAAGCAGTCTCTAAACTTATGGAAAAGAACAAGATCCTAACCGGTCTGATTGCTAATTTCAAAAGGGAGCTATAAGAGAACGCCCTGAGGATGACTGAACTAATCGAAAAAAAGAGGAAAACTGAAGATGAAAGAAACACAGCAGTCAAGTCGTTAATGTTATTACCAACCGGTTACTGACAGGGGGGGCTGAATCAGTAAGAACTATTTTCCTTTTGTTCTTGCTAATTTTAAGAACTTCTTGTAATCTAAGTAAAGCATAAAGCAGACATTCACAACTGTAAAAGAAGTACACAGATCAACACAAGTTTTATACATGGAAACCCTCGGTTAGAAGGAAAAAACCACGGTGAGATAGAACTCACAACTTCACTACTGCAGAATGAAGGTACCCTGTTAGGAGCTTACAAAGCACTTGTTAAGCTGCTACCCGGTTAAGGGATTTTATAAAAGATCTGTTAGGATCTTAACCCTGTTAGGAGCCGCCTAGTTACAGAACTTTGAACACCACAAGGGAAGTTACCTTGTTAGGGGATTTTTACAACAAACCGATTAGGTCCACCCTAACGAAGGGATTTCAATTTGCTTTCACTACTGATAAAAGCACTGATCTGCTATGACACTAAATGTCTGATTAGATCATACCTCTTTCCCGGTTTGCCTAGCTGTTGATCTCTGCTACCTCCGTGTCTATAGCTCTTCTCTCAGAAGATGTCTCTCCTCTGCTCTGTGCAATTCACCAATAATCAACAACTTTCTTGCATCCTATGACCTATATTTATACAAGAGTTCATCGTTATGAAACCCTTAACTCATAGAACCGCCAATCTGTAAACTCAACAAGAAAATCATGCAACTAGCAGTTAAGCTTGGCATTCTGATCTGGAGTTTACCTTGCAAAACATCTGTTGAAATAAAGCTAACTCCTATTAAAAAGCTAACTCCACTTCTATACGGTGGATGTCCCGTATAATCCAGTTTTAACTCAAACTGCTCCTGCAAAATCCGGTGCGGATCTTTAGGCAGGTTAGACCGGTGTAACCTTACACTCGGTTTTCTTTGGATTGGCAACCTTACACCTCTGTCTGCCCTCTTTACCTCTGCCTGCTCTCTTTACCTCTGTCTACCCTCTTTACCTCTGTCTGCTCTTCTTCCCCTTTTTGCCTCCATAGGACAAAGGATGTGACATCCCTTCAGATTTGAAGTTGTGTAAAGATGTCTTTGTATATTAATTTGGCAATTTGAAGGAATGGCGCCCATTGACTAGTTACATATTCTATATTCTTTTGGGCAGCTTTCAGAGAAACAATGATGTTCTCCGTATCTTCCATAGTTTTGTAAGCGGGTTCATTGATCAGAGCTTCTGTGGAGTTCTCTGTTTGACTCAATGTCAAAAGTTGGTGCCAGAAACATTTGAAATCCAATAATGTCTTGGATCCTCTTATTCTTTTCTTCAGCAAATTTTCTCAATGTAAGAATTAATCTTGTCATTTCTCTGCTGATATAAGTTGCAGTTTTGTTCTTTATATCAAATTGAGAGGACAGGGTTCTGATCTCCTCTGAGGCCTTCTCAGATTTCACTGATAAATCTCGCAAAAACACATCAAAGTTTGATGTCCTGCTCATCAAACTTCCTACCTCTTGAAGTTGTTGTTGGAGCATTTTTAGGTGGGTTGATACATTTACCTTGATATCTGCAACCTGTTTGTGCAGTATCTCCACTCTTTTCTTCTCATAGTGGTCGATTGCCACTGTTTCTGGGTTTGTTAGATCCTCACCTATTGCCTGTGCCAGAGCTTCAAGTTGGTCGATGACCGATTCATCTTCATCAACGTCAGCACCTGGAACAAAGTTGCACAATATGTTCTTGACAGTAGTCAGGACCATGTCTTGTTTTCTCTTGGTCAATTCCTTGAGCTGTCTAGTTGACATCTTGCTGATGTCTACCATTGAATCGCTGGCCTTATTTTATTTTAACTTCCTTCTCTTCAACAAAAGACAGCTTCCTCTTTGATGAGGAGCTTGGTATGTCAACTTGTACCTTTTGCCTTTGCTCTTGCTCCGGTTGAGCTTTCTCAGTGTGCACTAGGATTTCTTCCTCTTGTCCCTTAAGCTTGACCTCTCCTGGTTGAACCTCTGCGTCTGGTAGAACTTTTCCTGCAGGTGGTTCTTCCTCAGTCTAAGCTTCTTGTTTCGGTTGCTTATTAACTGTAGCATCCTGTTCTTGTTCTTTCTGTAGGATTTCTTCTTGTTGCTCCTTCTCAGCAGTATGAAGTTCTCCTAAGGGTATCTCTCTATCAATCCCTTTTTCAACTCCAGTGGCAAGCTCTTCAACCGATGTGAGTCTGACCGGTTGTGCTTGCATTCGTTCAGATTGATCATGAGGACCTAATTTATCCAATGCACTGAAGTCATACTTATGCTAGTAGTCCAAAGTCGCTTTGTATACTTGATTCTCGTAACCGTTTAATATCTTTGCAACTCTATCTGTTATCTTTAGGTTAATGGATGCTTCTTCTAATAGAGGCTTTATTCTTTCTTCACTGAGTCCAGGTCTGACCTTTAGCAATGTTTCCCTAGTGATTTTGGTGTTTGTACCTAGACCGGTTCACCATTTTGTTTGTAGCCTATTATTTAGTTCCGGTGGGAACTTGGACCTATACTCCCTTGGAGTTCTGTGATAATCCATAAATGTTTCCACTATTGCTACAATAAATGGCTGTTTATCATCTTCTTCTAATACACTGAACCACTTTGCAGCATTATCTACTATTCTGAAGTCCATTACTTCATCAACTATCTCATCAACTGTCATAGGTTTAGTGTTACCTTTACTTGGAGAGATGAGGACAGTGTTGACTTGGTGGTCAGCACCTCCTTGGAGATTCGTGACATGGCTTAACCGCCTCCCGTGGATCAAGTTAAATCTGACATTTGTATCGGGCATTGACAGTTCGAGCTTTTGGTGCAACGGCAAATGATTCCAACAATTGGTATCAAAGCCTTGGGTCACGCGTTCGAGTCTCCCTTCAGTGGGTGCTGAAGGCTCAGTCGGTGCTGAGGGGGAGATTGTTGACTTGGTGGTCAGCACCTCCTTGGAGATTCGTGACATGGCTTAACCGCCTCCCGTGGATCGGGTTAAATCTAACATTTGTATCGGGCATTGACAGTTCGAGCTTTTGGTGCAACGGCAAATGATTCCAACAAACGGTTGGTTCTGTGTTCTTGTCATCAGTGATGTTGATGACCGGTACTGAGGAGCACGTTTCTCTATTAGGTGCTTTCGCTCCCAACACGCCTTTGCCTTTACCGGTGTCAGGGACTGGTTGAACTATGTCTCTTTGGCATTCTTCCACAGCTTGCTGCTACGCCTGAAGGAGTTTAGTCCACATAACTACTCCGTCATCATGCACTTTCTTAGCTTCCCCAATAAGCATGAGACCGAACCTCCTTTTTGTCGAGAAGTTTTGCTGATGTAATTCAGCTTGTTCTGTGGCCTCCTCCATAGTGAGGTGATTTTGAACCTCTAGAAGAGCTCGTATCCTTAGCTCTTTTTCTCTATCCATAGAAGCCTTCCACCGATCTTCAGTAATTTGTAGAAGATCTTCGGGCAGGGTTGTGTGAAGTGCATTAGGATGTAGATTGAATTTATGAAGGCATAATACAATCGCTTTTTCAATTTTTCTTTTGTCTTCATTATTGGCCAGTTGATATCTTCCTCTAACAGAACCCATACCAACAGACTCTTTTAGTTCTGCCACAAGTTCATCAATTGACAGCTTTCATCAATTGTGGATCTTCCTTTACCGGTTTGCTTGAACCCTTCTTTCTTTTAATTAAAGGAACTGTATCTTCTGGATCTGTCTCCTCTTGTTCTGTTGCCTGAGCACTGGATACTTGTTCCGCTTTCTGCTTTCGAGCTTTGGGTTGCTCAGTGGCCGGTTTCTTCTTCGGTGTGGAGGTCCTCTTGTAGACATTCTTGATTGGTGTCCTCTTTGACAGATTTTAAAGAATTTCGGTATACATGCCAAACCGATTGGCGTCGAGATCCAGATTTGCATCATTTAGGGCATCAGCATATGCCTTAGCAACTTTCGCAGTGATCTCGTATCCCAGCTCAGGAGCATATATGTCTCTAGGTTCCACTGCTTGAATGATGCAGTTGTCGGTGGTGACGAGAAAGCACACATCGTCCTTATATAGGTCAACAATCATTGACGACACTCTCTTTTTTCGTGCATTTGTAATTGAAATGCCTCGAAGTGTTCAGTCAACGCACCACTTAATCGGTTGCCCAGTTGATTAGCCATCTCACTTATCTGTTGCATCACCGTTCTATCGGTATTCCATACAACCTTTCTGATTCCCGAAAAGAAGTTGGAGTAGTAAAAATAGAGACATGCTAGAAGGGTCCCGTATTTCATTGATTTCTTCCTTACGACTCCCAACTTCTTCATATTTTCAAATATTTGGCTTTGAAGCATTGCGCAAATATCGTATTGGGCATTATCGTGCGTTATCCGATATGCAGCGTGAATAGCTCCGCCCGATATGCTGTTCAAATTGCTTGATTGATATACCTTATACCCAATTACTGCAGAAGCAAAGAGGACTCTGTCATCCTCAATGTCCGTCACAGTCATGAGTCGGCCATCAAGTCTTGATTTTATCATCTTATTGACGACGGCATTTGAGATGGTCCTTAGGGTTAGAGCTTCCCCTCGGTTGCTGTATCCAGTTACTCTGTGGAGATCATCTTTGGTCATTTCGTGACATGCACCTCGGGTGAGCCAGAAACTTAGTTCGTGAAGACGGCTCAACACCAATCTGATTTGGTCTTCCCAGAAGATTGCTGGTAGCATACTCCATTTATCAGACCGGATAATACGAGCTTGGCGTATTTGTCAGGAAGTTTTCCTTCTTCGCACATTGACAGGTACTCGCCTTGAATATATGTTTTGCCCAATTCTTCCGGTTTGGCCTAAATAAACGCCGTGACATCTTCGGTTAAGAGGACTCCTTCTGGTACAAAAGAGAGTGCACCAGTCATGTTGTTCTCTCTGTTCTGAACCGGCAAAATGTTGTATGTTGGCCTATCCACCTGATCTCCCTTCATCAATTTTACTATAGCGGATGATGAGGCCATTCTTGCTAACCGGTTGCTTTGCAGAAAGTAGTTTAGATCGGTATTACACACAGTAATTTTCAATGCTCAAAGCGCAAGAATGTTACTTAGCACAAGAATTCGTAAATCACAAAGTAAGCAAAGTAAGAACTTGTGAGTAATTCTCCTTTCTTTTATAGGGTTAGATTATAACGGTAATTACCAAACGGTAACTATTCATTAAACGGCTACAGTAATAAATGCCTTACCTAACTTTCCTTTCTGTTTTTCCTTACCGGTTGTCCAGCTTTATCGGTTGGGCAAACCTTGGTTTATTGCTTCTTCCTTGTCCGGTTCTCCTTGTAAACTGAGTGAGTCCATTTCTCACCAGTCTTACCGAGAACGATAGAGGATCTACCAGTTCCCTCTAGGCCTTCACGGCTCAGTTTGTAGAAGAGATATCACCATCAGTAGATGATGATTTTTCCTCTGTCTTCTCCTCAGTGGAACTCTTTGATTCCTTTTTGAACCAAATCTGTCTGACTGATTTTTAAGTATTCTCTTCCTTGTTGATCTTGTCAACAGGTTTTGCCAGTTCTTTCTTTTTGTTGAACGACCAGTTCCTGCAATCTTTTGCTAGGTGTCCAACTTTGTCGCAGTGATAGCAGACTATCCCGGTTGTCTTCCATGGGTTCACCCTTCCTGGATTGGGTGACTTGCTCCAAGAGTTGTTGTGGCTGTGTGTTCCACAGTTTGCACAATTGGTTGTTCTTCGGTTCTTGTTTCTCTTGGTGAATACTAGTCTTGGAGACCAGAATGCAATGGTCTTTGATCTGCATTCTTCAGCCTTGTGTCCAAATTTGTTGCAGGCATAGCAGTAGCCTTTGAAGCTTCCCCTGCTTCCACTAGACGCCAATGTGGGGCTGGACCAACATTCATTGGTCTTGTGGCCATTTTTACAGCAGTTCTTGCAATAGTTGTTGTTGGGCCTTATCGGTGCTTTTCTGCAGTCATTTGCTTTATGACCTGGTTTCCCACAATGGTTGCAAGATATGTGAGAGGTCTTTTTGCTTTTATGTGCCAACAATTTCTTCGCTTTCTTGCTTGTCTGGGCTCCAGAAGATTCACCATTCTCTTTGGTGATATCACTGGTGAATCCAAGACCGGTTTGGTCTTTGTGTCTTCTTTGAGCTTTAAGTTGCTCATCAAGCTTGACCAAACTTTCATTGTATCTTCTCAGGGTTTCATTTCTTTCTTCAAGGACTTTTTTTTGTTCCATGAGTTGATACACCTCGATCGCCAATCTCTTGCATGCATCATCCCTATCCTGCCATGCCTTGTGTATGCTAGTATTTTCCTGAGTGATATTCTGCATGTCCTCCTGAAGTTGTAGAAGCATAAGTTCAGGTGCCCCTACAGTGTCCACTGCTCGGTCCCTTGCTTTCTCAACGGCAGTTAAAGACTTGACTGTTGTGTTCCTTTCATCTTCAGCTTTTCTCATTTTCTCAATCAGTTCAGTCATCCTTAGGGCATTCTCCTCTTGCTCCCTCTTAAGGTTGGAGATTTGATCGGTCAGGATCTCATTCTTTTCAACGAGTTCAGAAACTGCCTCCTCAACTTCATTAGATCCAGTCTACCTAGAGAGTTCATCGATGGTTTCATTGCTTTCATGCAACTGTAGGGCCAACTCTTTTCTCTTTGTAAGTGATCTCCTTAGTCAATTTTCCAAAGAGGCAATAATGTTGTTGGCTTCCTCAAGTTGTTTTTGATACCGGTAACTCTCCATGATCTTTCTCTCAAGTTGTTAGACTTTGAAGTATAGAGAACCAAGGCTTTGATACCGATTCTTATTACCGATCGGTTACTGAGAGGCAGGGGGTGAATCAGTAAGCACTATTTTCCTTTTGTTCTTGCTAATTTTAAGTATTTCTTGTAATCTAAGTAAAGCATAAAGATGACATTCACAACTGTAAAAGAAGCACACGAATCAACACAAGTTTTATACGTGGAAACCCTCGGTTAGAAGGAAAAAACCATGGTGAGATAGAACTCACAACTTCACTACTGCAGAATGAAGGTGCCCTGTTAGGAGCTTACAAAGCACTGGTTAAGGTGCTACCTGGTTAAGGGATTTTACAAAAGATCTGTTAGGATCTTAATCCTGTTAGGAGCTGCCTGGTTACAGGACTTTGAACACCACAAAGGATGTAACCCTGTTAGGGGATTTTTACAACAAACCGATTAAGTCTACCCTAATGAAGGGATTTCAATTTTCTTTCACTACTGATAAAAGCACTGATCTGCTATGACACTAAATGTCTGATTAGATCATACCTCTTTCCCGGTTTGCCTGGCTGTTGATCTCTGCTACCTCCGTGTCTGTAGCTCTTCTCTCAGAAGATGTCTCTCCTTTGCTCTGTGCAATTCACCAATAATCAACAACTTTCTTGCATCCTATGACCTATATTTATACAAGAGTTCATCGTTATGAAACCCTTAACTCATAGAACCGCCAGGCTGTAAACTCAACAAGAAAACCATGCAACTAGCAGTTAAGCTTTGCGTTCTAATCTGGAGTTTACCTTGCAAAACATCCGTTGAAATAAAGCTAACTCCTGTTAAAAAACTAACTCCAGTTCTATACAATGGATGTCCCGTATAATCCGATTTTAACTCAAACTGCTCCCACAAAATCCCGTGCGGATCTTTAGGCAGTTTAGACCAGTGTAACCTTACACCCGGTTTTCTTTGGATTGGTCTACCGGTGTATTGTCTTGACCGGTATTGTGGACTTGGATCGGTTTACCAATGTATACACTCAATTCCTTGACTACCGGTGTCTTCTAAGTATCCGGAGTGACCGGTGACCTTTTACCGGTGTATGGTGTTTTGTGAATAGACACTAATGACAATCTAAAATGCTAACAATTAACAGCCTCTGAAAAAGCAAGGAACCGGGCAAAGGAAGCTGTAGGGGCAAATGAACTAATCATTTTGCAAGTCCAAGAAGACATGCTAGTTATCACCCAAGAAAATGCTAATATGCACAAGGCATGGCAGGATAGGGATGATGCATGCAAGAGACTGGCGATCAAGGTGTATCAACTCAAGGAACAAAAGAAAGTACTTGAAGAAACGAATGAAACCATGAGAAGATACAATCAAAGTTCGGTCAAGCTTGATGAGCAACTTATAGCTCAAAGAAAGCATAAAGATCAAACCGGTCTTGGATTCACTGGTGTATCTTCTAGAACCAAGATAAACAAGAAAGAAAAGAAGAAGCCGCTGGCACAAAAAGGTAAGAAGACCTTTAATGCATCTTGCAATCATTGTGGGAAACCGGGTCATAAAACAAATGACTGCAAAAATGCACCGGTAAGGCCCAACAACAGTTACTGCAAGAACTGTTGCAAATATGGCCACAAGACCAATGAATGTTGGTCCAGCCCCACATCAGTGTCCAATGGAAGCAAGGGAAGCTTCAAGGGCTACTGTTATGCATGCAACAAGTTTGGACACAAGGCTGAAGAATGCAGATCGAAGACAATGGCATTTAGATCCCCAAGACCGGTATTCACCAAGAAAAACAAGAACCGGAGCACAACCAACTGCATAAACTGTGGAATGCACAGTCACGAGAGTCTTGGAGCAAATCATCTCAAACAAGAAGGGTGAACCCATGGAAGGCAACCGGAATAGTCTGCTATCACTGTAACAATGTTGGACACCTAGCCAAAAATTGCAAGAACCGGTCGTCTATCAAAAAGAAAGAATTAGTCAAACCAATGGAGAAGATCTCATCCTCAAATGAGGTCAATAAGGAAGAGAAGACTGAAAAAACAATCAGACAAATTTGGTTCAAAAAGGAATCAAAGAGCTCGGCTGATGAGAAGACAGAGGAAAGATCATCATCTGCAGAAGGTGATATCTCCTCAGCAAACTGAGCCGTAAAGACTGAGAGAGGACCAGTAGACCATCTACCGCTCCCGGTAAGACTGGTGAGATTCAAACTCACTCAGTCTACAAGGAGAACCGGACAGGTAAGAGGTAATAAACCGGGGTTTGCCAAACCGAAAAAGATAGATCACCGGTTGGGAAAAACGGAAAGAAACGTTAGGTAAGGCATTTATTACTATAGCCGTTTAACAAATTGTTACTGTTTGGTAATTACTGTTATGACCTAACCCTATAAAAGAAAGAAGTATTACTCATTACCTTTGCTTTCATTGAGATTAACGATTTTTTTTTGTGTGAGTAATATTCTTGCGCTTTGATCATCGTGAGCAATTATCTGTTAAGACCGATCAAAGCTTATTTCTGTGAATCAAACTATTTGCAATGGCCTCATCATCCGCTACTGTGAAGTTGATTGAGGGACATCAAGTCGATGGTCCTTCATATGACATTGCGGCGATACAAAATCGAGCAACCGATATGGCTAGAGCCTTGTCAACAGTACCGAAGGTAGTCTTTATGACTGAAGACGTGACTGTGTTCATCCATGCCAAACAGGAAGAATTTGGTGAAACTTACAATCAGGGAAAGTACCACTCTCTGTGTGAGAACGGAAGACTGCAATACAAATATGCGAAGTTGGTGTCGTCCGGTCTTATCAACGGAGTCACCTATCCGGCCATCTTCCGACAAGACTGGATCCAACTTGTCCTCAGTCGAGTAAATGATCCAGGGTTTTGGCTCCAAAAGGGTGTTGTTACAGAAATAACCAAGGAGGACTTACATCGTGTAACTAGATATAGTCAAGTAGGGGAAGCCTTGACGCTACGAATCGCAAATACAATCGTCACAAAGCTGACAAAATAGAAATACAATGGTCGTCTCATGACAGTGAACGACATCGAAGACGATGGGGTTCGGTTTGCGTCCGCAGTGATAGGTTATAAAATCTATCAGTCTAGTAATCTCAACAGCATACCAGGTGGAGCCATACATGCCGCACACCAGATAATGCATGATAACGCCACGTATGATATCTGCGGAATACTCCGAGGGCAGATATTTGAAAACATGAAGAGTCTTGGTATTGTCAGGAAGAAATCTATGAAGTACGGAACCTTACTGGGATGTCTTTACTTCTATTATGAAAATTTCTTTCCTGGAATCGACAAAGTAGCATGGAAGACCAACAGACCGGTCATGTACCAAATAGCTGATTTGGCTAACAAACTGGGAAACCAGTTAACTAAGATTATGAACGAATATTTTGATGCCTTTCAACTAAAGATGCATGCAAGAGAGCGGGTGCCGCCTGCAATTGTTGAAGCATACAAAGATGACGTATGTTTTCTGGTTTCCACCAATCACTGCATCACTCAAGCAGTGTAACCGAGAGAAGTATATGCTCCTGAGCTAGAATACGAGATCACTGCCAAAATTGCTAAAGCATATGCTGATGCTCTAAATGAAGCAAATCTGGATCTATCTGCCAAATGAATTTGTAGCAGGAATAAAGGATACAAGAAGGTTAGGACAAGTGGGCAGAACGTATGAAATAAGCAATGACGAAGATAGAAGAATGATTGAAGGTGTAGTTTTCTGCATTCACAAGTTTAATTTCTCTCCTTCAGAGATTCAAAAGATTATACCAAAAGATCTATATGAGATACTTAAAGCCAGGTGGGAAGCCTCAATGGACAAGGAAAAAGAGCTTCGAGTACGAGCTCTGTTGGAAGTGCTGAATCACCTCACTTTGGAGGAAGCTACTCAACAAGCCGATCTGGAGAAACAGAATTTTCTAACAAGGAAGAGGATCAGTCAAGTGCTTATTGGAGAGGTAGATAAAGTTCATCAAGAAGGTGTGTCTACCTGGACCAAACTTCTCAAGACTCAATAGCAAGTAGAGGAAGCACATCAAAGGGCTACAGTTCCACCAGTTCCCGACACCAGGAAAGGAAAAGGTGTACTAGGAGTAGAGAAACCGATCATTGTTGACATCAGTGTTGAACCAACCAATCCAACACTTCTAGTGTCTCCAGAAAAAGGCAAGGCTCATACAATGACTGTCAATGATATTGTAGCTGAAGTCACAAATTTTGGAGAAGTAGCTAATGCAGCTAAATGGTATAGTGTATTAGCTGAGGAGGACAAACAGGAAATTATAAAAGCCCTTGTTGAAAGTTTATTAGATTTCAATAGAACTCCCAGGGATTATAGCGGCAAGCTTCCTCCAGAGTTAAATAGTAAGCTTCAAACAAAATGGAGGACTGGCCTGTTGATATAATGGCCTTTTCGGCAAATATCTAAATGCCTTGGATAATAATAATAAATATAGAATATATATTTATTATTGATCGACATATAAATAATAATAATAAATATAGGATATTTATTATTTATTATTTATTAGAGAATCGATTTAATATATATTTAAAGTGGAATTAATTATCTAGGGCCCAGGTCGGCCTCTTAAGGAAACTTCCCTTTCACATGTATATTAGGATTGAATCTTGAGGAGAAACATATCAAAAACATAATATATTGTCTTCTCCTCAAGAATTGATCTGCTAGGACAAATAGAAGTAGTCCTAAAAGGAGCGAGTAGATGCTACCCTAGAAGTAGCGAATTATGGTTGGTTGATCAGCATTACATCTTAATAAGTGAACTTGCCCTAGAAGATCAGCACTTTAGAAGGTCTGTGATTTGCCTTGGAAGATTAGCAAACTGTTAAGTGGACCAGTGAATAACTCTTATAGGATCAACGAGTTTGTATAAGAGCAGAAGCGAATTCTTCAAGTAATTGCAGCAGCTCCAAAGTCAGGTTAGGGCAAATGAATTAATGTAGCCCTAAAGGAAATAATTAGGGCGAGTTATTGCAGGCCTAGATGGCTGAATGTGATCAGTTCCTAGACTTAGATCTGGGATCTTAGTGCGATTGGATTTGCTATTAAGGAGAAGTCTCGGCTCTTTAGATACAGATCTGGGCAGATCTGTATCACCTTGAATTTGAGATAAATTAAGAAGCTCATACAATTTGTGTAGCAATCTTTGGAGAGGAAGATTGAAGACTTGGGATAATAGGATTTGCTTTGTGATCCTCAGCAAATTATTGAACATCAAAGGCTTCAATTCCGGGTATTATCCATTACTCTTCAATTTTGATCATGCTATGCTTTGTATTTGTTAGACCTCTCTAGATTGAACATATTCCTTGTGATAATCTGAAATATATCAACACGGCCTAGGAATAAAGAAAGAATAAAGCTTCTATTAGAAGAAGCATCTATGAACCTGGATACAAATTACAAAGTTGCTAAGATTCTCAATGGATATGAGAATGAAGTCTACAAAGAGACTTTAAATTTCTGGCAGCAATTTGACTTCAATGCTCTTGAAGCAACAAGTCCTCAGGATCAAACAGCAACACTAAATGATCCACCTATTCAGTTCACTACAACTCAAGCTCCAATAACTGGTGAACAGGAAGTTCCTACAGAAATGTTCACTTCTGATGAACCGGTCAATTTGGGAAAATCTTTTGTGAATATTCTTACTGATAGATCAGTGCAAGATGATGGAGGAATTGATGTCGGTGATCTTCATACGGCTGAAGAACAGCAACAAACACAAGCCCCACCGAGAGTGCAGTCGCATCAAAAGGAAGATGCTATGGCTGAAATAGAAGTGCAACAGGAAGGGGAAGTTCAACAACAGAAAGCAAGACCGGAAGAGGTAAAAATACCGGAAGAACAAGACCAAAGAGGAAACGAGTAAGTTCTGAAGGAACAAGAACAGGGAAAAGAGCAGGAATAGGAACAACCATTACCTAGACAGAATGAGCAAGTTCAACAGAAACAGGTACCCAGCCAAAATGAACTGGAAACTCTTCCAAGCTCATCCAAAAGAAAGCTCTCATTTTCTGAAGAATCAGAAGCCAAAAGAAGTAAAGCAACTGATACAATAGTTGACATCAGCAAAATGTCAACAAAGCAGCTGAAGGAACTAACTAAAAGAAAACAGGATATGGTTCTGACCAAAGTAAAGGACATCCTATACAACTTTGTACCGGATGCTGACATCGATGAAGATGAACTAGTCATTGATCAGCTGGAAGCATTGGCAACAGAAGTTGGTGATGATCTCACCAATCCAAAAACAGTGGCAATTGATCATGATGAGAAAAAAAGAATAGAAATTCTCAATATACTGATTACAGATTCAAAGGTAACAGTATCAACCATTTTAAGTATTCTTCATTAGCAGTTACAAGTTGGCAATAATTTGACGATCACTACTTCAAATTTTAATACATTCATGCAAGATCTGACAGAAAGGTCAGCTAAGGCTACAGAAGACATTAGAGCTTTGTCTTCTTAGTATGACATCAAGAAAAAGTCTGCAACATGCTTCAGCAGAGAAATGACAAGTCTTGCTCTCATTCTGAGAAAGATTTCTGAGGAGAAGACTAAGAGAATCCAAGACATCATTGGATTTCAGTTGTATCTGGCTCCTACACTAGACTTAATGCAAAAATCTGCAAAGGATGCTGAGAATCTCATCAAAGAACAAGAACATAAGACTACTAAAGATATGGAGAACATCATTGTCTCTCTACAAGCAACTCAATCAAATTTAGAACATGTGATCGGTCAGTGGCACACTTTTCTTCCATTTGCCAAAGTCATTTACAAAGATATTTTTGCCAAAATGCCAATTTAAAACCTTTGTAATCTAGAGGCAAAAAGGGGAAGATAAGAAGACTAAGCACTAAGCAGAAGAGGAGATGAAACAATCCGTCTAGGGGAAGCATTTCAACAAAGGAAGTATGCCACCAAAGCACAAAAAAAAGGGAAAAAGGAGTCCTCAAGACAAGGTACAAAATATGACAAGTGTGGTTTTGTGGTTTTGTGTATGGTTTTGCCACCAATGACAAAGGGGAAGATTGTTAGCAATATAAGTTGTCATTAGTGTATTTCACAAACACCATTCTCACCGGTAAAGGTTCACCAGTAGTTTACTCACATTACTTTAAAGGCACCGGTAGAATAGAAACAGAATATATACACCAGTAGACCGGAATAAGTACATTGTACCGATCTTATATTACATAACAGTGGTGGATTGGGTATGAGATAGATACCGGTCATAACTGCATAAAGATCCGTACCGAAATCTGCGGAGCAGTTGGAGGTAAAATTGGATATTGCGGAGCAATCAGTACATACGGAGCATCCATCGCTCAAATCTGAAGATTAGCTTTTTAACAGGAGTTAACTATACTTCTACGGACGATTTCAAGGTAAACTCCAGTTCAGAACGCATAGCTTTCATGTGTTGAATAATTTATGGATGAGTTTACACCCTAGCGGTTCTATGGGTCAGTATAAATATAGGTCATAGGACGCAACATATGTTGTTGTTGATTGCTTGTGATTGCATAGAGAAGAGGAGAAATCTCTTCTGAGAGAAGCGCTACAATCACAGAGGTGAAAGAGAACAGAGATCAACAACCAGGCAAACCGGGGAAGAGAACAACAGGTATGATCTGATCAGACATTCAGTGTCATAGAAGATCATTGCTTTTATAAGGTGTCAAAGCAAGTTGAAATCCCTCTATCAAGGTGGACCTAATCGGTTCATTGTAAAATCCCCTAACAGGGTAACATCTTTGTTGATGTTCAAAGTCCTGTAACCAGGCAGCTCTTAACAGGGTTTAGATCTTAACTGATCTTTTGTAAAATCCCTTAACCGGGTAGCACCTTAACCAGTGCTTTGTAAGCTCCTAACAGGGCGCCTTCATTCTACAGTAGTGAAGTTGTGAGCTCTGTCTCACCATGGTTTTTTTCCTTATAACCGAGGGTTTCCACGTATAAATACTTGTGTTGATCTGTGTGATTCTTTTATGCTTGAGAATAGTTGTTTTATTCTGCTTATCAGTAAAGGATAATTAAACAAGTTTTGAATTACAGTACAAGAAAAGTATTTACTGATTCAGCCCCCGCCTCTCAGTAACCAGTTTAGTAATATCAATGCTCTACTCTATAGCAATCAAAAATGGCTTCATAAGATACAACCCGAGCAAAAACAAAAACCGTAGAAACTAGAAGGGAGGCTCTCCAACTTCGTCAACTGGACAAGCATATAATAATTAGAGATTTATTTCAATCAAGAACAATGAGTAGCTTCTTATGAAATTTGTAATCTGTGTTTCAAAGAATCTGTACGTGGAGGGTATGCCCTCTTAGAATATTATGTATCAAAATCCAGACTACGGTCTCAAGCAAGGCTGGAGGTTTTCTCAGCACCACTCTTTCCTACCGACGCCTGCATTGAGCGGGGTTTTTTGTATCATTTGTTATATGATTAATAAAATTATTGGCTTCAGCCTTTTACTGATCAAAAAAAAAAATGCATCATTAATATAATAATATATTATCATATAAATAAACAATAATATTAAAATCGATAAATAAATAATATAATATAATATAAAAAATTAAATAAATAATAAATTGTAATTATAATATAAACAATGATATTAATAATCATTGTAAATTGTAATTTAAATAAATTATAAATAAATAATAAATTAATAGCATTAGATTTCCACAATCCATTAGTAATACATTTATGAATTTTTAGATTCGATTGTGTGCGTATTTTTAGCATCAACGTTTCGGATCACACTCTGTGATCCATCATCAGGATAGAGAAAGTGCCAAGAAGAATAGTAAAAAATTATTATTATTATTATAAATAAATAAAAATATAGAGGCATATCTCTAACATCTAAAGGTGGCAACCCTTCAACATGCAAATGTATATAATGGATATCAAATCCATTCCTCCCGGATTTTATACATATAGAGGAAATAAATAAAAAGGAGAAGAATAATAATAAGAGATGATTATTCAAATTTCAATGGAAAACAAGAAAAGAAATGTAGGAGAAAATTAAGGAGGAAATATAGGAGAAGATCAAAGAGGAAATGTAGGAGAATATTAAAAGGAAAGAAACATTGAATAAGCTAAAAATAAAGACATTAGAAAGAAGGTAAGTATATCTTTGTTGAGTTAATTTATTTATAAGAATTGCATGAATTAAATATTAACAATAATATGAAATAAACTTTAGAATAATAGGTTATAAAACAAACATTGAAATAATGAATTATGAAATATAATAATATTGCTATAAAATAAACTTACATTTGAAATAACTTAACTCAAATATATTGATAAATAAGTAACTAATATATATAATATGCAATAAATACATTATATAGAGAATTATGAATTCTCGTGATTATAAGTATAAAATTATTTAATAATGGATTTTCATGATGATAGGTTATTGAATATAAATTATATATTATTCAGAATAAGCTTTGAATTAAATATCAAATATGTTATATAAGTTTATCCATATATTTATTGTTTATATATTTAAGTGGAATCATAACTATGCATCATGGCATGTATGTTTACTAATATTTTTATTATGCAGAAGATAATAATATATACTCAGCTAATTCTTTAATTACTCACTAATAACTATTAAGGGGATAGGGAGTATGTGTAGGATGCGGCAGGTAAATTGGTCACATGATGGAAAGATCCCGAGATGGGTAGAACCTTGAAAGAATCCACTTGTAGACTGTGCATGCATCCTAACACAGTAAATCTTCCTTCTTTCTTAAGGTCTATGATTAGGAGTGAAGTAAGGAATTAGAGCTTAAATATATATTGTGAATTAGAGATTATTCTTAATATGATTTAAATGCATAATGTGTATGATCATTATTGGGGATTGGCATCCTCCTAGTATAAAACATTACAAATTACCATTCCCAAGGGAAATCCAAACAATAATTGTGAATTTTAAGACAAATCAAGTAAGGTCCAAAATGGGGACATTACAATCTGCAATTTGGGTGCAAACTCACTACTGAAATTATCAAGTGGTCATCACTACTGTTTGGTGTCAATACATATGTTGTATGAACAAGATGTGTACCCCTTTAGTGAGTTTGACAACTCAAAAGGATTTGGTGTTTGATAAGAAAGCAAGCCATATGGCCGGTGGACCTACATGGATTAAGAACGCCAAGAGTGGCGTCTTAGAGTTCCAGATTTCTCCTTCCAAGACAGACATCAAGAAAAACATTGTGGTCTCTCATTATACGATGATAGATAAGATTCTGAAGGAAGAAAGGAACTATATTCTAGGGATGATAAAGAAGATCAAGGCCACTAGATGCGATGTGTTGTTGATTCAGAAGAGTATCCTACAAGATGCAATCACTGATCCTTCGCTGCATTACCTATCCAAGGCAAATATTTCGTTGAGGGATGCTCTAGAGGGAGTCTGACATTTCATCATAAGCAACCTTGGATGAGGAGGTCAAAAGGTTGATATCTATCTCAAAGAGAGCCACTTCATCATGAAGATCTTCTTAATGCATTCTTCTTTGTGAGAGAAAAGGTTGAGGTGCAAGCCCTTGTATTGTATATTTCCCTGAGATGGAGAGATTTGAGGTGAAAACCCTTGTTCCACCCTTTGGGAATAGCTATGGTGAATGTCATGATGAGATGACATCATCACATTGAGTGATTTTGTGATGGGCACTTGTGCTCATTTATATTTCCATTCATGGTAATAGCCATGATGGACCCACCCTCTGGGAGTAGCCATGGTGGAGGTCATGTGAGTGACTCCATGACTAAACACTTGTGTTGAGTCACCCTTTGGAAGTAGCTATGGTGACCATCATTGTGAGCTGACGACATCACGTGAGTGATTCCATGATGAACACTTGTGTTTGTTTGCATTTTCTTCAATGGGAGTAGCCATGATGGAGCCACCCTGTGGGAGTAACCATGGTAGACATTACTCTATAACTCAGATATCTGAGAAGACCCTCCTTAGCTAAGAGAGAGTGTTGATGTTAGCATCAGGGGGACAAACCAGAAGTTATCAAGAAGGATTCCTCCCTAGCTAAAAGGGAGTGTTGAATTTAGCTTCGAGAGGATCACAATAATGATTCAAGTACGTGGAAGAAATTGTCAAAGGGTAGTAATATTTGACAATAAGAGATAAGTATTTCTACCCTTGAATATTGTTTATAAATTTTGAGTCACTAATTCATGCTATAAGATCAGGATAGTAAATCTTTTATGCTTCTATCATTGATATTTCCCTTAGACATAGTTTAGTTTTATGAACCAATTGTAATCTCTCTTTGAAGTGCTTTGAGAACAAATCAAAAGCATAAGAGATTGCATTCAAGGAACAAAGAACTTAATGCCTACAGTTATGGAACTGAGTTAAGAGTTGATATCAGATTTAGAGGGAGTCTAACAATCCATTATAAACAACCTTGGAAGAAGAGGTCAGGAGGTTGATGCACGAACTTGAGCTTCAGAGGGAGCAACTAGAGGATCTGCATCTGTGAACATCCGAGGATCTTGATTCAGGAGGTTGATGCACGAACTTGAGCTTCAGAGGGAGCAACTAGAGAATCTGCAGCTGTGAACATCCGAGGATCTTGATTCAAAGGAAGCAGACCATGTCAAGATGGGTTCCTTAGTAATCAGCAGTTAGAGGACTGTGATTCATAGGATGGAGTTTCGGCATCAGTGATCCATTATTTTGTATCTTATAGAGATTCCTTATCACTACGTAAGAGACATGGTAGGAAGGAATGTGATCCAGTTGAAGTATACTAATACGAGCGATCAAACATCAGATATTCTTACCAAACCGCTTCCCAAGGTGAAAGTCGATCACTTCAGGAAGAATCTTGGTATGTACTAATATAATAAAGATGTTTAATGTGTAAGCTTCTTTTGTCATATGTGCGACTTTATGGGCCCACCCATCCTGTGTACATTTCTAAAAGGTGACGACTTTTTAGTAAATAAACACTTGTATTTAACATTATAAGGTGACGATCTTGTAATGTGGGTATCATGTTTGTGTCATGATCTGTTATGGTAGACATTATGTAAGGTAATGTCAGTGCACATACCATAACTAGGATATATATATAAGGAGAATGTAATGTTCTCAAGCATATTATATCCTTCATATTACTTGTTAAGTGATATGTAAAACTGGGTATCACGTGTTAGGTGAATCCTCATATCACATGTTAGGTGGTATGTAAAACAAGGTATCACTTGTTAGATGATTCCTCATATCACATGTTAGGTGATATGTAAAACTGGGTATCACGTGTTAGGTGATTCCTCATATCACATGTTCGGTGATATAAGGTGATTCCTCATATCACATGTTAGGTGATATATAAATCTGAGTATCACTTGTTAGGTGATTTCTCATATCGGATGTTAGGTGATATGTAAAAATAGGTATCACATGTTAGGTGATTCCTCATATCACATGTTAGGTCATATGTAAAACTGGGTATCACGTGTTAGGTGATTCCTCATATCACGTGTTAGGTGATATGTAAAACTGGGTATCACTTGTTAGGTGATTCCTCATATCACATGTTAGGTGATATGTAAAATTAGGTATCACGTGTTAGATGATATGTAAAACTTTGTATCATCACGTGTTATGTGATGTTTGTCTTCACAAGATATGTGAGACCTCTTATCACGAGAAATGTGATACATATAACTTTATCTTATCTAGCTAAGAGGTAGTGTTGTTACTTATAGCCTCAATCAGATAAATTCATGCATATATCAATTAGAGAAATAATAATGAAGCATCAATCATATTATAGACACACACACACACACACACATATATATATATATATCAATATATATATATGATGATAATTATTATTATCATCATATATATATATATATATATATATATATATATATATATATATATATGATTCCCATTGTGCTTTATATATTCTATATTAAACCCAATTGCAATATGAATAATAATCGACCAACCCAATTCTTAATAGATAATAACTATACGATAATCAGTGTTGATCAAATACCATTAAGCCGTAATTGGTATTGAATTTGCGATTTACATTGAATTGTACTAAGTTTGAAACGGTGTCAACCGATAGACATATCGGAATACTTTATCATCGGTTGTGACTATTAAGTCACGTCTATGATAGGTGTAACTCCTCAAGGAGTCACATCTATCATAGACGTGACCAATTATTGGTCACCATACTAATATAAAAGTGGTATGGCTGTTCAGTATAATGCACCGAAATTGTTAAGTGTAAAATACATTGAACAACGACATTTATATATATCTTCATTGCAATTTGATTATATTGGAACTTAACACTAAGAAAAGGTTGATTATAAGAGAGAAAAGATTGATTGCAAGTCAAAGAGTGACAAGGAGCAAGACGAAGAAGAGGAAGAAGATTATTCACCTTGTTGAAGAGATTTTTCAAGCAAAAGTAGGGTTTGTAACTGATTTTTTTTTTTTTTTTCCTCATTGTCAAATGAATGTTCATTGTTTTAAGTTTTACATTTCTTGTTTCATTTTCTAAGTTTCTTTTAAGTTTTAGTTATTTGATTTCATTTCTTAATTGAAGTAGATTCTTGTTGTTTCGCTTTTTAAAATATTATTGTTTAATTTAAATATTTAATGTAGGGCATAGGCTGAAACTTGAAAGTCTAAAACCATGTATTTAATGATTTTTTTTTCATTTGGTGAAATGCAGTGTCAAAATGAGCTCCCACAATTATGATAATGAAACAAATGATGATGAGGTGGAATTGGAAGCTCATTCTCATAGTGGCACTAATAGTCATTCAGATTATCAACCTAAGCATGGTGATGATCATGACACCAATGAGGGGGATGAGCAAACTGAATCCACAAATGTTGGCCACCTGGTCCACCAATTATTGATTGCCCCTCCACACTTTTCGCAAGGTGGGCTAGGGGTGCTTATGATCCTAAATCTCCTCTTAGACAGTTTGCAATGAGGATAACAGCCCCAACACAATTAGGTGGTGGGACAAGGAAGTGGAAATGCAACATTTGTAGTACAAAATGGTTTGGTAGCATCACTGGAGTGAATGCACACTTCCTTTTTTGGACAGGCAAAGGTGTGGGACCATGTAAGTTTTTCGAATAGTCTAAAAATTTGCATTATAGAATTGAATTCAAGAAGCTATGGGGTGTTCCAGATGACTTGGCAATTGCAATGCCTACTACCTTATCTACTAGGCAACAGATTCAAAGTGTTCAGCAGGCTCATGAGCAGCATATACAGGGGCAGCCACGTATTCACACTCCTAGATCGCAGCAGAGACCAACACCATTGGGAGGGGAAGCCTCGGGACCTTCTTCCACTTATAGTGCTATGGTTGAAGCACAACCAAGCAAGGGGAAACGAAAGGTGACAACTAAAAGTAACATGAAAGAGGAGATAGAGGATTCCATTTGGAGATTCTATTTTTCCAATGGCATACCACTTCATGTAGCTCAATCTCCTTCTTATAAGGAGATGATGCAGTTGGTGGCAAGGGGGGGAGGACCATCATTTGTGACACTGGGTGAGCACAAATTGAGGACCACAATCTTGGATAAAGAGTATGCCAAGATTGGTACAGCTATGGAGAGCATGAGGGCAGTTTGGGAGGAGTCTAGAAGCAGCATTATCCTGGATGGGTGGACGGACATTAGGAACCATCCACTCATCAATATCATAGTTACATGCACAGAGGGCCCATTCTTTCTCAAGGCAATTGATTGTTCAAGGCATCAAAAGGATGTTGATTTTCAGTTTCCTTCGGTCAGCTATTGAGGAGATTGGGCCACAAAATGTGGTCCAAGTAGTGACAGATGCAGCACCTATGACCAAAGCTGCAAAGAGGCTTATTGAGGCAGCATATAGACATATTTGGTAGACTCCATGTTGTGTGCATGCCATGAACAATGCACTCAAGTACATGGGGAAGATTGACTAGATTAAGGGAGTGGTCAGCGATGCTAGAGATGTGCAGATGTATATCTGCAACTACCACACTTCACATGCACTCTTCAAGAGCTTCGCAAAGGAGTTCTTGAAACTAGTTGAGACTAGATATGCATCCTATTTCATTCTTTTGGACAGAATGTTTGAGTTGCAGGAGCCACTACAACTCATGGTTATGACGAATGAGTGGAATCAGTGGGATGGATCCAAGACAGATCAGGGGCGGAGGGTGAAGGAGATAGTGAAGAGTGAGATATTTTGGGGTGACACAAAATACATAGTCTCTATCATCAATCCAGTTTTTCAGGTCATCAGATATGGAGATGGGGATGCACCTAGCCTTGGAGAGGTGTATGAGTGCATTGATTCTATGCTTGGCCAAATGAGGACAATTGTGCGACAGGTCCCCACTTTAGCCTTCTAAAATGACCACATTCGGCCTATTATTCAGCGGAGATGGGACAGCCTAAACACTCCCTTACGCATGGCTGCTTATGCATTGAATCTGAAGTGGTACATGCTTAGGCTTGGCAGAGTAATACCACTTAAGGATGATGAGGTAATTGAAAATTCATATCATGCTACTCATTGTAATCATCTTTGTGTCTTATTAATAATTCAGAATTCTATTTCATTTGCCAATAATTTGAATTTTAAAGTTTTGAAATTTTTAATTTTTTCAAATGAAGGAAGGGTTCTTCATGTGCATTGATAGGACGTATGATGCAAAGACTATTGGGAAGGTTCGCACTGAGTGGACCAGATTTGCTACTCTTAGGGGTTATGCAGCTGCAGCAAAGGCGGACATAAAAACTATGGCACAAGAGGATCCAATTTTGTGGTGGAATTGCCATGGACCGAAATCAACATCTACCACACTAGCCATTCGTTTGTTGTCTCAAGTTTCTGGTTCTTCAACTCAATAAATATTTTAAGTTTTAAAAATTTAACTTTAAGTTTTAATTTTTAACTTTAGAGAACTTTAGATTCAACTTTTCTACATTCTCACACTAGTCATTTGATTGAAATTTGATAATCTTAAGTATCTAATTCTTCAGCTTCTGAGAGGAACTAGTCTACTTAGAACTTCATCCACTCTCTTAAGAGGAACAAACTTACCTCTCAGAAAGCAGAGAAGCTAGAGGTTGTACAAAGTGTCTTGCGTATCACTGATCGCAAGACACATGTGTACAAGGAGAGCCCAGCAACACGATGGGATGTAGAGCCAGAGGAGCCATCACAGATTGATGAGGATGAGTGTCATGTCCCCAAAAAAAGTAATATGCTTTTGAAAAACAAAGTGAATAAATAAGGCTAATTATTTATTTAATATTAATTTTCTAGTTCCAAATTAATATTAAATAATAATGGGAGCGATTAATAAAAGGAGCCAAGCAAAATGTTATGTTTCGTTTGAATAAAGCGAGTGTCATCTTGACACTTCGTTTAGGCAGTTCCCTTACGAGAATTTCCCAAACTGCTTTGGCGTCAATAAATGATTATTCCGGGAAAGATCGGGGCATGCTGGAAAGAAGTAAGGAAACCTTTCGGCTAGTGATGCCTGCAAATCGCTAACTCCTTTCGTCAAAATTACTGACCTATTGGAGAAGGGGAAAACATACTCAGTTGACTAGTCCCATTCGCACATTGATGTTAATGTGTTGCACAGTTGAAGCAAGCACGGTGTCACGTGAACCGGCAGGAGGCAGTGAGACACACGAGAAGTGAGGGAATGACACACTGAAGGTGACGGATTTCCTTTGGTAATAGAGAACATTCGAACCTCTGCAAAAGTGCACCGGGGTCGGCCTTGAGAGCACTCGAGCCACAAACAGAGGCAAGCACCCGAGTGAATCTGAGCATGTCGTAAAACACCTATCTTCAAGCACAGACATTTACGTGTGGTTTATGCGTCCAGTTCTAAGAAGAGCAACAGTGACGGCTATATCAGAAATAGCACGCCCCTACTACTATGAACGTCCAAGGTGGGCTGGAGATAACCAATGGAATGATGCGGAATGATGTTCAAGTAATGGATTTCGGACTACACAAGTGCACGTATAAGACTTTGTAAATCCAAATGTGTGTCAACTTAGTTTATGTTATGTATTCTTGGTTTGTGAAGTTAAGTGAATGATCGACCAGAGTTATCTGCACAGTTGTGTTGTCTTGACTGTGTATTACACCATAATTTGATGTAATGCGCACATAAATAGAATGTTTTGTTCAAAACCAGTTTAATTATCTTCACTTACAAAGCCAAATAACAGTGAATGAAAGTCTTAACTACAAAGAGTAGACAAGTTTGCATTAAATCCTTTGCTAGGGAATTTCACAGTGGTATCAGAGCATTCAATCTTGCCAGCCTATAGGGTGTTTAGTTTTTGTGTTACCAAAACAAAACAAAAAATGTTCTACTGAATATGCCATCAGGCCATTACAACTTCCGGAATACCAAAGAACGTCAAAATAGAAACCCAACCAGTCCTAGTTCAACTCCACAATTTGCAATTGGGGAAAGTCATACTAAGATAGAAGAAGAAATAATTTTTGAACACATGGGGGAACCAGAAAATAATAGGGATTTAATTGTTGCATTAATAAGAAGTCAACAGGACATGCAAAATAATATAAATACAATGACCAATCTGATGACTCAATTCATGGCTCAATATCTAAATCAAAACGAAGGTGGTAGGGATGAACGTTCAATAAATAACAATCAGCTTGAAAGAACAACAACAGCTAGGCCTTCCCTGCCAAATTTCACTCCTAGAAATTTACAACCAGAACATGAACCTACAGCTAAAGAAGTACAAGATGAAATTTTGAATGATTGGGAAGCGGCTGGGGCAGAATTCAGATCTCACATGTCATTTCGGGAGTACATGGATGTCATTATGAAACATAGGCCTCATAGGGGCAGAAATTACAATAATGAATTACAAAGGAAAATAGGGAAGATGTCCATACCTTACTTTGATGGTACAAGCAAGACAACTACCAGGGCATGGGTTCAAAAGTTAGACACCTATTTTCAATTAAACCCTATGATGGAGGATGAAGCTATTAAATACACAGCATTACATCTAGATGGAGTTGCAAATGAATGGTGGCATCATGGGCAAGTCACCTTGGGCCATAATCTGGTAGAGATATATCTGGAATTCACTGAACGTCTCATTGATAGTGTTAAGGTTTAGGATCATTGCAAATGTAATAGCACTATCTCATTGTATGTGTTTTCCAAATGCAACAATCTCTTGCATTTATATTAAGAATGAGCCAAGAAGAGACATGTCCCTTCAAGGGACATGTCTATTCATTATTATGTAATTAATATAATGACAATTATGATTACACACACACACACACATATATATATATCTTGAGTATTATATTAATTTATCTAATATTTACATAATAATAATTATTATTATTTTATCAATTTAACTATTTATTTATTATGAGAATATTTATAACTTAACTTTATATATACATATATATCAATGTATATAATAATATCAATAATTATATATATATATATATATATATATATATATATATATATATATATATATATATATATATATATATATAATAAATCATTTCTCATAAATCATATAGTCAATATTATTTATCTGACCAATGCTACAAACATCAACACTCCCTCTTAGCTAGGGAAGATAAAATGTAACTCACAATAAGTTCATAAATTGTGAGGGTTAGTTCCCAGGTGGATTGCCTCTATCGGCGATTCTATCCACAGTTCCCAGGTGGATTGCCTCCATCGGCGATTCGATCCACAAGCTCCTGTGTGGATTGCCTCCATCGGCGATTCTATCCACAACTCATGAGCTATGGCGTGGATTGCCTCTATTGGCGATTCTATCCACAAGCTCCTGTGCGGATTGCCTCCATCGGCGATTCTATCCACAACTCATGAGCTATGGTGTGGATTGCCTCTATCGGCGATTCTATCCACAAGCTCCTGTGTGGATTGCCTCCATTGGCGATTCTATCCACAAACTCATGAGCTTCATAGTGGATTGCCTCCATCGGTGATTCTATCCACAAGTAAGATATTACAAAAGAAAAGTTATTGCAAGATCGTCACCTTCCAATAACTTTAACAAATACAAGTGATAATCATTTGGAAGTCGTCACTTCTTTATGATTTACACAGGGGGCAGGCCCATTAAAAAATTCATAATTCACAAGTATAATAATCAATTTTATATCAAGTTTACCTCATAAATGTTTCACCTTCAATAGTGAACTCCCTCTCAATCAATATGATCACTTGATTGTCACAAGTTGGCTAAACCATCTACTCCCTTTGAAGCTCAAGTTTATCAACTTCTTGACCTCTTTTGAAACATTAGACTCTCTTTATATCTAGTCTCAATCATCAATTTGTTTTCAAGCATCAAGTTATTTCTCCCTTGAATGAAATTATCTTGTGCTTTTGTCCTAAAGGTATGTCAGAGAGAGATTACAAATAACTCACTAAATTATATTATCCCAAAGAAATATTAATGATAAAAGCATACAATATATATATTTTTTTTTTTATCCCAATGTTATAGTATGATTTAATAACTACATAAAAAAATTAATGAACATTAATCAACATGGAATACTCATCTCTTGATTAATGTAATGATCATTTTCTTATTTGTACTATAAAAAGTGTTTGAAGCTTTTAATCAAAGAACTCTCTTTGTTCAGAAATCTGCATAGACCTGTACACATTCGATCATAACTTTTGAACCTGACATTTTCTTTCCAATCTCTCCGGTGACATTCTTCTAAATTAGTTTATCACCAACATATCTCAAATTTAGCAAAATCCAACGGTCCATTTGTGAGATATGGTCCTCGTACTGAGACTGTAATTTTCTGAAATAGTCACACATTCACCATTAACAAACTACTCTCTTGCATTTGCAACTTGGCTCTGATACCATGTTAAGGTTTAGGATCATTGCAAATGTAATAGCACTATCTCATTGTATCTGTTTTCCAAATGCAACAATCTCTTGCATTTATATTAAGAATGAGCCAAGAAGAGACATGTCCCTTCAAGAGACATGTCTATTCATTATTATGTAATTAATATAATGACAATTATGATTACACACACACACACACATATATATATATATCTTGAGTATTATATTAATTTATCTAATATTTACATAATAATAATTATTATTATTTTATCAATTTAACTATTTATTTATTATGAGAATATTTATAACTTAACTTTATATATACATATATATCAATGTATATAATAATATCAATAATTATATATATATATATATATATGAATATATATAATAAATCATTTCTCATAAATCATATAGTCAATATTATTTATCTGACCAATGCTACAAACATCAACAGATAGGTTTGACTCCAAAGATCCTGAATTACATTTAAAAGAATTAACACAACTGAAACAAACAAGGGCAGTTGAACAATATATAACAGAATTTGAAAAGTTGGCTTTGTTTGTCACTGAAATTTCCGAGAGGCACAAGATTGTTATTTTCATTGATGGACTTTCTGATTCTTTGAAAGGTTGGGTGAAATCTTTAAATCCTCCTACACTACAAATGGCTATTAAGAAGGCAAGAGAATTAGAACCGTCCTCAAAGGGGAAAATGTGGAATAAAGGTCCTTTTACAAAACCAAATAAATACAAACAACCTTTCAATAAAGAAACGTTACCAAAGCCCACATTTGCTAAAGAGGAAAGGGATGAACTTAGGAGATGCAAATCGTGCTTCAGTTGTAAAGAGTCATGGCAACCAGGTCATAGGTGTTTGGGAAAAGTGAAAATACATTACATTGAAGTAATATCAGATAATGAAGACGAGGAAAATATAGATGCTAATATAGAAGGTTCCCAAACGGTTCCTGCTTCTAAACAGGAAAATAAACAAGCAGGTGGTATAATGGCATCTATGACAGGAATTTCTCATTACAACATTTTCAAGGTAAGAGGGGTGTTACAGGGTCAGCGAGTTATTGTTATGATTGATAGTGGATCTACTCATAATTTTATTAACACTGCTCTTGTTAAGCAACGCGGGTTACATGTAGTTAAACATAAAGGTTTTGATGTGAAAGTTGCAAGTGGCACTAATTTAGTAAGTACACATAAGGTTCCACAACTGAGTATTGCTTTGGGTAATTATACAGTAATTGATGTTTTTTATATGATTCATTTGGTGGATACTAACATGGTGTTAGGAATTCAGTGGATGGAAACCTTGGATAAATATTCTCAGAGTTTCAAACGCATGGAGTTTTCTTTCAAAGTTGATGGACGAAAGGTGATACTCAAGGGCATGTCAAATGGTGGTCAAGGGTTATTACGGCTAAAAGGATGGAGGCTATTTTCCATCATGGTGAGGTTGCATGGTCAACACAATGCTTGATTTCTACAAGGTAACAGGTTTTGAATCAAAGCATTATTCAGATGATTTGTTGCAAGTACTAGATTCACATAAATTGGTTTTCAGTGATATACCCCCAGGAGTACCCCTTGATAGAGGTTTTGAACATAGTATTGAATTGGAGGAAGGAGCAAAACCAGTCATTACTACCCCATACAGGCATCCTAAGGCTTTCAAAGATGAAATAGAAAAAACTATTAAGGAGTTATTAGATATGGGGCATATTAGGCCTAGTTCCAATCCATTTGCATCTTCAGGAGTGCTGGTTAGAAAGAAAGATGGAACCCTACGCATGTGTATAGATTACCGTGCCCTCAATAAAAAGACCATAAAAAATAGGTATCTGATTCCTCGCACTAATGAATTGTTAGATGAATTGCACGGTGTTGTGTATTTTTCTAAAATTGATTTGAGATCAGGGTATCATCAGATAAAATTAAGGGAACAGGATATTCATAAAACTGCTTTCCGTTGTCATTATGGTCATTATGAATTTTTGGTTATGCCTTTTGGACTGACAAATGCTCCAGCAACATTTCAATCTTGTATGAACCATATTTTTAATAAGCAGATATGGAAATCCTTGCTAGTTTTCTTTGATGACATACTGATTTACAACAAAACTTGGGAAGAACACCTGAAACATATTGATGAAATTTTGGGTATAATGGAGTCTCAATCTCTTTATGCAAAAGCTTCTAAATGTGAATTTGGTATGACGGAAATTTTATACTTGGGACATATGATCAGTGCTAAACGTATGCAGGTACATCAAGAAAAGATCGGGGCTATTCTAGATTGGCCGCCCCCACGAACTCTTTCTGATTTAAGAGGTTTCTTTCGTCTATGCAGTTATTACAGGAGATTTGTTAGAGGGTTTTCACAGCTTGGAGAACCACTGACAGATCTTACCAAACAAGGGGCATTCAAATGGACTGCAAAGTCACAACGGGTATTTGACAACCTCAAGGAGGCAATGAGTTCTTGTCCTGTCCTTGCATTACCAGATTTTGATCAGCCCTTTGTATTAGAATGTGATGCATCAGGTAAAGGAATTGGAGCTGTGTTAATGCAAAATAAACATCCGATAGTGTTTGAAAGCAGGAAACTCACTAGTGCTGAAAAACTGTATTCCATATATGACAAGGAAATTGTAGTACGAAATAAAGTAATATTGTATTAGACTTAGTTATGTCCGGAGGGTAGTTAGAAGCGAGGAGATGCGTTCGTTGGTTTCTCCAACCAACCGACTATTATATAAGTACTTTGGTTTATTGTGTTGGATGTCATGATTTTGATGGTATGAAAATAAAGTAATAACATTTCCTTGCCATCTTGGTATTCTGGTATGGTATTATGTGTTTCTTGTTAATATTGGTATTTAATGTATTGTTGGCACCAGTGATTATAAGTTGTATTGCTCTGTATATTATGCATTGAAAACTATCCTACATTTTGGCGTCGTTGCTTAAGTTCGGACCTGAAGGTCATTGAGAAAAGGAGGGAATACCAAAGGAAGATCAAGTGGCACAAGGTCTGGTGGTAGCCTGGAAAGTAAATACATGTGAAGGGAAGCCCAGAGAGAGTGGTTCCACATAAGCACAATACGGACAACTTCGGTACCACTAGCGGTGTAGGATCTGCTTGGGGGAATTCCTCCACTCTGACAACTGGTCCATTAATTCATACCCCTGCTTCCAAATAAGTATCCCAAGCGCAGGGCTGAAGAAGAAAGTGAAGAGGAAGCTGCCAAGCGAATCTTTGGCCAGCAACAACAAGAAGAAAGACGTCGCCGCTTGAGAGGATTGGGGGACCAGTCTATAAGTAAAAAACAAATTGAGGAGAGCCTGATTGAAAACGCCATAGAAGGAATAGCTAACTTGGCCATCTCGGAGAAGGAAGGAGAGGAGAACCCTGAAACCCCTGCTCGGAGAGAGTACTAGGAGGTACACCATCCCGCCGTGACAGAGGAATCACAAGGAGGAGAGAGCACTACTTCTAGCGAGACAGGAGGAAGTGCCCCACCAAGAGGGAGCGTCCCGGCAGGAGGGAGCATCCCGACAAGAGGAGGGAGCATCCCGACAAGAGGAGGGAGCGTCCTGACAGGAGGGAGCGTCCCGGCAGGAGCGAGCGTCCTGGCAGGAGGGAGCGTCCTGGCAGGAGGGAACATCCCGGCAGGAGGAGGGAGCGTCCCAGTAGGAGGGAGCGTCCCAGCAGGAGGGAGCATCCCGGGAAGAGGGAGCATCCCAGTAGGAGGGAGCGTCCCGGGATGAGGAAGGAGCCTCCCGGCAGGAGGGAGCGTCCCAATAGGAAGGAGCGTCCCGGCAGGAGGGAGCGTCCCAGTAGGAAGGAGTGTCCCGGCAGGAAGGAGCATCCCGGCAGGTGGGAGCATCCCGGTAGGAGGAGGGACCGTCCCAGCAGGAGGAGGGACCGTCCTGGCAAGAGGGACCGTCCCGGTAGGAGGGAGTGTCCCGGCAGGAGGGACCGTCCCAGCAGGAGGGAAGAGCGGAAGGAGAATGGCGTTAGACAAACAAAAACTCCCTAGATTTACTATGGAAAGATCGGAGGATCCTGCTCGTCATTGTAAAACATGTATAACTATATGGCAAGCCAATGGAGAAAATGATACAGATGAATGTTTGAAAGCTTTCCCTGCCACTCTAAGAGGGATAGCTATTGATTGGTATACAGACTTGGAGGCCGGGAAGAAGACCACCTGGAAGGATCTCCGCACCACCTTCGAGGAAGAATTTAGACTTCTACGGGATGATGACGAGATAGTCACAGAAATCTATAATACTAGGCAAGGGAAAAATGAAACTGTCAGGGCATATAGCAGGAGACTCAAGGAATTGATAGGAAAGTTGGACAACAAACCTGCTGACGGACTAAAAAAGAGGTGGTTCATCAAAGGGCTCACCCCGTCTTTAAGACGGAAAATGAAGATAGTACCACCATCATCCTTTACCGACGCATGCACCCGAGCAATGGATACAGAAAGTGAGAACAAAACTTCCAAAACAAAGAGGCAAGGAAGCGGGAGTGAGAGCTCAAAGGAGAGCGGGGATGAATCCAAGACCATCCAAGCTTTGAGAAAGGACATGATACGGCTAATGAAGTAACAGGAAGTAAGGAAGAGAAGAGAGAGGGCAGGGAACTGTGGTGTACAGAGTGCAAAAAGGAAGGACACATGAAAGGAACGTGCCCGCGTAAAGCCTTTTGTGACATTTGTCAGGTGTTAGGCCACAAAATCAAGGATTGTCCCTACAATCTGAAGGCATGGAGTGCGCAAGTATTCTTCACCCAAGGAGAACAATCCACACCACCCTCCACCCCTCCACGAAACACAAATACAGAAGCCTCACCTGGAGGGTATAGGAACAATAGGCGGGGAAGCAACAACAACAGCAATAACAACACACCTAGGAGAGCAATCTAGTATGATTCTAAAGGGAGACCCATGATTCAATGTAGGCAATGCAACGAATGGGAGCATTTTGCACGGGACTGCCAGAGCGGCAGAGGACAGAATGGAGGAATGTTGTGTAAATGGTGTGGACCAGCAAATCATGAGGATGCCAATTGCCTTAGACAAAAGGGGGTGAACAGGCTCGACATTGTAGAACCAGAGAACCAAGTGTTGGCCATCACAAGAATGCAGGCTAGGAAACTTGTAAATCCGGAGGCAGCCACAGAGAAAGAGAGATTTCAAGAAGCCAGAAAGGACATTAGAGATCACATGGGAGAAGAAGGGGGAGTAAGTACGACAAAAAAATGGGCGGTACCAAACACCATGAAACAAGTGCTAAAGACCACCATCCCAATGAAAATTGCGGATCTAATAGAAACGCTACCTCAGTTGCGGGTAGCAATAACACAAGGAACAAGTATCAAGGAGATACCTTCCAAGGAGGAGGAGAAAGAGGAGGCCAGAAAAGAAACCAACACCTTGTTTACCTTAGGAATGGGGAGAACACAAGCAGTGGTCGAAATGGAGATAATGGGATATAAACTATCAAATACTATTGTCGATGGAGGTTCGGGTGTGAATGTCTTACTTGAGGAGACTTGGAAGGCACTAAGGAAGCCTACACTCTGGCCACCCACATTCCAACTGGTAGGTGCAGACCAGCATGGAATTAAGCCCATAGGAACTTTGATGGGGCAAACAGTAATAATTGGTACACGGTAGTTCCTCCTCGACTTCGTGGTGATTAGCCTGGAAAAGAAAGGGTACAATGCATTATTAGGGAGAGGTTGGCTGGTCACAGCAAAGGCTACACATAATTGGAAAAGGAATACCCTATCCATAGAAGTAGACGGCGGAAAGTACACAATAGATTTAAAGAGCCAGTCTGTAAGTCAAGATCTCGCATCCGATTCAGAGGTGGAGGGAGAAGACCCAGAAGGAGTGGAGCCAGACGGAGGACTGCTCTGGCTAGGGGAGTACTCAAAAGACGAAACATGCTCTCTCAATGGACTATTTCACTGGCAGATGGGAGACCGTGAGGTATTCCAACCAGAATGTAATATGGTGCAGATTCAAGAAGCGAAACCAAAAGAAACGTACCCCGAAGGCTATAAAGAATACAAGGAAGGTACGGCAACCCTCAATAATAAGCTAGCACATATGTTTGATAAAAGAGAAAAAGACGAGGAAAAAGATAATAATAATGGCGCGATAAGTGAGCATGGTATATTAAGAGGACGAGCCTTAGATATTAAGTGGAGACCCCATTTCACACAAACAAGGTAGCATTACGCTACTGGGAGGGCGCAGGACATACAGCAGGACTGTGTACGGAGCAAGAGGAGTTGGACAAAAGGCGGGTGGACGTGGAGAAGGGTCCTGCCACAAGGCAGGAGGTTGCAGAGCAAGTGGAGGAGGGCCGTATGGCAAGGCAGGAGGATGCAGAGAACGTGGAGGTCCATACGAAGAAGGTCTGCACGGTGGGAACAGACTGTACCACGAGGAAGGAGGACGAGTTGGAGGAAGGGCATACGGAGGAAGCATGCAGCACTGTACGGCGGGAGAGGCAAGGAAGGCAATCCGTACAGCCGGCAGGCATCCGTACCACTCCTAGTACGGAGGGCATCTGTACCACTCCAAGTACGGAAGGCGTCCATACCACTTCTCGTACGGAAGACTTCTGTACCGCTCCTAGTACGGAAGGCATCTATACCGCTCCTAGTACAGAAGGTGTCCGTACCTCTCCTAGTACGAAAGGCATCTGTACCGCTCCTAGTACGGAAGGTGTCTGTACCGCTCCTAATACAGAAGGCATCCATACCGCTCCTAGTATGGAAGGCATATGTACCACTCCTAGTACGCAAGAAAGTACCGAGGGAACCGTACTGAAGAAGAGAACCCAGGTATAGAGGAGGAAGGGAGTAAACAACATGTTCCTCAATGGGGAGCAACAAGACTGTCCTTGCCTAGCGTGGCCAACCTGGTTCCTATAGATCAGCAGACTCATACCAAGGTCATAGATCTCAGAGGTCAACAAACGTGGGGACACAAGATCAGACTCCACACACCACAAGGTATTGAAGTGGCCCACCTGGTTGCCATGGTGGTACAGGAGGCAGAAAAAAAGGCTACTCAAAATGTGAGGACCGGGAAGGAACTCAGACTTGAAAAGGAAGACACATTGGCTAAGGATTCTAAGGAGGATACGGTGCTGGAAGAGGTAGATAGGCTGCTTGAGGAAGTTGGGATGGTACCAATACCTTCGCCAGCTCCCATGGAGATAGAAGGGGAAAACATAACAGGAATGCGAAACAAGACAGGGAACCTTTCAGAGATGATCTCATGGGAACACAGAGCAGAAAGATTCCTCAAGGAGTTACAAGCTATGAAACACACGGCTAAGGAAATTATAAAGCAGGCCAAAAGTCAGAATGTCGAGACCATAGTTACAGCAGCAGAGACCTTGGCAACATTCATGAAGGCAAAATGCCATACAAATTTGGGCATACTTCAACAAAATGGGTATAGGCAGGAAGAAATAGATAAAATCTGGACAGCCCTGTGAATCACACCTTTGGTGCAGAAGCCGCTCCTCATGCTCACACTTACAGAAATGGAGGTAGCTTTTAGGAGGACATACTTAGACCTTCAGCAAGAAAAGGATCTGACAAACCGCGTGGAAAAGGAATGGGCAGAAGAAAAGGCTATGTGGAAAGCTAAATGGCAGATGGAACGAGCTGGCCTGGAAGAGAAAGTAGCACTAGCCGAAGCAAAAGAAGATGGATGCCAAACAGAAGACTGCGGAACGGGATCTCTTACGCATCCGGGAACAAGCTCCAAGCTCAAGGATGTCTTCACAACCCAACTCTGAAGTCTGATTTTCTTTTTCTATAGTACTGTCGTCTAGAAGACCACTGTTTTTTGGGGGGGGATAAATGTAGTACGAAATAAAGTAATATTGTATTAGACTTAGTTATGTCCGGAGGGTAGTTAGAAGCGAGGAGATGCGTCTGTTGGTTTCTCCAACCAACCGACTATTATATAAGTACTTTGGTTTACTGTGTTGGATGTCATGATTTTGATGGTATGAAAATAAAGTAATAACATTTCCTTGCCATCTTGGTATTCTGGTATGGTATTCTGTGTTTCTTGTTAATATTGGTATTTAATGTATTGTTGGCACCAATGATTATAAGTTGTATTGCTCTGTATATTATGCATTGAAAACTATCCTCTAGAAATGTTAGCTATTATGCATGCATTAGCTAAATTCAGACAATACTTAGTTGGAGCCAAATTTGTAGTTAAAACTGATCATAATAGTCTAAAGTATTTCCTTAGTCAAAGAGATTTGAATTATAGGCAACAAAAATGGATCAGTAAAATTCAAGCTTATGATTTTGAAATTGAATATGTTAAGGGTAAGCACAATGTTGTAGTTGTGCTTTGTCTAGGAGGCCGGAAATAAATGCTTTAAGTGGGGTAACAGCTGATTGAAAATCTTTGTTGTTGGTAGAATATTCTAAGAACTCCATTGCTTGTGATCTCTTGGACGGGAAAGTCCAGGACGATAGGTACAAAGTTGTGAATGATATTATTTATTATAAAGATAGAATTTTCTTAGTACCTGAGTCTAAGTTAAAATTGAGAATTTTGCAAACAGTGCATGATTTGCCTTTAACAGGACATCCAGGATATTTCAAAACGTACAGACACATTCGTGAAAGGTTCACATGGAAAGGACTCAAAAATGATTTTTTGCAATATGTCAAAGAATGTATCACATGTCAACAGAATAAAGCAGAACATTCTTATCCAGCAGGGTTATTGTAGCCTTTACCTATTCCGGATCAGAAATGGGAAAGTATCTCAATGGACTTCATTATTGGTTTACCACAGGCTCAAGGTAAAGACTGTATTTTTGTAGTGGTTGACAGACTCACGAAATTTGCACATTTCTTTGATATCACTACAGAATTCACAGCTATTCAGGTTGCCCGATTGTTTTTTAAGGAAGTTTTCCGTTTACATGGTTTACCAAAGAATATAATCAGTGATCGGGATAGCAGGTTTTTAAGTAATTTTTGGGCAGAATTATTCAGGTTGACAGGAACAGTATTACATCACAGCACTAGTTACCATCCACAAACAGATGGTCAGACCGCAATAGTCAACAAATGGATTGAAGGCTACCTTCGTAAATATATTGCTGGGCGTCAAAAGGCTTGGATTCGTTGGTTGCATTTGGGAGAGTATTGCTATAATACTACTTTTCATATGTCCATAGGTATGACGTCGTTTAAGGCATTATATGGGTATGATGCTTTATCCATTGTAGATCTTGCTTTCGATACCAATAATGTACCCAAGTCCCGAGATTGGCTTCGGGAGTGTCAGGACATTTTGAAAACCCTCAAGGAAAATTTACATTGTGCTCAAAACCAGCAAAAGATTTACACTGATAAGAAGAGGGTCGAACGGAGTTTTGAGGTTGGTGAATTCGTGTACCTCAGATTACAGCCCTATCGGCAATCATTTCTCAAACGGAGTGGGGCTGCGAAATTAAAGCCTCGGTTTTAAGGTCCTTATCAGATTGTTGGCAAAACTGGCGAGGTTGCATATGAGTTGGCTTTACCTATTGGTAGCAAGATCCATAATGTGTTCCACGTATCCTGTCTCAAAAAGGCTTTAGGCCAATAAGTCATAGCTTCAAAGGCTTTACCTCCCTTGGATGAGGAAGGGACTCTCGCAATGATTCCTGAGAAGATTATTGAAGCACGGGACTGACATCTGCATAACCGCACTATCAAGGAATATCTTATCAAATGGAAGGATTTGCCTTTGGATGATGCTACTTGGGAAACTGAGCAGATTCTGACCCATCCAGATTCACAGTTGCTTGTGGGCAAGCAACATGGGGTAGGGGAGACTTGTCATGTCCCCAAATAAAGTAATATGCTTTTGAAAAACAAAGTGAATAAATAAGGCTAATTATTTATTTAATATTGATTTACTAATTCCAAATTAATATTAAATAATAATGGGTGCGATTAATAAAAGGAGCCAAGCAAAATGTTATGTTTTGTTCAAATAAAGCGAGTGTCATCTTAACACTTCGTTTAGGCAGTTCCCTTATGGGAATTTCCCAAACTGCTTTGGCGTCAATAAATGATTATTTCGGGAAAGATCGGGGCATGCTGGAAAGAAGTAAGGAAACCTGATGCCTGCAAATCACTAACTCCTTTTGTCAAAATTACTAACCTATTGGAGAAGGGGAAAACATACTCAGTTGACCAGTCCCATTCGCGCATTGATGTTAATGCGTTGCACAGTTGAAGCAAGCATGGTGTCACATGAACCGGAAGAAGGAAATGAGATGCACGGGAAGTGAGGGAATGACACACTGAAGGTGACGGATTTCCTTTGGTAATAGAGAACATTTGAACCTCTGCAGAAGTGCGTCGGGGTCGGCCTTGAGAGCACTCGAGCCACAAACAGAGGCAAGCACACGAGTGAATCTGAGCATGCTGTAAAACGCCTATCTTCAAGCACAGACATTTACATGCGGTTTATGCGCCCAGTTCTAAGAAGAGCAACAGTGATGGCTATATCAGAAACAGCACGCCCCTACTACTATGAACTCCAAGGTGGGCTGGAGATAACCGACGAAATGATGCGGAATGATGTTCAAGTGATGGATTTTGGACTACACAGGTGCATGTATAAGACTCTGTAAATCCAAATGTGTGTCAACTTAGTTTATGATCTGTATTCTTGGTTTGTGAAGTTAAGTGAATGATCGACCAGAGTTATCTGCACAGTTGTGTTGTCTTGACTGTGTATTACACCATAATTTGATGTAATGTGCACATAAATAGAATGTTTTGTTCAGAACCAATTTAGTTATCTTCACTTACAAAGCCAAATAACAGTGAATGAAAGTCTTAACTGCAAAGAGTAGACAAGTTTGCGTTAAATCCTTTGCTAGGGAATTTCACAATGAGGATGAGGATGCTTCAGATGCAGGGCTGGTCGGTGTTCCTTTGGCGGCTCTTAACCTTGGAGAGGCTGATAGTTCTAATGATGATGAGTTTGCCGACCCCGGGATGGACGATTAAAGGCCTCCTTGGCATTTTGGTTTTGTTGTTTGTACTTGTTTTGATAAATGCTACTCAATGTAATCATCTTTATGATGAGTTAGATACTCATACTTTTGATATCAGACTTTAGTATTTGGCTTTGCTATTATTATTTAATATTTATATAATAGAACTCTTTCATTTGCTGATTGGAGTATTTAAAATTTAAAATTTATTGTTTAATGTTCAATGTTCAATGCAATGTTCAATGATTCAATAACAATGCAATGTTCATTGATTCAATAACAATGCAATGTTCAATGATTCAATAGCAAAGCAATGTTCAATGTTCAATGATTTTACAACTTTATGCCTTATATTGTTATACATATTTTCATAACTAGCATTTTAAGTACCACATGTATAGTATATACAATATACATGCCCCCCATCCCCAAATTGAGGCCCCTCTGTCCCCCCGTCCCAAAAACTTGTCCCCCCGTCCCCCAAGGCGGTGTTATGATAGGTATAACTGATGTGCAAACTAGGGAAAGTGCACGAGGACTTGGATTTTGTTTATTTTTTTACTATGAAACTAGGCTCTAACAAATCTCACTAGTATAAGGAATTGCACAAACTCATTTTTTTCTAGTCAATCTCATGTCCAAGCTATAGCATAGGCAAATAAATTTTCTTGGCCAATCTATCTACCAATGAAGCAATGCCACATTTCATCATCCAAGGATACTCTAGTCACATCTTGCAATTGAATTGTGAAATAAAAAAACTTCAAATTAAAGTAAATTTGTTTTAAAATATTATCGTGTGAAACACTTATGCCGACACCTTGATAGGTAGGTAAGGGGTGAGGAATTATCTTGGAAATACAAATTGGGAAAACTATAAACGGAATTAAAAATGTGATCCTTTCCAAAGCCACAAAGAAAAGATCTTAGAATAAAGTTTAATGTTATGCACATAATTTAGTCATCATTTGTTTGCCCAAGATGATGGCATAATACTACCAGCCTTTGTTTATGGATCAACCTTCTATAATTCCTATTCCGACTTTCTACAGAATGTACATAACTTTCTTAACTATTTTTGGATTCATTCAAGGAAAAATGTAAAGTTTCATTCATATATCCCTATTGCTTACCTCCCTTGTAATCCAAGTGTCCGCACTTGACTTGGCTGCATATACAATATCAATACTGCATCAAAATGAACTTTTTGAAGTAAATCATAGGGAATTAAAATAACCAAGGATCTTTAATAAATCACATAATAAATTGCATGATAAAAGCAATACTATAACAAATAAATTTAAATGATAATTTGGAACACATCTTGTTATAAAACTCAATTATAAATAGATATTCAAAAATTCCATTATAGAATATCTTGGTTGTCATGCGTCATATTTGGATCATGTTTTTGAAATATCATACAATTAAGTTCATTTTATACCAATTGGTTCTCTACTTGGGGTTTATAGTTTGTGCTTAACTCTTTTTGATCCATGCCTTAATGAGTATTGACAAGTACACGATATCCTAGTTTACCCCATTATGAAGCGCATACTCAAGATTACAAAGAAAATGTTAAAATATCACGTCTTTATGGCTAACTTTCTTTTCTCGTGAATACATTTTGCAACACACAAAGTAGAGTTTGAGTAAACCAGACAAAGGCTGGATGAAGATTAATTTTGATTGAGCTTCAATGGGAAATCTCAGCCCCTCCGGTGTGATATTGTTAACAAGAGATCATGATGGTAACATTTTAGCCATTGGAGCTAAGAGTCTGTGTGATGGAACTAATAATGCAGCAGAGGCCCAAGCGGCCTGGTATGCAGTAAAAATGGCCAAGCGTCTATCATCTAAGAAAGTACATTTAAAATGAGATTCGTTGGTTGTTGTTAATGCACTAAAAAAAGGCAAAGCATCGACATGGACCCTGAATAAATTTGTTAAATCCACACGTACCATTTTAAACTCATTTAAGGAGTTCAAAATTTCTCACATTCTTAGAGTGGGTAACAGATTGGCAGACACACTGTCTAATTATCTGGTTGATTCAAGTGAGGAATCGAGGGAAGATTTTTGGGATGATTACACAGATTTAAATTTAAAAGGAACGAGTCCCCATACACTGCCTTTGCAGAATTGTAATAATCGAAGAGTATAGTCCGGAGGTGATAGGATGGGCAACGATGTTTGAGTAAGGAAGGAAGCATCTAGACATTGCCCATCCTTAAATTCTGGTTTCACAACCCCTGAGCAGGTAGTTGCAACTGTAGTATTTGGAAGCAGAGAGAATAGTTTCCAATGGAGGCAAATTTCACTGTTGTCACAGACAAATGACAATTAGCTTTTCTGAAAGTATTACTAAGAAAAGGCTTAAAGGAGTTTTCAAGACACATGAACTTCTTTTTCTGCAGATTTTTTATCTCATTTTAGGTGACGAATTTATGCAGACCGAGCATCAATACTGTGTTGATGCGGATATCATCTCCATGTTCTTTGCATGGGGAGCTGGGAATGGTTGAAAGCTTGTGTAGAGGAGGATTGGCTTTTCGGACTGACAGCCATGGCGGCCACTGCAATACCTGCTAAGGGCTTCAAATCAAAGCAAGGAGACTAGCGCGATTGCAAAGATAATGAAGGTGATGTTCACCCTTTCATTATTTGGAGTGCGGGGATAAATATTGATGAATGCAGGACAGAAGTTTCAGTGGGCTGGACTGTACTCAAAGATTTCCTTTGCAAGCACGAGGCTGTGAGCAGCATGGAGAAAGAGGCAGGAAAGAGGAAAAGGCCAAAATTCGAACTACATGATTACTGGGTCAACAGTCCAGTTCACCCTCGGATGGGAAAGAAACACCCAGCAGTCGGGTGACTGATTATAGCTCTCTCCTCCATTTTCCATGGAATTTGCATCTCATTTTTTTGTCTAATGGTTTTTTGCTATAAGGTGTAATGTCTGCAAGAGTCATTAGGGCTTGATGGTGTCAGTATGAAATGTAAATTGTGCACAATATTGTGATCCTCTTGATATTTTAAGAATTGATTTTTGACCTTTAGAATTCTCCAAGCTTCTTGAAGAAGTTTACTATTTCTAGACACCTAGTTACTTTTGATCATTGTCTTAAGTCTTCAATAACAATTTGGTATGGTCAGAATTTCATTTCTGTGTCATTTTGATACCTTCTGCAACTTGGACAATTTATTAAAATATTAAATAACTGTTACTTAAGTTGTCTAATGGTGAATATATTAAAAAAATTAAATTGGTGCAATTATTAATTAAAAAGGTGTTACAAGTTGTCCATAACAATGGACACCTAGGCCAGGGGTCTTTTTAAACATTATGAGTTTTCGTTTTTTTTGAAAAGAAAGTGTGGAGGAATGTCATGAGCCCTAATTGACAATGCAAACATATTTACATATGAGTAAACTCAATTTAAATATTATTTTAATAATAAATATATGAACTCATACCAATAATTGTTATATATAATACTAATAATATTAATAATAACATTAATATAATATTAATCCTAAATAATAATAATGACCAATATTATCAATTCATATAATAATATATTATTAAAATAATATATAATTATTGAAATAATGATATTGTTAATTATGGAATATTAATAGTACACAATATAGATCATAATTAACAATATAAATGATATAATACAAAATATATATTAATTCGATTATATCTTATGTACCAATTACCTAAGTTAAGCGACTGAGAAGTCGCAACCCAACGAGACCAGCGTATATGAGATCGTCGAAGGAGAGAGGAGGAATTTTGAAAAGGATATAGAAGAAAGCAACGATAGACGAAGATAAGAGGATGCTCAGGCAATTTGATGCAGGAGCATCCTGGGTGTAAGAGCAATCTTGCATCACCCAAAAAAAAATATTTCTGTTTTTGTATTCAATAAGGGCTATTTTGTGCAGAGCTGCTATTTACGGAAAGTTACTATTTTTGGTAATTTTCGTATGTGCTCAGAATGATCTGATTTCTTTCTTGAAGGTTCATTTTGGTCATATAAGTCTGCCAGTAAAGTTTCATTGCCAGATCAAGTGTATATTGGAAGATATTGAAGATTTTCGATATTGGCAGCAGGGTACAGAAACTTTGAACTCAGTTTTGAAGGCTTTAGAGGCCCCGGATGAAGTCGAAAATTTGGATGACGGGCGCTTGCGCGGGTCAGGCCTGTAGAGCGCTTCGTGGCGTTTCCGAAATGGGGTTATAATAGCCAAGCGGGTCAACTGGTGATGACTTATGGTCTTCGGAAGTTGGGCCACCTGAAATGGCGAAAAATAATTTTCTTCAAAATTTCTGTTCGGGTTTCAAAGGTTATCTTGAGCCGACTATGATGTAATGAAATGTAAAATAAAATAATTCAAAGTTTGGTCGGCCTTATTGGCTAAAATTCTGGAACCTTCCCAGGCGGTGGAAAATTGTCTATATAAGGAAGGCTGTATTATTGTCTTAGGCAGTTCAGAATAGTTCTGGGTAGTAGATCTGGGTAATAGTTCGAGGCTTTGTCCTACAGAATATTGTAAGGGAATGCCCATGTGGCTTTGCATATTGTAATTCTGAAAGTTTGTAATTCCACATTTGTGGAGATAATAAGAAGCCAATTTTCTGTTCTTGCATATTACTGTTGTTGTTTCTCTATTTCTGTTATGTGTTTGTGGTATTAAGGGGAGCACCCTTCATCACAATTAATATCGGGAAGTTTAGAAGATAGACTCAGCACCAATTAGCGAATGCAACGGAGAGGTACATGTCAACTCAACTCCACCGTTGTCCATTGGGAGATACCCAATCAGGGAAAGTTAATCTAATCAACAGTCAACATACGCTCACCAATCAACATTGCATACAGTCGGTAAGGAAGAGGGACTTGTTAGCAACGAGTGAAGGTGAAGACAATCATCGTAAACCCCAGAGACACTCGGCAATAGCTTATAACAGGGAACAGGAAATAGTTTATACGAGCGTACAAGGATGCACGTGGCTATTTTGGAAGGAAGAAGAAATAAAAACAATAATCAAACCTGTTACATATACCACAAATACAAATCTGTTATGTGAACTCTAACTTAAACATCGAATGGAGAACATATAAATCGAAGAGTAAAGAGGAAGGGCATGATAAGAATAAGAGCGAATCATAAAAATAATGGATACTCTAAATTGAATTAGATACCGAGTTTTAGACCGCTACGTATATATACTATTAAGGAGAGTTATATATTAATAATTGAGAGTTTCCATTCTTCTAGTAAGGAGCGTTATAAGTTGTCATTTCAAGTGCAATTCAAACCTAATTGGGAATTTGAAACTGGATTAAGGTCGTTCCTAAAAAGGGTAATTACAAGGAAAAAGGGAATTGGTATATTTTTATTATTATTTTAATATTCTCCCTCTAGAAAGTTATAAAAAGGGAATGAGAACTCATTTGGGAAGAGAGGCATGAATTGTTACAAGTTTTTGTGCTGAGAGAACCTATGAAACTTGAGGATGAAAACTTCTCAAAATTATTGGTTTCAGGGATCAAAACCCTCTAGCTGGTTTGGGTGGTTTCAATCAAAGCCCACAGCTACCCCTTAAAGTGAAGTATTTTTCCAAAAAAAATTCAAAATTAAGAGCTTTGTTGTGTTTTGAGTTGTTAGCATTTGATGTTGCTTAATGCTTAGTGGGTTTAAAATTTTTGAAAAGATTGAAGGGCGAGTCTGGAGATTTTTCCTTTGCTAAGCCGTACCATTCCATAACAGGCCTGCCAGCCATTTGCAGCATGTTGGGTGTGGATTACAGTTCTAAAGACCTTCCAAACAATTGATTATTGCTTTTTAGACCTTGCCAATCCTAGTCACATTGTTTTCTGCTGAATTTGAGGGAGCTTTTGTGGTGATGTTGCAACTTGCAAGTTGTAGGGCCCAGGTACAGACTGTACCACTGCTAGACTGAGGCGTGTGAATTTTGGCATGGAATTGCCAGTCCTTTCTTGACCATTCGAGCTTGGTTGATGGCATTTGCGGTTAGTAAGTTGGTTTCATACTTTTGGAGGTGGACATTGCCAATTTCCATGGAATTTTGATGAATTTTATGGTGATTGCAATCGTCATTACAATCTATCAACATAAAAAAAGCTATTTTCTAAATCAGACCTGCAAATCTTTGTTTGGTGTATGTGGGCATTGTTTGGGAGCAGTTTGAGTGTACTTTGGCTGTTCCTTTTTGTGTAGGGAGTGTTCTCTATATTTTGGAGTGTTGTATCAGTCATATATAAGTGTTTGCATGTATGTTTCAGAAGTTTCATACCTGTGGGAGCAGTGCAACCAGCAGATACGAAGCTACATCAGACCTATACCAGCCCTAGTTTCACCTACTAAAGCACTTCGCAATTGTTTTATTGATAATCTGATTATTTCATGTCATTTGGCTCATTCCTGGATTGCTACAGCAATATAATTTGTGTTCTGCACTTAATATGAATTCATAACAGTAGTCATACTTCCTAAATGATGTTCGAAAAGCTTTGAGCCAGCTTTGTAATACCCTGGATGGTAGTACCGCCAATGGTTTCTTTCTTTGCTCATCGATGTATTGCTACTTGCTGAACAAGTGAAAGTTTTGGACTTGCTCCCCGACGGAATAAGTGAAAGTACTGTATTGGTCACCATTGAATAAGTGGAAGTATTGTTTGTTCACCACTGAAGAAGTGAGAGTTATGTATTTGCAATCAGCTAAATAAGCGAGAAGTACCAGTGCTCTTAATTGCACTCCATTGAATAAGTGTGAAGTTCCTGCACTTGTTGTACTGTACACTCCATTGAATAAGTGTTCAGGTGTTCTTTCCTTTCATTTATTGCATAGAAATCTAACGAGGAAGTGAGTTTGGCTGGGTCGCCTCCTAGTGCATTTCCTTTCAAGTAGTTGCAGTTAGATAGTTGGTGTGGTTCATTACATCATATGCTCTCACCTTGCCCACCTTAGGAACTGGGTGATCAGAATGTATTAAGAATAGTGCATTGTATCGCATTTTGAGTTGAAATTTTTTCAAAAAAATTAGGATTGTTTATTACAGCCTAATCATAAAATGATCAACTACCTGAAGGATGATGAGAGATTGTTGAAGACCTTAAAGATTTAGCCTATTCTCGTAGACATAACAGTGATAACAGCTCCCCAGTCAATCAAAGTATTTAAAATGAGAGTTGTCCCTATATGTACACAAATAACAAGACTACCTAGATATGAATACTTAGAAACACTTACATGTCCAAGCATAAGATCAACCAACTTCAAAATTGCTTTGAAGGTTTGAGGATCTTGTTTCTTCCTAAATTTCTAAAGACAAGGTTCCTTAACAACTTTTGTTTAAGAAATTCTTAAATAGTAACACTCAATTTGTTATTACTCAAAAGCTATAATAAAGCCATTCCAACTTTAGCATACTTTAGTATGTTTTTTAATTTGTCCTACATTCATAACACTGATTGTCTTCCACACGTGGTGTAATCGTATATAAGAAAGCATTTGCTTCTTATTTCATAAATGAATATCTTGGTAAGCATGATGACCTAAGGACTGCTGGCCACAAAAACGGATTTGGGGATTCCTAGCATAGCACAGTGAAGGGCCAAAAGTTTGTGCAAACTGCATCATACATCAAATCTATATGGATTTTCAGGCAAGAGTTCAAAAATAAAATATCATGTTATATTTTTCCTTGAAAAATCATGATTTTTTGGGGTTCAAAACCACAAGGCTTCTAGTAAAAATACTGTGATTTTTCAACGAACAAGCACAGGCCTTTTATTGCTAAAAATCCAAATTTCTACTAGAAATTGAAGAAATCGCAAGACTTTTTCCTCAAAATTTTCTTTTGTTGCATCAATTAGATGGGAATCACATTGGATAGATGTAAGAGTGCATTGCTTCTACTGATTCAAATATATATATATATATATATATATATATATATATATATATATATGCCACAACACAATGGCTTTTCCAAGCTTCGACTGGAGCATCTTGTGCGCAGATTGATGTAGCTGTATAGTCTCAGATAACCTACTAGAGTTTGATATGAAAAAATTAACTAATTTTTGGAAAAGAAAGATATCGTTCTTCATAGTTCCGATCCAAATCCTCAGATTCAAAGTATTGATGGGCATTGATGAGCACATTTGAACTATGGTTTGTTGATGACTCAATAACTAAGAATTTTTTCATTACTTTCTTGGAATGCAAGTATGGTAGTTGAAAGGAAAGACAAAAAAAACATAGTTTTAACATAATGAAAAGATTCCATATGAGGTATTTTAAAGCAGTATCTACTCCTTATTAAATGGAGAATTTTGACCTTTGAAGACATGGAACAAATATGCCAGAAATATAAATAATGGGCAAAAAAATTAATACCACAATAGAAATTGGCAAAACATTCTTTGCAACACAGACAAGAAATTGTATTTAAATTTTGAACAACATTTTCACGTTGGAACTCGAATTGTGAATATGACTGCTGACAATGAAACAAGTACAAGGATTCCTCCTCCCTAGCAATGTAGCTGTACAACCATATAATAACACAAAAGCTATTTCATGTAGAGAAACGCTTTATTTACATTTGTAACACAATGTGACTGCCTTTCAGAATTTTTGGTCATCAAAGATGAAGATCCTCAAAGCTACAAAAACAAAGCTTTAATTCACCCAAAACACCATAAAACTGAATTTCCTTTTAAATATAGAAATGGATCATTGGTCTTAAATTCAAGTAAACTTACTTTTGATATGTTTCTTTATGAGAACAGCGACCTGACTTCATGGCATCATATACCACCACAACTTTGACACCTGTGCACATGTATCACAAACAAGCTTCAGTACTCATAAAATCATGATCCGATCTTATCTGTGTATAGTTTTGCAAGCTGGGACCTTTAAAAAAATTAATGCTTTGCATGAATGTTCCAGTCATTAGTTACAATTATGATGCAAATATAGATGATAAATTGAGATTTTCCATCTTAATCGTGAAGTCAGCAAATGGAAACAATGTCCCATGGTGGTTCTTTTGACCAAGGTCCAATACAGAACAACTTTGATACCTATGTGTATGTATCTAAAACAAGCTTTGGTGACATGAAAACAGTATTTTTTAATAATGAGTGTTGATAATTTTTCATGTCGAAACCTTTAAAAGAGAACCTCCATGCTCTTCCCATGAAGGTACTAGATTATTTAGTTATCTTTATGATGCAAAATTTTATATGGATGAAAATTTGAAATGGGACCTTCGGGTCGAGTCTTCCTTCGGGCAAAGTCTTCCTTCAAACCGAGATCTCCTACTGGTTGAGTCTTCCTTCCGGCCCGAGATCTCCTTCAGGCTGAGTCTTCCTTCAGGCCGAGATCTCCTTCGGTTGAATCTTCCTTCGAGTCCAGATCTCCTTCGGACCAAGTCTTCCTTCAGGCTGAGATTTCCTTCGGAAGGAGATCTCCTTCGAGGCAAATCTCCCTTCGAACCGAAATCTCCTTCGATCTGAGTCTCCCTTTGGGTCGAGGTCTCCTTCGGGCTGAATCTTCGTTCAGGTTGAGTCTTCCTTCGAGTCGAGATCTCCTTCGGGCGAAGTTTCCCTTCAGGCCAAAATCTCCTTCGGCCTGGGTCTTTTCTTCGGGCTGAGATCTCCTTCGAACCTAGATCTCTTTCGGGTCGAGTCTTCCTTCGAGCCGAGATCTCCTTCGGGCCAAGTTTCCCTTCGAACCCGAATCTCCTTCGGGCTAAGTCTTCCTTTGGCTTGAGATCTCCTTCAGACCGAGTCGGGCCGAGTCTTCCTTCGGGTCAAGTCTTCCTTCGGGCCGAGATCTTCTTCGGTTGAATCTTCCTTTGGGCAAAGATCTCCTTCGGGCCAAACCTTCCTTCGGGCCGAGATCTCTTTCGGGTCAAGTCTTCCTTCAGGCCGAGATCTCCTTCGGGCCAAGTCTCCTTTCAATCCTGAATCGCCTTCAGGATGAGTCCTTCTTCAGGCCGAGATCTCCTTCAACTTAATCTTCCTTCGGGTTGAGATCCCCTTCGGGCCGAGTCTTCTTTTGGACCTAGATCTCCTTCGGGCTAAGTATTCCTAAACAGTGATGACCACTTCCACTACATGTTACACAAAAGGAAGGACTCTCCACACAACCAACTGATGACCCACCTTAGTGGTAGAGTGCATGCTCCCATGATTGGTTAATGTTAACTTGGCAAGTTCCATGCAAGCCTCTTCTTCACCTTCTTGGTTTTCATATATGATTAGGTGTTCTCCACGAGTTGATGTAATAGCAACATTTAGTAGATCCTCATGTAACTGGAATGACCCTATGATCATGCCTTCATCCTCCTTATGTAATGCATCACCCGAAATGCCAACACCTACTTTCTCCCACTTGTACAAATGAGATATTATTTTTTCTTCACAATGCTTGAATACTTTATTAACCAACCTACAAGCCACTATAGAAGGAACGCGCTCAAGTTTGCGAACAAACCATAACATATATATGACAGGTTGGGATATTTCCTCCATCTCTTCAATGCACGAAATCATAAGGCTCTCCAAAGCAACCGAAATCTTAGTATCGTGATGTTCCTTGATTGTGACTAAGAAATGATGGAACATATCATGGATCAAGTCTTGCAACTCTAGATCTAAGATGAGGTTACTTTGACATTTGCACAATTCTCCAATATAGTAAATCTCCTGCCAAAAGGATCACCACTGATGTCACCCAGGCTTTGAAAATTGTCAACGATCAAGTGCAATATCTTTGTCAAGGTGTCATCATCATATGGTGCTCGAGGAGCCAAGATTCTCAAAAGCTCACTTAGACATGCTGCAGCGGCCAACATGATTTCCTTGTCACGATGTCTCAACAAACTAGGTTGACTTAAGGCGACCTTAATCGGATCAAGGATCCTCTGTATAAATCATGAAGGCGCTTGGTCCACCTTACACAAGAAAACTTCCAATATATCTAAAGGGAGGTAAATACCATCACTGAGTTCCTTTCCAATCCTTTGTACTGCCTTCAACCGCCATTCTCCATCGCTATTGGGTGCCATAGTGTGATTCAAATCCCAAAATCTCTTAATCATCCCATCAGGGTGGCAAGATCACCAACCCTGATACCACTGTAATGTCTCAACCTGGAGGGCTGGACAACTACCAAAATATTGCACGAGTACGGTTGGGTGAGAATGTTGTATGGTGGATGCTAGGAGGGTCCGTACAATGTGTGGCACTAGACCGTATGGCAAAGCGCAGGTCCTATGGTGTACGGGATGCCTTCAGCTTTCGCAACTGACTTTGTGTTCAAATGGCTAACAAGAATCATGACCGACCAAGACTGGACCATACGGCAAAAATAACAAAGTTCGTAGCAAGGTCTGATGTTCGTACAATAGGGAGTGATGTGTGTATGGTAGAGTGTTCAATGCGTACGGCAGAATGCTCCCGACACCCTCAGAGTCATACGGCAAGAATGTGATTGTACGGTCACTAGGCGTATGCTTCAAGGCTTGTACGACCCCACTATTCTCCTTTCGTAGACACTGGCTCTCCTCCAACAATTTGCCTTCGGTGTAGATGATTCCAATATTATGATGTGAAGGGAACACAAGAATATAATCAAATTAATAGATTTTGGCACCAAAATGAACTCCAGATTGATAGATGTTGAACGCAAGTAGAAATTCAGATTCAATCATGATAGTACTTTAGATTTCAGATCTTTAATACACAACCTCAGACAAATATTAGATATCGTTGTTTATTACAAATTTGTCTTCTACAGAAGACATCACAAATTTGTCGCACAATGATGGCGCTTCAGATTTGCCAGATCCGAAGCCAAGGAAACAGAGTAGAATAGGGTGAAGGATGAGTCCCACCGAAACTACAAATACCAAATAGGGAGGATCTTTCACCTTCAACAAAACTCCAGCTGGAATTTGCAATACAAATAAAATATTCCAAATTGCCTACTAAAAACTTCCTACATGCGGTCATAAATAACCCTTCAGAGAAACTCCCGAAGGTTTACAAAAGAACGCCGACACAGCAAACAACTTCGGACAACAATAATAAAAATGGGCCCCTTTATTAATTAATTAGAGGACCATTTATAATATTATTTAAATTTTGGGACCATTAAATAATTAAAATAATTTATTAAAATTGGGGACATTACATTAGCCTTTCCACCTGATAGATTAGGAGAAATACAATTTCTTTATTCACTGTTTACCCTCAATGAGGGTTTGGACTGTTTTCACAAAAATTATCACAACTTGCAAAATACTCCATAAAATTGAACAAAAATGGGTCCAAATGAAAATTAAGTCATAGTAATATCTCTTACAAACAAGTGCATGCTAGAATAAATCCTTATATGATCATGAAATTCTCTGCAACAGTCACAAAATTGAAAAACTTGTAACAGTCCATGCAGACCCAGTCATGGAAAAACTTCGATTTCTCCCTTGATTCTTCATCAAATTGCATGAGACCGGTCTTGTTGGAAAGCTAATTCATAGCCCTAAACGTTCAAATAGGTTTCAGATCAAAATATGACCCTAAAGAAACGTACAATTGTCTGCGCCATGAAGAAATTAGAAACAAATCTGGAAACAATCAATACTTTATTGGGTTTCTTAACAAAACTCTTCCAAACTGACCACCCCTCCTTATCAGTCAATGGAATACATGTATATAAAGGATTTCCACCATTCTAAATGCCTATAACTGATTTTCAAACTATTTGTCCATTATCTCCCCTCTTTTTGCATTTTTTGCACAGAAGTTGCAAACGTTGCTATGCAACTTTTTGGCAATTTTGGCAATTTTTGACAAATGACTCCAAACTCACCTAAAACTTTGCAAACATGCTAAAAATGAAATAAGACACAAATTATATCATTACCACTCCATTTTGACACATTTGGAGGGTTTGACCATCATTGACCAACTTAGGACCTTATGGGCCTATGAGTGACAATAGGTACAAAAACCTTACATTATGACTTAAATGGATTGGAAATGGTCCTTGGGACCTTATTGCAATATAAAATAACAACAAAACACAAATCTAATGTAAAAGCCTTTCCAAGGCATCAAGTGACTTCTTGTGATCCAAAAGGTGCTCCTACACCACACAACCCAAAGGGCATCCTGTTGTACGCGTACACCCTAGCTTCGACCACAAACGTGGTTTTTAATTTATCTTCTTCCGCAGTGCTGATTTGATTGTAGCTTGAGAACTCATCCATGAATGAGTATATCTCGTTCCCTGCCACTTCTTCCAATATGTTGTCAGTGAAAGGGATGGGAAAGGGGTCCTTAATCGTAACTGCGTTGAGGCATCTAAAATCCACGCAGGTCCGAATTTGATTTTCTTCTTTCTTCAAGGAGATGATGATGGTCGACACCCATTCACTTGTCTGTACCTTGAAAATGATGCCAACCTCCAACATCTTTTCTATTTCTTCTTGCACCTCAACGACATAGTTCTTATTCATATGGTACGGCCTCTTCCGTACAAATCGTGCACCTAGTACAGCATTGTCGAAGGTACAACATCTGTTCGTGTCACGCTTCTCCATCTGGTTCTTGTCCTCGTATCATTGTAGTATCTGTTGTCTACGTTGCTCCCACTGCCTCTCCTCTCACCACTCTTGGAATTCAATCAAGTTGTGAGCCAACAATTTTCAAAGGCTTCCCCAGAATATTATACACTAGATTGTGCACAATGAGTTCGGCACATATCGTGTCAGCCGGGACCGCTCTCTGCAAAGCCTCCCGCTACACATACTGCTCAACCGAGACTTCCCACACGTGAACCAAATCCTTCATCAATTGATCTTCTCGGGTCTCTTCTCTGTCATCCTCAACGTCACTATCAATCACTAGTATTTGTTGATCGAAGGTGCGACCCATTATTCCGCCTTCCTGCCTATTTGCCTTTCCTCAGACCTCCAAGTTCAGTTAGACAACGACGCCAAAATGTTCTCCCTACAAGTATATGGTTTAACACATAGAGTAAACAAGTAGATCCAAGCAAAACATAAATAACACAACAATTCAGCATTAATACATTGCATACAATAATAGGAGCAAGATGTATCCTTTTATTCCATGTAATATCTGTACCAAAAAGTAACCCGTTCTCGGTGCTAGTTTACATATATAAAGTACGCGACGGTTGGTTGAGCATACCAACTGTTGGTTCCTACAACTGTACGAGAACCATTTGTAATTACATTGTCATAACAACCCAAAACATAAAGTATTATTATTAATGACTAAACTATGGCTAACATCAACTTTCTAGCACAGATCCTAGATCACTATATAAATGTATTACAATAACAATTACATTCACATGTCGGCCTAGAATAAGATTAGTGCAATTGCAAAGTTGGCCACAAGAGTAACCCTTAACCAAATAAGTAGTAGGCCAAGTCCAAAAGTCCACATGCTACTCCAAAGGAGGAATACACCATGCGTTAGCCAAGGTAGACCTATCTAGTCCCAACACTCATCCCCATGTTATCTAAGCGAGCACACAATACAATCCTCTAGCACATCAATCTAGAATAGTAACCTAGTCAGCCAACTCGCACAATGACCATTTTGTCACTTCTAACTTTCAACCCATCAATGATCAACTCTGGAACTCAAGAATTTGATACATCATGTTTATACATACTCTCCTTCCAAACCACAAGTCATAATTCTCAACTTTGAAGGAATACAAATCATAAGGTTGCCATAGCGAGCTCACTTGTCAAGGTAACTTACCTCAAACACTCCATCATTGAGGATGGGATCACATCATCTTAGGTGTGATACTGTAGGTGGAAGATACCCAAGGAAACTTGGAAAGAAAGAGTCTACATGTTCTACAATAAGGGAGCAGTAGAAATGTAATGTCCCCTTATGTAATTCCTTAGGGTTTGTCCAGTTTATCCTAAAATTGCAAGAGACTTTCTTTTTATTTAATTCTTTAATAACTACTAATGTGTGTAGTTTTGTATGGTGACAATATCTTTTAATGAAAGGATTAATTTATGCAATGATACTATCTTGATACTATACAAAATTAGATTGTCCAACAATGATTGTATAATTGTAAAATGATGGTGATTCCCTTTAAGTTCAATCACTTTATGTAAACTGATCAATATATGTGAATTCTCTCTTGAAAAAGTAGTAAAGATCCTCTATGAATCGAATGTAATGTAAGTGCAATGAATAACGGCAGTATGTGGCCAATTGCTGATGTAATGAGATCGATCAGAATAGGAGATCAATTAGAATACGATAAGGGTAATATGACCTATCCTATACTTGCTTAAATTGCAAAACTCATATTTGCAAGTTTCAAAGAATGAATTTTACAGATATGAGTATTATTGACTCAGTTGTTGTCTCTAAAGTCATCTCTATATACATACAATTGATAACCTACTGTCTAATGGATACCCTCCACTTGAGGATTGCAGAACAGATTGAACAATGACTTAATGGTGAATTCCTAATTGAATGCCTTTGAAGTGGCATCAATGTCTCCTTAATATGCCATAGTAAAGAACAATTGCATCTCTAAAAGGACAAATCCCTTCCAAACGCAAATCAAATTCGGTTGATCACACCTCTTCAATTCTTGTGACTTTTTCCTTGCTTGGTGTGCGGCAGAGTTTTAGGCTCAAGACTCAGCAAATTTGTCGAGTCTAGAAGGCTTGACAAGTCTGTCCGGACTAGGCTAGACCCAATGGGTCCAAGTCTTGAGCCCGAGACACTCGAGACCACAATCAATCCAAATAATCCTGCAATATTTGAAATGCACAACAAGACTCTACAAGAATCCCATAGCACCAACCAGGATGGATCATTGTACATGGGTACTCAATCAAGCCTAGTTGTTGGTACCCATTTCTCTCAAGTTGTACTTATAAAGGGATGTTAGTGTATATATTTCATTCACCTTGTATATGTTTCTATCCTAAGTGTGATATTGCTCCTATTTAATAAGTTTACTTGGGATTATTAGGATATTTTAATTTAATTATTCTCACCCAAGATGCTAACAAACACATGTATATATTAACTTGAGGTATGCAAGTCCCACAATTGCCTTATCAATCCTTAATTAATTGTAGTTAAGTGCCAACGTTACTTACTTTACTTACTAATTAGTTGTAGTTAAGTGCCAACTCTACTTACTCAAGGCCACCTTTGTCTTAGTCGAGTGAACTAGTCCACTAATTGGCAGTTCAATGCTTGAATTTTTAGTTAGACTGAGTTAACTGATCTGCTGATTGAAAATTCAACTCTTGACTTCATTGTTAGACTAATCCAATGATTGGCAGTCAAATCATGAATACTAGTCACGTAATCTCCTTGAGTCATGCATTCAGGTGGCCTATTTATATGTACTTCATCCATTCATTTGATGGCCGATTAGCTTGATTTGATTTGATTATTGATTTCCTCTATTTAAGAAAACCTTGTGTCGGTGCATTTTGCATCGTTTGTTTTGTGCTTGCAACTTTGGAACTTTCTTTAGGCGACTAGATTCAGGATTGTATAATTGGATTCCCACCGAATCTTTACATCAGTAACTCAAGATGTTTCAATTACATAACCTATCTAAGGATCCTCAAGATTTTTAGCATCCGTGTTTCAGTCTCCCTATTTTTTCATCCTGTTCATGTATCCCTTGTGGTATTTTAGATTCAATATGCTCTTTCCTAGATATTATCCCTCCCTCTTTATAATATACATTGTCAGATGAGTGGACTCTTAATATTTTATTACATCACTATTAATATCTTTGCACGGAGTGGCATGTCATACAAATAATCTGCAAAGTCTGTATACTCGTAAAAAACTGCAATATTATTGTGTATAACCCTAGCATCAATTTCTTATGATTGCCATATTGCTATATCTAATATGGGATTGTTTCCGATAAAAGAAAATGATTACTAACCTGTAATATTGATGGCAGCATATTTTATCGATTCACTTAAATCAAACAGAACTATTTGACACTGTACACTGATGAGCAATAAACATATTATAATATAAGAATCATTAGATGTCATGGTAATGAGACCAACCCCTCATTGCACTGAAGCATACTAATTCATCGACCAGCTCTTGGCGTGCCTGTGCGAGTCTTCCTTCAGAAAAATGTTTCTTCAACTTGGGCCAATAACCACAAACATTATATCCATCTACAAGAAGAACAGGTTTTCCTTTGAACTTCTTTTTTGTACTGTACGCAAGCATCAGCATAAATATTCAGCATTTCTTCTCAAGTTAAATTCAGAAGCAAAGTTCATTAAACAGCTCCTATATATTTTTATGTGCCTATATAATGCCTATATATTATGTACTTACAAAATATTGTAAGTACATTTTCGCATATCAAACCATATTATGTAAAAGTCAACAGTTGACTTAAGTAACCGTACTCATTAAGTTTAGGAGAGTCCTCATGTACATCCTCCTCATTTGGAAGTTCTTTTTCCTTCTCTTTATTCCTACGATATCTTGTAGTGGGCTTTGCAATTCGTGAGTTTGGCCAGTCTAACACCTGTAAGATTTTCTGACAAGGATTAAATGTTTGAGATGTTAAAAGGATTGTTTTAGTAGGTTAAAATATCATGCAATGATTATATCTAACACAAAACCCCCAAGAATTTGAAAAGTTCAATAGGAATCTCACCTTTTTCTGCTTCAGAACATGCAAAATTTGCTTCACATTCGAGGTGATCCTTGGGGCATTTGCATCCTGCTCCTGGAAAAATAATGCAAACATCATATGGTTTTGAATATTATACATATTTGCTCACACTTTTGGGTATTAAAAGCTGCATAAGACTATTGGCTGGAGATAACCAATGTCCAGGAAAAAATCTAATTGCATTTTCTTATCCAAGATGCTTTAGTCAGCAATATTTTGGAAGCCAAGACAACAAAATTTTCCTCATAATACTCATTACATGTTGATTCCTCCAAAGCAAAGACAGATCAACCTTATAATATCAAGCTCATATAACACATGTAGCAATTTATGCGATCTATCATTTTCAAATACCCTGACGTTTTGTGAATACAAACTAAAAGAAACAAGATTAGAGAGACACTCTAGGTTTGATCAAGAGTAGCTGAAATTCATTTTTTCCTGAATAAACACATCTAGGCATCTAGTTTTTGTTTGATTTGTTTTTTTCAACAGAAAAAGAAGCATATAACAACATTCAGTATGTTTTACAGATGTTTATGCTTATTTGGAATGTATCTGTACTTTTAGACACCACTTTGCTCATCTTATGAGGTTGTAATGTATAGTTCCATTTACCAACTTTGGTGTGTCAAGAGCTTTAATATAATCTCTTTCTTTCCTTCCTTTTTTATAAATAGGATCAATCCAAAATCAAGAAACTATAAAGTTTAATTCATGTTTGAAAATTGCTAAAAGGATGTTTTAAAAGACATTAAATGCTAAAATCCCATCCCTAAACCTTTTGACAAATTGCAATGCTTAAAGGAACACAAGATTTGCCATTGACATAGCAGAATAACAAACATTATCTATTTCCAAGCACAAAAAACAATCTTGGCACAACAGAGCTTATGAGAATCCAAGATGATGCAGGATACCAAGTCCCTGCCAGAATTTCTAAAACCATGTCTCAGCTTAATCATAATCTGTGTTGATCATTCCTTTACCAATGCTTACCTACACACACATATATGAGTATTACATAGAGGGACAGGTCATCTTGATTCTTGATCTTCTTGACTGCACATTACAATGTAATTATTTAGATCTCTATGTCAGTATTATTAATCTGTATCATTACAGTTTTCTACCCACCTACAGGGTTCTAAGCACACACCCATGTTTCTACTAAATTCTTAGTACCTTTCCCTTTCAACTTCACAATGTTTGATGTTTGCCCGCTGGGGTAAACTTAATATTGCACAAACATAGTACAGGAAATATAATAAACACAGAATATATTAGAGAATAATAGATACTTTCATTAATCATTCCAGACTGGCAAGTACATTCATATTATAATCCATAATCATCCTTCACCCGTAGGTGGTACATATTTATCTACCCAAAGGGGTGTGACCAAACGTCGTCACCCATTCCCAACCGTCAGCAACATAACTAACACCCGACGGCAACATAAACTTTACCGCTAACATTTGATGCTCGAACATTGTATCAAATAGTTGGCATACTCCAGTATATAATGAGAAGTTGTTTGCAATACTTTACAATGAATAGGTATTTTGACAAACAGTTTGCATGTAATTCGTTCTTTGCTTGTTGAGTTTAAAGTGCATTGAATCAAATAAAAATATTTCCAGTCTTCGCACACATAGATGATAAATTGACCCAAACATATAATGACTGAAAATGGTGAAATGTCTGAGATATTGAAGTAGCTGCACTTACAGGATTATAGGAATAACATTCATTGCCAAATCTGAGATATTACATGAAATTGCAAGTTTACAGTTATGCAGACATATACAAAGAGCAACTGTAATATTAGCTCTTTTCAATAATATACAGCTGACTGTATATTTTTGTGCAAGAGTATGAACTAATCAACCATACAAAGTTGATATTTGCTTTCAAATCTCTCTTTACGTTTCTGAACACTTGTACCTTGATCTGTGCACATACTATCTTGCTCCAGGTGACAGATATAACTGGTTGCAGCAGATTAGATGACCTCTGAAATGTATACATACAATCAGCTATTCACATGGCTCCCTTGACTCCAGCAATCAGCATGAAATGAAACACACATCCACCAAAGGTAACAAACTTTCCAGCAGAATGAGCTAGTTCACCAACTTGGCTCCTCTTCAAAAACAATTTTGTGACTTCTGGAACCCACATTCTACCTCTATTTGCAGTGCATATTCTCCAATATAGTTTACCATCAAGCTGTTGTCTAATCTGGTCTCTGCAACAGTGAATGGCCATGTACCTCCTATGCCACCTCCAGAAGGCCCGTGACAATAAAAAAAGAAAATTTTGTTGTCGGGATAATTGTATGTACGGGTTATTATATTAGTAAAGTATTATGTTACTCTCGGTCGTTAGTGACCGAGAGGTTAGACAATTACGTCACGACGTTTCAGTCGTGACCCTTCGGGTACTTTATATACTCTCTCGGAGGTTGGACATGGGAGATATGATTGTATGATCATTACGATGTAAATGTACTTGCCAGTATGGAATGATTAATGAAAGTATTTATTATTTTTTATTTATTTTTATTTATTTTTTTTATATTTTTTCTTTTCTTTATTCATTTCTTTTTTCTTTTTTCCACCATACAGTCATGCATAGCCGTACGGGTGTTTTTCAATTTTCTATCCGGAGGCTCTGGTCGCCCGTACGGACGGCTCTGCCTGCCGAGTCCCTCTCGGTTGCTCTGTCCCTCCTTTCGGATCCATCCTCTCAGGGTAAAGTTTCAATTTGGTCTCGTTGCTGCCATCATGTATCCGTTCGTCGAGAGTCCACAAAGTGTGCAGTCGTTCCCTCTCCCTGTCGCCGAGTCATTCATCTTTTCAGGGACGCCCCTCTGCCCCTTCTCAGTGATTTTCTTCTTCTATGTGGTGTATTTCATCTCCTTGTTGTTGTAAGTCGTCGGAGACGACTTGTTTTTTTGGGGGGGATGATGTTGTCGGGATAATTGTATGTACGGGTTATTATATTAGTAAAGTATTATGTTACTCTCGGTCGTTAGTGACCGAGAGGTTAGACAGTTACGTCACGACGTTTCGGTCATGACCCTTCGGGTACTTTATATACTCTAATTTCTTCGGTCGTGACGTTTTTGTCTTCTAATTTCTTTGACTCTTTAAAAAGGCTAGCGACTATTATATTTTGACACTAAAGGGCCATGCAAGTTATCATTAGTACTTAGGCCTGACATTAAAACACTCGATCAGCTTGTTTAAGATAGCACCCAACAATAAACAATTATCCTCAGAAAATCACTCGATTCCACCTTCATAGGGCTCATGATTCCCTTGACTTGCAATTCGCAATTACCAATGCATCATATGATTTGGCTGATTGAATTAGGGAGTGGCAACCCCACAAGTTTTGTCCTACACACCCAAGTCTCCTCTGTAATGTCCCATTTATTTGGACATTATAACTTAATTAAATAATTAAAAGCTGAGTTGTCAATTAAATAAATAAATTTAATGATGACGTATTTTAATTATTTAATAAAATATTAAAGTGACTTTGATGGTTGATTAAAGAGAAATTTATAAAGTCACTTATAACTATTTCCCTCAAAGTTCAATTAAAAATTTAAAAGAGGGAAAACTGTAAAGACAGGTGAATGGAATTTCAAGAGTCTTCTAGAATCTTCATCGGAGGATTATAAAAAGGCAGCTCGGGCTTCATTTTAGAGGATGCTTGGTTTATGAATATTTCTTTTGGAAGAGTTGAGAGCTTCTTGTTTCAGTTTAGTTTCCTGAGGACGGAAACCCTTGGGACTGTTTTTGAATTGGACAAATCCCCAATTCATCTTGGAGGTGGATTCACTTCAGGATTCACATTTTGGCTACAATGAATTTGTAAGATTCTGAATTTGTTCAGGAATAATAATATTTGCTTCTGTTTCTCATTTCTAAAATAAGAATATTATATTCTGTATTTTATGAATTCGTCGGAGGTTTGAATATATTCCTCTATTTGAGAAATAAGTTGTTAAGTTCTGAAAATCATAAGTTCAGTGGAATTTAAGAATCCAAAATGTAAATATGGCGAAACTCTACTGGAATATTTCAATTTTAATATTTGCGGTGAAACTCCCTTTTTTCTGACATTCGCCGCTATTTCCAAATATTGGAAATAATCGAACTTAAGGGCAAATATTTATTTGTCAGAAGCTGTGATAATTGTTTGAATCCAGCAATTATTTCTATACGCGGATTAATATTTCAGAACAATATCAGGCACTTTGAGATTATTAAAAGTTTCAAACAATGTCTAGAAGATTGTCATCAAATATTATTTAAAACATTTCACTAAATATAAATTATAGCTTTAAAAATAATAGCACAATTTAATAAATTGTAGCTTAGCATATCTAGTTCCCTCTATTTCCCAAAATTTCTGTCATTGCCTATAGTTCCAAAAGCCTACGACAGGAACGTGAACCACATAGGGTTAGTAAAAGAGATTATCTTGACTACATCCATTAATGGTGAACCACATAGAGTTAATAAAAAAGAGATTATCTTGACTACATCTATAACTACATCCAGTAATGATGAACCACATGCTATTAATAAAAAAGAGATTACTGTATGTTTCTCATGGATGTAGTCAATCATTAATGGTGAACCATCAATAATTTATAAAATATAGATCACCCTACTTTTTGTAATGTCCCCCACTTAGCCAGTCTGGATATATGTTGTCGTTAGCCCGTTCTTTCATGGTCCCGAGGGCTAACCAGGACTTCAAAAGGGATCCTGAGGTTATATGGCCTAGTCAAATTTAATTACAAGCCAAATGGAGTTCGTTTTTTGGGTTTTGGGGAGGATTTACTATTTTTAGTAAGCCAACAGGGGATGCAGTGCCTTGGATTTTCAGTGACAGGATGTGATGCGTTTTGTTGAGCTCTTTCCGACGAGCTATCATATGTGGGATTCCGAGTTCATTTGGTATATTATTTTAATGTTTGAAGTTATAACGATAAAGTGACTATTTAATTTAAATATTATAATGTTTCATAAAGTCACTTTATAAAAATCAAGTTCCCCCCTTTAAAGGACATACATGGGCATTCGTAAGGGAAAAAGGTAACATTAAAGCTCATGTTTTATCCCACATTGGCGAGACGGAAGCGTAGAACTAGTAAGGAAGGATTAAAAGAGAGAGGATAGCTCTCATTTGGCATGCTTGAAGATTGAATGAAATTGGGGAAACTGTGGAGATTATTTCTCTTTGGGCTTGGAGGACGCAAACCCTCTACGCTTTCAATCTTGACGCCATTGAAAGATATGGTCTTGAGATTTTATATTGTAGTTGCAAGATCCTGTAGCAGCGAGAGTTCCTGTAGCAGCGAGGTACTGTAGCAACGCGATACTGTAGCAAGCTCCTGTAGCAGCGACACTGTAGCAGCGCGGTACTGTAGCAAGTTCCTGTAGCAGCGTGAGTACTGTAGCAGTCCGAATCACTGTAGCGTGGTACTGTAGCAGCGGGTTACTGTAGCAACAAGTTCCTGTAGCAGTCTGAATCACTGTAGCGCGGTACTGTAGCAGCGGGTTACTGTAGCAACAAGTTCCTGTAGTAGTCTGAATTACTGTAGCACGATACTGTAGCAGTCCGGAAACATTGTAGCTGTGAGTTACTATAGCAATTTTTCAGAACTATTAACACTGTTGTAGCTGCAATGGGTATGGACCATCATTGAACTCTATAGTTGATATAATGTGTTGAGTTTAATAAGATATGTTAGATATGGTAGTTGTAATTTCCTAATAATCTGAAACAAGAAATAAATGAACGGTCATTGTTATTAGTTGCATATGGTTTCATGTTGTCTTCTACTGATATCTCATACGAAATACAACAATCTTGAGGACTATTAAACAACATCAATTTGGAAAAAACATAAGAAGGACAGTTGCAGGCCAACTGTTTGACAAAATGACAGGAAGAAACAGACTCTAGAATTACAGAACTAGGCAGCATATTACACTTTTCTTCTTGATGCAGTCATCAATTGTAGAGTTAATAAAAGAGAGATTACCGTATTTTTCTCATGGGTGTAGTCATTCATTAATGGTGAACCATGTAGAATCAATAAAATATAGGTTACCCTACTTTTCCGCTGGATTAGTCATTAATGGTGAACCTTGTAACTTTGTATATTGTGTGTTCAAATTAATAAAATAGAGATTACCCTACTTTTCCTCCAGATGAAGTCATAAATGGTGAATTTGTAACTTTGTATATTGTGTGTTTTCTGTCCATTTATGTGTTTGCCTAAATTCTAAATTTGTTTATTTGTTCACATGCTCTTGATTCTCAACACTTGCAATGGAATGAGGCCAAATTCGACCTTCTAAAACTTTGCTGCATTTTAATAGTTTTAGCTTCATTTATTATAAAATTTGGAGCATTGATTTTTCATGTATGAATGTACATGGCAGGAAGTGGTCACATAGCCCACATGCAGAAGGAGAGTAACAATTGGGTGCAGAGGAAGATAGAAGTATTATCGCTGAAAATGAAATATTATTTCTCCTATTGCTGTGGAAATTAAGGGGAGTGCAATTTATTGGAGACATTAATATTTGCATTTGCAGTAATACTATTGTCATGATTCCTTTACAAGTCTGAAGCCTTCCTGTTGTTGAATCGTGGGAATTTCCACTGAGGCCGTTACATTTTATTAAAGTCCATGAAATCTTCAGATCACTAGCATGAGCAATCATCCTTAGGCAATAGTATCTTTGCAATTTGATACTTCTAATGAAGGCTATCGTAGAATCCAGTTCGAGGGTCTTAGTCTTCTTGTAAAATATCACAGTGGAAGTGAGGACTTGTCTCTGTTTGATGCCTCTATACTGATTGTAGATATGATATGATCTTCCTAGCTGCAGTTATTCATTCCTGAGTGTTACTGTTGCTAATTACTCAGCTGTGATTTGAGTTTGCTCCTGTATATATGCTGAAGAAGCAAATTGGAGTGATTTTTTGTTTAAGAGCAACGATTTCTGCAACTGAAGTACAGATTGGAGCTTGGATTAAAAAGACAGGCTGAAGGATAAGCTTGATGCAGGAGCATTCTGGGGTACTCAGTGAATCTGCATGGGGGTGTGTTATTTGGCCGGTGTTACTCGATTGCAGCCTTGACCGACGGTCTCGGTCATTGAAGGAAGCTCGGTCGCTGAAGGAACTTGTTGTCGGTATATTTTGTATGTACGGGTGTTGTGTAATAAACTTATGTTAATCTCGGCAGTTAGTACCGAGAGTGTGAACCGTTACGACGTGACGTTTCGGTGGTGTCTCTTCGGAGGTTATATGTACACATTGCTTTGAGTGTGAATGACAGGATTTGGTTTTCTGAGTACTTTATGTTTACCGAATTGCAATACTTTCCTGTGTTCATGTTTATCAGTTAATGTGTGTTTATGCAACTATTCTTGTTGACCCGAGAGGGAAAACATCTGGCGCCGTTGCCTAGACATACCCGGATGGCGAGTAGGCATAATGGGCTTACCCGTTAGTGCGATAAACCCAGAAGCCGAGGAAGCCCGTACCGAGTTGTACGACGAAGAGGATAATCTGGCACGTGACTTCCGAATTTTGTTTCAAGTAGCTCTTGAAACTCACGTCCGAAGGGAGGCAACGAACAGAGACGTCCCTGCAGCCGTAGTGTGGGACGCGATTGGGGCGAACCCTGCAGCGAATCGGTTGTTGAACCAACTTCCACAGTTGTTGGCACAAGCAGCACTCGCACGGCGTATTCGGCAAGAGGAAATTGACCGTGAGGACCGCCGCCAGGAGATCCTCCGTGCATTCCACGCTCGAGAGCATCTTCGTCGCCGTCGGGAGGAAGGAAATGACAAACAGTAAAGTTGTTGAAGTTTGAAACGAAGGGGAACGGAACACAAAAATTCCATTGTAGTTCAATTGAGAATGTTGTAAAGCAACATGAATTAATAAAAAATAAGTGTTCTTTTTGATTGAGCAATGTGTATAGTTTGTCTTGATGCCCAATAATTTAAATAAAGATCGAAATAAGAAAGTGATAGATGACGAAGGGGAAGCCGCATAGAAGGCTTTGATATCCGCGCAGCAACGTGAACGTCGGTGTAGGCTCAGGCAACTTGCCAAAGACCAGCTTGCCAGAGGGTTGCCCGAAGGGGACCTCAGAAGTGGTACGGAGGGTGCAGAAGCCGAAGAAGAGTTCACTTCTCCGGAACGGAGAGTGCGGAGTCGGGAAGAGTTACTTGAGACACGGGCGAGAAGAGCCTTTCTCCAAGAGGAGAGAGTACGGTTTGAGGTGGGTCTCCGTACACCAAGTGCGGAGAACCAAACCGGCGGAGAGGGTGATATTGCAGAGGGTGGCACGAGCACACCAGCAGACCCTCCGTTGGAACCGAGAACCCCACACGGTACGGTGCCAGGAGAAGGGCAAGTACCACCAGCCCAGCAACTACCGCAAGGACAAGTACCACAAGTCCAAACTACCCACAGCACTCAGGGAGGTGTGGGCACGAGTGGTATCGGTGCACCACCTCCACCGCGGCCAACCATGGCAGTGAATAAGCAGAAGTTACCGAAATTTACGGGGCAATCCAAGGAGGATCCAGTTCGGCACTGTCGAACGTGTGAAACAATATGGACTGCACACGGGGTAACTGACGAGAACGAATGGATCCGTCAGTTCCCTGCAACACTGCGAGAGGGTGCCATTGATTGGTACTCGGACGTTGACAAGGACGTTGACAAGACAAGGCTCACGACATGGGACGATGTCAAAAAGGCCTTCCAGACAGAGTTCCAATTGTTACCGGATGATAATGAAATATTGGCGGAGATCTACAACACGAAGCAAGCCAAGAATGAGTCTGTCCGTGCGTACGGCCGACGACTCAAAGAACTCATTGGAAAAATGGAGTCGGCCCCAGCGGATGAATTGAAAAAGAGATGGTTCGTGGAGGGACTCAAAACATCCCTCCGAAAGAAAATGAAGATAGTACCGCCTACTTCGTATAGTAATGCATATAACCAAGCAATGGATCTCGAGAGCGAATGTAAGACCTCGAAGAAGACAAGGTCATCTTCTGATGATGATTCAGAGACGGAAAGTAGTGAGGACGGGTCGAGCAAGAAAGTGCTCGCATTGCAAAAAGACCTTGAGAGGATGATGCGAGAACTTAAAGCCGCCAAAGGAAGTGCTAGCAAAGCCGAAGAAGATACAGTGTGGTGTACGAACTGCAAGGAGGTAGGCCACACAAAAGGGTCTTGTCCGAAAAAAGCTTTTTGTGATATCTGCCAAATCGCAGGACATCCCCTTAAAGAATGTCCCTATAACTTGAGGGCAAGAGACCAACAAGTACTCTATGCACAGGAGCAACCTTCCACGTCTGGTACGGGTGGACAACAGAATGCTGCATCATCTGGCGGATATAAAAATAACCGCCGGGGAGGCCGAGGCAACAATGAGAATAAGCCCCTGATCCAATATGATGCCAAGGGAAGACCCATGATACAATGTCGGAGTTGTAATCAGTGGGGTCACTATGCTCGTGATTGTCAGACGGAGCCCGCGACTCCGCAGAAGTTGTGTCGGTGGTGTGGACCAGGCGACCATGAGGACGCTAATTGTCCGAAGCCCGGCTGTAACATCCTGGAGTTGGAATGTAGAGGTACTGAGAAGGTCCTGACAGTCACCCGTGCCCAAGCCAAAAAGGCCACGTACCCACACCCTCCGACGGAGAAACAGAGGGTACTGCAAGCGAGGGCCGAGATCGAAAAAGAGATACAGGACCGGAAGGAACCTGCCGACGCCGGCACTTCTCACCGAGAAATGGCGGAGCAAAGTATACTACGGCAGATACTGCAAATGGAAATACCCGTGAAGGTCAAGGACCTGTTGGAGACCATGCCACACCTAAAAACAGCTCTATTCCTAGGGCCTAACACGCCACCTACGACGGTGGAACGAACGGAGATCCCAGGCGGCTGTGCAGCCGACCCGATGACGTTATCAATAAACCATGGACGGAACCCGACAGTAGTAGAAATGGGTATCCTGGGTAAAATCCTCACGAACACCATCGTTGACGGAGGGTCGGGCGTCAATGTCCTTCCGGAGGAAACTTGGAAAAGTTTGGGGAAACCGACGCTGTGGCCACCAACCTTCAATCTGTTAGGGGCCGACCAGCACGGTATTAAACCACTCGGTATGCTGATGGCACAGCAGGTGACTATTGGAACCCAGCCTTTCACCTTAGACTTCGTCGTAATCCCTCTCAAGCAAAAGGGGTATGACGCTATATTGGGTAGAGGGTGGTTGGTGACAGCCCGAGCCAATCACAACTGAAAGAAGAACACCCTCGCATTCGAGAAAGGGGGGAGGAAATTTGTGGTAGACCTCGCCACACAAATGGTTGGAGAGGAAATGGCATCCGACTCAGACTCCGATGGTGGCGGGATGGACGGAGAGGAAGAAACTATGGAACCGAACGATGAAGGGGTACTTGAGATAGAAGGAGATACGGATTCACTAGATGGTCTCTTTCACTGGCAAATGCGTGACTACGAGGTATTTCAGCCATCGTGCAATACACTGGAGATCGGGAATGAGTTCCCTACGAAAGAAAACACGAACGAGTTCCCTCCGGAGTACACAGAATATACAGAGGGGGAAGCCCAAATGAGAGTAAGTCCGGCCCACGTGTTCTCGGAGGGAGAACCTATCCAATACAAAGAGGCAAAACTGGAAACAATAAATCTCGGGGACGAGCAGAATCCCAAGACTATCCTGGTGGGAGATGACTGGGATCCCGTGTTAAAAACGGCAGCCTTCAAAATATTCACAGACTATAAGGACGTGTTTGCCTGGAATTATAAAGACCTGAAGGGCGTACCTCCGGAGCTCTGCGTGCACCGCATCCCTTTGGTTCCTGGAGCCCAACCTGTGCAGAAGAGGTCGTACAGGATGAACAAAAACTATGCTGCAAGGGTGGAGACCGAGATTGCGCGAATGCTGGACGCGGGGATAATTTTCCGAGTAGACACAAGTGAGTGGGTGTCACCAATCGTGATATCTCAGAAGAAAGAGGCTAACCAAATCCGCATCTGCGTAGACTTTAGGTGTCTCAATGCGGTGACCATTAAGGATCCCTTCCCGATACCCTTCACAGACAGCATACTCGAGGAGGTGGCAGGCCATGAGATCTATTCCTTCATGGACGGGTTTTCAGGATATAACCAGATATACATTGCAGAGGAGGACAAGCTAAAAACCACCTTTGTAGTGGAAGATGGTGTGTACGCCTACAACCGGATGCCCTTCGGCCTGTGTAATGCACCTGCAACTTTTCAGAGAATCATCCTGCACATCTTTGACAAGATGTCGAGAGGGAATTTTAAAGCATTTCTGGATGACTGGTCCATTTTCAGTAGCCAAGACAAACATATTGTAGCACTCGGAGAGTGCATGGAGCGGTGCCGGAAGGCACGTCTGGCACTCAACCCGAAGAAGTGTCGTTTCATGGTACCGCAGGGGAAGCTGCTCAGACACATCATTTGTAAGGAAGGGTTGAAGACGGACCCCGACAAGGTCCGGGTGATAATTGAAATGGAGGCTCCCAGTGACGTAACCGGTGTCAAGTCATTCTTGGGCCATATCGGGTACTACCGACGGTTCATAAAGAATTTTTCCCGGATTTCATACCCGATGGATAAACTTATGAAGAAAGGGGAGCCGTTCCTCTGGGCGAAGGAGCAAGGGGAGGCATTCGAGGACTTAAAAATGAGACTGTTGGCAGCCCCCATCTTGGCATTTCCGAACTGGGACAGAGAGTTCCATGTTCATGTGGATGCGTCAAACTACGCCATTGGGGCCACCCTGGCACAAGAAGGCGAACATGGGCTGGATCACCCAATCTATTTTGCAAGTCGGTTACTCTCGAGGGCGGAGAGGAACTACAGCACTACAGAGCGAGAGGCTCTCGGAATGGTCTACTCGGTTCAGAAGTTTCGGCACTACCTATTGACGACGCCGTTTACTTTCTTCGTGGACCACCAGGCTTTGATGTACCTGGTTAACAAGCCCATCATTCAGGGAAGGGTGAGTAGGTGGTTGCTGCTCAAAGAATTCACCTTCAGAATTGTTGTACGGTCAGGACGTAGTCATGTGATTGCGGACCAATTGTCCCGAATTAAGTCCGGCGAGCCTCCAGTAGGAATAAACGATGACTTTCCAGATACTCACCTGTTTCACATCGCCGTACTACCGAAGTGGTACACAAGTATCGGTGAGTACCTGTCCACGGCCCGATTTCCAGAAGGAATGCTCCTCGGAGAGCGTAGAAAATTTGTTCTGAGGAGCAGAACCTTCCAGCTTATCAATGGACTGCTGTACAAAATGGGTCCAGATCAAATATTGAGGCGTTGCGTAATGGAGGAAGAGGTTCCGAGAGTGTTGAAGGAAGCTCATGAGGGACCTGCTGGAGGGCATATGGGCCCCGACACCACCGCCAGAAAAGTCTTGTTGGCAGGCTTATGGTGGCCGACGGTGTACAACGATGCCAGGGAGTGGGTCATCGGCTGTGACACATGCCAGCGGGCAGGGAGACCTCTCAAACGAGACTACATGCCACTTAACTCCTCTCATGCACAGGAATTGCTTGAACGGTGGGGACTAGATTTTGTGGGGCCTTTGAAGCCCAGCCGCGCTCGACGCTGTCGGTACATTGTTGTGGCAACAGAGTATCTGACCAAGTGGGTGGAAGCACGAGCACTAACGGATAACTCTGCTCTAAGTATAGCAAAGTTTATTTATGAGCAGATAATAACGCGGTACGGCATTCCATTGCAGTTGACGAGTGATAGAGGTGGACATTTTGTCAACCATGTGATTAAGCTACTGACGACAGAGTTCAAAATTTTTCACACACTCTCGAGCCCGTACTACCCTCGAGTGAATGGTCAGGGACAGGCGACTAATAAGATCCTAATTGGAGTCATTTACAAATCCTGCGGCGTTGAGGGCGAGGATTGGGAAGAAAGGCTACCCTCGGTACTATGGGCCTATCGAACATCTTATAAGGTGACCACCGGGCAGACACCGTTCCAACTCATGTACGGACAGGAGGCCGTGGTACCGGTAGAATTCATGGTTCCTAGCCTGCGGATTGCAATTGAGAATAAATTGGGAGATATGGAGAGTCTGAGGGAACGACTCTATCTCTTAAATAAGTTGGACGAAAAACGGGCTTTGGCACAATGGGCCACTGAAGCGACGCAACAACGGAGGAAGGTCTGGCACGATAAGCATATCCGACGAATGCAATTTACACCGGGCCAATTGGTTCTAAAATACAACGGCCGAAATGAAATCAAGCCTGGAAAGTTCAAAGTGAAATGGATAGGCCCTTACAAGGTTCGGGAGGTGGCCGCAAACGGGTCCGTAAAACTGTGGACCCTCGACGGACGGGAAATTCCGGACGCGGTGAACGGCTCGAAATTGAAGGTGTATCACGAACGGCCGATAACATCACTGCGAGGACCAAGTACTTAGAAAAAGAAAAAAAAAAAATTTAAAAAAAAAAAAAGAAAAAAAATTATAAATAAATTTTTTTAAAAATTTTTTTAAAAAAAGGAAAAAAAAAAAAAAAGCAATATCGTACGGCACCGTACGGATCTATAAAGCCCCGTACGGCACCGTACGAATCTATAAAGCACCGTATGACACCGTACGATAAAAAGGGCACGACGACAGGGAAGTACGGTACCGTACTGAAGCATTATTGTGGTCGATACATTTACAAGTATTGTACGGCACCGTACGGAAAAGTGACGACATACAAGCTGAAACAAAAGAAATAAAGGTGTTGTACGGAACCGTACAAGGCGAGGACTGCAAGCAAAGCACCGCACGGTGGATCAGTGTACGGATTGTACTGGCCGTACTGCATCCAGACGCAACACGGGAAGGAGGCATAGTGTACGGTCATCAGATTGCAAAGTATGAATACCAAGTCATATGGTAGCTGACGCATAACATAAGGGCATTTGTACGGCACGGTTGGAGGAGGTCTGAGGATTCAGTACAGCATTGGGATGTGTGAAGGGAAAGCATGAAGGAAGAAATTCATATGGTATTTAAAAAAAAAAAAAAACGACGACAAAACAAAGCAGCTCATATTGAAGAACGAATGGTACCGAAGGGAAGGGCATGAGCAGGAAGTAAGGGAAACATAAGCGGTTTGCGGAAAAGAGCATGGGAGCAGACGAAATTCACAAAAATAGGGTGTTTCATAGACTTTGAAGGTTCTAAATTGGCCTTGGCGGCGGGGGCGCTGCCCCTCGACCCCGCCCTGTACCACGACAGGGAGCGCGCCTGGGGCTCTGCCCCAGGACCCCGCGGGGGCGCTGCCCCTCGACCCCACTGGGGGCGTTGCCCCCTAGACCCCCAATCGGTTTAGTTATCAACCCTTGGAGAGTGTGACCAGTTGATGAGACCCGGAGCTGCTACATATTTGCATTGGCTGAAGGAAGTTGATTTGTACTGTAAGAGGAGGAATTTTAAAAAAAAAAAAAAAATGGTTAAGACCGTTATTGTTGGACACTGCACAGTAGTATGGGATCACGACAACAGAGTACTTGGAGACAGAAATTACAGGTTTCAAAACCAGCCAGTAGCAGCAGAGGACCGAGGGTTTCACAGTCTAGAGTCCGCATTGCTGGTAGCATGGATACTGCCAGAAAGCACCGTCCACACGTACAGCAGCCACAAGCACAAAAGGAAGAGATTACTTGGAAGACTGTGACATTCAAGGGTTTGAGTGGAGTGGACTGCCGAACATGGTGGGATAACACTCCAGACGCACATTTTTTGAAGGGACAGCTTCGAAGAGCAGGAGTACACTGGGCAATTCAGATGCCTTTGCCCTCCATTAGAGAGTACGAGGGACCTCTCCGAGGCATGATTGATACATTCGATCGGGATAGCCTGCGTAGCACTCTGAAGTATTGTGGCACTGAGATACAGATTTCATTTTCTGCCCAAGAGATATCGAGGGTTTTTGGCATACCTGGCATGCACGGGAAGAAAATAGATTTAAAGCCCAGGAAACTGTCCCGCGAAGAAAAGGAAAAGTACATTAAGCTGGTTTCCAGAAACCTGTCTCAGAGTGAGTTGGAGTCATTGGCTGGCGCTTCTTCAAAGAATCGGGGAATCAAGAAATCATTTGTGGCTCCCGGAGAGTGGCGGTGTTTGATGGACATCGTGAAGAGCAGGTTGACCGGGGCTAGTAGGGCCTCCGACATTGCCCTTACACATCTCATTTTCATGAACAGGATCCGTAATGGTACGGTGTACGATTGGGCTTCAATTATGGCGGAGAGGCTGTATGAGTTCATGACTCTACAGCATCGGACATTTTACATGCCCCATATTGCCATCGGGTTGTTCCTGAATGCTGCCCGAGAGCAAATTCTAGCAGAGAAGCTGAGGCCACAGCCAGTTGATATTGCTACGGGAGAGCCTCTTATCTTTCATTGGCGTCACTTGGATGCTGGCGGAGTACAGACAGGGTCAAAGAGGAAGCGCCAAGTCCTCTCAGAGTCGGAAGGGGAGAATGTGGACAGTGGCCAAGAGGAGTCGAGTGAAGACTTGGAGGAGGAGAAGGCAGCGAGAGTGTTGCAGTGGGAGACTCTGACACTCTCGATACAGAGGTACCATCTGAAAGTGCATTTGCTCCAACTCCACCGTCTGAGAGTGCACCACCTCTTGTACTATTCACGCCACCAGTACCCTCGGCGACTGTTGCAGCGGGGACCTCTGTACCGTTCGGTACCACATTGGAGGTTGTACCCATGCCACGGTTCGGAGAGCTCCGGCCCCCTGTTGTGCTACACCCGGCGGGTCAGGCTTCCAAGCCACCTACAGCTCAGCCAACCGACCCAGGACAGACTAGCAAAGATGGTGTTGGAGGTTTAGAGCAGGAGCAGACACAGCCGCGAGAGCAGGTTACATTGGATGTTGTTGGTACTGAGGTCATTGTGCGAGTTGGGCCAGGGGTATTGGAGGAGCCGGCTCGAGCGTTGCCGACGGGGGATGAGGACTCTTCAGTGCTGTCATGGTTGGAGCAGTTCACATTACCCCCGATAGCAGTGGTAGCTCCCATTTCACTTTCCCCTGCCAGAGTAGTGTTAAAGAGGCCTTCAGAAGTTATTGACCTGGATGCAGTGATGTCGCCACCAAGAGAAGAGCCAGTAGCCCAGGAGAGAGATATCCGAGAGACCAGTTCCTATGGAGGGACAAAGACCGCAAGCTGAGGCTAGTGAGGAGCCACCAGCCCTGACAGGGTCACGGAGGGCGGTGCCAGCGAGGGAGTCCGCGCAGAAAGTGTTGGAGCAGTACTTGGCGGATGTAGCCGCAGTAGCTGCTGGAGCCCAACGGGTCATAGCCTCAGCAGAGCTTCAGGCTCAGGAGGGGGTTGCTGAGGAGTTGGAGCGCCTCTTGACCTTTGTGCGGGTTGGCTGTCCACAGGCATTTGCAGAGTGCTTTGAGGCTAGGGGATGGCCTACTCAAGAGTCTCTTACGATGTTGGAGGATTGGGCTCTTAGTGCGACGGTGGGCGAGAGCCGGATTCACGGTCTTATCCGAGAGTTAGAACAGGCCTTTCGAGAGGAGTATCACTCTCAGGCGGTTAGAGCATGCTTCCTCAGTACATCAAGCTACGGGATTGGCAGCAGAGGCAGCTCGGGAGGAGGCAGCTTCCCGTCTTACAGCTTTGGAGACTGCAGTGGTTCAGGAGAGGGAGTCTTGGGCGGCTGAGCGGAGTACTATGGTGTCGGAGTTGGACACTTTACGGGCTGCATTGGAGACTGAGCGTGCCGAGCGGGCTCTTCTTGAGACTCGCCTTGGTTCTGCTTTGGAGACTGTGGATGCGAAGGAGAAGGTAGTGCTCGAGGCAGCTAGCATGGTTCGGAAGGCTATGGAGCTTAAGATGAGGGCAGAACAGGCTTTACAGCTTCGGACAACTCAAGTGTACGAGTTGCAGGCTAAAGTCACTTCCGGCACAACCACAGCCGCGCCATCATCATCAGGGACGCTTCCTACGCCCCCTCCTGAGTAGTTTGTAGTAGGCTCATTTTTGTCTATGTTATATTTTGTAAAAGTCGTCGGAGCCGACTTGTTTTTTGGGGGGGATGATGTTGTCGGTATATTTTGTATGTACGGGTGTTGTGTAATAAACTTATGTTAATCTCGGCAGTTAGTACCGAGAGTGTGAACCGTTACGACGTGACGTTTCGGTGGTGTCTCTTCGGAGGTTATATGTACACATTGCTTTGAGTGTGAATGACAAGATTTGGTTTTCTAAGTACTTTATGTTTACCGAATTGCAATACTTTCCTGTGTTCATGTTTATCAGTTAATGTGTGTTTATGCAACTATTCTTGTTGACCCGAGAGGGAAAACAGAACTCAGTAATCTCTGGCACTCGGTGAAAGTGTTACTCGGCGATGCCTGCGGTGCTCGGTTGACACTGGTGCTCGGCGATGCTTGGCATGCTGGGTTATTTCACTATTGCTCGGTAGTTCTAGTTTACCGACTAGAGTTCTGTGTGATTTGTTGGTAGTTGTTACAGGCCGACATGTTGAATTAAATGTTTGTGAGGCTATTTTGAAGCCGGCTTGTATGGCATTCAATATTTGTTTGTAGGAGTTAAGGGTTTCATCCAGCCGACTTGTGGCTGATGATTAGTATTTAAGGGGTGTTTGGGTAGATGTTTAGGAATCAGTTGAGGACATCAACATCCTAGCAAACATCAGTTTGGATGTGCTAGAAAAGTTGGAGTTGGTGAAGTTGTGGAAAAGATCTTGCATGATCTTGTAGATCAGATTGTTATTTGATAATTTGTAGTTGTAGAGCTAGTGGTTTGCACACTTGGAGACAAGGAGATTGCTTGGAGGCTTGCGAGCTCAAGTTTAGATCTGCCTTAGGGTTTCCATCAGTTGCTGATTGTTTCAGAGCTAAACTAGCTAAGATTGTATTGGATCTGTGTGGATCTTGAACAACCTGTTTCTGTTATAATTGGCCCTAACCTGGAAGGCCTTACAGCCGTGCATGTTAATGAAAATTGAGTTAAAACATCTTGTTGTGTTGAGTTTTCTGCTCTGTAATTCTGAAGCTGCAAGGCTGTGTTAGCCGTCAAGTTGTGTCACCGTTGGATGTTAGCCGCCGACGGAGGTTAGTTAGTTGCAACGGTTGAGAAGGGTGACGACGTTTGGTTGCACCGCTTCGGATGTTATATGTATATTGTATTTGCTTATTGGAAAGGGCACTGTTGGTATGACTCTGAATGATTAATAAAAGCTATTGTGTTCTTTTCCATATATATATTATCTTTGTTGCATATCTTATTTGGGTGGAGTCCTTCAGTGAGATCACGATGGGGGAGACCCATTCGCTCGTCTGTACTCGGAATATTATACCTGCATCAAGCATCTTTCCGATCTCTTCATTAAGCCGGGCCGCATAGTTTTTGTTCATTTTGTACGGACGTTTCCGTACGGGGACTGCTCCTTCGACGAGTGGGATCCGATGGACACAGTTCCGGCGGTACCCCCTTTAAGTCTTTGTAAGTCCAGGCGAATACATCCTTATATTCTGTGAAAATTTTTAATGCCGCGGTTTTCAACACAGGGTTCCAATCATCCCCTATTAAAATGTTCTTCGGGTTGGTGTCATCTCCTAAATTCGTGGGCTTTACTGTCGGTTCTTCATACTTAATGGGTTTCTTTTTGTCGAATTGGTGTGCTGGGGTTTCCTGAATTCGAAGCTCCCCCTCTTTGTACTCCTCGTACTGTGGCGGAAATGTAGGCTCCTCCTCATCCCCTATCTGGTTTTCTTCGTTGTCCTCTATCTCCAGCATGTTACATTGCCTTAGTTCGTAATCCTCCATTTGCCAATGGAACAGCCCATTTAGTGAATCCATGTCATCGTCAGAGTATCCTTCTATTTGTAATACACCTTCCTTGTTCGGTTCTTGTCTTCCTTCGTCAATTTCTTCGTCTGTGTCTGATCCCGACGAGGACGCCAGGTCTTCACTCACCAATTGATTTCTCAAATCAATGGTGAATTTCTGACCGTCTCTCTCCATAGAAATGACGTTCCGCTTCCAGTCGTGCTTAGCTCTTGCTTGTATTAGCCACCCCCTCCCCAAGAGGGCGTCGTATCCCTTCTTTTTTACTGGAATAACAATAAAGTCCATGACAAATGGTTGGGTGCCAATCATCACTTTTTGAGCCATCAGTGTGCCTATTGGTTTAATTCCATGCTAGTCTGCGCCTACAAGCTGGAAAGTCGGCGGCCATAGTGTTGGCTGTCCAAGCTTCTTCCAGGTTTCTTTGGGTGGGACGTTGACCCCCGATCCTCCATCAATGATAGTGTCCATGAGTATTGTGCCCAAGATTCCCATTTCTACTACTGTTGGGTGCCTCCCGGTGTTAAGTGCCAATAACATGGGATCCTCCACGGATTTTCCCTTTTCGAGAGAGTTTGCCGTCGTGGTTGTTGTCCTCTGTCTGTTCAGCGATGGTACCGCATTGAGTAGGGCCATCTTTAATTGTGGGGCCACTGTCAAAAGATCTCCCAGTTGTACTGGAATTTCTGTTTGCATAATTTGCCTTAATATCCGTTCCTCGTGACTTCCCTCGGAAGTTCCCACGGCGTCGTGCATTTCGTTCCGTTGGGCCATCTGAATATCTTCCCTTGTCTCCGATACTCTCTTTTTTTCAGTCTTTGGGTGTGGGTAGGTGGCTTTCCGTGCTTGTTCTCGAGTGATTGCCAACACTCCCTCGTTGCCTTCAATGTCAATTAAATTCACTCCTGGTTTGGGGCATTTTGTATCATCATGATCTCCAAGCCCGCACCATTTGCACAAAAATTGCGCTTTTTCTCCCTTCGGACAGTCCCGAGCGAAATGCCCCCACTGACTACACGTGTGGCATTGAATCATCGGTCTTCCGCTTGTATCATATTGAAGGCGGCTTCGTCCTCCGTCATTATTGCTATTTCCTCTTCCCCCTTGGCGATTATTCCTATATCCGCCAGAAGAGGCTGTGTTTTGATCTCCGGAGGCTGAAGCTTCCTGTGTGAACATAACTTGTTGGCCTCGTGTCTTCATATTGAACGAGCATTCTTTTGTGGAGTGACCCGCCAATTGACAAATATCGCAAAACATCTTCCGTGGGCATGCGCCCTTAGCGTGGCCAGCCTCTTTGCAGTCGGTGCACCAAAGTTCTCCTTCGTTGTTCCAGCTGGTGCTACCCTTCATATTGCGAAATTCCTTGAGCATTCGTTCCATGTCCTTTTGGAGTGCGGAGACTTTCTTTTTTGCTTTCCCGTCACTACCGCTGTCATCTCCTGAAGTATTGTCATCCTCCGACGAAGAAGACTCATTTTTCTTCTTCTTCGATGTTTTCTGTTCACTTTCGAGGTCCATCGCTCGGTTGTAGGCGTCAATGTAAGAAGGGGGAGGAACTATCTTCATCTTCCTCCGAAGGTTGGATTTCAATCCTTCGACGAACCATCGCTTCTTCAATCCATCGGCTGGTGGACTCTCCATTTTGCCTACCAATTCTTTCAGCGGAGCAGCATGCTTCTTCATCAGGGACGCTCCCTCTACCCCACTTTCCTTCTCAGTCTTAGCAATAGAAGCTCATCATTCCTATTTTGTTGTTCAGTCCCGGACATTTTGTTGTCGTCCGAAGACGACTTTTCTTAAGGGGGGGATGATGTTAGCCGCCGACGGAGGTTAGTTAGTTGCAACGGTTGAGAAGGGTGACGACGTTTGGTTGCACTGCTTCGACTGTTATATGTATATTGTATTTGCTTATTGGAAAGGGCACTGTTGGTATGACTCTGAATGATTAATAAAAGCTATTGTGTTCTTTTCCATATATATATTATCTTTGTTGCATATCTTATTGATGGTTGTGCGTGTGCGTCTGTAACAAGTCTACCTTTCGGGTAAACAGGCTGGATTGTCCTTAATTGGATCCTCCCTGCCTTGGTCTACGTCAAGTGGTATCAGAGCAGAGTTGATCTTGTGGAGCAAAGGTTGACCTAGCAAGGCTGATCTTGCGAAGTTGATCTTGCTGGTGAAGAGATTGTATGATCTGAGTTGCAGATTGTATGATCTGAGTTGCAAATGAACTTATCATCCTACAACTTCAAGAAGACATGCAGAGTGTCACCCAAGAAAATGCTCACATGCAGAAAGGTTGGCATAACAGGAATGAAGCATGCAATAGACTATCTCTAGAATTGTATCAACTAAGGGAACAAATGAACGAACTTGAAGCAACAAATAAAATTTTGAAAAGATACAATAAAAACTCGACCAAGCTTAATGAGCAACTTAAAGCTCAAAGAAGGCATAAAGATCAGAGCAGTCTTGGATTCACCGGTGAAGTTACCAATGAAAATGGTGAGCCTTCTAGGGCAAATCCAATCAAGAAGGATAAGAAGAAACCACTAGCACAAAAAGGTAAGAATATCCTTAACGCATCTTGTAAGCATTGTGGAAAACCGGGTCATAAAACTAACAACTGCAGAAATGCACCTATAAGGACCGATAACAGTCATTGCAAGAACTGCAGTAAAGATGGTCACAAGACTAGTGAGTGCTGGTCCAGTCCCATATCTGTGTCCAGTATTAGCAAGGGAAGCTTCAGGGGCTACTGCTATGCGTGCAACAAATTTGGACACAAGGCAGAAGAATGCAGATCCAAGACAATGGCATTTAGATCCCCAAAACCAGTATTCACCAAGAGAAACAAGAACCAGAGTACAGTCAACTGTATGAACCATGGATCACACAATTACAATGGCTCTTGAGACAAGTCAACCAACACAAGAAGAACGTACCCAGGAAAGACAACCAGGGTAGTCTGCTATCACTCCAACAAAGTTGGACACAAAGTCAAAGAGTGCAGGAACTGGTTATCCAGCAAGGAGAAGGGACCGGTCAAACCTGAAGAAAAAACCAACAGGGAAGAAAAGACTGAGAAATCAGTCAAACAGATTTGGTTAGTGAAAGAATCAAAGAGCCCCGCTGAAGAGAAGACGGAGGAAAGATCACCATCTGCTGATGGCGATATTTCATCAGCAAACTGATCCGAGAAGGCTTAGAGGGAACTGGTGAAGGATAAACCGACTGATGCAGAAGATGAACAGAAACCTGTGGAACCGAAGAAGACAGGTAGAGTTATCTTTAAGGGTACTTGCTATAACTGTGGAGAGCAAGGACACCGTTCTTTTGAGTGTACACAGAAGAAGCTTGGTGACCGATGAACTGCTGTGGTGAATGAGTATGAACCTGAATCTGAGAACTTGCTGCTTCGGCTAACATTGCTCGGTACAAAGGAGGAACCTTGTCAGAGGAGTAACTTGTTTAGGACCCGATGCAAGTCTGGAGGTAAACTCTATGATGTTATTGTTGATAGTGGTAGTACTGATAACCTTGTTGCTGAGGACATGGTTCAGAAACTTGGGTTGAATAGAATGAAGCATCCTTGTCCTTATAGGATTGGTTGGTTACAAGATGTTCATGCTCTAGAAGTAAGAGAACAATGCTTTATTGATGTTCAGATTGGCTAGTATAAGGATCTTGTGTTATGTGACATTGTGAAGATGAATAGTTGTGATATATTGCTCGGTAGACCTTGGCAATATGATTGCAGAGCTATGTATGATTGTGTCAGAAATGTGTTTACTGTTGTGAAGGATGACAGGAAGTTTTCCCTGATGCCTTTGCTGGATACAACGCTCGGTAGGAGAAGCCTGAATCTTGGTAGCCGAGTTGAGTTGGTGGATCCTGAAGGTATGGTTGATCAATGTGAAGGACAGACCTGTGTTGTCAAGGAAAGACTTGAAGAGACAGAGAAAGCTGAAGTGGAAGAGTATGCAAACTGAAAAGGTGGAGGACTTGTATGTGAAGAACCAGTTCGGGGTTTATGTGCTGAATCCCGGAAGATGTTCTTCTCACATATGAACATCCTTTCGAACCTGGGGTGTTTGATGCAAGGGCATTTTGGGGTACTCGGTGAATCTGCATGGGGGTGTGTTATTTGGCCGGTGTTACTCGATTGCAGCCTTGACCGACGGTCTTGGTCATTGAAGGAAGCTCGGTCGCTGAAGGAACTCAGTAATCTCTGGCACTCGATGAAAGTGTTACTCGGCGATGCCTGCGGTGCTCGGTCGACACTAGTGCTCGACGATGCTTGGCATGCTCGGTTATTTCACTATTGCTCGGTAGTTCAAGTTTACCGACTGGAGTTCTGTGTGATTTGTTGGTAGCTGTTGTTACAGGCTGACATGTTGAATTAAATGTTTGTGAGGCTATTTTGAAGTCAACTTGTATGGTATTTAATATTTGTTTGTAGGAGTTAAGGGTTTCATCCAACGGACTTGTGGCTGATGATTAGTATTTAAGGGGTGTTTGGGTAGATGTTTAGGAATCAGTTGAGGACATCAACATCCTAGAGAACATCAATTTGGATGTGCTAGAAAAGCTGGAGTTGGTGAAGTTGTGGAAAAGATCTTGCATGATCTTGCAGATCAGATTGTTATCTGATAGTTTGTAGTTGCAAAGCTAGTGGTTTGCACACTTGGAGACAAGGAGATTGCTTGGAGGCTTTCGAGCTCAAGTTTAGATCTGCCTTAGGGTTTCCATTAGTTGTTGATTGTTTCAGAGCTGAACTAGCTAAGATTGTATTGGATCTGTGTGGATCTTGAAGAACCTGTTTCTATTGTAATTGGCCCTAACCCGGAAGGCCTTACAGTCGGGCATGTTAATGAAAATTTAGTTAAAACATCTTGTTTTGTTGAGTTTTCCGTTGTGTAATTCTGAAGCTGCAAGGCTGGATTGTCCTTAATTGGATCCTCCCTGCCTTGGTCTGCATCAAAGCTCCCTATCAAGAATCATGAATCAGGTGATTGGTTTCCTTGTGTGTGGAAGAAGAACAAGGTGGAGTGCAGCTCTACTATCTGTGGCGTGACTTGTCTTTGTTGACCAAGTGTGGGTTTAGCATAGTGTTGTGAGGTTTTCACACCATCGCCCCATTGCAAATGGGGACCCCCTCTTTCGTTTTTTTTGCTCTAGCTGGTTTGGTCTTAGAGTAAGTTTGCAGTCTCTTGTTAGTGGGAAGAGTTTGATAAAGTCAGAGAGCGAGAGAAAGAGCATAAAGTCAGTCAGGTCTCTGGGCTAGAAAGTGAAGTCTTCCTCAAGGGAGTTGGCATGGGATTTTGAATAAGGCATGAGTGGGAAAATATGTACAAGTATGATACCAAAATTTAGATCAAAGTTTAGGCCAAGTGAGATTGGAGACAAAACGACAGCCTTTCACAACTCAATTTCAATTATGGATCACCAAGCATGGAGAGGGCTTGATAAGGGCATAAAATGACTAAGTGTTGTTGTTGGGTAAATTACATGTTAGTTAGTCGAAGGGTAGGTAGTTGGGAATGGTCACGACGGTTGGTGCTCGCACCCCTTCGACCTTCATATATGTTATGTACTTGCATTCGAAAGATAGCATGGTTATGGTTGGTATTGTGGTAACTGTGGTCGTGATATTTGGTGTCAGTACTGTGATACATTGTAAACATTGATGATATTAATAAAGAAGTGTCTGTGAGTTCTTTGGCAAAAAAAAATAAAAAAATAAAAACCCAACGAACTCACTCACCGTACGGGTGGCTTGTCACCATATGGTGTGGTCGCCATACGGTTGACTGTTGTCGCCGTACGGTGTGGTCACCATACGGGTGACTGTTGTCACCGTACAATGGACCCCGTATGAAGGTGGAAGAAACATCGTACTGTGAAACAAGATGTCACCATACAGCAACTAATAAGAAGGGGTGGCGGCATTTTAAGGAAAAGGTCGTATGGCCTATGGAAAAAAGCAACAAATTATAATAAGGCATCGTACGACCGTTCACAAAAGGGAAGTCATTTTATAAGGAGACCGCACAAAGAGAAGAAAAACATTGTACGGTGATTGGAAGGGAGTCTACGGTGATTGAGAAAATATATAAACATAAGCCCCCACCAAGGACAGCGTATGACACAGGGATACCAAGTAAGTCTCTATGCGGCAACTACACAAAGGAAGCGAAGGAAGATCGAAGCAGCCGCACGAAGGGACAGGCATATGAGAAATGTTTGTCACTGAATGCCTAGTCCTAAGCCCGTACGGCAATACCATACAAATTGAAGAAGTTTGTAAGGCACCATAAGGCAGAAACGGTATTGGACAGCGAATTTTGAAATTAAAAAGACAGAGTACCGCATGGAGATGAGCAATTCACTGGAAAGGACCGTCTGAGCTATCCTATACATGCGTTGCGGAATGCATTCATTAAGGTGTCGTACAGAAAATTGGAAGTCAAGATTTTGATTGCAAAGACCATATGTACCATATGCGGGAAAGAGGAAACGCACATGTGATTACCCTAACTGAATTTGTTTTGATATCATATTCATAAAACGACAACAAGAAGACAGTTAATGGATTCAGGGAAAAAGAAACAAAGTTGGAGAAAATAGTTACAAGCATCACAATCAACACTACGAAGCAGCAATTCTAGCATGAATAAAGATTAAAGACAAAAGAGTGTTGCCATCCAGAGTAAAGATTGCAAGAAGCATGGAAAGCAACAAAAAGGAGGTCAGGCCAAAGCTGCAAATACAGGCTCAGAAGGAAGAAGTCACTGTACAAAAAGTTGCATTTGAAGGTTTAAACCTCCAGTCGTACTTGCCTATGCTGAAGGTAACATCTAAGAAGGGCATCTGTTAATATAAGGACTGAGTTTCTTCATTCTCAGTGTGGCAGCAAATTGTTATACCTGAAACTCGTTGTAAAAACATATATTGGAAGTGAAGTTGAATTTTGAGAGGTAATTGCTATTTTCAGATTTGTATTGAGATTCCATAGAACATTATTGTGTCATTTCTGAGTTGTATGATTTCCTTCAATAAGTACGTGCTGCTATCTATATCTGTGTGGTGAATTATTGATATGATTGGATAAATTGATAATAAACGCATCAAACAAAGCATTGCAAAATACCATAAAATATCAGGCAAACCTAGGCAGCCTATAACAGCGGTATCAATGTAGGGGATCCTGTCATCCTAGTGGGTACAAAATGATTGTACAGTGATAGGATAGATTGGAATATGCAACCGTGGACTTATCATTATACTTCGCGTAAAAACAGGACAGGGTTAGGACAAGAGGATCCGGAAAAAAACAGAATTACAGATGAAGAGAACACAGGACATACTGGCGAACAGGTCACAATGAATATGGATGAAAGAAGGGATCTAGGTGAAGAGAGATCATTCAACATGTTGGAGGCTATAGCACAGGAGCAGCGACAGGTTGAGCAAAGAGCTCAGGAACAAAATCAACGGATGGACTTATTGATGCACTTGATGGCTAGATAGATGGGTATTAAAGTCAACAATGGCAGAAATAATGGATGAAAAAAGGGTGGGAATCATGGACAGAATCGTGGCAACAATGGTCGATGGAACGGAGGTAATGGAGGGGGATATATGGATAATAACTTTGGACATGCAGCTAGGCTAGTGAGGGCAGTGAGCTCGAGACCCCATAGCCATGTCAGATTTAGTTTGAATTGCTCTGTTGAAAATGTTTGCAAATTGTGGATGCAAGGCAATGCCAAATTACTTAACACAACACTTCAAAGAGATGTTGTTTCATAATTTGCATTGATTGCAGCATATGCACGAGTTAGATTTGTTGATTGAGGCTTTAAAACCTTTCGAATAAATGCAATTGGCTGTTGTTCAGCCGAATTCCACAACCATTACCAGCATCTTTCCAGCCCGTGCCACGATGGAAGCATAAACAGGGGGATGAGGACTGCATGCGCTGCAATCACGTGAAATGTGAAAAGCACAGACTTCGCATGTCAACTTTTTGACAGAATGTTTCATTCCTTAGAATACAACAATCACTGCATGAAGAATGATTTTGGTTGGTTATCATACTCGAGCCGCTGTAATTTGTTGAACAGGTTTTAGAATTTTCAACTAAAATGCAATTGGCAGGCCATGCCGGGTGCTCGAGCACCAATAGCAGCGAAAAAGCAAAGGTGTCTAAAGCAGCAGTCGCATTTTATCCCATTGATCCAAAGCTAGTTGACGGAGATCCAATAGCCACATTGAGAGAAGCAACAGAGTAAGCAAATGCATTTGAACCAATTCAAAAGCCCATTTCGGAGTCGATTCTGGAGTCCGAGTTTCAAGGACATATTTATCAGATGTATTTCTAACTACCCATTGTAGGTATTGGTTCCCAAAACCACAGATTGGAAATCCAAGAGCCTGCCCATTCTCCAATAGGATTCCAAATTAGTTCTGGCCAACAAACGGGAATAATCCAAATTACTCTACACTTTAAGTTTCGCTACACCTAGGCGGGTAAACCTTCACCTCGAACTTGATCACTTTATTCAAGGCTTTTCTATAGCAAATTTAAGCTTATGTGAGTTCTTCGGTTAGCAAAATCCTCAAACCCGATCAATATAAAGTTATGTGATTGCTTGAAATGATTTGAATGTTTGTGTAAGGTTTATCAATAATCGATTAGATGCTTGCAAGAAGGTGTTAGCAATATGAGTTGTCATTAGTGTATTTCACAACCTCACACCGGTAAAAGGGCATCAGTCACTCACATTACTTAGACACCACCGGTAGAATAAAAACAAAATGTATGCACCGGTTTACTATCTCAATAGATTCACCGGTAGACCGAATCAAGAACGCAGAACCGGTCTTATGAAGCATATAAGGACAAACCGGGTATACCGGTCTAACTACAAGATAGATCTGATCCGGATTTTATGGATCAATTTGAGTTACAATTTAAGTCAAAAGCCCGATTATGCGGGACATCCACCGCTGAGAAATAGAGTTAGCTTTTTAACAGGAGTTAGCTTTATTCCTGCGGATGCTTTTGAAAGGTAAACTCCAGATCAAAGCGCATAGTTGTTTGTTGATTGCATGATTTAATGCAGAGTTTGCAGCTTGGCGGTTCTATGAGTTAAGGGTATCATTACGATGAAATCTAATATAAATATAGGTCATAGGACTCAAAGAAAGGTTGTTGTTGATAGTTAATAGTTTCAAAGAGCAGAAGAGAGATATCTTCTGAGAGGTGTTGCAGGCATAGAGGTGAAGAAATAAAGAAAGATCAACCGCCAGCAAACCGAAGAAGAAGATCAACGAGTATGATCTAAATCTAACAGACAGTGTCAAAATAAGATCATTACTTATATAAGGAATGAAAGCATATTGAAATCCCTTTATCAGGGTGAACCTAATTGGTTCTTTGTAAAACCCCCTAACAGGGTAACAACTTTGTAGTTGTTCAAAGTCCTATAACTAGGCAACTCCTAACAGAGTTCAGATCTTAACAGATCTCATGTAAAATCCCTTAACCGGGTAGCACTTCAATCAATGCTCTTGTAAGCTCCTAATAGGGCGCCTTCATTCTGCGATAGTGAAGTTGTGAGCTCTGTCTCACCGTGGTTTTTTCCTTCTAACTGAGGGTTTCCACGTATAAATACCTGAGTTGATCTGTGTGATCTGTTTATGCTTGTGAAATTTTGTTTTACATTTAATGATCCGTTTACAAGTTTTAAACATGCAGAAAGATAATATTTACTAATTCACCCCCCCCTCTCAGTAACCGGTTTAGTACTAATAATTGGTATCAGAGGCAGATTCTCTATACTACCAAGCCTGGCAGCTTGAGAGAAAGATCATGGAAGTTTACCGGTATCAAAAACAGCGAAGCCAATGACATCATTACATCTCTGGAGAATAGATTGAGGAGATCACTTGCAAAGAGAAAAGAGCTAGCGTTACAGTTAAATGAGAGCAATGAAACCATTGATAAACTCTCTGGGCAGAGTGGATCTGATAAAGCTGAGGAGGTAGTGTCTGAACTCATGGACAAAAATCAAATCCTCACTGATCAGATCTCTAATCTTAAGAGAGATCAAGAGGACAATGCCCTAAGGATGACTGAACTAATCGAGAAAAAGAGAAAAGCTGAAGATGAAAGAAACTCAACAGTCAAGTCCTTGACAACCTCTGAGAAAGCAAGAGACCGGGCAGTGGAAGCAGTAAGAGCAAACGAACTTATCATCCTACAACTTCAAGAAGACATGCAGAGTGTCACCCAAGAAAATGCTCACATGCAGAAAAGCTGGCATAACAGGAATGAAGCATGCAATAGACTATCTCTAGAATTGTATCAACTAAGGGAACAAATGAACGAACTTGAAGCAACAAATAAAATTTTGAAAAGATACAATAAAAACTCGACCAAGCTTGATGAGCAACTTAAAGCTCAAAGAAGGCATAAAGATCAGAGCAGTCTTGGATTCACCGGTGAAGTTACCAATGAAAATGGTGAGCCTTCTAGGGAAAATCCAATCAAGAAGGATAAGAAGAAACCACTAGCACAAAAAGGTAAGAATATCCTTAACGCATCTTGTAAGCATTGTGGGAAACCGGGTCATAAAACTAACAACTGCAGAAATGCACCTATAAGGACCGATAACAGCCATTGCAAGAACTGCAGTAAAGATGGTCACAAGACTAGTGAGTGCTGGTCCAGTCCCATATTTGTGTCCAGTATTAGCAGGGGAAGCTTCAGGGGCTACTGCTATGCGTGCAACAAATTTGGACACAAGGCAGAAGAATGCAAATCCAAGACAATGGCATTTAGATCCCCAAAACCAGTATTCACCAAGAGAAACAAGAACCAGAGTACAGTCAACTGTATGAACCATGGATCACACAATTACAATGGCTCTTGAGACAAGTCAACCAACACAAGAAGAACGTACCCAGGAAAGACAACCAGGGTAGTCTGCTATCACTGCAACAAAGTTGGACACAAAGTCAAAGAGTGCAGGAACTGGTTATCCAGCAAGGAGAAGGGACCGGTCAAACCTGAAGAAAAAACCAATAGGGAAGAAAAGACTGAGAAATCAGTCAAACAAATTTGGTTAGTGAAAGAATCAAAGAGCCCCGCTGAAGAGAAGACGGAGGAAAGATCACCATCTGCTGATGGCGATATTTCATCAGCAAACTGATCCGAGAAGGCTTAGAGGGAACTGGTAGATTCCCTACTGTTCTCGGTATGACTGGTGAGAATCGGACTCACTCGGTCTGCAAGGAAAAACCGGTAAGACAAATTATGGTTAACCGGTTGGGAAAACGGAAAGTAAAGTTAGGTAAGACATTTATTACTGTAGCCGTTTAACAAATAGTTACCGTTTGGTAATTACCGTTATAACCTAACCCTATAAAAGAAAAAAGAATTACTCACAAGTTTTCACTTTGCTTATTGTATTACTTACGAATTCTTGTGCTAAACATTTTTCTCACGCCTTGATCACTGAGAATCACTATTTGCAATATCAATCTAAGCTCTCTCGGCAAATTACCGGTTAGCAAGTATGGCCTCATCTTCCGCTACCGTAAAATTGATCAATGGAGATCTGGTGAACAGGCCAGCATATAACATCCTACAGGATCAGAATAGAGAAAACGACATGGTTGGAGCGCTCTCTTCTATACCAAAAGGAGTTCTCTTGACCAAGGATGTTACAGCGTTTATTCACGCCAAACAAAAAGAACTGGGAGAAACTTATATTCAAGGAGAATATCTGTCACTATGCGAAGAAGGGAAACTTCCTGACAAATACGCCAATCTAGTATCATCCAGGTTAATAAATGGTGTATGCTACCCTGCAATCTTCCGAGAAGATCAAGTAAGACCGATGCTAAGCCGTTTTCACGAACCAGGTTTCTAGCTCACCAGAGGCGCATGTCACAAGATCACCAAAGAAGATCTCCACAAAGTAACCGGATACAGTGATAAAGGGGGAGCGCTAACCCTTCGCACCATCGCCAATACCGTCGTCAACAAGCTGACCAAGTCGAAATCTAATGGTCAACTTATGACGGTAAATGACATTGAAGATGATGGAGTACGCTTTGCGTCTGTTGTCATCGGATACAAGGTTTATCAGTCAAGCAACTGGAATAGCATACCAAGTGGTGCAATTCATGCTGCGCACCACATCATGCACGAGAATGCTCAATACGACATCTGTGCAATGCTTCAGAGCCAAATATTTGAAAATATGAAGAGGCTTGGAGTTGTGAAGAAGAAATCCATGAAGTATGGAACCCTCCTAATGTGCCTATACTTTTTCTACTTGGATTTCTTCCCAGGTATCAGTAAAGTGACTTGGACAACCAATAAACCGGTCATGCATAAAATCACTAATATGGCTAACCGGCTGGGAGATCGGTTAAGCAAAGCGATGACTAATTATTTTGAAGAGTTTCAATTGAAGATGCACGAAAGAGAAAGAGTACCATCAACTATTGTTGACCATTACAAGGATGACGTATGCTTTATGGTCACCACCGACAACTGCATCATTCAAGCAGTGGAACCAAGAGATATGTATGCTCCTGAGCTGGGTTATGAGATCTCTGCCAAGGTTGCTAAGGCATATGCCAATGCACTAAATGATGCAAATTTGGATCTTGATGCCAATCGGTTCGGCACGTATACTCAAATTCTTCAAAATCTGTCAAAAAGGGCACCAGTCAAGATTGTCTACAAAAGGTTGCCCGCACCAAAGAAGAAACTGGTGACAGAACAGCCCAAGGGTCGGAGGAAGAAAGTTGAATTGACACCCAGCATCCAAGAGGAAGAACTAGAAGAGACAGAGACCAAGGACACAGTTCCTCTGATTAGAAGGAAGAATACCAGTAAAATGGCCATGGAGGGCCCACCGAGAAAAGCCAAACCCACAATTGACGAAATTGTGGCAGGACTGAAAGAATTTGGGCATTTAGGTTCTATTAGAAGAAGATATGAACTAGTCAATGATGAAGACAAAGGAAAACTTGAAGAAGCCGTAGCATTCTGCCTCTATAAATTTAATCTTCATCCTGGTGGACTGCACACGACTCTACCTGAACATCTTCTATAGAATATTGAAGCCCGGTGGAAAGCCGCAGAAGATAGAGAAAAGGAGCTAAGAATAAAAGCTCTTTTAGAGGTCCAGAATCACCTTACTCTAGCAGAAGCTACAAAACAAGTTGAACTTCACCAGAAAAACTTCGCAACCATAAAAAGGATAGGTCTCATGCTTATTGGTGAAATTGAGAAAGTACATGATGAAGAAGTAGCACTATGGACCAAACTTCTCCACACCCAACATCAAGCAGAACAAGAAGCAGCTCAAAGAACAACAGCTAAATCAGTAGCTGACACCGGTAAAGGGAAAGGAGTACTTGGAGAAGAAACACCGACATTAGTAGACTTAACCAAAGATCAGGCAGTAAATCCAACAGTTCTCATCTCTTCAAGCAAAGGTAACATCAAAACCATGCATGTTGATGATATAATTACTGAGGTAATGGACTTTGGAGAAGTAGATAATGCTGCAAAATGGTACAGTGTACTAAACGAAGAGGACAAAGAAAAGTTAATTGTAGGGATAGCAAAAACTTTCATGGATTATAATAGGACTCCAAGGGACTACGGGTCCAAGTTCCCACCAGAACTGAATAACAGGCTACAATCAAAATGGAAAACCGGTCTAGGCATAAACACCAAAATTACAAGGGAAACATTGTTTAAGGTCAAACCTGGATTCAGCGAAGAAAGAATAAAGCTTCTATTAGAAGAAGCATCCATGAACTTAAAGACATTTGACAGAGTTGCAGAAATTTTAAACGGATATGAGAATCAAGTCTACAAAGCAACTCTAGACTACTAGCATAAGTATGACTTCAGTGCATTGAATAAACTAGGTCCTCGGGATCAAACTGACCAAATGCAAGCATCTTCTACTGAAAAGGAAAAGCTCAAGCAGAAGAGTTCATAACTAATGCACAAATAAATGTTGAACAAGGGACAGACACTGATATACCCATGGGAGAACTTCATACAGCTGAGGAGCAACAATAAAAAGAAGTCCCACCGGGAGAACAAGAACAAGATGCTAACAAGCAACCGGATGAAGAAGCTCAGACCAAGGAAAAACCTTCTGAGAAACAAAACCTACCAGAAGGAGAAGCTCAACCGGAGAACAGAGCTCTTCAAGGAACAAAAGATAATAAGGGAAAAGACGAAGACATCCCAGTCCACACCGAGCAACTTAAACCGGAGCAAGAGCAAAGACAACAGGAACAAGGAGACATCCCAAGCTCCTCCTCTAAAAGGAAGTTATCATTTGACGAGGAGAAGGAAGCAAAAAGGAGTAAAACTACCGATACAATGGTAGACATCAGCAAGATGTCAACCAGGTAGCTCAAAGAGCTGACCAAAAGAAAGTTGGACATGGTCCTAACCACAGTCAAGAACATTTTGTGCAACTTCGTTCCTGATACTGACGTCGATAGCGATGAACCAGTCATTGACCAGCTAGAAGTATTGGCACAAGCAATTGGTGAGGATCTCACAGATCCGGAAATAGTGGCAATCGACCATTACGAGAAGAAAAGACTGGAGCTACTCCACAAACAGGTTGAAGAGATTAAGGTGAATGTGACAACAAACCTGAGAATTCTCCAACAGCAACTTCAAGAAGCAGGAAGTTTGATGAGCAGAACATCAAACTTTGAAGTATTTTTGCAAGATCTGTCAGAGAAATCCGCCAAGATAGCAGAAGAGATAAAAGCATTGTCCTCTCAGTTTGACATTAAGAGCAAGACTGCAACATCCTACAGCAGAGAAATGACAAGTCTAACTCTTGCACTCAGAAAAATTGCTGAAGAGAAAAATAAGCAGATCCAAGATATCATCAAATTCCAAGTGTTTTTGGCACCCACATTTGACATCATGAATATAACAGCATCTTCTCTTGAAGATCTCATCAATGAACCAGCCTATAAAACTGTGGAAGACATGGAGAATATCATTATTTCTCTGACAGCAGCCCAACAGAATTCAGAATATGTAACCGGTCAGTGGGCACCATTCCTTCAATCAGGCAGAACAATATACAAGCATATTTTTACCAAGCTTCAACTGTGAAGATATGCTTTACCCTTTGTCCTCTGGAGGCAAAAGGGAAAGAGTATACTGGTAGGAAGGAAAGTACAGAACCGAGGAAGCATTCAGTCAGGGGAAGTAGCGTTCTACCGATACAAGGTACTGGTATTTAGTAAGTGAGTAAAAGTTTGTGAAAGCTTTTGCCACCAATGACAAAGGGGAAGATTGTTAGCAATATGAGTTGTCATTAGTGTATTTCACCTCACACCGATAAAAGGGCATCGGTCACTCACATTACTTAGACACCACCGGTAGAAGAAAAACAGAATGTATGCACCGGTTTACTATCTCGATAGATTCACTGGTAGACCGAATCAAGAACGCAGAACCGGTCTTATGAAGCATACAAGGACAAACCAGGTATACCGGTCTAATTACAAGATAGATCTGATCCGGATTTTATGGATCAATTTGAGTTACAATTTAAGTCAAAAGCCAGCTTATGTGGGACATCCACCGCTGAGAAGTAGAGTTAGCTTTTTAACAGGAGTTAGCTTTATTCCTGTGAATGCTTTTGGAAGGTAAACTCCAGATCAAAGCGCATAGTTGTTTGTTGATTGCATGATTTAATGCGGAGTTTGCAGCCTGGCGGTTCTATGAGTTAAGGGTATCATTACGATGAAGTCTAATATAAATATAGGTCATAGGACTCAAAGAAAGGTTGTTGTTGATAGTTAATAGTTTCAAAGAGCAGAAGAGAGATATCTTCTGAGAGGTGTTGCAAGCACAGAGGTGAAGAAATAAAGAAAGATCAACAGCTAGGCAAACCGAAGAAGATCAATAGGTATGATCTAAAGCTGACAGACAGTGTCAAAATAAGATCATTACTTATATAAGGAATGAAAGCATATTGAAATTCCTTTATCAAGGTGAACCTAATTGGTTCTTTGTAAAACCCCCTAACAGGGTAACAACTTTGTAGTTGTTCAAAGTCCTGTAACTAGGCAACTCCTAACAGAATTTAGATCTTAACAGATCTCATGTAAAATCCCTTAACCGGGTAGCACTTCAATTAGTGCTCTTGTAAGCTCCTAATAGGGCGCCTTCATTCTGCGATAGTGAAGTTGTGAACTCTGTCTCACCGTGGTTTTTTCCTTCTAACTGAGGGTTTCCACGAATAAATACCTGAGTTGATCTGTGTGATCTGTTTATGCTTGTGAATGATTGACTAAATTCTGTTTTACATTTAATGATCCGTTTACAAGTTTTAAACATGCAGAAAGATAATATTTACTGATTCACCCCCCCCTCTCAATACCCGGTTTAGTACTAACAGAAGGAAGTATATAGATTTATGACTTCAATTAATAACTCCAGTGATTTTTAAATGACCAATGCCTTTGTTTATCCAGGCGATAGAGTCAACTATAACAAGGATTATTACGTACAACTTTATGAGACAATATTTATTTAAATATCATCAATTACTCTAAGCTCTGCAAAATACAAATCTTATATGCAATTCTCGGTTAGTCCAAAAGGAATTTAACTTCTCTGGTTGGAAGTCCAATTAGACAGAGATAAGGAAATATATTTATATTTCACACTATTCTGATTGTCGAACAAAGAATGCAGGAAAATATCCAATGCAAAAATAAAACTCTGTTAGAATAATTCAATAATCTATTTATTGATCACAAAGGACGAATCCACATTTTAGTTGCAATCTCTTTGCCTTGAAAATAAACAAAAGAGCCTTTTATTTATTATTAAAATATAATATTAAAATTTATATTAATGTCATATTTTAATATTTACATCTTCCCTTACAAATATTCTTCTTCTAATTGCTTATTCGAATATGTCCCTTTACATTTTACATTATGTATATATATATGTGTGTGTGTGTGTGTGTGTGTGTGTGTGTGTGGCTTTCACACCTCTTTAGGGTGAAAAGACACAACCCATATTACAAATTATTTTGAGAAAACAATAAACTAACTAAAAAATAACCACCTAACTTTCGAATTTGGGTTTGGTCGAAAAACCAAAACACCTCGTGGAAAGCTAAGATGCTTACTAGAGATAGGAAATTTGATTTCTCGAACTAAATCGTTTTTAGATTTTTAAAATTCGACCATCTACAAGCTCTGTTGGCATCATCTTTGCAGCAGGTCGAAATTCCAGCATTTTCTGAAGGCTTCAATTAGTTAGTTCTAATTATTTGTGTTATAAAGCTTGCTTTGATTTTTTTAGTATGGAGATACATTCTTCTTGATAATGGATTGGAACTCCTAAATTCTCAAAATTTAGGGTACCACCAATAGGCATACATTCAAAATGTGGGATCATAATCATTGGATATGAACTGTTTTACAGATTGCCTCACAGAAATGTCTTCTCAAAGAATGAAACAAAATGATCACAGGCAGTGCACAAAATGAGTTTATTGAAAAAGCTTCAGAAATTTTCAAGCAAATGCAATTGGAAGACATAAAACCAGCCAAATACTACAACCTTTCCCACATCCTCCCTGCCTGTGCCGTCTGGGAGTTCTGGAATAGTTGGATATGCTTTGGAAGACATGAACGCAAAATTTGGAAGAATCGTGAAGGCACATGAACTGTTTGACACAATGCCTCAAACAGATATCTCATGGAATTCCATCATTACTGGGTATGCACATAATGAAGTTGTTCATAAGTCCTTAGAGATTTTTAGCCAAATGCAGTGAGCTGTGTGCTATAAATGTGTCACACTTCTATGAGCCCTCACAAATCGATCCATAGCTCCCTAGGCATGGAGTGCAAGGGTTTTAAGAATGCTCTCAGCTAGAGCTATTTAGCCAATAACCTTGCTAGTAAACCATGCAATGGGAGATTCAATGAAGACAAGGGCAAGAATGCCAATATCCTCAAGAATCAAGAATGAAATGCAATGCAATGCTATGCTAGAATGGAAATGCAAGCTAAACTATGGAAATGAAAGATGCAAGTATTACAAAGCCTCCTAGTTAAACTAGATGAATTAATCTAAAGCATAAAGGAAATCTAAGCTAAGAATGCCATGAAAATGAAGCTACTATGCAAGAAATGAAATCTAACTATGAAGCAAGAAAGCCATGATGATGCAAGAATGAAGACAAGAAGATAGAGTGTTGATGAAGATCCAAGATGAATGCCAACAATGCTCCAAATCTTCAAACCCTAGATGCAAGAATGTCTCCAAAAGCTCCAAGATGACCTAAAAAACCTGTAGCATAATATTAGCATAAAAAGTGTGGATCTAGAATGAAGAAGAGAGCTCTTCTTTTATAGGAAATGAGAAGGAATGGACCATGGAGATTAAGAGGCAAAAGATTTAATCAACGGTGGAGCTTAAAAGATGCGCAATCCATGTGCACAAGTATCCTCCAATGAGAAAATAAGAGTTGACTTTTGTGTCCATATGAGACAAAAAGTGCTTTTTCCCTTTTTATAAAATAAGAATAATGTTTTATTTGTACAACTTAGGATAAGAAGAAAAGTGGGGGCTTTTTATTTATTAAAAGGGGAGGGAATATTCCTTTTAAATAAATAAAAACTTAGGATAAAATGGTTAGCCCATAGAAAATAATCGAATAAATGATAGAACTAGGATTTGATCAAGAATAAGCAATTGATGATTTAGCAAATGGGGGCTAATAGTCTAGGTGACCATTTTTAGGTGTATACATTTGCCCCTCTTTGACTAATGTGTGATCGATCTGGGAACACATGTAGTCAAAGAATAGATCAACCAAGAAGGCAAGCAGACAACCAAGAAAGCAAGCAATAGCGATTTTGACAGATGTGAGATCGATTTGGGATCACATGCAGTCAAAGAATAAAATAGCCAAGAAAGTAAGCCAGTAGCCAAGAAGGCAAGAAGATAGTGATCTGACTCCAAAGAATGAAGTACAGAGAGATAGCAAATCCTGCATGGTCAGCCTGGTAGCGACAGTACTGAACACTTAGGAAAGAGATAGCTAATAAGATATGATGTGTCTGCCCCCTCGGGATCGAAAGCGAAATCAAGTAGAGGGAATGCAGAAGCAAGAGCAACATGATCAAATCACTAGAAATCATAATCGAAGAAAGAGATTAGAATAACCATCAAGCAGTGAAGATATGCCCCACACATGGGACACGGGGCACGAACCTATCGATCCCTCAACCCGTAAACACCATGGAGGGGAAGAATTTGAACTTGAGATTTGAAAGAAAGACTAGAAGGTTGAAAGAGATGGGGATGAAGAGGTTATGATGCCCCAGCGAAGATCAAAGGATCAGGCCTCAAAAGGTCAGCCAACTGCGTGAAAGAGGAGAAAGGGTCAAGGTGAATGTGGATTTCGGTTTGGATCCCGAAATGAAGAGAAAATGATGTGAGATGAAAGACAAGAAAGTGAAAGACATGATCGAGAGGAAGCGAAAGGTGAGCGCAGCTGATTAACAAGTCCATGAAAAATAAAAGGAGAGCTCTCTCCATATGCAAGATGCAAAACTAACTAACATGAACCTAAGAAATGCAAGCTACATGAAAAGTGGTTTACTTGCAAGGTTACAAAGCTAATAGACATCTAATATTCATCATCGAGCGTTATTGGTAGCGTCACAAGATCATACAATACACACTAGCATAACTATGTGAATATGAATATGATCTTTATCAGATAGGAATGTGGAAATCTCACCTAGGCATCAAAGACATGTAGGTCCAGATGACTAATGCAGTGAGATCACCTAAGTTTGATATAGCAAGATTATACTCGCATCGAGACACAAGGAAAGTCAAGATGGCTACAAGTATGCACTTGCACAAAAATAGTCAAGGATAATACCCTGTCAATCCACAGTGTCAAGTAAGACCAGCATAAATGCTCATGACAGTTAGGATCAACAAAATATACCCACAAGTAGAAAAAGCAATAAAACATGTTCTCATACCCTCAGTCTTCTAGCTATGCATCATCGAAAACTTCTCAGGGAGAGACCACTCAGCAAAGAAATCATCATAGACAGCACACAAAGAAATAAAGTCAAACAAATCTCAGCAAGTCAAGTGCGTGTGTGTAGGTCATAGAGTCAAACTTTGAGTATCACATCTGCCAGTGAGAAATATTGTATCATACTAGACTGCAGGTAGGACATCTGATAAGTGTTGAGAAACACTCGACGCAAGGGTAGTGTTGAAAAACACCATTGGGGTGGTGTTGAAAAACACCATTGGAACCAAGTTGCCCAAGAAACCCAGACGCACAAAGAGACCCAAGATAAGCTTAAAGCAACATATGCCCCCTAGACTAAGACAAGAATCAATTCCAGGCTAGGAGAGGCAAAGCGAGAAGTGGAGCGAATGAGCACCACGCAAGACTGATAGACATAGGTGCAAAGGGTCTCAAGCAGTGCCTGTTTCCAGGTTTTCACCACTTGATAGATTTTTTCAGGACTTTTTTATAATTTTTTTGTATTTTTGCTACCAAGGCGCCTGTTTCCAGGTTTTCACCAAGGCACTTTTTCTTCTTTTTTTTGATTTTTTGAATATTTTGATTTTTTTGGTGAGACATCAAAGTGCCTATTACTAGGTTTTCACTAGGATGCTCATTTTTTAAGTACTTTTTATGCTTTTTAGGATTTTTTTCAGCATCATATATGATTTTTTTGGAATTTTTTCAGGATCATAAAATATGTACAAAGGATGCCCCAGACAGAAATGGGCATCAAGAATCTGCTTCCTCTGATGTAGAGAACTGATAGGCCCCAGGCCCAATTGCTACAGCGGTGATGATAGGAGGTCTCAACCAGTTCGACCAATAATAACCAGCCCTAAGCAATGTCTGAGTTAGTGGAGGATCATTAGAATGTGATCCACATATGCCATCGTGGATTTCAGCTAGTACTTTTTCTGACTCCTCTATTTCTAGACACTTAAGGAGAGTTCCGTCTAGACCCTTCTTATACAAGTCACCAGAGACAAAGGCAAAGTGTAAGGGATGGCGGAAAGAATGGCATGGAGGAGTATGAGGTGGAAGACATGGAAAGATGGTAGGATTGTAAGATTTGTGAGCAGGATAGCGTAATTCATCCACCAGGAACTTGAAGTGAAATTTATGCTTTTTCATTTGTAAGATGGATGTCGAAGCAACCAAGGCATTAGCAACTTTGTTCTCAGCTCTAGGAATGGGCTGAAGTATAACAGTTATGAGATCATGCTTGAAGTAGTGCACCATTTTTCTGTAGAGAATCAGCTTGTCATCTTTTATTTGAGACTCATTATTTTTGAGCAAATTTTTATTTTTACTTTTCTTAGGTTCGGATACCGCCACAATGTGGTTTTCACCATCTGACCATTGCTCTGTTCTTTTGACTTGATGACTGTGATGCTTGATTTCTGATTCAATCTTTTTTGTTGCTAGTTCGCTGGTGGAAGAAGTAACAGGTGTTGATGCGAGATGAAATGGAGTGACTGGTTCAATAGCATTTATGTGAGGGATGTCATCTCTGGTAACAAGAGAGGTTGAGCCGATAGGGTAGGCTCCAAAAGTAGCTAGATCTAGATTCATCATAGGAGGACCAACATAGTCGACTAAGGCAATACGGGGAACAAACTCATCAGACCCTACACGAGACTCATCAACTACGTCGGGTGGGTTACAAGAGGTATGAACCACATCAACATCCATATCTATCATGGGAGGATCTTCTGGAAGAGGCTTAAGATGCCGAGAAGTAGAGATACTCATGTCATTATGTGAGAGATCACCTCTTTGTAGTAGTCGTGCAATGTTGCGACGTTGTCTATCATAGTGCAATGATTCTTTAGGCACATAGGTTCTAGACATAGAGGCCTCAGCCATATCATCAGTAGATATACATTCTTCTCCCCAAAGGAGTGAAGTAGAAGGAAGATCATCTCCCATTTGAACCATAGTGTGTAGCGGTGACTCATCTGTATCTGTGTCTGAATTACTGAGCATGGGAGTATTTCTAGAATCATCTCTATAGATCCACTCTTGGACAGCTTGTTCTTCTTGTTCAACTTCTAAAGGAACGGATGGAGGAACAAAAGTATCAAAGATCACCATAGCAGAAGTGGATGGCTTCATGTGATCAGAAGGTCTCCCATATGACCTAGGAGAAACAGGTATAGAAGCAAAAGAACCCAGTTTATATTCACCCATACCAAGGCTCATCATCTTAAGTGATTTCTCAGTAGCAGCTAGAGATGTACTAGGATCAACAAAAGGTTCATTATGAGGAACAAATTTTTCAGTAGTAGCAAGAGCATTGATAGCAATAGTATGGTCTCCAGGAATCACAACCTCAGTGCCATTGTATGGAAATTTGACGCACTGATGATAAGTGGAAGGAATAGCCTGCATGTCATGGATCCAAGGACGACCCAAAAGAATGTTATATGCGAGTGGGATGTCCAATACTTGGAAGCTAATATCTTTCGTGATAGGGCCCACTCGCACAGGCAGCATGACAAGACCTTTGGAAGATCTTTCCACTTCATCATAAGCTTTTATAGTAATCTTCTTCTTGGAATCCACAGCCAATTCTGACAAACCCAATTGTTGTATGACATTGAAAGAAACAATATTTAACCCTGCACCATTGTCTATCAGGACTCGGCGGACTCGGGTATTGTAAACTAGAACTTCAATGTGTAAAGCTAGATTATGTGGGTGAGCAATAGATATGTCATCTTCTGTAGAAAAGGAGAGAGATAGTGGAGATGAAATGTGGTTGACCATAGCCTGAAATTGATCTGGATCAATGTCATTGGGAACACATGTTGTACGTAGAGCTTTATCAAGAATCTCTCTATGCGAAGGGGATAACCGAAGCAACTCAAGGATAGATATTTGTGCTGGTGTCTTTTGTAAATGTTGGACAAGATCATAGCTAGGGGTGGCTGAAGGAGCCACTTGTTTGGAAGGCAAAGCTTGCTTGGGATCTTGCACAGTTTTAAGGACAATCTTGGCTTGCCCCCTAGTAATAGCATTTAGTGTCTCACTTTGGGAAGATGAACTACCACGTGTTTGCAAGACTAACTTTGGCTTACCATGATTGGTGTTATTATCATCTTGAGACCTCATCATTAGAACACTCTCAATGGGCTCTACCATGTTAATCACAAGCGTATTAGAAGGATACGTGTAATTGATCTTTGCATCATGATTCTTCTTATGTGTTTGAGAGGTTTCCCCCTTATCATGCTTAGGTAGAGGATCTTTGAAAGCTGTGTGATCAGAGTTTCTAGTTAAGCCATCAGTGGAGATTGTGCCATTCTCAATAAGATCCTGAATATCATCCTTAAGCCTAAAACAATTGTCTGTTGGATGTCCCTTGTTTCTATGATAATGGCAGTAATGATCCTCTCTCCACCAATCGGGCTTATTTATCGGATCCCAGTTACTAGGTTTATCAGGAAGCGTAAGATATCCATTGTCAACCAAAGTCTTAAGGATCACATCGTAAGGTTCTGCCAACTTGGTATAGACTCGCTTTCGAAATAACTTCTTAGGCTTATCTGCATATTGAGGTTTAGGAGCACTGTGAGCGTTGGCAGCTTCTTGTTGTTTTGCTGCATAGATAGCATTGGAGAGATTGAAAGCAGGCTCTTTAACTTTAGGAGCGTCAACAACCCCATCATTAACAACATACTTGTTCTTATTCCAAGGTTTGTTCTTGTCTTTACCATTGCCTTTAGCATCTTTATTAATAACAATATCCCCTTTTCTTATAGCTACATCCTCAATCCGATATGCACTTTCAACCATGTCATGGAAGGAGGAGAACAGTTGCTTCCTTAGATCATAAAATAGCTCAGGCACAAGTGTGTTGACGAAAATGTCAATCTTTTCTCTTTCAGGTAGCTGACGAGGATATCGAGAATATAATGACCTCCAACGTTGTAAGTAAGTTGCAAACGGCTCACCTTGATTTTGTCTTAGATTACCGAGATCTATCACAGTGACAGGTTGTTGGATGTTGTAAGAGTACTGCTGGGTAAACCGCTGAGCTAACTCATCAAAAGTCTTAAGCGGTGGTGTCAATTTCGCAAACCATTCCAAAGCTTGGCCTCTTAAGCTTCGAGGGAATAAACGTAGAAGATATGTGTCTTCATGAAGAAAGTCCATACTAAGAGCATAAAAATGACGCACATGGTCATGAGGGTCACCATTTCCATCATACTTGTCATATTTAGGAACCTCAATATCCTTAGGAAACGGGACCATGTATAGATCTTTATCAAAAGGAAGAGCACAAATTGACTCTACAAAAGAGACCTTTGGAGGCTCTCTTTCTAATGCCATTTGGGTAAGGCGTTGATTTGTCCGACGTAATTCTTCTTGAAGGACTTCCAATTCAGTTGGTACTCTTTGTTGGACAATTTGTCTGACATCATAGCCGGGAGGAAGCTTGTATCCTCTAGAAGTCATATATTGAAAATATTGATCGCCATTACGCTCTAAAAGCTTATGCATCATTCGTTGGAAATCCACATCTTGTTCACATCTCATAAGATCCTCACTAGAAATCTCATCATTAGCCTCTGCCTCATGTTGAGAGGGAGGAGGTCTAGGAGGTGAAGAAGGCATAGCAAAAGTTGTCCTTGGAGGAGATCTTGGTGGCGTGTTGTTGTCATTGTTGCCATTGTTAAAAGAAGGTCTGTGCTCATGATTACTAGTCTCAGGTTGCTCATGAAATGTCCCTCTATAAGCCATGCGCCTAGTAGCATCCATCCTTTGTTGATTGTGTTCTTTGTCTAAGCGCGCTTGATTATCCTTACGCTCAAAGTGTTCTTGCAAGAGTTGAAACTTTTCTTGTTCAGTCAAAGTGAGTGAGACACTGTCTGTGTTTTTGGGGGTCTTGAATGCGGAAAAGAGGAAACCTCCTTTATACCACGGTGTAGCCTTAGAATTCTCAGATTGGTCAGAACTAGAACTGTTGTTGCTAATGGGTGCTTTTGAACGTCTAGTTGGAGAAGGTAACTGTGTATAATTGAACGGAGGATGACTCTCCTGCTCAAATTGAGACCGAGTTGTAACCGGCATGAAAAGAGATGTTGGTTGACTAATAGAATGAGACAAAGTTTCTTAGATTTGAGATAAGAAAAGCTAATAAAGATCACTTGTCAAAGTAGAACAATAGAGAGATGGCTCGTCAAAAGTGCTCAAGCACTTACAGCAATCAATTGACTAAAGCCGAGCAACGAGCAAGAAGCTCAATAAGCAAGTAGCTAGAGAGGTAACCGTGATGCGACAAGTGATCAAGAGTAGCATTCGTTAAACTCAAATCCAATAGTTTTAGTTCATTTGTTTCAGTCTAGAACAAATCTAAACATGTAGGTAACAAACCAATTTCAAGTAAGAACAGAAAAGGACACTCTACAGCAGGTTAAAGTGCAAGTTTAGCAACTCTAAATTGTAGCAATGACAAGACAGTAGAAATGACTCAGGATTCTTGGTTGAGGGTATGCAAGGATACTTCAATATCATATGACTCTTGACTAGTGAACGTGAAAAACTCAGTTTTGAAGCGCTTGGACCAAATTTGTAGATTGAATAGTGCAATTTCTCAGTTTGACAAGCAGTAGCAATAGATAAAAGACAGGTTTGCAAACAGTATGGGATCAAACATGTCATAGAACACTTGAAACAAGGGCAAAAGCAACCTTGCCAAGACAAGCACTTGTGATATCAAAATAGGGAACCTTATGAATGCTACCGTTTGTTTGAATGTTGAGGATGTTTACACTGGTATAGCACAATCGAAGACAATTCAAGCAATTACTACCTAGAAGGACAAGGCTCATTACTTAACAACTTGGCCCACAACTTGATGCTCCCTTGCCTCACACCAAGTGGTTGCCCACAAGAGATATTGGCATTGTCATGGAGGTGTCAAAAACACAACCAAAGGAGCACATATGGTGAGTATCTTGGGGTGATCCGGGTAAGTCCACTTGGATCAATCCTTGCACCAAGAAGCTAAGCGGCTAAAATAGGGTGGCCTCTATCTAATGGTTCATAGTAAGGATTTCCGTTCATAGCACCCCTCTTGCTCCTCATAAAGGACTAGGACCTCGCGGCCTCAAGAGTACCTTAAGCATTCTTGCTTAATGCTTTCCTCATGGTCACAATCCCACAAGTTACTCACATCAAGCGAAGATAAGTACTATGTCTACCAAGGTTTTGTGTCCTCGATAGCCTTGAGATTATAGTGAGTTGGAATCACTCGCCACCAAGGAAAATGATGACAAGGTTGTCCCCACTTGGGTCGTTCCTCTTGATTTCTCAAGAGCAGGCCCGCTAAAGGATCCTAAGCTAAACAAAGAATGGATGATTTTTGAGGTTCAAGGTTTTTGATTCACCACAAGGGTGAAGAGCATACTCCCCTATCTCAAAAACTTCTCCCAAACACACCAAGCAAGATCCAATTACCCCTTTGCTTCCAAAACCTCAAGATGGGTCAAGATTTTCTGATTCACCTAAAGGTGAAGAGCATACTTCTCCTACCACCCCAAGATTCCTTTCACAAAGTATTAAGTGCCTATGAAATGAAACAACTAGTATATGCCGCACTTAATAAAAAAAAGCAATTAAACAAGCACTTGATTTAGTTTTTATGCTTAGGGCAGCCCTACAAAAACCATTAGTAGCCCTCTTTGACATGCGTTCTTTTGGCAAAATATCTCAAGCAAGTGCACCTACAACCACAACTTGTTAGACCCACAATGGTTAGCACATGAAAAATCTGATAATCTGCAAAAATACTTGATCAAATGATAAAATCTGAAAATGAAACCATCATGGTTGGATTGGGCTCGGAAAGACCTTTCCAACGATATATCACACTTAAACTTTTGATACCATTTGCAAAATTTCAAAAAAAATGGGCACCCGTTTTCCAGAGTGGCACGGATTTGAAAACGCTGGAAATTTCAGAAAATTTCAAAAAGATAGCTAAGAACCTGAAACTTGCAAGATAGATAAAATAGCCTAAAAATAGCTCACTGCCACATTCAGACACAGTATCGCACGATACTTCGCCCGACACCAGGCGATACTTCTCAGTCCATGCGATATTTCGCCTTATGTCAGGCGATACTTCGCCCGAGACCAGGCGATATACCTCAATACTGCCGTGCGATTCTTCTCTAGCGCGAAGTATCGCACGCGTATAGTAAGGTATATCGCACGATATACCTGAGAAGTATCGCGCGATATTCTGAGACAAAAAACCAGAGAACGAAAATTGCGCTAAAAACTTGCCGAAAAATTGACGAAAATTGACGAAAATGCAGAATTTAAAGGACAAAGTCTATCTACTCTGCCCCACGGTGGGCGCCAAAAATGTGTGCTATAAATGTGTCACACTTCTATGAATCATTACATGCAAGGAAACTCAAGAATGAGCCCTCACAAATCGATCCATAGCTCCCTAGGCATGGAGTGCAAGGGTTTTAAGAATGCTCTCAGCTAAAGCTATTTAGCCAATAACCTTGCTAGTAAACCATGCAATGGGAGATTCAATGAAGACAAGGGCAAGAATGCCAATATCCTCAAGAATCAAGAATGAAATGCAATGCAATGCTATGCTAGAATGGAAATGCAAGCTAAACTATGGAAATGAAAGATGCAAGTATTACAAAGCCTCCTAGTTAAACTAGATGAATTAATCTAAAGCATAAAGGAAATCTAAGCTAAGAATGCCATGAAAATGAAGCTACTATGCAAGAAATGAAATCTAACTATGAAGCAAGAAAGCCATGATGATGCAAGAATGAAGACAAGAAGATAGAGTGTTGATGAAGATCCAAGATGAATGCCAACAATGCTCCAAATCTTCAAACCCTAGATGCAAGAATGTCTCCAAAAGCTCCAAGATGACCTAAAAAACCTGTAGCATAATATTAGCATAAAAAGTGTGGATCTAGAATGAAGAAGAGAGCTCTTCTTTTATAGGAAATGAGAAGGAATGGACTATGGAGATTAAGAGGCAAAAGATTTAATCAACGGTGGAGCTTAAAAAATGAGCAATCCATGTGCACAAGTATCCTCCAATGAGAAAATAAGAGTTGACTTTTGTGTCCATATGAGACAAAAAGTGCTTTTTCCCTTTTTATAAAATAAGAATAATGCTTTATTTGTACAACTTAGGATAAGAAGAAAAGTGGGGGCTTTTTATTTATTAAAAGGGGAGGGAATATTCCTTTTAAATAAATAAAAACTTAGGATAAGATGGTTAGCCCATAGAAAATAATCGAATAAATGATAGAACTAGGATTTGATCAAGAATAAGCAATTGATGATTTAGCAAATGGGGGCTAATAGTCTAGGTGACCATTTTTAGGTGTATACATGAGCAAGTATGAAAGCAGACTCAACAAATTTTGTTATTATCCTCCCAGTTATTTCCAAAATAGAAGCTTTCAAACAGGGTTGGAGATTCATCAAAAATCATGGAAGATGGATTTTTGTCAGATGCTGTAGTTGCAAGTGCTCTGAGAAATATGTATGAAAAATGTAGCCACGGCTACAAACTATTTGACAGAAAGCCACAAAGACATGGCATCTCATGTATGCAATGATTGCAAGACCTGTGCAAAATGAAATTATTGAACAGGCTTTTGAACATGTCCAAAACAAAATGATCATCAAGCATGTGGATTTATGCAGCAATGAAAATGAGGAAATGAGATAGAAGATCAATGCAAGGTATTCGAATGAATCAAATTGTTGTTGCCATTTTCGTTGTCTTCTGTGTGAGATAAAATGGATAAGGCTGCATGATGTTTTTAGTAGTTGATGATGGATACAAATCAACTTATCCATGGTAAGAGGATGGTTGCAATCAGATAAAATGTATGAGGCCCAATCATTGTATGTGAAATGTAATTAAAGGAAGCCCCATGAAATGAAGTGACTGCAGTTTGTGCACAAAAGTGGACTTAGCAGGGAAGCTCTCAAAGTCTTTGAAATTGGTGAGATGCCCACAAATCATCCTAATAGTATAAGCTCTGTTTGAGTTCTTTAAGATGGATGTGGACTGCAGAGACTGCAAAGAACAGAAATCACCAATTGTTTGATAGTGAAAGGGAATCCAAATGACAAGGAATGCAGTGATAAAAAAAAATAATAATAATCAGAAATTTATATTGAATTCAGTTTGTGTGCAGCCAATATAGTAATGAAGGAAATGGTATTACTATTTTCTTATTTTTCCTTTGTATTAGATATCGCACAGCATTTCAAGCATAATGGATAAGTGTGAAGAAGAATCTGCAAGAATATCAAAAGGAAGTATGGATTTTAAAATGGTTTCTTGCCAAAGTACATATTTGATGATATATTTTGTATGCAAAAATGTGGCTAATATTTGAAATAAGACAAACTTTTACAAAATGCTGTAGAAGACCGCATGTTCATGGAAAGGAAGGGTGTTTATCAAATGCAGTTTGAGTGGATTTCTTTGAAGACCAAATTGCTTGCGATTGCAGTAAGTCATGGGTGTTGGCTTTGACAAATCGAATGACTTGTTCCTTCTTCAAATCTTTACAAACACTTGTTCCATTTTTTGTAAAAGTGACTTATGTCACATAAATGTAACTAAAACTTCTAAATAAGCCTTATTTTATGAAAAGATGTAAAAGTCAAAGTCAGGTAAGTTTTATTATTTTCAAAACCATTGTATTTCAGAAAGGTTATTGGGTAGTTAGAAGGTGGTTATCAAAGGAGCCTATAAATACAAGGCCATTTGTAATGTAAGGGGGAGATTCGGACAAGGGGGAAAATTCTGGAGAATTTTGTAGAGAAACGTTTTGAGAACTTGAAAGTTCATAATTTGTACCTGAGGATTCTTGCACTTGTATGTTTTCAAAAGAATAACTAAGAATGCATTTGAATTGTATGTTTTGTATATTTATCGATTTCTCGTATGTTAAATTGACAATCCCTTTGTGTACTGATGTGATCTATTAGTCTTCAGTATAAATGATAGAAGTAAAAGATGAAGCACGTTCACACCTTGGTATCTTGGTTAGAATGTGTTGAGACTACATGTTTCCTTGTAGATAGAAATATGTTTCTTTTATTTCATCATTTTGCATATCCAACCATTCTTGTGCGTAAACCCCTTTTGTAGTTGTTGTTAGCCGGAAAGACTACTTTATGTTATGTCATGTATTAGTTATATGGTCCTGATGGGAATTAGTTATTACCAAAGGGCAATTGGGTTGGGTGGTGACGTTTGGTCACACCCCTTCGGGTAGATAAATATGTACCACCTACGGGTGAAGGAATTATCATTATGGGAATGTACTCATACGTTGGAATGATTAATTAAAGCATCTATTGTTCTTTGATATATTCTGTGTTTATTACATTTCTTGTACTATGTCTATGCAATATTAAGTTTACCCCAGCGAACAAACATTTGGCGTCGTTGTCAAACAAATCTGGCAAGTGACGGAATGAGTGGATGAATGGGAATACCACTTGAGGAGAATATCAATGTGAGGACGAATGAGGACGGAATCACAAAACTTTTTGAAGGAGAGCATGCTCTGGCAATCGATGATTGAATAGAATTGATGCCCAATCTTTTAAATAAGGATAGGAATAAAAAGGAACAGTCGAATGTCTTGGAGGCTACGCATCAAGCCCTAATCTTTTCCCTACGGTTCAGACATCTCGCCGAGGCACAACCAGCCAGTGGGTTAACCGAAGGGGACCATGGAGATGGTATCGAAGGTAACTGTGGGGGTGTCACGGGAGGTGTAACAACCGAAGGAGACAATTACCATTCAATAGAACAGCGACGGGTAAGAAGTAGTGAAGAATTGTTGGAGAAAACACGACAAAGGCTGAATCTGATTGAGGGAACATGGGAACAATTCTGAAACTTGTCCATCTTGCCACAGGTAGAGGGAGTAGGAAGTAGGAGTGACGAAGGATTCAGCGCGGCTGGAGGTGTCGAAGGGGCACGAGCGTCGAATAGCCAAGATACACTGTTTGATCCTTGTACGTCGAACGTAGGAAGACAATTTGGTAATCGGAATGTGGTACCCACTATATTGCAATTTAACCCGGGTGGGCAGACACAAACCCCACCTCTCCAACCCCATGGGGCACAACCGATACAACAACCGGTAGCCATGGCCTTGAATAAGCAGAAACTACCCAAGTTCATGGGCCAGGCGAAGGAGGATCCTGTTCGCCATTGCCGAATGTGTGAAACCATATGGACTACAAACGGAGTCACAGACCAGGACGAGTGGGTTAGACAGTTCCCTGCCACATTGAGGGAAGGGGCCATCGACTGGTACTCCGATGTGGATAAAACTAGTTTGACAACTGGGCCACAGTGAAGAAGGCTTTCCAAATAGAATTTCAGTTGTTGAGAGATGACAATGAGATCCTTGCCGAAATTTACAATACAAAACAAACGAAGAACGAGTCGGTTCGGGCCTATGGACGTCAACTAAAGGAACTCATTGGAAAAATGGAATCTTCCCCAGCTGATGAACTCAAGAAATGATGGTTCGTCGAAGGACTAAAAACTTCTCTCCACAAGAAGATGAAAATCATACCCCCGACATCGTACAATAATGCATATAACCGTGCGATGGATCTGGTTCGTCGAAGGACTAAAAACTTCTCTCCACAAGAAGATGAAAATCATACCCCCGACATCGTACAATAATGCATATAACCGTGCGATGGATCTGGAGAGTGAATACAAGACCTCCAAGAAAACTAAGTCCTCCGATGATGAATCTGAGGCAAAAAGTAGCGAGGGAGAATCAAGTAAGAAAGTGCATGCTTTACAGAAAGACCTTGAGAGGATGATGAAAGAATTTAAGTCATCCAAGGGAGGCTCAAGCAAAATTGAGGAAGATACTGTGTGGTGTACGGACTGCAAAAAAGCGGGACACACCAAAGGTTCTTGTCCGAAGAAATCCTTTTGCGACATCTACCAGATTGCGGGACATTCCACCAAAGAATGTCCCTACAATCTAAGGGCCAGGAATCAAAAAGCGTTGTTTACGCAAGAGCAACCCTCCACATCTAGAACCAACAGCCAACAAAATACTGCATCATCGGACGGCTACAGAAATAATCGACAGGGAGGAGGGAATGATGATAACAATAATAACCGCCCTCGGATCCAGTATGATGCAAAGGGGAGACCAATGATACAATGCAAAAATTGCAACCAATGGGGACACTTTGCCCAGGATTGCCAAAAGGAGGCTCCCACTCCGCAAAAATTGTGTCAGTGGTGTGGACCAGGGGACCACGAAGAAGCCAACTGCCTAAAGCCTGGTTGCAACCTCCTTGACATGGAGAGAGGGGGAGAAAAGGAGATCTTGGCAATTACACGCGCACAAACGAAGAAGGCCACGGAGAAACAAAGAGTACTCGAGGCGAAGGCCGAGATTGATAGGGAAATGCAGGACCGAAGGGACTCCACAGATACCTCTGGCACTTTTATTCAAGCCATGGCAGAACAAAACATCTTGAGTCAGATGATGCAATTGGAGATACCGGTAAAGGTCAAGGACCTACTCAAAACAATGCCGCATCTAAAAACAGCCCTATTTTTAGGACAAAACGTCCCAACAAGTTCATTTGAACGGACGGAGGTTCCTAGCAGGTCTACATTGAACCCCATGACATTGTCTATAAACAGTGGGCGAAATCCTGCAGTAGCAGAGATGGGTATCTTGGGTACCATTCTCACTAACACAATTGTTGATGGTGGATCAAGGGTGAATGTTCTATCCGAAGAAACTTGGAAGAGTCTAGGGAAATCGACACCGTGGCCGCCGACCTTTAACTTATTGGAGGCTAACCAACATGGCATCAAACCCCTCAGAAACTTGATGGCACAACAAGTAACCATCGGGACACAGCCGTTCATCTTGGACTTCGTAGTAATTCCGCTGAAGCAGAAAGGGTATGACGCCATCCTAGGGAGAGGGTGGCTAGGGGCTGCCAAAGCAAATCACAACTGGAAAATAAACATTTTATCATTCGAGAAAGGAGGCAGAAAGTTTGTTGTCAACCTCACCACGCAGATGGTAGGGGAGGAAATGGCATCCTCCTCAGACTCGGAATCGGACGACAGAGGAGACGAAGGGAAAGAGAGCATGGAACCCAACGAGGAAGGGGTACTAAAATTGGAGAATGATACAGACTCCATGAATGGTCTCTTCCACTGGCAAATGGAGGACTACAAACTCTTCCGACCAACATGCAATGTACTAAGTATTGAGCAAGAGCCGAAAACATTTCCCCCGGAGTACGGTGAATACAAGGAAGGGGATGCGAAAGTAAGCAAAGTCCTAACGCATAAATTTGATGAGAAAAACCCCATGAATTATGAGGAGCCGTCTGTCAAACCAATGAATTTGGGAAAGGAAGAGGAACCTAAGATCATTCTTGTCGGCGACAATTGGAATCCTGAGTGGAAGACCGCAGCCTTCAAAATCTTTATTCTCCTTCTTCTTATGTAAGGGCAAGAGACCGTGGTCCCTATAGAATTTATGATTCCAAGCCTTTGGATCGCCATTAAAAATAGACTCAGCGACAAGGAAAGCTTGAGGGAGCGGCTACACACTCTCAATAAATTAGATGAAAGTAGAGCGATAGCCCAATGGGCAACGAAGGTCGCACAACAACATAGAGAATATTGGCACGATAAGCACCTATGAAAGATACATTCCTCCCCTGGCCAGCTGGTGCTAAAGTACAATGGAAAGAACAAGATTAAGTCAGGAAAATTTGAAGTAAAAAGGGTGGGACCATACAAAGCTCGAGAAGTCGGCTACGACAAGGCCGTCAATTTGTGGACTCTCCATGGACTAGAGATACATGAGGCCATCAACGGGTCCAAATTGAAACCTTACCCGAAGAGGAGGGATAGAACAACCGAGAGGATGGAAACGAACTCGAAAGGTCAGGCAGGCGACCTGAGAGTTGTCCATAAGGGCGACCTGAGAAGCATCTGGAAGGCAATTAGATTAAGAATTTATTAAAAAGAAAGAAAGAAAGAACGAACCTGCGGAAGTCACCGAACGGTGGAATGTCACCAAACGGTGGCATGACCACCGAACAGTGGAATGTCACCGAATGGTGGCATGACCACCGAACGATGGAATGTCACCAAACAGTGGCATGCCCAAACATGCATTTTCTGTTGACTTGGTGATCAGCACCTCCTTTGGGGTTACCGTGGATCTGGGTAAATCTGGTGTTTGTGACGTTCGTTGATAGTTCGAGCTTTTGGCGCAACGGCAAACATACCTACAATTGGTATCAGAACCTTGGGTCACGGGTTCAAATCCCAAGAGGTCTCCTTTATTCCATTGGTGCGGAACCCTCGGTCGGTGCTGAGGGGGAGAGAGTCTCCTTCATTCCGTTGGTGCGGAACCCTCAGTCGGTGCTGAGGGGGAGATTGTTGACTTGGTGATCAGCACCTCCTTTGGGGTTACCGTGGATCTAGGTAAATCTGGTGTTTGTGACGTTCGTTGATAGTTCGAGCTTTTGGCGCAACGGCAAACATTCCAACATTTTCTTGCAGCAGCAAAGAAGACACAACATAGAGGGTACGGCAGGAATTTTTGCATGCAACCAAAACTTGAAAGCAACCGTATGGCTCAGTACGAAGGTGAGAGGAAGGCTAATCAGGGAGAAGTTCCATACGGACGAGGAGTGGCAGCAGCGAGGGCGATTCTCAATCGCATGGTGCAGGTTCTAAAAATAAAAATTAAAAAAAAATGACGACAAATAAAGAACAATCACAATGAATAGCGTATGGCACCGAAGGGAAGGACATAACCAGGTAGTGAAGAAAACATAGTTATTGGCCATTTGCACAAGCGCTGAAAGCGGTTGGCAAAAAGAGTATGGCATCGATTATGATGTCTTACTTCGTATTCATATGTTTACCAGTAAGGTCCTTGTTATCTTTTTCCTTTAGTTTTGTCTTGTCTCATTTTTGTACATTCAAGTGAAAAGTACACAAAAACAACAAATACCCCCATCATAAGAGGGAGTTGCCCCTCTCAAACACAGAGGAAGATTGTGATCTAATTGCAATCTCTCTAACTGTTGGCACGATTGCCCCTAGTCACAGGGCAAACAGGGCCAGTTTCAAGGAAACAATAGCAGTGACAAATCTATTTACCGACACAATCCAAGAACATTTGCATAAGTCTCCTCATGATTACTAACAATATCACATCATTAACTGAATCTATCCAAGTGAAAGTAAAGATTCAACATAGATAACCTTGGGATCATCTCACTTGATCAAGATCTATAATGTCCCCTTCTCCGTGCTAGGTCATTTTGGCGTTCGTTTAGTCTACTCCCCATCCGGATAGGCTAAAGGCTTTCTTCAGAGGATGCCAGCTAGTCTCAGGCATCAACAGGTGAATATTTATTTATTTGGGATCCTTTTTCTATAGTTAAGTCACTTTATTTTATAAAGTGAAGTTATAAAAAGTAACTTTATGTCTTAAATCGCTTTTTATTAAAAGTAACTTAGAGCAACTTTAAGTGAGTGAACTTTATCCCACATTGCCTAGTTTTATGTGCCTTCCCTCACTTCGAGGTTATAAAAGCATAAAGTACGCCTTGGGATCAGGACTATGAGATTTTATAAACAAGAAAACAAACAGGTTGCTTATGTGACTGGTTATATTTCCGAGGATGCAAACCCTTTGGAAATCGTGAGAGGTTGGACATAGCCCTAGCACCTCATTAATGGTGAGATCATACAAATTTCACATTTGAGCTCCAATGAACTGGTAAGAAAGAAATATTTCATCTACAGCATTTTTCTCAAAGGAAAGTTAGTTATTTATGGGGGTTCGATTTGAAAGAAGTCTGGTATCACACTGGTAGGAAGAAGATTTTTATTCAACTATATTCACTACAGTTGCCATTGGGGTTCGAATAGAATCAAGCTGTTATACTACGGCAGTAAGGAAGGCGACTGCCCAAGTTAATATCGAAACTTGAAATACGTTTGATGTCTGGCATCAAACCTAGGCACGAGACTGTTAATGTTGAAGAATGGGCGCAATTGCTGTTAGTACGGGACTATTAACGTTGAAGACTAGGCACACTGTTGTTAGTGCGAGTCCGATAATTTTGAGGACTGGGTGTTGTGTGAAGGTTGGTGCTTGTTGCAGGCCGAACTCGCTCTCAGTACCGTGACCATTACCTACAGTCGGGTTGCACAGAGTGGGTGGTAGGAAGCGTGTCTTTACGCGCTGGCCTTGCATTTATATGCGGGTGGCTAACGGTCGGTTTCCTTGTGAACACGACTAGAGAGAGGATCCCCCACTAGTGTGTTAGATTCCCGTACAGGCTCGGGTTGGCTGTTGTGTACAAGACTCCTCCTAGCGCCATTTACTAAGACACTTGACTGCTGGGAACCACGCGTGACCAAGTTGAACACCAGACCTGCGTTCGAGGTGCCGCACAAGTGTGGAGGAAACGGTTACACGCGGTTGGTATTCCCTTCATTAATTCATAGTTGTATTAGCATTTGAAATATCAAGGAATTTGTATTAGTTCAATAACAGTTGGCTAAGCATTGTCCAAAATTTTGTTCTCAACCTGGAGTTTATCACTTCATGTTTGAATATATTTATATGTTGAGTAGTTGCTTGATAGAGAATATTCCAAACAAACTAAACACACAGCTGAACCGCAATAGTCTTGTAATAAATTTTCCATGAGAAAACTACACACGTGTTGTTACATTTTGAATAAGGAAGATACTTGCACATTTTGAAAACAAACAATCAGCACCAGTAAACAGTATTGAACACCCACAGCAAGAGTGGATCAGAAATGCATAACTGAGACAGAGTTAGGATACTACAATGGTATCAGAGCCTTCGGTCTTGCCAGCCTAGTGGGCTAGTTTTCAATTTGTAGCAATGTTGGGTAGGCATGCATAGCAGGCACAAGCAATACAATTTTAGACATAACAGAGTTGAACAGGGACAACCAAAGTCTTCAGTACAGGTTGATATAGAGGACAGTCATACCGAGGTAGACGAGGAGATTGTGTTTGAACAGGGCACTCGGGGTACAAGCATGGCTGAGGATACAGATAGAGAGGCCAGGGAGACATTGAGGGCTATACATGATGGACAGGATCACATTGCTAATGTGTTACATCAGCTTACAGGGGTTATTCAGTGGTTGACAATAGCACCCAGGAGACCCCAGAGTCATCACAGCGGTGGGAGGAGTATAACAGGATCACCTAGGGCAGCTAGAGCGCCCACTCGTACTTCAGATAAGCCCCTTATGCCTACCTTCACAGAAAATAATGCAAAGGAAGAGGTAGCACAACCTGAGGCAGCAAGCGCTCTTCCCGACAATGTTTTGGCCATGCACAATGAGTGGGATATGCTACCTGATTGAGTCAAGGTTGATTTGACCTTTGTTCAGTATATGGCTCAGAAGAGGGAATTTGGTAGGGCTCAGTAGGATAGGAGACCCAGGGGTCAGAACAGAGATTTAAAACACACAATGAATAAATTAGCCCTTCCTACATTTGATGGCAGCAGTAACACATCCACTAGAGCTTGGATTCACAAGCTAGACACCTTCCTGATTCTCAAACCCATGTCAGAAACGGAAACTATTAAGTTTGCAACCATGCATTTGGAGGGAGAAGCATATGACTGGTGGCATCATGGCCTTGTCACCCAGGATCATGGGCTGATTACATCTTATAAGATTTTCAGCACGAAATTGATTACCCGTTTTGACAAGAAAGACATTGAGGTTTACTACAAGGAATTAGCCCAGCTAAAACAAAGTGGGTCTTTGGACCACTACATTGACGAGTTTCAGATGATCTCCATTATGGTCCCTGATATGTTTGAGAGGAGAAAAGTAAAGCTATTCATTGAGGGCCTACAAGATAGATTCAGAGGATTGGTTAGAGTCCTCAAGCCGAGCACATTGGATGACGTTATTAATTTAGCACATGATTTGGATTCACCATCTTCCATTCTGCAACCACCAAAGAAAACTTTTAAGGGATCCTCTTCATTCCAAAAGAATAAAAATCAGAATAAGAGTACACCACCTAGACTGGATTTTGAGACAAGAAATAAACTGAGAAGAAAGAAATTATGCTTCACATGTAGAGAGCCTTGGACTCCAAATCACAGGTGCCTTGGGAAAGGCAAGATACATTACATTGAGGTGGTTTCCGATGGTGAATGCAATCAGCAGGAGGGCAGCGATGTTAAGGACAGCGATGAGGAGGCTCAGGAAGAGCATTCAGTAGAGAGGAAGAAGAGGGAAGTTCCCCATGAGCAGCCTCCTATTACTTTAGCATCTCTCTCAAGTATCCCCACATGTCACCCATTCCGTCTAAAGGGAGTGGTTAAAGGACAGCAGATCATTTGCCTCCTTGACACAGGTGCTACGCATAATTTTATCAACACAAGTATGGTTTCCAGGAGAGGATTCCAAATAGACAACATTTCTGAGTTTGAGGTAAAGGTTGCCGGGGAAGATTTGTTGAGCTGCACAGGGAAGATTTCAGGAATCCTGATTCACTATGAGGATTATCTCCTAGAGGTTGATTTCTACGTCATTGACTTGGATAGTCTTGACGCCATTTTGGGCATGCAGTGGTTACAAACCCTAGGGAGATACACTATTGATCATAGGCTGAAACAGCTAGAGTTTATGCAGGGTGATCAGTTGATTGTGCTTAAGATGGTGGATCACGGTTGGTTTCGGCTCACAAGATGGAGGCCATCATGAGGCACAGCAATATGGAGTGGGCAGCCCAATGTTTCATATCCTCTAAACCCACACAAGATTTAGAGCAGCAGGTTCACACTGATATTCAGGATGTGCTTGATAAGCACAAGCGGGTTTTTGAGGACATCCCTCCAAGTATACCTCCAGACAGGGGCTTTGAGCACATCATTGAGTTGGAGGAGGGCGCCAAGCCCGTGATCATTACCCCTTATCGTCATCCCAGGCATTATAAGGAAGAAATTGAGAAGACGATTAAGGAGCTTTTAGATATGGGGCACATCAGACCTAGTTCCAGCCCCTTTGCTTCTTTAGTGGTTTTGGTGAAGAAGGATGGCACTCTTCACATGTGTATTGATTACCATGCACTGAATAAGAGGACCATCAAGAATAAGTATCCCATCCCCCGGATTGATGAGCTGTTAGATGAGCTGCATGGGGTAGTTTATTTTTCAAAGATAGATCTTCGAAAAAGGGTACCATCAAATACATGTCCGAGAGGAAGATGTGCATAAGACAGCTTTCAGATGACACTACGAGCACTATGAGTTTCTAGTGATGCCACTTGGCCTCACTAACGCACCTGCTACATTTCAGTCTAGTATGAATCACATATTCAAAAGGCAGTTGCACAAGAGCGTCTTGGTATTCTTTGATGACATTTTGGTCTTCAGCAAGACGTGGGAAGAACACTTATGGCACTTCGATGAGATTCTTAGCATCATGGAGAGTCAGTCTTTGTTTGCGAAAGAATCCAAGTGCGAGTTTGGATTGACTAAGATTCTCTACCTGGGGCATGTGATAGGGGCTGATGGAGTTAAGGTTCACCAAGAGAAAATTCAGGCGATTCAAGATTGGCCACCACCGAGGAATGTATCGGATTTGAGGGGTTTCCTAGGATTGTGTTCTTATTATAGGAGGTCCATTAAGGGATTCTCCCAGACAAAAGCTCCCCTAACCGATCTTACTCAAAAAGGGGCTTTCAAGTGGACGGACGAGGCAGAGGTGGTCTTTGATAGACTCAAGATAGTCATGAGTACTAGTTCAGTTCTAGCACTTCCAGACTTCTCTCGTTCTTTTGTTTTGGAGTCCGATGCTTTGAGGAATGGGATTGGTGCAATTTTGATGCAGGACAGACACCCCATAGCATTTGAGAGCAAGAAGCTTAAGGACAATGAGAGATTGTATCCACTTATGAGAAGGAGATGCTTGTCATTATGCATGCTTTGGCTAAATTCAGACAGTATCTAGTGGGTGGCAAGTTTACAGTTAAGACAGATCACAATAGCCTGCACTACTTCCTGGAACAAAAAGAGTTGAACGAAAGACAACAAAAGTGGGTCAGTAAAATTCAGGCGTACGATTTTGACATTGAGTATGTCAAAGGGAAAAATAACATTGTGGCTGATGCACTTTCCAGGAGGCCCCCAGTAGCGATTTGTTGTGCTTTATCAAAGATCTCTGTTGATAGGAAATCTCATTTGCGGGTTGAGTATTCTAAGAATACTCAAGCTTGTCAAATTTTGGATGGTCAGCTTCCGGATAGTAGGTACAAGGTAGTCGATGACATTATTTTCTATAAGGATAGGATCTACCTAGTGTCAGGCTCTAAGCTTAAGGCTAAGATAATGAGGGTTGTTCATGATGCACCCACAGCAGGACATCCGGGGTTTTTCAAAACTTACAAGCAAGTCAGAGAGAGGTTCTCATGGAAGCGCCTCAAGGACGATGTCCTTTAGCATGTCAGAGAGTGCCAGACTTGTCAGCACAACAAGTCTGAGCACGAGCATCCGGTTGGGTTACTGCAGCCCCTTCCCATTCCAGCCCAAAGGTGGGAGGGTATTTCGATGGATTTTATTACTGGTTTGCCGAGAGTGCAAGGCAGGGACAGCATATTTGTGGTGGTAGACAGACTTACCAAGTTCGCTCATTTCTTCACTATTGCAGCAGATTGGTCAGCTTCGTAGGTAGTCGAGTTATTCTTCTGAGAGATTTTTAGGCTGCATGGTCTCCCCAAGAACATTGTGAGCGACAGAGACAGTAAGTTCCTCAGCACCTTCTGGCAGGAATTGTTCAAATTGGCAGGCACAAAGTTGACTCCTAGTACCAGTCACCACCCACAGACAGATGGTCAGACAGAGATTGTGAACAAATGGGTGGAAGGTTATCTCCAAAATTATGTAGCGGCACAGCAGAGAGCATGGGTTAAATGGTTGTATTTGGGGGAGTTTTGCTACAATTCCACCTATCACATGACTATTGGCATGTCACCATTTCGGGCTCTCTATGGCAGCGAGCCACTATCTTTTATAGACTTGGCTCTACAGAACGGCAGGGCCCCGATTGCGAGAGACTGGCTATAGGATCATCAGGATATTCTTAGGTCTCTCATGGAGAACATTCAAAGGGCACAGAATCAGCAAAAGATGTATGCTGATCGACATAGGACAAAGCGGAGCTTTGAGGCAGGGGATATGGTTTACCGTCGTCTTCAGCCATACAGATAGAGTTCGCTGAAGAAGATGGGTCAAAGAAGCTCAAGCCCCGATTTTATGGTCCCTATCGCATTTCCAGGAGGGTTGGCGAGGTAGCTTACGAGCTCGAGCTTCCGGCAGATAGCAAGATTCATAACGTATTTCACGTATCTTGCCTCAAGAAGGCGATTGGGCAGCAAATAGTTCCTTCAGTTGGATTACCCCCGCTTGATGAGGAAGGTAAATTGATTTTGGTTCCCGCTGAGGTGATTGAGGTCAAGGAAAGGAAACTATGGAACAGGGCTATCAGAGAGTATTTTATTCAATGGAAGGACCTAACTATCAAGGATGCCACATGGGAGGGTGAGTCTATTTTGCAGCATCTTGCGTTGAGATTGCTTGAGGGCAAGCAATCCCGAGAATGGAGGACTATAATGTCCCCTTCTTCGTGCTAGGTCATTTTGGCGTTTGTTTAGTCTATCTCTCCATCCGGATAGGCTAAAGGCTTTCTTTAGAGGATGTCAGCCAGTCACAGGCTTCAGCAGGCGAATATTTATTTATTTGGGATCCTTTTTCTATAGTTAAGTCACTTTATTTTATAAAGTGAAGTTATAAAAAGTCACTTTATGTCTTAAGTCGCTTTTTATTAAAAGTAACTTAAAGTGACTTTAAGTGAGCGAACTTTATCCCACATTGCCTAGTTTTATGTGCCTTCCCTCACTTCGAGGTTATAAAAGCATAAAGTACGCCTTGGGATCAGGACTATGAGATTTTATAAACAAGAAAACAAACAGGTTGCTTATGTGACGGGTTATATTTCCGAGGACGCAAACCCTTTGGAAATCGTGAGAGGTTGGACGTAGCCCTAGCACCTCATTAATGGTGAGATCATACAGATTTCACGTTTGAGCTCCAACAAACTGGTAAGAAAGAAATATTTCATCTACAGCATTGTTCTCAGAGGAAAGTCAGTTATTTATGGGGGTTCGATTTGAACCAAGTCTGGTATCACAGTGGTAGGAAGAAGATTTTTATTCAGCTATATTCACTACAGTTGCCATTGGGGTTCGAATAGAATCAAGTTGTTATACTACGGCAGTAAGGAAGGCGACTGCCCAAGTTAATATCGGGACTTGAAATACGTTTGATGTCTGGCATCAAACCTAGGCACGAGACTGTTAATGTTGAAGACTGGGTGCAACTGCTGTTAGTACGGGACTGTTAACGTTGAAGACTAGGCGCACTGTTGTTAGTGCGAGTCCGATAATTTTGAGGACTGGGTATTGTGCGGAGGTTGGTGTTTGTTGCAGGCCGAACTCGCTCTCAGTACCATGACCATTACCTACAGCCGGGTTGCACAGCGCGGGTGGTAGGAAGTGTGTCTTTACGCGCTGGCCTTGCATTTATATGCGGGTGGCTGACGGTCGGTTTCCTTGTGAACACGGCTAGAGAGAGGATCCCCCACTAGTGTGTTAGATTCCCGTACAATGCTGTGTACAAGACTCCTCCTGGTGCCGTTTACTAAGACACTTGACTGCTGGGAACCACGCGTGACCAAGTTGAACACCAGACCTGCGTTCGAGGTATCGCACAAGTGTGGAGGAAACGATTACACACGGTTGGTATTCCCTTCATTAATTCGCAGTTGTATAAGCATTTGAAATATCAGGGAATTTGTATTGGATCAATAACAGTTGGCTAAGCATTGTCCAAAATTTTGTTCTCTGCCTGGAGTTTATCACTTCATGTTTGAATATATTTATATGTTGAGTAGTTGCTTGATAGATATTAGAGAATATTCCAAACAAACTAAACACACAGCTGAACCACAATAGTCTTGTAATAAATTTTCCATGAGAAAACTACACACGTGTTGTTACATTTTGAATAAGGAAGATACTTGCACATTTTGAAAACAAACAATCAGAACCAGTAAACAGTATTGAACACCCACAGCAAGAGTGGATCAGAAATACATAACTGAGACAGAGTTAGGATACTACAAGATCCTTAGCAACTGAGATTTCCTTTTAACAAGAGAGGATAGAATACACTTAATATATTTTATTCTGTGTTGGTGGCGTGCAAACACCCTCATCAACACAAATAAGCACTCCAAATTCCAAATCAACCTCTCCTCAAACCCACGTGCCACTTCCAACAAGTGTACTTCCAGCCCCAAAATGTGCTATAAATACAATAACCCTCTTCTACCAATCTTTGTGAATAATGTCTGTCAATTTAAAACTCTAAAAACTAAAGAAGAAGACTGAATCATAACATCATTGAATCACCAATGTGATTCCCCAATGAAAAATAAAAAAATCTTCCAGATTCAGTCCTTCACCAATGTTGAAGATGTTCCTTGCAAGGGTTTTTGTCCTCACGAAACTACAGGAAGCAAGAAAAATATCCAAACATCAAATCCCAACCTAAGAAAACGAGCTCCCAAACTTTGCTTTTATATCCTCTCTGATTCCCATGCCCAGCCAAGGAGTCTTTTAATTTATATTTTAAAACCTTATGTCTCCCCAAAGTAGTCTTCATCTCCAAAAAGGACCCCTTTATTAATTTTTAACACTTCACTTAAATATTTGAGGCACCCATATAGTCCACATTTAAAAAAATAAATAAATAAAAATAAAGTTAAATCTTTAGTTTAAATTTATTATTCTACAACTTATCAATATTAAAATTAAAAACACTGGACTGTATCAAATATATTATTAATCTATGACTGCAACCACCAACCAATCTAAAAATACTAATACTGACTAGGATGACTTAGTAAAAATGTGAGAAAAATACCCAATATCACTCCACAGAAGAGGTTGTGCAAGTCTCAACCAGTTAAGCTCAAAGAAACACGTCACTGTTGGATCACCTGTCATTAAGAGTTCCCTAACCTATTAGCCTAAAGGAACCCACTAATAGATCAATAGTCCACCAAACTGAAGTGCTTAGTAAGGGGACATTACACCATACCAATACCATTCCCAACACTGAAACAACACATGCAACTCATCAAACAATTATTCGACAAAATTAGACTATGGAGAAAGGCGAAACTGTTCGACAAAATTAGTCTATGGAGAAAGGTGAAAAATTGGATGAAATTCCAGTAGGTGTATTTACACGATAAAACCTTAGAATTCGGTAAACCAAAATGCAGCATCCAACTCGTGGAGTGCTGGGTGCTCAAGTGGTAAAAAGAATGGTGACTTTCATTAACTAAGTCTTAAATCAAAATTTCCACTGGGACAGGCGGTAAAGTGTTAAAATTGTGTAGAATTTTAAACGCTAGGAACCCAACGAAAGAAGCCAGGTGGAAGCCCTGGGTGACTTGACCAAAGAATAGCCCTAGAATGACACATTCGTTTAACTTCACAATTAAGCATTCTTTCTAGAGCTTCTTATCACTACTGGATCCTCAAATTTTCCATTTCGTCTATTTTAACCCTACACTTCACCTACGTTTATTTACCCGGCAAATTAAAATCACGGCTAAATGTACTTGTTTTCCAGCAAATTTTATGACTAGAACAGGGAAAAGTGGAATTCTACAGCATAGCTACCACCATATAATGAGCAATTTAGTTAAAATCACAGCCTTATAAACTTGTCTGGTCAGCAAATTTTACATCTAGTTATAAAACTTTAAAAAGACAAAAAGAAAAGGCCTGAGTTACAAGAAAGGGTGCCTCCATTCGTCCCAATCCTGACGAACCTTGAGCAAAACACATGATTATCATTTTAATTAAGAGAGAAAAAACTGCAATGCTGAATGAGAAGGCACCTTTCTCTTGGACTTCTTATTTGCCTTCCTTCCACATAATACAATCAGTGTATGATGGTGGCATGGAGTGTGGATGAAAGGTTGGGCTGCGAGTCTCGTACACATGGCATGTGTCTTCTTTTCTTGCTCTGTTTCGCTTCTATTCTCTGCCTGTAGTGCCACAGCATAACAACTTCTCCTATTACCTTAGTTTAATATGTTCTACTGCTCCAGAGTTGAAAAGTTTGAAGGGAAGCCACATTTTCAAATAGCAGAAAACAGGAGCCTTCACTTTCAGAGCTTTAGCGCTTGTAAAATGCCTTGCCTCTGGTGGTTTTGCCCCGTTCCACGCGCCAAAGTTAAATTATCGTCTTTCAATGTCTTTCGGGTAATGTATGTGGACGCGGCTAACCTTCCTACAAAATGCACTCTTCACCAAATTTTTAAAAAGGTAAAATACAACAGATTTTGGCAAAAATTTTACCATTTGTTTTCCATATTTTGTGATGCAAAACTATAAAAAAAATTGTAAAAAAATCGTTATATTTTTGTAAATTTGGGAAAAAAAAAAATTTGACATTTTTTTGTCTTCAATGCATCTTGTAGAAAGCTTAGTCGATGCCTATGTATGTTTCTTTAGATGGATTCCCCTCATTATCTTTAAATTATGTATTATTTGCACCTTGATTTTCTCTTCAATATTTTACTATGCTCCCTTCTTCAAATCTTAGATCATGTCAACAATATTTGTGATGCCCCATTTGAGTTGTAGCAAAATGGTATTAATGAAGTCTTTCTTTGGCTATCTAGAAGGGTTGGTTATTGACTTAACTGGAGCAACCAAAAGGTGGTTGTGAATGACACTAAGGAATCAATTAAACAAACCAAAGACATGGGCATAAATATCAAGAAATAGAAACCTTAAGTGTTAATTGTACAGAAAGTGAATGCAATATTCAAAGGTACTATGGTTATATGTTTTAAGATAAGTGATTGTGTTGATGGAATTGAAATTTGGATATTTTAGGACTAAAAAGGATAGATCTATGGCAATATAAATGACACAAATCCTATGAAAGACATGTGCTCTATCTTGGGTCAAGTCTATATCTTTAGGCATTTTCTATGTCCATAAATCTATCTTTTATCACATCATTATGATCTTATTCAATGTGAAACTATACTCTTTGGCTCACCTAGTTCACTTTTATCTACTCTAAAGAAGGGTGATATTTATTGATTCCTTATAGCATTCTTAATATGTCATTATGGGGCATGTTTATAATGAATTTGTGCACGCTCACTTTAAGTAATACATGCTTCTATACGTGGATTTGTCTTATTCTCCTCATGTGATTCATCTTTCTATTATTAGTTTCTCTTTAGTGATCCTTAAGGTTCCCCTCTTCAAGTCCATGATCATCTCAATGATTTGTGTGAATCCATTTTCTAGTCGTAAACAACATGGTATCAACAAGCCTCTGTTTAGATTTTGGTTCCTTGGTGTTGTTCACAACCTACTTTTGGTTGCTATATCTAAGTCAATCACAAACTCTAACAAAATCCTTCATTATCAAACATGAAAAGTATAGAACCATTCATCTTTTGAGCCTTCAACTCACATGGGCTCGCCTCTTATTTGTATTATCTAAAAAGTAAAGAACCATTCATCTTTATTATCTTTTTGATGACTTGGTTATGCAAGTTATACAAGTCATTCATTATTAAATCTAATAATACAAATAGTTTTCTTTTTAATATAGTGATCATTAAAGGCCCCACTAATTATTGTGTCTCATCTCTCCTTTTTGAGGCTTTTAAGTCTATTTTCATGCTAATAGACAACTTGTGTTGGTAAACAAAATTATCATTGTGATTGTTGTCTTTGAAAGTAAATCTATTTTTCCCATGAGGTGGCAACAAACATGCCAACAATCAACTAAGTTGGTATCGATTAACAACGTTATTGACATGTTGGGAGGGTTTAGCTCCCTCATATGATTAAATTTGGAGATGTATTGCCCTAAAAATTTAGCGCCTATGATTATATGCTCTATTAGGCCCCAAATTAGTGATTTCAAGATTTCATCTCCGTTATGTTTGATCCTGGCAACCTAGATCCACTTATTCTGCCATCTTCCCTTCATTTTTTACTCCCCATTTTGATTTAGGCTCATTTTTCTAGGTAAAGAATGGTTTTGGTGTTCTATACCTAGGTATACAACACCTCGATCATTATATATCCTAGGTTTTGGGCCCAAATTTGAATGGGTGGCATGTTGCGTTATTTTTGTGAGATTCCATATTTGTGGTCAATCTGGATCAATTTTGAATCTTGAAATATTGTGAGAGGTATATAAGTGGCCTATCTCTCCTCATTTTGGTAACCATGATCAATATTTCAAGTGCTCTCCTATAATTTTGCATTCAAGTGTTCAACGACCAAGTTTCAAGCATTCCTCGAGCATCCAAGGCAATTTTAAAGGTAATCTTCTCCATGAGCAAGCTTCTCTCCCATGATGGCTAAGGAGAGGAGATCTCACTCAAGCAAGAAGATCCTTTTGTTCATCTACATGTGTTCCATTCATCCATTTTCAAGGAAAGAGTTATCAAGCATAGCAACATTGAAGATCTTGGAGTGGCATTCATAGATCCATGAATTTTTAAAAGGCATCCTTGATTCCTTCCTACATTCAAAGATTCAAAAACTACAATTCAAGCAACATACAAACATCTTCATGGATATGTACTATCTTAATATCCGTTTATGAAGGTATATATACTTACAAGGTAGATTTAATATTTACCTTTACCTTTACATTATTTTCCTTTATGCAATTTCATTTCAATTTCAAGGTTGATTCCTAAACAAGGATTTGACCAAAGCAAGCCCATTTCAACCCAACAATTTCCCATTTTTATATGTGTAGGAACATGTGACAAAGTTGTTGTCACAAATCTAGAAATTATAGGATTTGACATACTGTTTTGATAAATTTCAAATAAAAGTGTAGGGCATATAGCGGCTAGGGCATTCTATACCTGGGTATATAGTGGCTAGGGCATTCTATACCCCCTAAATCTACTTCAAAATGAAACTACATGTCAGATCTACCTTATACTTATTGTTTCAAGTCACTACAGTTGTCTACCTAATTTTTGTTAGTCTATAAATGCAGAAAGTTGTCAATTTCACTTACTTAGCCTTCTATTTTGCATTGGCTAGCCATATCCCCTCAAATCCAACTGTTCCCAATTCATTATCAGTGATGGTTCATTGAATCAATTAGTGTTTAAGCTCTACTTTATCCTATTAATTCATCTTCCTTCTGATTGTGTGATTAGGAAAAGAGGTGGACTATTCATTCCCCATCCATCATCATTTATCTTAATATACATTTTGGTGAACATGACTTATAACATTTCCATTCTAATTTTGGTGTTTGATCTCATTTGCATTCACTATCATTTCATGGTTTCATGTGCTATTCATTATATTGTATGTGCAATTATGTACTTTAAACCATTTATGTTACATAAATTTAATGATTATTTGCATATTTCTTTCAAATTTCACTCTTGCATTTGTTAGATATACATTTCCTTTCTTTCCTTATGCATGAGTGTTATAACATTAAGTCCTACCTATAACATTCCAGTTAGGAGAATTCATAGAGTTATGGGTTCCTATGACCCAAAGTCCTCTTTATTGATACTCCTAAGAGTTAAATTTATTGTCATTAGTTTTAAGGAAGACATTATGTTTGTCAAACTCATTCGGTAAGGAAGAGAAAGCATTCGATAAAAGGAATAAGTTAACAAAGAATTTCAGTAAAGAGAAAGAAAGTATAGACACAGAGCGAGGCATAACGGAGCATCGAGAACCATGTTCTACTGAGCACCTAACCAAGAAGAGAACTTAGTTACCAAGTTAAAGAAAACAAGTTACCGAGTGGAGCAGGCCAACACCAAATGAAATCTAAGTACATTGCACTTGGACACTGATTAGAAAATAGTTTACAAATCTCAAGGAGATCGTATAACATAACATTAGAGATTGAAATCTAATGATTACACATGATTATTAGGTGAGTTCAGCCAATGAGAATTAAGGATGAAATATGCATTGGAAGTATACCCAATGCTAGCACCGCTTGAAGACAAAGATTCTAGAACATCTAGCACCGCCTAAATTTTGTAAATAAGAAGTTCAGAGTATGAAGATCAATATAGAAGAAGAAGGTGGTATATGTATGTGAAGAACAATTGGAGATTGCATTTCAAAATAGAAGGTGAATGAATAGTGAAGCTACCGAGTATCATAATATTGTGGAACAGATTCAGAATTGAGCTACCTAGTACTAAATTGGTTAGTGTAATGGATACATAATATGAAGTAATGAATCAATGAGCATATATAGTCTGAATAGCATTTTTTGATGCACATTTGACAAACATTTTGTATTGTTGATTAAAAGGTAATCAGAATTGTTTAAGTCTCTTAACTGAGAAGAACTTAACAGATCTTATGTATAAATCATTTAACCAAGTACAATTCTTAGATTAGAGTTGTGAAATCTCTTAACAGAGTAGACTTAGCAATCTTTAGAACTCTTAACCAGGTTAATACCTTTAATAGTGTAAGCTATCAGAAATAGCTAAGCATTGTAGCTCTAACTGAGAAACTTTATTCCTGCAGTAGTGAAGTGTTGTGGGTGTCATCCCCACCGCAATTTTTATCCTCTAACAAGGATTTCTATGATACCAAAATACATTTGGTATGTGTTGTTGATTATCATATGTTTTATTTGTTTTCATATGATGCATGTAAATGATAAGTAATCAGTAAATGAATGTGAAGGAAGTTCAATAAAGTTTAAAAGTAATTTGAAGTATTGATTCACCCCTCCCCTCTCAGTACTTACCTTTCCATACCTGAATCCAACAATTGGTATCAGAGCTCAATCTCTTATTAAAGAGTTTAGTCACTTAAGAGGAAAGATTTGGAAGGATGAAAAGCTACAAGTACAAAATAATAATTGATAGTATGGAAATAGCACTGAAAATGGCTAATGAGCAAATTGAAGAATTGAGCAGGAAGTTGAAACATTCAATCAACAAAAGGAAAGAGCTTGCACTACAATTGAAAGATATTCAAGATCAAGTTGAGGAACTTGAACAATAATATGAGGGAAGCATGTCTGATGAATCTGATGCACTCATATTAGAATTATCTAAAAAGAATAAGAATCTATCTTATCATATCAAAACACTGAAAAGAGAACAAGAAGCACAGTCGATAAGGATGTGTGAGATCATGGAACAAAAAGGAAAAGTTGAGGATGACAAAAGAACTGCAGAAGAAGAAAAAAGGAAAATGAATACAATATTATATGAGAAAGACATGGAAATCATGAGGTTGACACAAACACACTACAACTTGATAGATCAACTTGTTATGGAAAATCAAGATGTTGCTAGGAAAGTCGGTGAGATTGCATAATTGAGATCTGAGAATGGACATTTGAAGAATGATTTGAAAGATGAGAAATATGCTAATGAAATCATAAAAAGAAATGAAGAAGCATGGAAGATTCTGAATGAACAAATGAGAAATCAAAGGCAACCTAATGACACCTCTAGACTCGGTTTCAATGCAAACAATACTATCAAGAAGGGTGAGTCCTCCAAACAAGAAACCAACCAAGAGAATGTTGCTACCCCACTAAAATCTAAGAAGTCTACATGTTATCATTGTGGGAAACTAGGACATACAACTAACATCTGCAGAAGCAAGATAGGTAATCCACCAAATTCTCCTAAATTTAAAGGTCTTTGTTATAATTGCAATAAGTATGGACATAAGGCATTTGAGTGTAGATCAAGAGTTGTGAACACTTCAAACCAAGGTTTGATGGAAACTGTAACAACTGAAAGAAATATGGTCACAAATCTAGACAATGCAGGTCACAAAGAAGAAATGAGAAATGGGTCCCTAACCGACAGAATGTTGACAACAATTGAGAAGGACCTACAATACCATGGGATTACAATACAAGGATTACATGTACTACATGTGGAAGATTCGGTCACATAGTTGCAAACTGCTTCAAGATGCATGGAATGAATAACAGGAAATCATGGAGAAATAATGGAATGACTTGTTTCCATTGCCACAAAGTCAGTCACTTAGCTAAGGACTACAAGTACCAAAATAAGGATTCAACCGAAGAGAAACCGAGTGAAAAGACTCCAATAAATGTTGATGAAATCTGAGAACAAATGAATAAGACTTGGAGAAGAAAGACACAAGTTGATGGAACAAAATTGGGAACTAGTGATGGTACCACATCATCTGGATTAGGTGCACCTATCTTCACTTAATCAATCAAGGTATGAATAGGAGTTGATAATCTAAAGTTCATCTTAAATCAGCTCCTATATTTGGTACTAAGTGTACACACTAGAATGTGCACTTCTCTAAGCCATTGCTTCCAAGAGAATCCATGAATGGGAAACCTTGGGAAGGTGACCTAGAGCTCCCTAGGCATGGAGTGCAAGGGTTTTAAGAATGCTCTCAGCTAGAGCTATTAAGCCAATAACCTTGCTAGTAAACCATGTAATGAGAAATTCAATGAGACAAGGGCAAGAATGCCAATATCCCCAAGAATCCAAATGGAGATGAAATGCAAGCTATGCTAAGAATGGAAATGAAAGCTAAGCTATGGAAATGAAAGATAGAAGTATTACAAATCCTTACTAATTAAGCTATGTGAGCTAATCTAGAGCATGAAAGGAAACTAAGCTAAGAAAGCATAAACATGAAGCTAAGCTAAGAATGCAAGAATGAAGGCTAAATGCAATAAGATCTTCAAAAAGCTCCAAAGTCTCCAAGAAATCCTGCAGCATAAGATTAGCATAAAAAGTTGGATCTCTAGAATGAGAAGAGAGCTCTTCTTTTATAGGAATTGAAAAGGAATGGACCATGGAGATTAAGAGGCAAAAAATTTAATCAAGGGTGGGGCTTTAAAGAGGAGCAATCCATGTGCACAAGTTTCCTCCAATGAGAAATAAGTGTTGACTTTTGTGCCCCATATGAGACAAAAAGGTCTTTTCTTATTTTTATAAAATAAGAATAATGTTTTATTTGTGCAACTTAGGATAAGAGGAAAAGTGGGGGCTTTTTATTTAATAAAAGGGGAGGGAATTCCTTTTAAATAAATAAAGACTTAAGATAAAATGGTTAGCCCATAGAAAATAATCGAATAAATGATAGAACTAGGATTTGATCAAGAATAAGCAATTGATGATTTTAGCAAATAATGCTAGCAAGGGGCTAATAGTCTAGATGACCATTTTTGGGTGATTACACTAAGATCCATATCAACATATCTAGATGCATTTGGATAAGTATTGTGAAGTTATGATTTCATATGTTGATCAATGAAGAGTTTAAGTTATTTTGTTGCATTTGGTGAAGTAAAGTATAGTTTGGTTAAATGGTAAAATAAAGTTAGGTAAAGAAGCATTAAATGTATTATAGCCGTTGGAAGCCCCAACCTAGAGGAAAATTTATAAATAGAGGGCAAGATACATCATTCTTACTTTACATTCTTGTGAGCGCATTTGAGCAGTGATAGATACGAGATCAAAGAACTATCTTCGAGCATTCAATCGAGCATTCTAAACATCTACAAGATCATCTGAGGTATTTCTAGAGTTCACAGAGTTGAATTAAGATATTCTACTTGCTATTTCATTTAAACCCTAGAATTTGTTGAGATATTTTCAAAGAACAATGACACCTAAGTTGCAAAAGCTAGTAGTAGTTGAGAAGATCAACCTTGTTAATTCAAAGTACAAGCTTCTACCTGTCATTGCTGCCAAAGTAGATAAAACCAAAGCCCTATCCCTAATCTTGCCAAGAGTTATCTTGCATGTACCAACAGTATTAAAGCATGAGTGGATAAGAATTATCTTGAGTAGAGTTCATGACAGGCTTGTGTGGCTTGATGAGCCAGTAAAAATAACTAAAGATGTTTTACACATTGTTAATGGATTTATAGTTAGTGATAGACCAAGGGACTACAAATAGACATACAAGAACAAACTTTGTGAGCTAACAAAAGTTAAATGGGATGGAAGAGGCTTAAAACTTTCTACAGTTGAAGACCCTAAACAAAAACTTGCATCGAATATCATATCATATAGGATATTCCAATCATCTTGGGTAGACAGTGTACCATGTGGAGCTGTGGACATTGCTTACAAAATGGTGAAGAAGGATATGAAGATTGACTTGTGCAAGATTCTACTGAAACAACTTGATGACAATATGAATGCAATTCAGAAGGAAAAGTCAAATACACTAAATTTTGGTCCACTGTTGGTATGTATCTTTTTATACTTCCAAAACTCATTTCCAACAGTCAGTGAAGTTAAATGGAATGCAGATAAACCCATAGTTTATCAAATTAGTGATTTTATTCAAAGCATGAGTGACAATTTCAATGTCATAATGGATGACTATTTTAATAAATTTCAAGCTAGAATGCATAAGAGGTATAAGATTCTACCACAGTTAGTAGAAGAATATAAAGATAATTTATGTTTTGAAGTTGATACCAATGTGTGTATCATAAGGGCAATAGAGCCTAGAACTGAATGGCTATCCCCGATAGGATATGATATGAACATTGATGCAGCCGCTATACAAATAAAAGGACTTTTGGAGAAACCTATGGATAAAACTGTGACCCGGTATGGCACCTATGAAGAGGTGAAAGAGAAAATAAGAACAAGTATATTAATACTAAAAGAAATAAGTAAAATAGGTAAAATGATCAATGAATTATCTGAAAAATTAGGCATTGTTGATATTGATGAAGCTAAGGAAGATGTTGTTGAGCCTTTAGTAATAAAGGGAAAGAAAATAAGAGTAAAAAAGGAAACCCTCGGTCCTGTCAGCATAAGACCATCTACTCAGTCTACCTCTACACCGACAAGAAAGAAAAAAGTTGAAGCAAAACCAGTGAAGACAAAAATATGTCGGGGAAAAAAAAGGCCATTGAGAGGCCTAGGAGAAAATTGAAACTACAAAAGGAAAGTGACACTGAGTTAGATGACTTGTCACAATTCAAGGTAGCACCAAGCAAAAAGAACAAGAGTCTTGGTGAACTACTCAATACACTAGAGAAATATGGAGCCTATTCAGTCATGGAAAAATTAGAGTTTGACATAAATATTGATGAGGAGAAAGACAAAATTGAAGAAACAATCATTACTACACTACATAAGTTTAGAATTTTACCAGTTGAGGTAGTTGACCATTATTATTTCTATTCGAGCATTAATGGATTGTCATTAGTATCAACCAACTATTAATTCGGTAAAGGTTGGAATAAGGAGAAAACAAGACAGTCGGTCAAGCATACAAAGCCTTCACACCGAGAAAAGACAAGGCATAACTTCAAGTTAACCGAATACAAGTTTGACCGAGCACACTTACTAAGCGTCAAGTAATTACCGAGTAAAGTAGGAAATGACATAGTAATTAGGAATGACACATATCTATGAAAATGGTTTACACCGATCAGTAAATGGTTTACCAAGATCGAGACATATTTAGTATGGATGTAATCATTAATTTTTGTGATGATTCCTATGTAATGTTAGATCTAGGTTATTTTTGTACACCATTGATCTTAGGTTTTCTAAGATATTTTAAACCCTAATTAGGTCAAGTCAGTTTGATATATATTTGTAAAGATGTCATTATGATCATGTATCATGAAGCAGTAGCTGCACTAAGGACATCAAGAGATCAAACAAAGGGTTTTTAACAGAAGGTTTATGATAGAGGCAATAAGTTTTTAGAACACATACAAGGCTACCAAGTAGAACAAAAAATCATATACATCACATTGAGGTGATATTTATTTGATACTTCACAGATCTGAATCAGACAAGAATAAGTTGTTATTTACAGATACTTTTACTATTATCAATTTAACCATTGTAGTAGATCAAAATCTCTTAACAGAGTGAACTTAACAGTTCTTGTTTAAATCTCTTAAATGAGTATACACATACTTTGTGTTGTTAAAATCCTTTAACCAGGTAGATCTAGTCAATCTGTTTGTTACTCCTAACAGGGTAAGATCATCAGAAGTGATCACAACTATAAGCCTTAACCGACATACTTTATTGTTGTAGTAGTGAAGATTTGTGGGTGTCATCCCCACCATAGTTTACCTTCTTACAAGGGTTTCTGCATAACCAAAACATGTGTGTCATGAGTATGAATTTTCATGTATGATTTATTGTTTTGTTTACATGCACTTTACATTTTCAGTTATATGAATGTATGTTTCAAACAATGGAATTGGCCGGTTAATGGAGATCTACTATTACAAAGTTTAAGTGTTGAAAGTTTTTGTGGGTACTGATTCACCCCTCCCCTCTCAGTACTTATCTTTCCATAATCCTAACAATTGGTATCAAAGCTCGATCTCTTGTTAAGGAAGTTTAACCACTAAAGAGAAAAGATCTAAGGATGGAAAGATATAAGTTGGACAAGACTATTGAATCAAAGGATACAAATGTAAATCTTCATTGAACAATTCAAGCAAGCCAAAGATGAACTAAAGAAGTTACTGATTCAAAGGAAGGATATGGCAATTTGGTATAGTGAAACTAATTATCATGAAGAAGAGATAGATGACCCTTTTGAGATTTTTGTATTTGGATCTGGTAGTATATTTGATGCATCTAAAGGAACAATATTAGATCTATCTAAAAAGAATCTACATCTTACTAAACAAGTCAAAGCTCTGCAGATCGGTCAAGAGACACAAATGGTTAGGATGATTGATGTCATGAACAATGTTAGGCAACCAGAACAAGAAAGAAACTTGGCTATTGAAGACAAGAGACAAATGAATGAGAAGCTATAAGAGAAAGAATCTGAGATACCAAGACTCACCAAGCATCACTTTGAAATCTCCAATCATATGGTTGTCATAAGTCAAGAAGTCAACTGAGTAAACAGTGAGCTTACAAGGAAACTAGAAGACATCAGTGAACTAAGAGAAGAAAATGAAAGATTGAAGAATGAGGTCAAAATGAAACAACAACATAATATGATCAAGAAAGTTGAAGACAGTACTAAGAAAATAGATGAATTTATGATAAGTCAAAAAGGACTTGGCAACACTACTAGTTTAGGCTACACCGAGCAGGGAGAATCATCAAGACAAGCTAAAAAGAATAATGCCTACACTAACCAAAGGCTAAAAAAGCTATCATGTTATCATTGTAGAAAACTAGGCCACACAACAAATGTTTTTAGGAGAAAAGAAAAAGGTATTCCTAAATCCACTCCTAAGGTTAATGGTTATTGTTATAACTGTAACAAGTATGGACATCAGGCACACAAGTGCAGATCTAAATTGAATAGGAATCCTAAGAAACCCTACATGGAGAAATATTGTTGCACTTGCAACATGCATGGACACATATCACAAGAATGTAGGACAAAGATGAAGCAAGTCTAGACACTAAAAGAATAGAACAAAACATATCAACCAAGAAGGCAAGGTAATTCATATACTTGGGATTACAACACATGGGTTAATTGCACAACATGTGGCAGGTATGGGCATATAGCAAAAAATTGCATGATAAAGAATTGGAGAGGAAGATCTTGCAATTGGACAAATACAGGTATGACATGTTTACATTGTCACAAAGTCGGTCACCTAAGTAAGGATTGAAAAGACCGAGCACCAGAGACACAAACAAATGAAAATGGAAATACAATTGAGGAAATCATGAGGATAAGAAACACAATGTGGAGAAAAGCATCAAGTGAGAATGTTGGATCAAGCAATGCAATCAATGACACCTCGTCCATTGGATTAGGTGACTTCACCACTTCCACTTAAGTCATAAAAGTTATGTATGGAACTAAATTTCAAATCGGTCATATCTAACAAATAGTTCCTTATATCTAGTGATTGCATACCAAATTTGCATGAAACAAGATGCAGATGGTTTTATATATTTAGAACTTTAAATGTGTATAGTCGGTATAAGCGAGACCGAGTATGTATTTTCTGGTAGATAACTATTGGCAAGGTTAACTGAGTTATGGTAGTAACTGAGTGATATCTTAGTGTTAACCGAGCTTAATATATTGTGAAGTATACACCGAGTGGAACTACTTCTACTGAGCTGTGGTAGGTCAAGCATTAAATGCGAAAGTTTGAGCGGGAAACAAATTTTTGGCTATAAATACACCATGGATTTAATCATTTTTCACATTGTGAGCATGAAGAACAAAGCAATTTTGAGCAAGAACTAAGCAGAGAATTTCTAGAGCCGTTGAGTAGAAATTTGAAAGGTTTCTAAGCAAGTTAATCACAATCACAAGTAAGTTATGTGTTAACCGAGCCATTTCACAGTTATCTCTCGAAGCCCTAATTTAAAGAACAATGTCGTCCTCATCAAAGGTTGAGAAATCTAAGTCTAGAACTGATAAGAAGGTTAATTTAATCAAATCTGCAACCTATAATGAGCCTAAATACAAGTTACATCCCTGTAAAGGATAAAATATGGATGGGGTCCTAGAACAATGGTTTGCACATAAAAGAGACCCCAAAACCAATATTTTACACTTACATGAGATTGTATTGATATGGAAAGTAAATATAGATGATTAATATTGAAATGAAGAGATAAAGGTACTTACCTCTGAAAAATAATCAGTTGAAAACCTTGTCAAACGATCTCAAAAAATGTTGATTTCCATAATTTTAAACCGAAACTGCGAGATCTACAAAACCCAGAAATCTTTTTCAATTATGAGGGAGGTCATCTTTGACCCTCATAAAAGGTCAAAGGCTACATTTTTATTCTGAAGGTCGACTTTGATTTTGTTCGTAGATCTCAAAAGTTCACCAAAAAAGGTATCCAAATCCAATCTCAGATCCGAAGTTTTGCACCTGTACCTGCAAGAAAAATGGTTTTTTTTTTGTCGGGGAGGGAAGGGGTTTGCCTTAGTCAAACCCTAATTTAGGAATTAACCTTGAAATTGAATTGAAATTGCTGGAATAAACAAAGTAAATGGAACAATTCACCTTGCTTGAGTTGAAACCCTTGTGGAGGATTCGAATCCTTGAATCCATAAGAATGGATGAATTTAGAATCAAATGTAGGATGTCTCCAATCAATTATCTTTAGATTTTCACTACCAATCTTGAATGGATCTTGAATTTGGAAGAGGCTTGAATGGAAATGGAGGAATCTTCAACAAGAGAGCTCCATAGAGCTTGAATTCTTCAATGGCTTCTAATGGATCTCCTTGATGAATTGAATGCTTGAAGGCTTGAATTATTGAATGCTTGATCTTCTTGCTTGCTCTCACTTGAGAGCTTGAGAGATTGTGAGATGAGATGGAGAAAATGAGAGAGGAAGGCTCCCTTTTATAGTGATCTAGGGCACAAGAGGGGCCTCCTAGAAAACAATAATTAAGGGCCCATGGCACAAAACTCTAGAGAGGTGCACATGGAGAGGAAATTAAATTAAATTCTTGACACAAAACTCTAGGAGGGGACCACCCTTAATATAGAAATAAAATAATTATTTAAGAGCCTTGTCACAAAATTTGAGGTAAGGCCAACCCCAAAGTTAATTTGAGCATTAGGCACAAAACTCGAGAAAGGCTAATCTCCAATAATAAATTAGGAATCCTATACAAATATTGAGAAAGGTCCACCTCAAATATTAATTTGAAAATTTGAAACTTAATCCAAGAAATAGTGGCCCCAAAGAGGGAAAATACAAGATTTTGATGAAATCCTAAAACTGGAAGCTAACCCCGAGGATCTCAGACCCTAGGGTCAAGGATGAGGTCGACCTTGACCTAGGTCAGGGTCAAGGTCAACCTTGACCTAGGTCAGGGTCAAGGTCATCCCTAACCTAGGTCAGGGTCAAGGTTATCCCTAACCTTGGTCAGGGTCGAGGTTGACCTTGAGCTAAGAGGTCGACCTTGACCCTAAGGTCAAGAATCCTAGGTTCTCAATTTAGGATGGAAGAATTATGCCAGGAAGAAGTGGAAAATGAGGCAGAATAGGGGAAAAAGCTAGATCCAAGTCGAGTACCCATTCAAGGCATTCGACATGACCCCAAACCACTTACTCAGAGGGCTAAATGCTCTTACCATGGAAGTGCTTCCATTTTAAGATGATACATTAATCCCCCACTTTAGCAAGAGTATGGAATCGATGCAAATTCTTGGTAAAGGAGATCACAAAGAAAAAGATAATCTTATTGAAATCAAAGGGACAAAGGAATCCTCAAGCCCCCAGGGACTCGATTCTTCGTCAACTCCAAGATTGCAATGAGAGAGACATCACTATAGAAAAGAGAAAAAGGAGAGAGAGGAGTGGTTAGCTTGCCCAGTAAGATGTGTATATCTCACTATGAACCACAAAAGGATAGGTTGGCCCACCAAGAAAACACTTGATAGTCACCCCATAATGTTGTGTGCCTTCTGGTGGCTTTGTGCATGTATGTAGTGCATCTTCTGACGGCTTTTGGAATACCCATAGATCCACCTTCTTGTATCACTATGAATATGAAATGCGTGTCTACTCGGGATTTAGCAACTTATGTGCGTTACCTTCGAAAGATTTAGCATATAGATGTGTTTCTTTTTAGGATTTAGCAACTTATGTGTGTTACCTTCCAAGATTTAACATATTGAAAATTTTGAAAAATGCGTGTCTCCTCAGGATTTAGCAACTTATGTGCGTTACCTTCAGAAGATTTAGCATATTTTTAATTGGAAATGTGTGTCCCTTCAGGATTTAGCAACTTATGTGTGTTACCTTCCAAGATTTAGCATGCTACAAAATAAAAGGTTAGAACAAAAATACATAATATAGAGCGAGGGAGACCGTATAAATGCCCCCCTCCTTAATATGGAAAAAACATACTATTTTGACATGTTAAGGAAAGAAAAGAACAAGGATAAAGCCTTCTTCAACATCAAGACAATATCCATAGACAACACCTAGTCCAAGCCAAGAAGGTCATAGCTCCTATGAGGCCATGGAAGGGATGAATGCAAAGATATATCATGCAAGAAGTGAAAAAGAGTAACCCTTGTGAGGGATAGCACACTGTTTAATTTCCAAGGTGAGAGATATATCAACCATGGAAATCCAATGTCAAACAATGAAATAGGTTGTGATCAAGGACATAGATCCTCAATGCAAACCAAAATTTTCATATATGATTGGATATCACATAATAGATAAATACTGCTTAACCAAGGAAAGAGGTGAATCCCGAAAAGACAGAAAAGAAGGAGATGACATCCTTGCCCCCCAAGTATAGGAACAAGGATTGAAGGGGACCTATTATATCTCTTGCAACACTATACAAGACAACGAGCCCCCAAGGATTAGGCTAACATTGTTTATATAATGTGGAGTTCCATAATAGGAACATAAATGTTATTTAGAGAAAATAGGATTGAAATACAACTCATTGTCACATGATATATAAATAACCTTACTATCAATGAATTGCCTAATCTTATAATGTAAAGGTTGACATTCATTAGTAGAGTGATCATGAAATCTATGATATAAACAAAAAGGAAGAGTCTTCAAATGTGGACTACGTTTCTTTTTGCGTTTAGGTCTAGTAATCATATTAGCACGAAGGAGTTTAGGTAAAAGAACTTCTTGGTCAAATTCCTTCATAGGTTCATCATGTCTTGAAGTGTTATTTGAGATGTTGTTAACATTGATTTGTTGTCGAGGATTAAATCCTAATCCATAAGAATTCTCATGCCCCCCAGTGTGTAAGGGCATTTGAATTCCCTATTTATGCTTACCATATCCTTGAGCATTAAATCCTTGTTTAACTAGGAAATGATAACCAGGACCATAATGAGAACCCATATCAGAAGGAGTCAATGGAACTTTAGTAGTCACTATGTCATCATTAGTAGGCTTGACATATTTATTGTGAGTAGAAGCAACAACAAAGTTATTACGAAGGGCTTTAGAAGTAGAAGTAAAAACTCATTGTTCAAATTCTCTTTGTTTCTTTATAAAATCAACATCATTAACCTTATACTCTCCAATAAAGGTAGGATTAAAATCCAAGGTTCCCCAATCATCGTCAGGAAGAGCATTAGAGGAAGGAGGATTACTATTAGAAATAGGAGTAGTGTGAGTTTGAATATTAAGACAAGGATTGGTGCATCATCCACATGAAGTGTATACATCCCATTGTTATATATAAACTTGACTTTACGATGAAGGGTGGAAGGAACGGCATGCAAATCATGCAACCAAGGTCTACCTAAAAGAAGGTTATAATTGAGAGGTCCAGGCATAACATGAATAGGTGTATTCAGGATGACTAGTTCTACTTTGATAGGTAAGGTAATGATGCCTAAAGTATTCTTAGCAATGTTATCAAAGCCACGTATAGGAACATTGTCAGGTTGAATAGTTGAAAGATCGACATTAATCACTTTGAGCATGTCCATGCTACAAACATTAAGCCTAGATCCATTATCAATCAAGGTCCGATGAATGATACTTTTATTGATAGAAACAACAACCATAAGAGCATCATACTAATTTTGAACTTCTTTAGAGGGTAAATCATTTTGAGTAAATACAATGTTAGGAGGACCTGGGGTAGAATGCATGCATTGTAAGAAGTTATTGATATTCTCTTGATTAGGAGGTGGAGTAGGAAGAGCCGCTAGAGCTTTTTGCAAGGCTTCATAGTAGGTAGGTGAAGTTTGAAGAAGCTCCCATAAAGAAATCTTGGCAGGAGTATTTTGCAATTGGTTTATCAAATCATACTCCTTGCTACGAAGATGGGGTGGAGGAGGAAGAATAGGTTGAGAAGGTGGCAAAGAAGTAGAAACCACCGGATTAGGTTGAGGATTATTCCTTGTACGATATGTGTAAGCTATTGAATCTTGATCATTGAAAGACTCCATAGGTTTACCTTTGATAGTAAGGCGAGGACAACCTTTGACAGTTAACAAGGGTTTAGGATAAACCATTTTAGTTGTCTCAACACTAAAAATAGATTCACAAGAAGGAAGAAAAGAGGACATCCTAGGAGGAGATGAGGTAAGATCTTGATTCTCCATAGGATCATCACTAAAAGGGAGAGCATTAAGGGAATTCATATCATTCTCCACTAATGCCTCATCACTAGAAGGAATCTCAAATGGAGGTAAAGCATCTATAATGTCATCTTCTTTCACTAAAATGTCTGCATAAAGGGAGTGTGTTTTAGGAAAAGAGTCACCATCATGTATTAATAAATCACCCTCGTGTATCAAATATTCTTTAGGAGGAGGGGATAAATCAATGTCTTTATCCAAGGGATCATTCACAATGGTTTCATGAGGAAAAGAAAAATCAACATCCCCATCCAAAGGTTTAATAAAGCACTTGAACCACGCTTGAGATAACTTGTGCAACATGATAACGAATAAAGAAATACATATAAAATAGATCTAGATATATCTAAATGCATTCAAATGAAATGTTTTTGTATTTTTGAAGAAATTTTGAATTTTTTTTTTTTTTTTTGTAGTTTTGAAATATAAATGCAAGAGCATAAAATAGATCTACTTTTGTAAGCGCAAAATGTAAATCTAACACCAAAGAGAAAGAGTTGTCGTAAAATGGGTTCACCAAAATGTAAAGGTGAAGGTGAACACACAAGATAATAGAAAGGGAGATCTAACATAATAGGGCATCTAAATCCACAAAAGAAAGGGGTAAGTATGTCGAGCTCACCAAAATGTAAAGGATAAAATATGGATGGGGTCCTAGAACAATGGTTTGCACATAAAGAGACCCCAAAACCAATATTTTACACTTACATGAGATTGTATTGATATGGAAAGTAAATATAGATGATTAATATTGAAATGAAGAGATAAAGGTACTTACCTTCGAAAAACAATCGGCTGAGAACCCTGTCAAACGATCTCAAAAATTGTTGATTTTCGCATTTCTAAACTGAAACTACGAGATCTACAAAACCCAAAAATCTTTTTTAATTTTGAGGGAGGTTGTCTTTGACCCTCATAAAAGGTCAAAGGCTACATTTTTATTCTAAAGGTCGACTTTGATTTTGTTTGCAGATCTTGAAAGTTCGTCAAAGGGTATCCAAATCCAATCTCAGATCCAAAGTTTTGCACCTGTACCTACAAGAAAAATGGTTTTGTTTGTTGGGGGGGGAAGGGGTTTTCCTTAGTCAAACCCCAATTTAGGAATTAACCTTGAAATTGAATTGAAATTGCTGGAATAAACAAAGTAAATGGAACAATTCACCTTGCTTGAGTTGAAACCCTTGTGGAGGATTCAAATCCTTGAATCCACAAGAATGGATGAATGTAGAATCAAATGTAGGATGTCTCCAATCAATTGTCTTTAGATCTTCACCACCAATCTTGAATGGATCTTGAATTTGGAAGAGGCTTGAATGGAAATGGAGGAATCTTCAACAAAAGAGCTCCATAGAGCTTGAATTCTTTAATGGATCTCCTTGATGAATTGAATGCTTGAAGGCTTGAATTATTGAATGCTTGATCTTCTTTCTTGCTTGCACTTGAGAGCTTGTGAGATGAGATGGAGAAAATGAGAGAGGAAGGCTCCCTTTTATAGTGATCTAGGGCACAAGAGGGGCCTCATAGACAATAATAATTAAGGGCCCATGGCACAAAACTCTAGAGAGGTGCACATGGAGAGGAAATTAAATCAGAGTCTTGACACAAAACTCTAGGAGGGGACCACCCTTAATATAGAAATAAAATAATTATTTAAGAGCCTTGTCACAAAATTTGAGGTAAGGCCAACCCCAAAGTTAATTTGAGCATTAGGCACAAAAATTAATAAAGACTAATCTCCAATAATAAATTAGGAATCCTATACAAATATTGAGAAAGGTCCACCTCAAATATTAATTTGAGAATTCGACACTTAATCTAAGAAATAGTGGCCCCAAAGAGGGAAAAGACAAGATTTTGATTAAATCTTGAAACCAGAAGCTAACCCCAAGGATCCTAGACCCTAGGGTCAAGGATGAGGTTGACCTTGACCTAGGTCAAGGTCGAAGTTGACCTTGACCTAAGAAGTCGACCTTGACCCTGAGGTCAAGAATCCCAGGTTCTCAATTCAGGATGGAAGAATTATGCCAGGAAGAAGTGGAAAATGAGGTAGAACAGGGGAAAAAGCCAAATCCAAGTTGAGTACCCATTCAAGGCATTTGACATGACCCCAAACCACTTACTCGGAGGGCTAAATGCTCTTACCATGGAAGTGCTTCCATTTTAAGATGATACAATCCCAAGGTTGAATCGCAAATCGACAAAACTAGCATAGTTTCGAGCATTCTACCTAGGTTTTTTCTAGTTGAAGACATCTGCGCATACATACATTGTAAAATTGATGAAATAGGGGATTTTGAGCTTCAATCCACCTTCCAGGAGCTGAGCGTTGATGGAAAGCTCAAGGATGAGCATACACATTTGGAGATGAAGGGTTTAGCAAATGCCCTACATTTTCCAAGGGTTTTCAAGAATGAATGGATTAAGATCATGTTGAGCCGTGTGCATGAGGGAAAGTTATGGTTGGATGAACCGGTCAAAATTACTAAGAATTTCATACACATAGTCACCGGTTACCCCATAACCGACAAGGTTAAAGCATTAAGGAGTGCATCGAGAGCTGAGATTGAAAAAGCAAATGGAGCCAAATGGGACAATAGAGGCATGAGAATCAACACCATTGTTGATCCTGAGAAAAGATTCGGTGCATATGTAATTGGGTATAAGATATTTCAATCCAACAAGCTGAATAGTGTTCTGTGTGGAGCAATAGATATTGCATATAAGATGGTGAAGAAAGGCTTTCAACTCGACCTCATCGAGCTCTTATTGAAATAGTTAGAAGAGAACATGAGAACCATCAAGTTGACAAAGTCTAATACATGTAAGTTTTGTTCACTGTCGATATGCATATTTTTCTATGTAAAATTTTTTTCCCCTCTATCGGTATTGTTGACTAGGATAATGACCAACCGGTCATTTTGAAAATAAATGATTTCATTCAAAGTTTGGGATAAAATTTTGTTAGTATCATGGATGTATACTTTGAGAAATTTAAGGACCGAATGTATCAAAGAAGCAGAATACCAGGACAACTGGTTGAGCAATACAAGGAAGATATATGTTTATTTGTGGACACCAACACCACTCTAATAAAGGTGATTGAACTAAGAACAACATGGTTGGAATCGATGGGATGTGAACTTGATATTGATCGAGCATCTAGGTCAATAAAGGCACTTTTGGCCAAGGCCAAAGATCCACGGGCAACTAGGTTCGAAAAATATGAAGAGGCCAAACTAAGAATTAAAATGGATCTAGTCAGAGTTAAGGTATATAAGATATCTATGAAAATGATGGATACATTGATAATAAAAAATTAGAGATGATGCAAAAGAGGATAAGGCATCTGAGACTAATCCGATTGAAGAGGCAACTAAGAAACAATTATTTATAGGTAATAGTGAACATGATGAAGAGGCAAGTAAGTTTGATAAAGACATTCAATCTACACTGGTCAAGGCTACAGGAAAGAGGAAGCAAGCAGAAGCACCCATGAGAGAAAGGACAAGGTCCACAATAGCTGCTTCTTCACCTCTAAAGAAAGGAGTAGTGAAAATTTCTAGGCCAAATCCTTAAAAAATGTATCAAGAGGAAAATAGAGGTGCCCAAGCCACCTTTGAGCTACCTAAGAAGAGGAGGAAGTTGATAAGGGAAAAGGATGACATTGATGAAGAAGATGAAGATGAAAATCAAGTTAAATTTAAAGTTGTAAATAAAAATCCATTAGTTGATGAATTAGCTAAGACAATAAAGGAAATAGGTGGTCTTAGAAACCCCAAAATGAGTTGGTATGTACATATGTCTACCGAAGATCAGAAAAATATTGAAGAGGCCATCATACATATGATGATCAAATTTAAGAAGGTACCTGTTGAATTTGCTAAGTATGTACCTAAGAGCTTATATGAGAAAGTATCTGCAAGATGGACTTATGCCTTGCACACTGAAAATAAGATGAGGGAACACTCATTGATATTGGCTATGCCTACACTATCAGTTCTCAAAATAGAATAATTGATGACATAATATTCCAAGAGATTTTTAGTAAAGAGTAGAGCCTTGAATGTTCTGGCAAGAAAACTTAAGGAAGTTGATGAAAACAATCAACTTTTATGGACTACAATTCTCACCACCCAAGTAGAAGTAGATAAGTTGGCATTGGTAGTAGTTCCCAAGAAGAAGAGAAAGAAGAAAGGTAAAGGAATCCACTTGGATGATGTTGATCTTGCTACCAAAGAACCCATAGATTTATTAGACACCGAGGTAGCAGATACTACCATTGCAATAGATTTTTATCTGTCAGGTTATAGAGAAGAATACAAGGATCCACCTGAGCAATTGATCATAACAGGAACATATGATGTACTTATTGAAGACATAAAAAATGGTGATCCTAATGATATAAAGGATGATGAAGATGTAAACATTGTTGTATATACTACTAAGGAGAATGCACCTACCGAGGCAACAATAAGTGCAATACTGGGTGACTTACCAATTCTAGTACAAGTTGTTGACATAGTCACACAAAAGGAACCCGAAGGCTCGACCCTCGAGCAACCTAAAGATACACCTGAGGAATAGGGGACAACTGAACAGGGGACAACAAAGTAGAATACTTCCAATCAGCCTGAGAAAATAGAGGCAACATCACAAGCACCAGAAGAAAGTAAACTGGTAGAATCAACAATAGACACCACAAATGACAGCCAAGGACAAAACATCAAGATACCAGTCATTGGGCAACCTAAGGAGGAAAGTGTGTCAACCGAGACTGAAAAGGTAAATCTGGAGACTAAAGCTCTTGTTCCATTTACTAAATCACCAACACTGAAGAAGACAAAGAAACATGGCAAAGGACCAGTAACATTGGATGAGATAATTGAGATACCAGAATGTGACCCTAGAACATTAGACCCCGAGGCACTAAGAAAGTATGGGGAATTGTGCACAAGGAAGGTTGCACAAGAAAAGCTAAAAAAGGAGAGAAAAAGCAAATAAATTCTAGAGGATGTTAGAGATATCTTACTGCAAGTAGTTCTTGATATCAATGTCAATGAGGATACTCCCATACTTGATCAAATTGAAACTCTAACAGATCACATAAATGCCTCAGATATTGATGCTGAGAAGAGAATAGAGGAAAGGGCAGAAGCAAAGATTCAACTGAAACTAGCTGAGAAGATAAGACAAATGTCTGTGTGAAAATTGTACCTGATCTGTAGACACAACACTCAGTAAAACATTAGAGGTTAGCTATAATCAAATCATGCAAAATTGAAATCTAATCTAACCAAGTGATTTACTATCTTCTAATAGGTGCGAGATTGAAGTTCTCAGATTGTAACCGAGATCAGTGACCTAGACGACACCTAAATGAAGGATTTGAATGCAAAAGATGGATATGAAATTGAATGCAATTAATCTATATTTTTGATATTTTCTATGCAATAAGAATGATAAAAACTGATATGAATCTATGAATGCTATTGAAAACTGATATGAAATGAATGCTAAATGATCTAACAATGAAGATTCTAACAATGATATGAAAACTATGAAATTCTATGCTAAGATATAAAAACTATGCAATTGAAATTGATCTCACAAAGCTTTGAATTCGCAAGTTGATTCTTTCAAGCTCCAATTGTGCAAATTCTCCAAATCTGATATGCTATGATTCCTGTAGAGTAAGTTTGCAATTTGCGAGATGATTGAGAGATGCATTATGAAGAGATGAGCCTTGTTTTTATAGAAATCCAGGGCTTTGGAGGTGCATAAAAAAAAAAGCCATAAATCACTCAAATAACTCAGGTTGATTTTTGAGTTATTTTTAAATAAAGGATAATTAACTCACAAAAACATGCAAAAGCTAAGCTTTAACTCAAAATAGAGTTTAGCTTTAATTGATAATTGATAGTTGTTTGCTTTTATGATTGTGCATGTTTTATTTATGAATTAATTTAATAATAAAGTGATTTATTTCCAACTTAACTGCTTTTTAAAATAAAACAATTTATTTATGGGTTAATCAATTATTTGATCAAACTTTTATTAAAAACTATATTATTAAATAATGACAACTTGCTTTAATTAATTAAATAAAAATTTAATCAATTATTCATAAGATATTTGGATTTATTGTCAAAATTAAATAATACAATTAATAATAGATAGAATTAAATTTAATTACACAATTAAGTGGCAAGATATTAAATCTAATTAATTAAATATAAAAATATTCAATTAATCAAGCTTTAGGATAAATGTGATTTATTGCCAAATAATTATAAAATTAAAGATAATTATGATGATTAGGAATATTACTAGGAATATTCCCCGATGCAGAATTTAAGATAATCAATTATGATTTGATGATGTTTAGATGTGCCTTAGGTTAGGACTTCGATGTCGATTTTGTTCGAATTGAAGATGTAGGAGATTAATGAACTTATAGCCCATTTTTGGGGTATTACATTTTGCCCCTCTTTGAATTACTGTGCGAAGCGCAGTGGTTCAAAGAAAGTTTGTGTTTGATAGAGATATGAAACTGATGCGAAATTGATAATTGATATGAGACAGAAGCTGATTGATATTGATTTGATATGAAGATAATAGGTCCTAAATGACCAAAGATAATGTTCACTATAGCAGCGATGAACCGCGGATTGTGAAAAAGTGTCCAAAACACCTCATTCCAAACCTTAGGATTGCAAAGAAGTGAGTGACCCATTCTAGACTCAATTGTCTTAGCAGAACTAGCAGTTATCACATCCAAATCTTTCAGTTGCCAAAGAACCAAGGGAAGAACACTGATGAACCGATGGGTGCAAAAACTGATATAGTTTACAAGATTAGGAGAATACCAGATTGATATGGATCTTGATGAATCTGATATGCCCCTAGTGATGGTAGATTTGCCCCGAGCGATGAGGTCTTTTTGATGAATCAGTAACTAGACGTGATTATTGTCTTGATTACTGATGAAAGATATTGATTTCCAATTTGATTACAGACTTTGAATGATATGCAATACCATGCCCCCTTCGGGATTAAAATTGAAATTTGACAAGAAAAGTCAGTGTTGAGAGTTTAGAAGCATGTTAATTGATTTGAGAAGTGGTTAAACACGTCCGATGAATGCATTCTGCATCGTTTAGAGGTCCTAGAGACCAAGGTTGACTAGGTTTGATCATGGGTTGACCATAGTTGACCAAGTTGAAATTTTGATAGTTTGATGTTTAGATAATCAGTTAAGTTGAATACTGGATTTCTATGATGATTGAAGGTTGATTATGCAAGTAGTTAATAATATGAATGATCTCAAATTTGAATTTTGATCTCGAAAAAGGATTCTACTTGCTGTTTCATTGGAGGAACCTTCGTGTGAGATTCAGCTCTTGTTAGAGTGGAAGAGGTGATTTGAAGAATCGTTTAAGCATTAAAGTTTGTTTAGTCATTGTGAGATCATGCAAAGATGAAAAATGCAAAGATACATGCAAAATGAAATGCAACCTAAGACCTAGGACCTACTCACTGATCATATGTCAATTTGTTATCATCATTGAACTTTTAGGTAACCGGATAAATCAATACAATGTCCACTAGCCATGAAACCATAGACATATGAATATCAATTTGTATGCACATGAATCAATACAACACCCACTGGTCAACAACCATGGATATATGAATATTGATTTTATTTTCAGAATGTCGGAGTAGATATAAGCACCAAGGCACAAATGCCAGGATGACATGAATATCATGTCCATTTTGATATAGCAATTTGTATAAGCATCAAAACATACATGTCGTGATGACCTAAGTACGCCTTGTGTTGCAAACACATCAAACAGTCAAGAGATCATTCTAAATCCAATGTGAATTACCCATAGTGACCCTTTATCGTTCACATCCTTAGGCAAGATCGCGTTTCACAGTAGGAGAAAGAATTCATTTCAAAAAGACAATAGTTAGATCAAACTTCCTTGAATTTTCTGGGTATCAATGGTTGAGGTATGCATGGCCATCTAATTCGAGATAGAGGCTCTTACAGTCGGACACCATTTCAATCCGGAATTTCCAAAGTTGTTAGATTTTCACATACGAGCAGAAAACAAAGAAAAGATTATGCCCCTAGTCATCACTCTCTAAATCCTATAGAGGAAATCATCGAAGAGCTCGAAGGGACACAATATGCAAAAATCTCAATGCGAATCAGTAAGCATACAAGGAGATAAAGCATGAAGCACATATTGTTTTCAGTTTGTGTTTTGATGTTTGATTGCATTGTTATAGATGCAAAATCTTTTCTAGAGACAAGACAGACTGACTGACTCAAATGAAGCTTCAAAAGACTCTGAGTGGATATGACACGTCTAAGATACATTGGAGACTATAAGATATGACATTGATTGCCCCCAAGTTTGAACATTGATAGGATACAGACACGCAAGCTGATTGGTGTACAGATCGACTTATTGAAAACTAGAAATGTTGAAACAAACCGGGAGATATGTACAAACTAAAGCAAGACTGAAAGCTGGGAAAGACCAAGATTGTGCTGATAGATGGAGCATTTTGAACAAGTGGCGCCCGTTTGCTGAGTTTTCACCATCTTGGTAGAGATTCTATTTTTGCTACCAAGGCGCCTATTTCCAGGTTTTCACCAAGGCACTTTTTCTTCTTTTTTTTTCATTTTTCAATTTTTTTGTACTTTTCATTTTTTCAATTTTTTTTTTTCAATTTTTTTTGAATTTTTTATATATATATTTTTTTATTTTTGAACCATCAAGGTGCCTATTGCTAGGTTTTCACCAAGATGTTCATTTTTTTAGGACTTTTTCTGATTTTTAAGATTTTTTTAGGACATTTTACCATAGACTGAATGCCTTAGGCGTAGAATTTCTTCAGATGGAGAACGTTGATTGGTTCTCATAGCTGTTCTCCTTCAGTTGTTGAGAGTTGATAGGCACCAGAGCCAAAAGTAGTAGTGATAACAAAGGGACCCAGCCAATTGGGTTCGAACTTCCCCTTGCGTTCTCGATGTGATTGATTTTTAGGATTTTCTCTCAAGACTAGATCACCAACCTGAAATTCTCTGTGTCGGACTTTCTTGTTGTAGCCTCTAGACATTCTTTTCTGATACACTCTGAGATGATCATACGCTGCTTGCCTCCGCTCATCTAGTAATTCCAGTTCTTGTAACCTAGATACTCTGTAGTCTTCATCAGTGACAAGTCCATGCATTCTGATTCTAAGTGATGGGATTTCAACCTCAATAGGCAGTACCGCTTCAGACCCATAAACTAAAGCAAAAGGTGTAGCCCCTGTAGGCGTTTTGATACTAGTTCTATATGCCCAGAGAGCTGGATTGATCATGAGATGCCAGTCTCTTCCTGTTTTATTCACTGTTCTGTGCAAGATCTTTAGGAGATTTTTGTTTGAAGCCTCAGCTTGTCCATTCCCTTGAGGATAGTAAATAGAAGACCAATGTTGTGTAATCTTGAATTTATAACATAAGTCATCTAGATCCTTGTTTTTGAATTGTCCCCCGTTATCTATGATTATAGAGTGAGGGATCCCATATCTGCAAATGATGTAGTTCAGGATGAACATAAAGATCTATTTCCCCGTTGCTTGTGTTAGAGGAACTGCTTCTACCCATTTTGTAAAATAATATGTGGCTGTGATTATATGGGTATGTCCATTAGAAGAGTGCGGATGGATAGCACCTATGAGATCAAATGCCCATTGTTGAAAAGGCCAATGTGTAGTAAAGGGAATTAGATCTCTCCCTGGAGCATGAATCAAGTTGCCATGTACTTGACACTGTTGACAATTTTTAGCAAATTTAATAGCCTCTTTCTCCATTTCAGGCCAATAGTACCCAACCCTAATAAGTTTTTGAGCTAACGTTAAACCATTTGAGTGCGACCCACATATACCCTCGTGGACTTCCTCTAATGCATGTTGAGACTCTTCCCGTTCTAAACATCTAAGTAGTGTACCATCTAGACCTCGTTTGTACAGATCATTACCAATGATGACATATCAGGATGCAGATCGGATAAGGTTTCATTTCTCAAAATGGTTAAAGGACTCAGGGATGATTTGGTCGTGGAGATAGGAGAATATATTTTTGTAGCAGGATGAATCATAACCTACAACGATGCAGATCATGCGGGTTTCAGGGGAGTCATATGTAGGATAGGATAGGGCTTCCACCAGGAACTCGTAGCATAGCTCATGTTCGGGCTGCTGTAAGAGAGTAGATAGTGTCACCATTGCATTGGCAGCCTTATTCTCCGTTCTAGGTATTTGCTCAAATGTGATAAAGATGAAGTATTTCTTTAAATCATCTACCATTCTCTTGTAAGGAATGAGCTTTTCATCTTTGGTTTGGTACACAGCATTGACTTGATGGATAACCAATTGTGAGTCTCCATGGATGTGCATCTCTGTAACTCTCCACTGTATTGCCATTTTCATACCATTGAAAAGTGCCTCATATTCAGCAATATTGTTTGTACAAGGAAACTTTAGTCTAAATGCTTTGGGTATTGAGTATCCTTGAGGAGTGATGAACAATATGCCTGCTCCAGATCCATTCTGTGTGTAGGAGCCATCAAAGAATAACCGCCATGCTCTAGAAGAGAGGTGCATGATAGAGGAATTGAGAAATTCTATTTGCATGGGTGTATCATCAAACATGGGTGCATCTGCTAGTTGATCAGCAATAACTTGACCTTTTATAGCTTTTCTTTCAACATATTCAATGTCAAATTCGCTTAGAAGCATGACCCATTTAGCTAGTCTACCTGTGAGGGCAGCTTTGCTTAGTAGGTACTTCAGTGGATCAATCTTAGCTACCAAATGAGTGGTATGAGCTAACATGTAATGTCTCAGTTTCTGTGATGCAAAGATCACAACGAGACAAGCTTTCTCAATCATAGAATAGTTCTTTTCATACGCCACCAATGTTCTGCTTATATAGTAGATGGCTCTTTCCTTTTTGTCTTCATCATGCTGTGCTAGCAATGCCCCCAGTGATGTATCTGTTGCAGAGACATATAATATTAATGGCCTCCCATGAATAGGAGGCATTAAGATAGGAGGATTCGAGAGATAATTCTTGACATGATCAAAATTCTTTGCACAGTCTTCATTCCATGCAAAGGTCACACCTTTATGTAATGTCTTTGTGAAAGGTTGTGATATGTTAGCTAACTATGATATGAATCTTCTGATGGACTGTACTCTCCCTTGCAAAGTTTGCATTTGACTGATATTCTTGGGAGGTTGGATCTCTATGATAGCTTTCACCTTAGCTGGATCGACCTCAATGCCTTTCTTTGAAACTATGTATCCTAAGAGCTTTCCAGAAGTGACACCAAAAGCACACTTCTTAGGATTTAGTCGGAGACTAAACTGTTCCATTCTGTCTAGGATCATGCTCAAGTCTGTTAGATGTTCAGTTCTAATCATGGATTTTGCCAAGGTATCATCCACATAATCCTCCATTATTTTATGCATCATATCATGAAAAATAGATGTCATTTCTCTTTGATATGTAGCTCCAACATTTTTGAGTCCGAATGGCATAACATTCCAACAGAAGGTTCCCCACGCACATGTGAATGCAGTTTTCTCTTGGTCTTCTAGAGCAATTTTGATTTGGTTGTATCCAGAAAAACCATCCATAAGGGAATACATTTCATAGCCCGCAGTCATGTCCACTATCATATCAATGTTAGGTAGTGGAAAGTCATCCTTAGGGCATGCTCTGTTCACATCTCTAAAGTCCGTGCACACTCTGATTGAACCATCTGGTTTTGAAATAGGTACAATGTTAGAGATCCACTCAGCATAGTCTATGACACAAATGAATCCAGCTTTTAGGAGTTTTTCTAGTTCTGCTTTGACTAAGAGTGCAACATGAGGATGCATCTTTCTCAGTTTTTATTTGATTGGTTTTACTCCAGGAGCAATGGATAGATGGTGCATAATGAGATTGGGATCCAATCTTGGCATATCTGAATATTTCCATGCAAAGTTGATCTTTTTGTCTGATAAGAATGTAGTGAATTTCTATTTCTCTTCTTCTGATAGAGATTGTGCTACATGTACCAATTGTGGTTCCTCTGTTGTACCCAAATTGATGGATTGAGTTGGCTCAATCAGAACTGGAGATCTATCCTGTAAATGACTCGGAAAGACATCAAATATCTCATCCTTAGGTGCCTCAGAGAGGTTTTCACCTTCAGATACGTCTTTTCTTTTTTACTTTTGTAGGTTCTGAGACTGCCACAAAGTGGTTCTCACCCTCAGAACTCTTTTTATTTTTATTTTTATTTTTTTGACTAAGATATTTGATGTCCGACTCAGTTATGCTGACGCTCGGTTCGCTGATGGAAGTCCTCATAGGCTCGACTGCATTGAGATAACAAGCAAGGGCATAGTCACTGGAAAAGGTGTAAACACCATGGCTTGGGTTTGTGGAAGTTTGGTCGATAAGATCAGGGCGTTGGATAGTTAAAGTGGGAAAGGCTTGGGATATGGTGTTCACGGATGGGAATATGTCATCATTGGTCCTAACCCGACGCTCAAGTTAAAAGGTGATATTACAGCTCAAAATGTTCAATTTGTGAATAGGCTCAACATCATCATGGGAGTCCTCTTCAGCCATAGGTGGATCTGACACGTTAAGTTCATTGTTTCACTCTAGACCTACATTGGGTTGAGATACATATTGGTGAATAACATTAATATATTTCTCTATTATAAGCTCATCTTCTTCTGGAATGGCACCCCATTCATAGTCATTTGACTCAGCTTCTAATTCAGGATCTCTAGGAAATCTTAGAAAATGTGTGAAATCAGGATGAATACCCCAAGAAGGATTACCCTCAGTTTCTGACTTGAATTCATATTCATGGGAATCAGTGTTAGAATAACTACCCCCTTCTTCTTGATCAGTTTGATCACCTTTGAGATTGGCTGGTTCTTGTGGTGCAACCATCTCTTGCGCTACAATAAGTTCTTGTGTTTCTACTACATTAATTCTTTTGATAGGATCATATGTATCATCGAGAAGTTCTTTGATCTCTTTAGGCAATTTTTCATAGGGGATAAGCTCAGAGCTATCTTAATCATCATCAGAGGGTTTTGTTTCTTCTTTCTTAAGAAGGGGTTCTCCTGGTGCAATTTGTTCTATGACATGAGAACAACCACCTTTGAGATGATAGGGTTTCTTCTTAAACCCTAAGCCACCAGTATCTTTGTTGGCTCTACCAATATGTGAAATGGGTGTCACAAGACCCTTTCCGCTGATTCCTAGAGGTCCTTGACCAGAATATCCCATCTTGGCTATCAATTTGTTTCCTGGACCATATGAATTAGAAGGGATTGTAGGTGCTATAGATTCACTAGGTTGAACAATTTTGGATTTAGAATCATCTTTGTATAGCCATGCAAGCACAACTTTATCTTCTTCAAATTCTTGTTTGGATACTTGCTCCGCCACAAAATTTCTTTTGTATGCTTCTATAGGTTCCTTAGGTTCTGATTTAGATTGCTTCAAAGATTGTCCATATGACTTGGGTGAGATAGGGAGATATGTCAGAGACAAGACTAGCTCTATAGTGTATTCTCCCATCCCATTTTCTTTGATATTGATCTCTTTAGCAATGTCTTCCATCTTGGATGTGGAAGCCACATTTTGTTGCTTGATGGAAGATTCTCTGTTATTAGGTACAAGCTTATCGGCACTTTCCTTCAATGTATTGCAAGTTGTACTCAGATCTGCTGGGATAGTAACTTCTACCCCTTCATAGGGAAATTTAAAGCATTGATGGTACGTAGAAGGGATGGCTTGCATTTCATGGATCCAGGGTCTCCCTAGAAGGATATTGTAAGCCAATGGTAGATCAAACACCTGACATGTGGTATCTTTGATGACCAGACCCACTCGGATGGGTAAGACAATGGTGCCTTTAGAAGCTCTTTCTTGTTTGTCATAGGCTTTTATGGTGATCTTCTTTCGAGGATCAATAGCCATCTCTGAGAATACCAACTGTGTGATTAAGCTGTAAGAACAAATGTTGAGGCCTGTGCCCCCATCTATCAACACACGTTTGACTCGACGATTCTAGATCAAGACTTCTATGTGCAAGGGCTGATTATGTGGGTGACTTAGGGAGTTGTCATCTTCCTCTGAAAAGGAGATATATTGCGGAGACGTTAGATGACCAACCATAGTCTGGAACCTGTCTAGATCTAGATCATCAGGAACATTAGAGCTGAGCAAAGCTTTGTCTAGGATATTTCTGTGAGTTGGAGATATTTGAAGTAACTCAAACATAGAGATTTTGGCATTGATATGCTGGAGTTGTTGGACAATGCTATAAGATGTAGGTCTTGTATCCTTTGGATTGGAAGATTTCGAGGTAGCCTTCTATTTGGAAGCAGATGTGAGGTTGAAAGGTATCTTAGGGACATTAGATGAACTTGGTGTTTGTCCTTTCAGATGAGCCTGAGCTTGTGATCTGGTAACTGCATTAGTTGAGGAATGATTTCGGTCTCTTCGCACAATTGTGATGACATTGCAGCTCTCAGAGAGACATGGTTCAACCATATTGATGAGAGCATTGTTTCCAGGGTAGGCATAGTTGACTTTTGCCCCCATGTTAGGTTGAGAAGTGGAAACTCCCTTGCCATGTTGTGGAAAAGGTTCTGTAAATGCTGTGTGATCATTATTGCTAGTAGGATTATCGATCATGATGTCCCCTTGATCTATCAAGTCTTGAATGGTATGCCTCAAGTGGAAGCATCCATTAGTCTTGTGGCCTTTAGTTTGATGGAAAGCACAAAATTCATTATCTTTCCACCAATATGGTTTTGGATCCGGATCAGGGTTTCAGATTGGTGGTAAAGAGATCATGTTATCAGCTATTAAGGTTCTCAGGGCAGATTCCAAATATTCTCCCAAGGGAGTAAAATTTTGTTTATTATCCCATCATTTGAATGGCTTCTTTGGAGATGGTTCAGCATATTTTTGCTCTGAAGCTTCAATGGCTTTGGTGGCAAGGGTGAGATTGTAGGCCGGTGCCTTTGATGGGGTGCAGATAGTGTCAACAACACCATCAGAGATGATACCTTTGTTTCTATTCTAGCTCTTGTTTTTATCTTTTGAGCTAGGTCAAGATTCAGATTTGTCCTTTTGAAGTGTGATTTCTCCTTTCTTGACAAGTACTTTCTCAATCTTGATTGCATTATCCACCATTTTATCAAAAGGTACATGATCTTGCATTTGTAATGGATAATTGAGATCTGGAACAAGGTTATTGATAAAGATTTCAAGTTTCTCCATTTCGGGAATTTGTCTAGCATATAGAGAGAACTTCTTTCTCCACCTTTTGAGGAAAGTTAGGAATGATTCCCCTGGATATTTTTTGAGGTTACAGATATCGATCATGGTGACCGGATGTTGAATATTGTAGGAATATTGTTGATAAAACAATTTAATCAATTCCTCAAAAGTTTTGATCGTAGAAGGTAATCTTGAAAACCACTGAATGGATGCTCCTCCCAAGGATCTAGGAAAAAGATGCATTAGATAAGTCGGTTCATGCATGAATTCCATGGATTGCATACAGAACTCTCTAACATGATCTTGAGGATCAGAGTGTCTGTCATATTTGTCATACTTTGGTATCTCCACTTTCTTTGGAAATGGTGGCATATACAAGTTTCTGTCGAATGGAAAAGGACATAGGGCCTCCATGGAGAGCTCTTTAGGTTCCTTCTCTTTCTTAAGATTGTTAAGTTCAACTTGCATAGCATGCATCTGTCTTGTCATAACTGTGAGTGGAGTTTCTTCCTCATGTGTGATGATATCTTCGACATTGAAGTGAGGAGGAAGCTTAGCCCCTTCCTGGGCTAATTGTAAAAAGTATGCCTCTCTATCCACTTTCAATAAATGCCTCATCATTCTCTTGAATTCATCGTCATTCTGACATCAATGGATTTCAGAGGGCGTAGGTTCTTGGTCGGCATTATGTTGAGAATGGTGTCCTTGGGACCCTCCTCCTAGAGAACCATGGTTTGTCCCTGCTTGATACATGATAGGAGTTTTTGGGCTCCTTGGAACAGATTGAGGAGGAGTTTGCTGATTACCTCTGTGAGTTGATAAAGGAGGTATGTAACCAGTTTTCAATCGAAAGTTACCGAGACCATCATCTTCATAGATACCTGACTTGATGAGTTGTTCAAGAGTTGGACCTGGGGTATTGGTCAAAAGTAATTTCTAAGATGTTTCTTTTGATTTCTTGTGTGAAGAAGCTCTGGTCTCCACCATTAACTTTGAATAAAACAGAAGAAAAGGATGAAGACAACTGAAAAACAATTTGATTCGAGAAAATCGGATGACACAACCTTGTCAAGATTATGATAGTTTTGAAGATATGATGAGATGTGGGTGAAGGAAACTATGCCCTGGATGTATGGGATAGATCGCCCAAAAGATAGCGGACACGAGTTCTCAACACTTAGTCTATTTTTTAAGATTGATAGTTATGACAAGGATTTGACATGAGATAAAAAGGACTCAAATTGATCAAATAGAAGACTAGATCGAATTCAAAAGATCAAACTCAGAAAATGGTAGAATGCTCAATAGCTACTGCTCTGTTCCTGACACAATGATATTTTTGACAGATTCTGGAACTAGGCTGGAAACATTGGATATCTTGCAATTTGACAATTTCTGACAACTCTCTCAAATTTTTCCAAACGACACTTTGCAGACTCATACGACACTGGGTAGTCTATGAAATGACAGTTGCTAAACTCGTACGACAGTTGGGTAGAAATGAAACGATAGTTGTAAAACTCGTATGATAGTTGGGTAGCAATGAAACGACAGTTGTAAATATCATACGACAGTTGCTAACAGGATTTTGACTTTCTTGAATTTGCTGGTTTGAAAACTCGTACGACACTGGGTTCTCAATCATACGACATATGGGCAATACTAAAATGACACTTGACAAAAATTGTATGACTTTTGACTTTCTGAAATGACTTTTGACTCTAGAAAGAATTTACGTCAATTTTTGCAAAATTTAAGGTCTTCAGTTCTGGATTGTTTGCAAATTGTACTGTCTAGATTTTGAAGGTTATACCAGATTTGATCGTTTTTAATAGCCAAGTAGATAAACAAGCACACAGAATAGAAAGCAAGTGATTCCAAGCACGTCTGAAAATAATGAACAAGGGCAAAAGCAACCTTGCGCATGAACAATCAAGTGACCAAATTGTGCTAATCCCCGAGAGTACTAATTGTGTATGTTCTGAAAAGTTTTGCAATGACACACATATACCTGAAAGTGAAAAATTGGCCTCTCTAGGGTTTTTAGTAATGGTTTGACTCTGCAACTTTTATGATTCAAAGGGGTGAACTCCAATCCCGGCGCACCAGGGTTTTGACACAGTCTGAGAACTTAATCTTCAAGAGCTGCTAGGGAGATCTGACAACCCAACAATGAACCATACCTGTGGAGATTTCTTCCACAAGGACATTTATATAGCGGCTATCACTACCATGGTGAAAATGGCTATTACCGCTTGAGGTTCCATCAATGTAGTTTGCCCTGTGAAGGGATTGTCCGCTACGGTTAACCCTCTCTAAAGGCGACTCACAGATTTATACCACAAGGGGACTTGGCTCCAGAATTTAAGGTTTTGACACCTCTTCACTTTTAACCCAAACAAAGCAAGCAGATTAATCCGACACGCTAAGACAAAGTTTTGTTCCACCAAGGTCTATGATATCAACTCCACGTGATCTATCAACCTCTTCGGGGAGAGAATGTATCAATCAATAAGGGAAGATGCACTAACCAATTTTGATTCACCAAAGCTCGTGATATCAACCCTACGTGATCTATCAACCTCTCCAGAGAGAGAATGTGTCAATCAATAAGAGAAGATGCACTAACCAAGTTGAATGTGAAACACACTAAGTATCCTCCCTACCTACAAGGATTCTTTCATCAAGAAAGATTTCTCTAGGAATCCAATCTCTCAAGAATCATGAATAGTGTTCATAGGGCCTAATTACTATGTGAGCACAGATATATTCCCGAAAGCAAATCTACCAAAAGCATCCAAAAAGTAGAAAGAGGAACACTTAACGCTTAAAGAAAATATGAGATGATTCCACAAGGTGGAACACTTAACACCTCACACAAGTTGAAAATGAGTCCACAACTTAGAAAACAAGTGAGTTCCTAAAAGCACAAAAGGGTTGCCAAGTGGAACACTTAATGCTTCTGTCCTGTTGACCCCTCCCCTTTATGGCGCTGAGATTGCAACCACGGGGCAAAAATGAGGGGCTGACAGATTAGCGAGTCTAATAACCCAAGATAGCAATCAAGATCAATCACAAGTATTCTAAGACTACTTAATGAATCCTTAAGGGATCACAACCTAGTATCAAATTATGCAAGTGTGTAGAAATAGATCAAAAGCATGAAAAGATGCACACAAGCTTGACACATAAGATATTTATTTTAAGTCCAAATCAAAATGTTTTCAGAACAAGGAGAATACCTCATGATCCTCGCAACGCGCTTAGTAGATTCTACCTGATTTTTAGAAATTTTTGTTGAGCTTTTCCATGCAAGCAAGTGACGAACTCTCCAACAAGCAAACAAGCAAACAAGATATGAAAAATATATTCAACTTATGAAAACCATAGGGTTAGCTCTAAAAATCAATTTTTAGGAGCAATAATAACCATAAATTAATCCAAATGACAACTCATATCATGCATTGAATCATATGAAAAATAAGTGCATACCCATCATAAAATTTTAATTTTTTTGCACTACATTTGACCTAGTCAACAAGATCTAATTTTTTTGATATGATTTTGGTCACAAAAATAGAAATTCAGAACAGAGACCCCTGCTAAAAAATAGAGAGCTTTCCAAAAATGCAAAATTTTTAGAAAAATCTCTTCATTTGTGCCCTAGAGACCCATTTTATCAAAATAGACCAGTTTTTGTAAATTGACTATTTGAGCTACTAAATTGCATCCAAATTTAAAATACAAAGAATAGACCCCCTGTATAATTTGAAGAGCTTTCCGAAAATGTAAAAATTTCCAAAAAATATTCTGATTTGCACCGAAAATTAATTTTTTATGAAAAATAAAAAAAAAATTATTAAAAATTCAAAAATTTTTATAAAATTCTAAATTTTTTTCGAAGCTTCTCTGATATGTCTCCAACCTACAAAAAAAATTTCAGACCAAAACTCCAAGCCGTTTGGGAGATAAAATTAAATCTTTGAAACTTTGGGGTTTTAGCTCCCCCAAAAAATCAAAACCAGCATGCAAAGGTGGGTTGCCCCACGGTGGGCGCCAGAAATGTGTGTGTGAAAATTGTACCTGATCTGTAGACACAACACTCAGTAAAACATTAGAGGTTAGCTATAATCAAATCATGCAAAATTAAAATCTAATCTAACCAAGTGATTTACTGCCTTCTAATAGGTGCGAGATTGATGTTCTCAGATTGTAATCGAGATCAATGACCTAGACGACACCTAAATGAAGGATTTGAATGCAAAAGATGGATATGAAATTGAATGCAATTAATCTATATTTTTGATATTTTCTATGCAATAAGAATGATAAAAACTGATATGAATCTATGAATGCTATTGAAAACTGATATGAAATGAATGCTAAATGATCTAACAATGAAGATTCTAACAATGATATGAAAACTATGAAATTCTATGCTAAGATATAAAAACTATGCAATTGAAATTGATCTCACAAAGCTTTGAATTCGCAAGTTGATTCTTTCAAGCTCCAATTGTGCAAATTCTCCAAATCTGATATGCTATGATTCCTGTAGAGTAAGTTTGCAATTTGCGAGATGATTGAGAGATGCATTATGAAGAGATGAGCCTTATTTTTATAGAAATCCAGGACTTTGGAGGTGCATAAAAGAAAGCCATAAATCACTCAAATAACTCAGGTTGATTTTTGAGTTATTTTTAAATAAAGGATAATTAACTCACAAAAACATGCAAAAGCTAAGCTTTAACTCAAAATAGAGTTTAGCTTTAATTGATAATTGATAGTTGTTTGCTTTTATGATTGTGCATGTTTTATTTATGAATTAATTTAATAATAAAGTGATTTATTTCCAACTTAACTGCTTTTTAAAATAAAATAATTGATTTATGGGTTAATCAATTATTTGATCAAACTTTTATTAAAAACTATATTATTAAATAATGACAACTTGCTTTAATTAATTAAATAAAAATTTAATCAATTATTCATAAGATATTTGGATTTATTGTCAAAATTAAATAATACAATTAATAATAGATAGAATTAAATTTAATTACACAATTAAGTGGCAAGATATTAAATCTAATTAATTAAATATAAAAATATTCAATTAATCAAGCTTTAGGATAAATGTGATTTATTGCCAAATAATTATAAAATTAAAGATAATTATGATGATTAGGAATATTACTAGGAATATTCCCCGATGCAGAATTTAAGATAATCAATTATGATTTGATGATGTTTAGATGTGCCTTAGGTTAGGACTTCGATGTCGATTTTGTTTGAATTGAAGATGTAGGAGATTAATGAACTTATAGCCCATTTTTGGGGTATTACAACAAGAAGTGGCAATAAATAAGGTTAAGCTCTCTAAGGTAATTACCAAGCTAGAAACCATTATTCAGAAAATAGTTCAAATTTTGTTTAAATTGTGCACTATTGACCAATTCACTACCGAGGTGAGTGAAAAGATTAAGAAGTTGGATGAAGAAATCAAGGTCAGTGCCAAAAACTCTCTAACCAAGCCAAATGCTTTTCATAAGCATATATCAAAAGTTAAAGAATTTAGGCGGTTGAGATCAGAGTTGAGGAAGCCAAAAGATACCATAAGTGACCAAGTCACTGAGCTACAAGTTGAGTTGTTTCCACATCTAAAAATCATGGAGAGACATGTAGAGAAGGAACAATCTTTAGTTTCCAGCCCCGAGATCTCTGTACTTGAGAATATTTTTGATATGCATGCACAAATCGGTCTAGAGCACATTGCTCTTGACAACTTGAAAGAGGAATGGGAGAACCTCTTGGAATCACTACATAAAACCCACCAACACATTTTTTATAAGTTTTAAGTACATTTTTTTTGTTTCAGCATTAATTTTAAAAGGGGGGAAAGTCATGTATATGCCACTATGTACTTCACATCATCGAGAGCATGCACAAAGGGGGAGTCTATAAAGAAAAGAGTTTGTATATATATGGAGTTAGTATTTTTTTTTTTGGCAATTGGTACATATACATAAGGTTTTTATACTAATGCCAAAGGGGGAGATTGTTATCTCTATTTGAGCATTAATGGATTGTCATTATTATCAATCATTTATTTAGTCGGTAAAGTTTGGAATAACGAGACAACAAGACAGTCGGTCGAGCATACAAAGCCTTCACACCAAGAAAAGTCAAAGAAGAACTTCAAGTTAACCGAATATAGGTTTGACCGAGCACACTTACTGAGTGTCAGGCAATTATCGAGTACTGAGCTAGTGATCACTGAGCATTTATATGAACCGGGCATCAGTAATTTACCAAATGGTGAATGTAGTGATTATCAAGTAAAGCAGGAAATGGCATAGTAATCAAGAATGACACATATATCTATGCAATTAGTTTACACCGATCAGTAAATGGTTTACCAAGATCGAGACATATTTAATATGGATGTAATCATTAATTTTTGTGATGATTCCTATGTAATGTTAGATCTAGGTTATTTTTGTACACTATTGATCTTAGGTTTTCTAAGATATTGTAAACCCTAATTAGGTCAAGTCAGTTTGATATATATTTGTAAAGATGTCATCATAATCATGTATCATGAAGTAATAGCCGTACTAAGGACATCAGGAGATCAGACAAAGGGTTTTTGACAAAAGGTTTATGATAGAGGCAATTAGTTTTCAGAACACATACAAGGCTATCGAGAAGAATAGAAGATCATATACATCACATTGACGTGATATTTATTTGATACTTCACATATCTGAATCAGACAAGAATAAGTTATTATTACAGATACTTTTACTGTTATCAATTTAACCATTATAGCAGATCAAAATCTCTTAACAGAGTGAACTTAACAATTCTTGTTTAAATCTCTTAATCAAGTACACACATACTTTGTGTTGTTAAAATCATTTAACCAGGTAGATCTAGTCAATATTTTTGTTACTCCTAACAAGGTAAGATCATCAAAAGTGACCACAATTGTAAGCATTAACCGACATACTTTATTGTTGTAGTAGTGAAGATTTGTGGGTTTCATCCCCACCGTAGTTTTTACCTTCTTACAAGGGTTTCTGCGTAACCAAAACATCTATGTCATGAGTATGAATTTTCATGTATGATTTATTGTTTTGTTTACATGCACTTTACATTTTTAGTTATATGAATGTATGTTTCAAACAATGGAATCAGTCGGTTAATGGAGATCTATATTGCAAAGTTTAAGTGTTGAAAGTTTTTATGGGTACTGATTCACCCCTCCCCTCTCAATACTTATCTTTCCATAATCCCAAAATAATATATTGATAAATAATTGTACAGAAGGGTAGATTCAAGATGGAAATATATTATTGTTGCAAAGAAATAAATGAGGAAAATATCCCTTGCAATCACAATCCCAGATTTAACAAAGAGAGGAATAAGAGATACACTAAATGAGTATTCCAAAAGATTCATAGTAAAGGGAAGAGCATTAACTATAATGGTCAATCATTTGAAAGAAGTGCAAAATGATACCAATGATCTTTGGAGAAAGATCTTTTCAATTGACCAACTGATAATCAAAGTTATAACAACTGAAGAAGATAAATCCAAACTAGTTGGATTGATTACAAACAAGGAATAAATCATAATAGAAGACATTACCGAGCAAGATCCTAATGGAATAGTAAAAGAAGAAAATGTAATGGTTACTGAGGCCATAGAATCAAAGGCCATTGATATAGATGATTCGGCCACTACAAGGTTATTAACTAAAGAATCAGTAATTATACAAGTAATGGATTTTCCTGAGATAGAAGTGGTTATCTCATAAATTACAAGTGTAGAGCCTACTATTTTCGAGACTCCTACCTAGACAATAAAAGAAAATGATCCAAAAGAGATAGAAGAGAAGACCATAAAAACATAATCTACTCAAGGTCAAAATATAGAGTCGGTGACCCCCACCAAGACTATAGATCAACAGGAACCACAACAAGAGAAGGAAAAAGAAAAGGTAATAAAGAAAGAAAAAGGTACAAGAGAAGAAAAAAAAGAACAAATAAGAGGAGAAGAAGGAGGAGGAGGAAGATAAAACTAAAGTAACTTCAACCCAATCATATGCAAAGATGACATCAAGCTCAAAGAGCAAGTCTAAGAAAATAAAAATAGAAAAAGAGGTAGATATAAATGAAGTTATAGTCATACCAAAGGTTGACTATACTACCATGAGCCCTAAGGAACTCTCTAAGTTTGGTGACTTATTTAAAAGGAAAGCTACATAAGACAAGCTTATAGCTAAAAAGTAGAAAACTGATGTGCTAGAGCAGATTAAGAGCAATTTAAATGAGATTGTACTAGAGGCAATAATAAATGATAAGGAAGACATATATAGTCAGTTAAAAGAACTTGTTAGTCAAATCAATCAGCTTGGAACTGACACAACCGAATATCTGATGAAGGTTCACAAGAAAGATATGGAGACAAAGATGATATAAGAAGTTCTTCAATCAATAGCATTAGACAAGGTAACTATACCCGAGTTAATCAATGCATTAGAAATAAAGCTATAATCCATTCTTTCTATATTTCAAAATATTTGTTTATTGTCAAAATTTACAAAGGAGATAAAGGAAAAAGATGAGAAGGTGGAAAAAGAGCTCATTGAGCTATTATCTAAGATTTCCACCGAGCCAAAAATAAAAAATGAATATTATGAGAAGCTTAAGCACCTAATGGGAGTGCAATTTGAATTGAGAAAGGAGGAGAACCAGATAAGGATGGATCTCTTAGAACTCCAAATAGTTTTCCTACCAAACATTGAATCACTACTGAGGCAAATTCAGAAAGAAAAAGATCTAGTGAGCAAACTAGATGTAAGTGCCATGGACAACATGGTTAGTCTTACTACGGATATCAATGAACAAATAATAGTGTTTTAGACACTACAAGACACTTGCAAGGCATCATTGAAGGATGCACATGAGAAATATAAAGGTGTTTTTGATAAGATCCCCAAACCGAATACAAAGTAAGTCAATATTTTGGCATTTTTGTTAGAAAAGGGGGAATATACTTCATAATATAAGAAGGGGGAATACATATAAGAAAAGGGGAATATATAGAAGATTATGTATATAGTATGGAGATGTACTAGATTATTACTTTAGGGGGAGTAATAAGTTTTATCGAGGAAGATAAATAGACAAGGATAGATTTTGAGAATTTTGTTTTATGACTTTGAAGATTTTGAAGGTTTTTAACAAACATACCAAATTAATTCCAAAGGGGGAGATTTATACTCCTAAGAGTTAATTTTGTTGTCATCAGTTTTAAGGAAGTCATTATATTTGTCAAAGTCATTCAGTAAGGAAGAAAAGATGAGTCGGTAAGGAAGAGAAAGCATTCAGTAAAAGGAATAAGTTAACAAGGAATTTTGGTAAAGAGAAAGAAAGTATAGACACTGAGCGAGGAAGCACCGAGCATTAAGAGCCATGTTCTATCGAGCACCTAACTGAGAAGAGGATGAAAAAAAACTCATAAAGTGCCTCACCGACTTAATAAAAATGTTCATTATTTATAGGGCATCATTGGCTAGTATATCTCATTGATAAATGAATATGCCTCACTGGAAAATGTAAGTGCCTCATTGAAAAATGAAAGTGCCTCACTGGAAAATGAAAATGTCTCAATGAAAATAAAACAACATCATAGATATGAAACTAAGTACAAAGTTTCATCTCTATTTTAGTATATATCATTTCCTAAATATCTCATTTCACTTGAGATTCAAGAACTCATATTTGTGAAAATATATCCAACACTATAAATTGCTTTAGAGAATCAAGAAATTATTATATGCAATATAAACCCAATGTCTCACAGATTGAAGATTGTTCAATTAAAACCCTTTTCAAATATATTTCAAAATTAAGCTCCCCTAAATAGAAAATGTGTCCCCATTTAAATAATACAAAAAACCTTTTCATATATTTCACAAAAAAATGTATTTCCAATTAATTCTAAAAACTGATAAATATAACTGGAAAAAACAAAGTGTTCAACCAAGATTTTATAATTTCTAAGGCATCCATCGAAATCTTGAAGATTTTAAAGAAATTGAAAGAAATAATTAACTTCCAAATCTATTTGTGTAACCCAATCAAGACAACCAAAGGATTAGGGTTAGAAACAAATAAATAACACTACCATTTCATATAAAAAACTATACTATGCACCTATCCATCTTGAAACCACCACATCCCTCATTGAATATATGGTAACAAAGTTTTTCCAATGCAAAATTGTTCCCTAGCATATTGGGTATGGTTTGAAGACCGAGAGAAACAAACTAATATTTCCTTTGAAATGTATATGCCTTAGAAACAATTTGATTGCCTTTGAAATAATATGATTGCATTTGAAATGTATAATATACACATGATGTCAAAAACACAATTCCCTAATCATAATGTTTTTGATAAAAACAATACTGCCTCAATGATAGCATCTTTGGTGTCTTAATGATAGAGCCTCATCAATAATGCCTTCAATGAGTATAGTGCAAATGATACCAAAAATAATGCCCCAATAGAAATAATGTCTTTTGATACTCATTATGAGTATTATGATTTTTTTGCCCAAGTAAAAAATACAATATTATTACCTTATTATGCCATAATGTCACTTGTGTATACCATGGTCACAAATAATATTCCAACGATATCTTATTTTTATCATTCATAACTTAACCCTGCAACATTGATAACTTATCCTTGCATAAGTCACTTGACACTTATCAACCTTGTATACAAAAGCTACTAATAAATTATCCACCTTGTAAACAATAAGATATTAATATCTTATCAACAAAATGTTAATAAGATACTAATTCCTTATTAAATACAAGGATGTACACAAGGCATCAATATCTTATGTATATCATGATACATAAATGAATCAAATGATAGGAATGAAAAATACTTTATTACAAGTGAAATATGTAAGATAGACCATCTATTTTGTATACTCGTTAAATGAAAAGAATGTGTATCAATTTCAACCAAATTATTATCACGTTCATACTAAATCAATAAGTGACTATATCATTCTATATTGCAAAATCCTACAAACGATGAGAAGAGTGAGCGAGAAGTTTCAAAATTCAAATTCTACAGGAAGCAGGAATGGTTCCCCTACTGCAAATCGAACTGTGAATAGTGAGAATGATGGCACAAATGCACTGGGAAAGGTTGAAATCCCCTCTGGAAAATATGAGGGGAGTTTAGGAACATATAAAAATCACGGGGACCAAGGAGGGGGGTCCTACCCCATGTGATACTATAGCTTTGGGTTTGGGGGAAAAGGCTAAAATATGGTCATCTCTTTTTGGTGTTAAACCCACTGGTAAGTAACCTCTTCCTCAAATGAAAAACAATTTTGATTCAGTGGCTAGAAAATTTTCCATCTGCATCCTAGATTTGGTCATCGATCATAATATTTCCTTAATGGCCAATTTCTTGGTAGGAAAATTCTTAGGGCCAAGACCAAATATTGAGGTTGTTAGGGCTTATGTTAAGAAGAAGTGGGAATTGAAAGGTCAAGTTGATATTATAATAATGCCTAAAGTATTATTCTCTTTTTCATTTTCCTGTGAGGAGGATAGAGAGCACATCCTTTGTGGAGGACCTTGGATGGTGGGTAAAAAATCCCTAGCTCTACAAAAATGGTACCCGAACATGAATCTTAATGAATATTTTTTTATTCAAGTAATAGTTTGGATTAAACTCCCAAGCCTACCTTTGGAATATTGGGCTGAAGATGTTTTTTCAGGGATTGCCAACACTTTTGTTGAGTTACTTTTGATAGACCTGGTTATAGCCTCAAGAAGGAGTTTCACTTATGCCTGAATATGTGTTGGAGTTTTCCATGACTCAGATATGCATGACTCTATTGAGATAAATTCAAAACTTGAGAAATGGTTTCAAAGTATAGAGTATGAATCCATTCCATTTGCATGCTTCCATTGTAAAAAGGTAGGTCCCTTGGTAAAAAATTGTCCTACCAAACCTGTTAAGGAAAAGACCAGTAAGAATAATAAATTTTAACAAATGAAATGACACATAGAGGAGGATATTACCATTGGGTCTTCTATGGTAAAGGCCCCTAGAGATCCTAGTAAAGAAAATATGGAGGGATCTTCTCAGAAAGAAAATAATAGATATAAGAAAATAGAGACTACAAAGGATAAGAGAAGTCCCTCAATGGACAGACCCCAAGATTGGGTTCTTATTGTGGAGGGCTCATATGAAAAAGGGGAGAATAAGGAGGAGTAAAAATCAACCACTAAAGAGGAATCAAGATAGAAGGATTAGGACATAGAGGAGGGGGAGATTCCATAATCAAGTGGAGAAGACAAAGGGTTTACCTCCAATTCTGATGGATAGGAAGATACTTTCCAGGATGTGCAACAATGCAACATATTAAACCTAAGTTTAACGGATATCTCTCAAAATGATGTGGATCTAGTTAAGAGTATGTACCTAGAGTCTGATTCTTATCCCAAATGGGCACATGAAGGTGAAGTGAGGAAATTTCTAAAAGATGATCTAGAAGATCCCAATTTATGCTTGCCTTCCCCTTCTATGGAGAAAAAAAAAAAAATCTTGAAGAAAAATCCGAAGACTATCCAGAAAAGAAGTATGGTAGTTGATGTTGTATTTACTTCCTCTTCACCTGGCAGGCCATCAAACTCTAAAAAAAGAAGCATGGAGGCAAACAATAATATAGTGGATGGTACGGGCCAACTTACCATTAATGAGGTATGTTATTTTAAAAAGAAATGAAAATTATTTCCTAGAACATAACAGGATTGAACAGTCCCCATAAACAAGATATTTTAAGAAACATGATTAGGGATAATAAACCTGATATTGTTTTGATACAAGAGACTAAAATGGCTAGAGAAAAGGTGGAAGCTATTAAATTATTTAAGAATGGTGATGTTAGTGGTGGAAGCTCTGAAGGAGCTTCAGGTGGTATAGACACTTTTTGGAATCTCAAAAACATAAAAGGAGAAGTGTTGATAAAGATAACAATATAACTTGCTTAAGATTTCAACATATTAGAGATGGAACATCTTGGGTTTTATCTAATATTTATGCTCCCAATACTAAAGTGGGGAGATACAAATTTTGGAAGAGATTAGAATCAGTTAGGATGAATTTTAATGATGAAAGCTCGATAATTATGGGATATTTTAATACCCCTTTGAAAGAACAAAAAAAATATGGTGGAAGCTCCTCATAGTAGGATAATAGATTGGATCTGATGAAATCTATCAATTCTCAAGCCCTCCATGATGTGAAGTTTACTTGGACTAATAGAAGGACTAGACAAGACTTCATTCAAGTTCGCCTAGATATAGCTATGATTTCAAATGATTGGATAGTTCACTATTATTGTTCCCTATTTGCTCATGCAAGAGCAGGATCAAATCATTTTCCCATATATTTCTTGGTAGATCCCATAAAAGGTAAGCACATCTTTCATTTTAGATTTGAGAAGATGTGGATGTTGCATCTTGATATGGTAAATAAATTTAAAGAATGGTGGAAAAGTGATGTTGATGGTAATGCTATGTTCAGAGTAGCTAAGAAACTTATACTTGTGAAGGACAACATTAAGAAGTGGAATAAGGATTGTTTTGGAGATATTTTTTCAACAAAAGTAAGCATATTGTCTGATCTCAAGGATATCCAAGATAGGATTCATATGGATGGATATAAAACAGTTTCTATTGACTCACAAAATGAAATATTAAAGAAATATCATGATATTATTACTAAGAAAGAAACTTTCTGGAAGCAGATATCTCATTCTATTTGGATTTTTGAGGGAGATAGGGATACAAGATTCTTTCACATGACCACTTTGAAATATAAAGTAGCTAATAGAATCTCTTACCTTAAGGTAAAAAGTATCATAGTTGAGGAGGAGGAAATTATTAGGACTAAGGCCAAGAGATATTTTTCTTCTCTCTTGTCTCAAGCTCCTAATCTCAGCTTGGTTGATCAGGAGGAATTTTTACAATGTATCCCCTCTATCCTTGATGATGCTCATAATACCTTTTTAGTTGCTATCCCCTCTAAGGAGGAAGTTAAGAATGTGGCCTTCTTTTTTGAAGGCAATAAAGTGCCTGGACCAAATGGATTCCCCCTATTTTTCTTCCAAAATTATTGGTTCATTATGGGAAAGGATGTCTCTAATATGGTTAAGAAGTTTTTTGGAATGAGAAAAATCTTAAAAGAGATCAATGGGACCTTCCTTTCTCTTATTCTAAAAATGGCTGGGGCAAATACTATGGACCTGTTTCATCCCATAAGTCTCTGTATTATTTTTATAAAATCATCTCTAAGGTCCTCACTTCTAGGATTATTGATGTCCTACCTACCATTATCTCTCCTCAAAAAAATGGTTTTGTTCCATGAAGACAAATTCTAGATTCTATCATAATGGTCCATGAAAACATTCATTCCTCAGTGTTGGCTAAGAAACAAGGCTTTCTCCTCAAGTTGTATTTAGTCAAAGCCCTCGATAGAGTTGAAAGGTGTTTTTTGCAGAAAGTTTTTAGTTTGGATTTTGTATGAGAAGTGTGCAATTGATAATGCAACTAATATCCTCTGATTCCTTCTCAGTTTTGGTAAATGGATCTCCATCCCCCTTTTTAAAATATTCTAGGGGATTGAGACAGAGGGACCCTCTTTCCCCTATTTTGTTTGTTATAATGGCTGAATTCTTAGGCAGATTCATAGGGAAGATGGTGGATAAAGGAACTTTGAAAGGTCTTCGCCCCTCCTCTTCTAATTAGGTTTTCTCACATCAACAATTTTTTGACAACTCCATTTTCATGGGAGAAGCATATGTTAAATAATCTAAAGCCCTCAAGGTGGCTCTTGATAAATAATCTAAAGCCCTTAAGGTGACTTACTTTCATTCAACTAAACTACTTAAAGTAAATTCTATTCTAACAACTTGGAATGAAAAGTTATTCTAAATGAGGAATTTAGGACACCATGCAATAATGCAAACTTGATCAAAACAATTCACCATGCAAGACACAACAATGCAAAGTAGAGCAAATTTGGCATTACATTAGCAAATATTCTCCAAAAAAACCTGTTTTACAAATGAGAGGGGTGGGGTTTATATAGGATCCCCAATTACAATAAATTACCAAGATCAATCTGTAATCAACCACCTAGATTAATCCATTACAAACCCTAATTAAAGTATCCAATAGAAATGAAGCACCACAAAATTAGCCAATGAGAAAATTCAAAGGCATGAGGACCAATAGGAAGCAAGGAAGTTGCCAAGTCATCATAAAACTCATCATCATGAACATGCATGCCTCTTTTCTCTTTCTCCCTTTTAGAAAAACTAATGAACTTAAGTAAAATTTCACTAAGTTCCTTCATGTCAATAATAGGAAGGATTCTTGCAATATTTATCTTAATTTCATTTCCCTATCCTTAGGAATTCTTCATCATTCTTGGACATCTTTCTCTTGTATGGATGGAATTTTTAATGCTTCAACCCTTGGTATTTCCACCTTCATTGTTGGAATTCTTCTTCATCCTTTGGACGTGATTTCTTTAGACTAGTCTTCTTTCATTTATATCCTTGGTCCTGAGATCGAACTTATCTTCACTTCCTTCCAACTATCCCTACCTTTGATCTAGACATGATTCCTAGTACAAAGCTCAAAGTCAATATGGTCTTATAGGAATTAAACAAAATTATAAATTTTTGACTTTTAAATCCTCAAGTTAGTCCTTGAATTCAATGCAATGAATAAAAAATTAAATCCAAAATAAGGTTGTGAATTGAATAAGCATTTGGAGAATCTTGGACAATAAAATGATCAAACTTAACCGCTTGAATGATAAAATCAAACTTCTATCAATAAAGGGAGAATTTTAATTTTCTGAAGATACCTTATGATAAGTCTGAAAATGAATCAAAATTAGTCCTAACAATTCACTAAGTCCGCTCACATTAGGATCCATGGATTCATATGCACACTATGAGTTAAAATTGTGAAGCAATACATGCACAAAACCCAACCTTGACTTAAAATTTTTTGAGGACAAGTCTAAAAATGAGTTATAATTAATCCAAACAATGCTTAAATTATATGCCCAATGATTGAAATAAGAGTTTAGAACCTAAGATTGTACTTATCCATGTGTTAGAACAATGATCCATCACTTTAAATAATAAAATCAGACCCTAGAAAAGTTTTGGTTTTCTAAAGACAATCCATGGATAGGTTTGAAAATCATCCACACATTAGTCCAAACACCAATCCGGACAAGACCCAATCAACACTCATGAGCTTAATGAAGGTGAGATAATTTATCTTGGATAAAACCTGTAGACACGTAAAATTGGACAAAGGCTTTTAAGTGCAAAAAATGAATCAAATGGCTCAAAATAATTAAAATGCATTAAAAAGGGGACATAATTAAATAAAGTTGAGCAAAATCAATTAAAACAAAAGAATTATTAAATAATGATGTTAAATGATTAAATTGAAGCTTAAAAGGGCAAAAAACAATATATAATTGATTGTATAGTTGTTTTAATCAAAAATCAAAATGAACCTATTACCCTTCCATGGCTAAAATTAATTACTTAATTGAATTAATAAATTCTATTTTTCCCTCAACAAAGTGATCAACAAATGAAAATTGAGAGAACAAGTGCACATGGATCACTTAAAAAAGGGACATAAATCACTCACAGATTGTAAATTGTCCCCTCATTTGTGGACAAAGCAAAGTTTTTGACTCAACCATGAGCTAACCATGATCAATTCACTCTACCCCCTACCCTTGGGAAATTACTATAAATATGAGGCATTTTGGAGAGCATTTCCATCTTGGAAGTCATTTGCAAAAGCATTGTTACTATAGGCAAATTGAGCATTCTAAGAGCAATTGAAGCATTTGAGCATTTAGAGTTTATCATTTTATCATTTTATCATTGCATTGTTATCAAAATGGAGCTAGATTAAGCATGAATCTCTCTTAGATTAAGCATTTAGAAGCATTGTAGCAGCATTCTTCTCATTTTAGAGGTGTCACTAGTGAGGATTTGCAACTGAGAGCTCACTTACTGTAATCATCTAAAAATGGTCATTAGCCCCTTTTTGCTAAAATCATAAATTGCTTATTCTAGATCAAATCTTGGTTCTATCATTCATTCGATTATTTTCTATGGGCTAACCATTTTATCCTAAGTCTTTATTTATTAAAAGGAATATTTTCTCCCCTTTTAATAAATAAAAAGCCCCCACTTTTCCTCTTATCCTAAGTTGCACAAATAAAACACTATTCTTATTTTATAAAAAGAGAAAAAAAAAAAAAAAAAATCTTATTTAATTAAGAGAACATGCTCCCTTTTAATTAAATAATTTTTTTTTTTTAATGGAAACCACTTTTCTAAAAATAATAAATAAATAATAAAATAAAAATAAAAATAAAAAGACTTTTTGTCTTCACATGAATGCACACTTTTCAAGGTGAGTGGAATATCTTTTTGCCTCTTAGTCTCTTCCACATATCTTTTTTGCCTCTTAACCATGTCCATTGATTTTGCCTCTTGAGAATCTTGAGCACATGGATCAACCAAGATTTAATTTTCACCTTTGATAATTTTTTTTTGCCTCTTAATCTTGACCGTCCCTTCATTTCTAAAATCTTTTAAAAGGAGGCTCTCTCCTCATTCTTAATCACTCATCTTTTCCATCTCTTGCAAATAATCCATCTTTTGCATGATTCATCCTCTTAGAGTCTTGGCATCTTAGCATCTTGGAGTCTTGGAGCTTCTCAATCTTGGCATTTTGGAGCTATGGTATTCTTAGATCTCTCATATTGAAACATTGCATCATCATTTCATTTTTATTCTTGCATCATAGTTTAGTTTCATTATCATTGCATTCTTAATCTAGTTTCCTTTATGCTATAGATTAGCTCACATAGTTTAATTAGCAAGGATTTGTAATACTTCTATTTTTTATTTTTATAGCTTAGCTTGCATCTTCATTCTAGCATAGTATTGCATTGCATTCTCATTTAGATTTCTTGTGGATATTGGCATTCTTGCCCTTTTTTTTATTGAATCTCCCATTGCATGGTTTACTAGCAAGGTTATAGGCTTAATAGCTCTAGTTGAGAGCAAACTTAAAATACCCTTGCACTCCATACCTAGGGAGCTTTAGGTCACTTTCTCAAAGTTTCCCTCTCATGGATTCCCTTGGATATAATGACTTAGAGAAGTGCACTATTTAGAGTACACATTTTTGGCACCCACCGTGGGGCAGAGTAGCTTAACTTTGTCCTTTCATTTTTGCATTTCCATCAATTTTTTGGATTAATTTTGGCTTAGTTTTCCTAACCTCTTGTTGGTCTAACAAGTTGTTTTGAAGGTGCTTTTGCTTTCATGAAAAATGTTTAAAATTTCTTGAGGTACTTTGTTCCATCTCTACAACATTTGGATTTTGGGATTAAAATTGAACCTCTCATATGTTTGGCTTGAGTGTTTACATGCTTTCATAGAACACATTTTAATTGATGCTCTTAATGGGAAATGAAAGAACACAGATTTGTTTTTACAAGTTTCTGTAAGTGAATGCTTGTGTTTAAACCTTAAGTAATTCTTGGTTCCAATATCAAATATCTCATTGAGTGATTAAGGGCATGGATTTATTCCTTGTTTACATAAGGAGCTAAATGCACCACTTTGTGAACTCACTCTATGTTTACTTAGAAAGTTAAATATTCCATTGTTCAACCCTTTTTCATTTGTGAGTAGTATTGATAAGCAACTTTGGAGTACTTTTGATTGATCTTGTTAGTAAATTGGGTGTTGGACTCGCTTATTTCTAATCGCCCCTCATTACCGCCCTTTGGATGCAAGGTTAGCATTCATACATAAGGGAGGGGTCTACTTGAAAAGAGCGTTAAGTGTTCCACAAAGTTCTCCCTTTTATGCTTTCTTGATCTCATTAGTTTTCTAAGGCGTGGACTCACTTTGAGTTTGTGTGAGGAGTTAAATGTTCCACTTTTGGACTCACTTCACATTCACTTGAAGAGTTAAATGTTCCACTTTTGGACTCACTTCACATTTACTTGAAGTGTTAAGTGTTCCACCTTTAGTGCTTTAAATACTTTTGATAGTGAATTACTTACTTTTTATTTTTAGAAGACCTGCTTGGGGACACACCACCTTAAGGGACAACCTTAACTCCTATGTTCCGACAGAGTATAAATAGCGAGTGGTGAATTGAAAGACACCTCTCTTGGAAATTAAGTTTGATATCACTCTTGGCTAAGCCTCAAAAAACTTTATACCTTTGAGAAGTGAAAGAGGAGATTTGGGTTACCGTCTCCCCCCGGTCGTGTGATTTCAAATTCTTCTCATCTACAGATTTGGACCTCACGCACCTTGCGTATATCAAGGAATCCTCTTAGAAAGCCATGTATATCCATGTAGACAGCTTGATAGGATGTTGTTGTGTTCTAAGTGCTTGCTAAAATATTTTCAAAAACATTCACAAGTAGAATCTTTAAGGAGTAGAAATACTAAGTCACTATTCTTGTTCATGTGCAAGGTTGCTTTGCCCCTTGCTCATTGTTTGAAGACAATTACTTGCTTGAACTCCTTGATTGCTATCTTATGTGCTTGATCAATGATAAAAATTTATTGATATACTTACTTGATCTTTTAAAATGCTTCAAAACTAAGATTTTTATGTTCACTGGTCATAGAGTCGTATGACCCTGGAACAATGTCGCGTCCTATTTTGAGAATTGTCGCGTGATAGTTCACCCTGCTTGCCTGGAAAGTGTTGCCTAGAACCTTTTTGTTGTCTTGTTGCTGTTGCAATTTGGAGTTGCTAAAATTGCATTTTAACTTGCTGTAGAGTGTCTTTTTCTTGTTCTTATCTGAAGCTGGCTTGTTATCTGCATGCTCAGACTTGTTATAGACTGAAACAAATGAGCTAAAACTATTGGATTTGAGCTTAACGAATGCTACTCTTGATCACTTGTCGCATCACGGTTACCTCTCTAACTACTTGCTTATTGAGCTTCTTGCTCGCTGCTCGACTTTAGTCAATTGATTGTTGTAAGTGCTTGAGCACTTTTGATGAGCCATCTCTCTATTGTTCTACTTTGACAAGTGATCTTTATTAGCTTTTCTTATCTCAAATTTGAGAAACTTTGTCTCATTCTATTAGTCAACCAACATCTCTTTTCATGCTAGGTACAACTCGGTCTCAATTTGAGTAGGAGAATCACTCTCCGTTCACTTATACATAGTTACCTTCTCCAACTAGATGCTCATGAATGCCCATTAGCAACAATAGTTCTAGTTCTAACCAATCTGAGAATTCTAAGGCTACCCTATGGTACAAAGGAGGTTTCCTCTTTTTCGCATTCAAGACCCCCAAAAACATAGACAGTGTCTCACTCACTTTGACTGAACAAGAAAAATTTCAATGCCTGCAAGAACACTTTGAGTGTAAGGATAACCAAGCACACTTAGACAAAGAACACAATCAACAAAGGATGGATGCTGCTAGGTGCATGGCTTCTAGAGGAATGTCTTATGAGTAACCTGAGACTAGTAACTTTTAGCATCGACCTCTTTTTAATGACAATAATGGCAACAAAACGCCACCAAGATCTCCTCCAAGACCCACTTTTGGTATGCCTTCTTCACCTCCTAGGCCTCCTCCCTCTCAACATGAGGTAGAGGCTAATGATGAGATTTCTAGTGAGGATCTTATGAGATTTGAACAAGATGTGGTCTCCCAATGAATGATGCATAAGCTTTTAGAGTGTAATGGTGATCAATATTTTCAATATATGACTTCTAGAGGATACAAGCTTCCTCCCGGCTATGATGTCAGACAAATTGTCCAACAAAGGGTACCAACTAAATTGGAAGTCCTTCAAGAAGAACTACGTTGAACAAATCAACGCCTTACCCAAATGGCAATAGAAAGAGAGCCTCCAAAGGTCTCTTTTGTAGAATTAATTTGTGCTCTTCCTTTTGATAGGAGTCTATACATGGTCCCATTTCCTAGGGATATTGAGGTTCCCAAATACGACAAGTATGATGGAAATGGTGATCCCCAAGACCATGTGCGTCACTTTTATGCTCTTAGTATGGACTTTCTTCATGAAGAAAAATATCTTCTATGATTATTCCCTCGAAGCTTAAGAGGCCAAGCTTTAGAATGGTTTGCGAAATTGACACCACCTCTTAAAACTTTTGATGAGTTGGCTCAGCGATTTACCCAACATTATTCTTACAACATCCAACAACCTGTCACCATGATAGATCTTGGTAATCTAAGACAACATCAAGGTGAGCCATTTGCAACTTACTTACAATGTTGGAGGTCATTGTATTCTAGGTATCCTTGTTAGCTACCCGAGAGAGAAAAGATTGACATTTTCGTCAACACTCTTGTGCCTGAGCTATATTATGATTTAAGGAAACAACTATTCTCTTCTTTCAACGACATGGTTGAAAGTGCATATCGAATTGAGGATGTAGCTATAAGAAAAGAGGATATTGTTATTAATAAAGATGCTAAAGGCAATGGCAAAGACAAGAACAAACCTTGGAATAAAAACAAGTATGTTGTTAATGATGTGGTTGTTGATGCTCCTAAAGCTAAAGAGCCTACTTTCAATCTCTCCAATGCTATCTATGCAGCAAAACAAAAAGAAGCTGCCAATGCTCATAGTGCTCCTAAACCTCAATATGCAGATAAGCCTAATAAGTCATTTCGAAAGTGAGTCTATACCAAGTTGGCAGAACCTTATGATGTGATCCTTAAGACTTTGGTTGATAATGGATATCTTACGCTTCTTGATAAACCTGGTAACTGGGATCCAATAAATAGGCCTGATTGGTTGGGAGAGGATTCTTATTGTCATTATCACAGAAACAAGGGACATCCGACAGACAATTATTTTAAGCTTAAGGATGATATTCAAGATCTTATTGAGAATGGCACAATCTCCACTGATGGCTTAACTAAAAATTCTGATCACATAGCTTTCAAAGATCCTCTACCTAAGCATGATAAGGGGGAAACCTCTCAAACACATAAGAAGAATCATGATGTAAAGATCAATTACACATATCCTTCTAATATGCCTGTGATTGACACGGTAGAGCCCGTTGAGAGTGTTCTAATGATGAGGTCTCAAGATGATAATAGACCCAATCATGGTAAGCCAAAGTTGGTCTTGCAAACACATGGTAGTTCATCTTCCCAAAGTGAGACACTAAATGCTGTTACTAGGGGGCAAGCCAAGATTGTCCTTAAAACTACGCAAGATCCCAAGCCAGCTTTGCCTTCCAAACAAGTGGCTCCTTCAGCCACCCTTAGCTATGATCTTGTCCAACATTTTCAAAAGACACTAGCACAGATATCTATCCTTGAGTTGCTTCGATTATCCCCTTCACATAGAGAGATTCTTGATGAGGCTCTACGTACAACACGTGTTCCCAATGACATTGATCCAGATCAATTTCAGGCTATGGTCAACCACATTTCATCTCTGCTATCTCTCTCCTTTTCTACAGAAGATGACATATCTATTGCTCACCCGCATAATCTAGCTTTACACATTGAAGTTCTAGTCTACAATACCCGAGTCCACCGAGTCCTGATAGACAATGGTGCAGGGTTAAATATTGTTTCTTTCAATGTCATACAATAGTTGGGTTTGTCAGAATTTGTTGTGGATTCTAAGAAGAATATTACTATAAAAGCTTATGATGAAGTGGAAAGATCTTCCAAAGGTCTTGTCACATTGCCTGTTCGAGTGGGCCCTATCACAAAAGATATTAACTTCCAAGTATTGGATATTCCACTTGCATATAACATTCTTTTGGGTCATCCTTGGATCCATGACATGCAGGCTGTTCCTTCCACTTATCATTAGTGCGTCAAATTTCTGTACAATGGCACTGAAGTTATGATTCCTGGAGACCATACTATTGCTATTAATGCTCTTGTTGTTGCTGAAAAATTTGTTCCTCACAATGAACCTTCTGTTGATCCTAGTACGTCTCTAGTTGCTACTGAGAAAACACTTAAGATGATGAGCCTTGGTATGGGTGAATATACGCTAGATTCCTTTGCTTCTATACCTATTTCTCCTAGGTCATATGGGAAACCTTCTGATAAAATGAAGCCTTCCACTTCTACTATGGTGATCTTTGATACTTTTGTTCCTTCATCCATTCCTTTAGAAGTAGAAAGAGAAGGACAAGCTATTCAAGAGTGGATCTATAGAGAATATTCCAAAAATATTCCCATGCTCAGTAATTCAGACACAGATACAGATGAGTCACCACTACACACTATGGCTCAAATGGGAGATGATCTTCCTTATACTTCACTTCTTTGGGGAGAAGCATGTATATCTACTAATGATATGGCTGAGGCCTCTATGTCTAGAACCTATGTGCCTAAAGAATCATTGTACTATGATAGACAACATCACAACATTGCACGACTGCTACAAAGAGGTGATCTCTCACCTAATGACATTAGTATCTCTACTTCTCAGCATCTTAAGCCTTTTCTAGAAGATTCTTCCATGATAGATATGGATGTTGATGTAGTTCATACCTCTCGTAACCCACCCGATGTAGTTGATGAGTCTCGTGTCAGGTTTGATGAGTTTGTTCCCCATATTGCCTTAGTCGACTACATTGGTCCTTCTATGACAAATCTAGATCTAGCTACTTTTGGAGCCTACCTTATAGACTCAACCTCTCTTGTTACTAGAGATGACACCCCTCACATAAATGCTATTGAACCAATCACTTCATTTCATCTCGCATCAATACCTGTTACTTCTTCCACCAGTGAATTAGCAACAAAAAAGATTGAATCAACAATCAAGTATCACAGTCATCAAGTCAAAAGAAAAGAGCAATTTTCAGATGGTGAAAACCACATTGTGGCAGTATCTGCACCTAAGAAAAGTAAAATAAAAATCTGCTAAAAAATAATGATTCTCAAATAAAAGATGACAAGCTGATTCTCTACAAAAAAATGGTGCACTACTTCAAGCATGATCTCATATCTGTTACACTTCAACCCATTCCTAAAGTTGAGAACAAAGTTGCTAATGCCTTGGTTACTTCAACATCCATCTTACGAATGAAAAGGCATAAATCTCGCTTCAAGTTCCTGGTGGATGAATTACACTATCCTGCTCACAAATCTTACAATCCTACCATCTTTTCATATCTTCCACCTCATATTCTTCTTGACAATCCACCACACCATTCTTTTCGCCATCCCTTACACTTTGCCTTTGTCTCTGGTGACTTGTATAGGAAGGGTCTAGATGGAACTCTCCTTAAGTGTCTAGAAATAGAAGAGTCAGAAAAAGTGCTAGCTGAAATCCACGATGGCATATGTGGATCACATTATAATGATCCTCTGCTAGCTCAAACATTGCTTAGGGCTAGTTATTATTGGTCGAACTGGTTGAGACCTCCTATTGTCACAGTTGTAGCATCTGGGCCTGGGGCCTATCAGTTCTCTACATCAGAGGAAGTAGATTCTTGATGCCCATTTCTGTCTGGGGCATTCTTTGTACATATTTATTGATCCTGAAAAAACTCCAAAAAAATTCATATATGATGCTGAAAAAATCCAAAAAATCAAAAAATAAAAAAAATAGAAAAAGTGCCTTGGTGAAAACCTGGAAACAAGGGCCTTGGTAGCAAAAATACAACAAAAAAAAAACATTATAAAAAGTCTTGAAAAAAATTGCAATAAATCTATCAAGTGGTGAAAACCTGGAAATAGGCGCTGCTTGAGACCCTTGCACCTATGTCTATCAGTCTTGCATGGTGCTCATTCGCTCCACTTTTTGCTTTGCCTCTCCTAGCCTGGAATTGACTCTTGTCGTAGTCTAGGGGGCATCTATTGTTTTGAGCTTATCTTGGGTCTCTTTGTGCGTCAGGGTTTCTTGGACAACTTGGTTCAAACTATGTTTTTCAACACTATCCTTGCATCAAGTGTTTCTCAATACTTATCAGATGTCCTACCCTACAGTCTAGTATGATATGATATTTCTCATTTGTAGATGCGATACTCAAAGTTTGACTCTATGACCTACACACACACACTTGACTTGCTGAGATTTGTTTGAATTTATTTCTTTGCATGCTATCTATGATGATTTCTTTGCTGAGTGTTCTCCCCCGATGATCATTTTCGATGATGCATAGCTAGAAGACTAAGGGAATGAGAACATGTTTTATTTCTTTTTCTGCTTGTGGGTATATTTTGTTGGTCCTAACTATCATGAGCATTTATGCTGGTCTTACTTGACACTATGGACCTACAAGGTATTATCCTTGACTATTTTGCAATTGCATGCTTATAGCTATCCTAACTTTTCATGTGTCTTGATGCTAGCATAATCTTGCCATATCAAACTTAGGTAATCTCACTACACTAGTCATCTTGACTTACATGTCTTTGGTGCCTAGGTGGGATTCCCACATTTCTGTCTGATATAGATCATATTCATATCCACATAGTTATGCTAGTGTGCATTGTATGATCTTGCGATGCTACCAATAATGCTCGATGATGATAATTAGATGTCTATTGGCTTTGTAACCTTGCAAGTAAACCACTTTTCATGTAGCTTGCATTCTTAAGTTCATGTTAGTTAGTCTTGCATCTTGCATATGGAGAGAGCTCTCCTTTATCTTTCATGGACTTGTTAATCAATTGCACTCACCTTTCGCTTCTTCCCGATCATGTCTTTCACTTCTGGTCTTTCATATCACATCATTTTCCTTTCATTTCAAGATCCAAACCAAAATCCTTGATCACCCAAATCATCTTTCTCCTTCCATGCAGTCGGCTAACCTTTTGAGGCCTGATCCTTCCATCTTCGCTGGGGCATTCTTCACCTCTTCATCTCCATCTTTTTCAAACTTCTAGTCTTTCATTCACTTTCAATCCCAAGTTCAAATCCCCCTCTGTGGTGTTTACGAGTTGAGGGATCACTTGGTTCATGCCTCGGGTCTCATGTGTGGGGCATACCTTCACTGCTTAATGGTTATCCTATCATGCTTCATCTCTTTGATTATGATTTCTAGTGATTTGATCATGTCTCTCTTGCTTCTGCATTCCCTCTACCTGGATTTTGCTTTCGATCCCGAGGGGGCAAACACATCATATCTTATTGGCTATCTCTTTCCTAAGTGTTCAATACTGTTGCTACCAGGCTGACCATGCAGGATTTTCTATTTTTCTACACTTCATTCTTTGGAGTCAGATTGCTATTTGCTTGCCTTCTTGGCTATCTGTTGCCTTCTTGGCTGATCTATTCTTTGACGTAATGTGTTCCCAAATCGATCACACATTAGTCAAAGAGGGGCAAATGTAATCACCTAAAAATGGTCATTAGCCCCTTTTTGCTAAAATCATAAATTGCTTATTCTAGATCAAATCCTAGTTCTCTCATTTATTCGATTATTTTCTATGGGCTAACCATTTTATCCTAAGTCTTTATTTATTAAAAGGAATATTTCCTCCCCTTTTAATAAATAAAAAGCCCCCACTTTTCCTCTTATCCTAAGTTGCACAAATAAAACACTATTCTTATTTTATAAAAAGAGAGAAAAATAAAAAAATAAAAATCTTATTTAATTAAGAGAACATGCTCCCTTTTAATTAAATAAAAAAATCTTTTTAATGGAAACCACTTTTCTAAAAATAATAAATAAATAATAAAATAAAAATAAAAATAAAAAGACTTTTTGTCTTCACATGAATGCACACTTTTCAAGGTGAGTGGAATATCTTTTTGCCTCTTAGTCTCTTCCACATATCTTTTTTGCCTCTTAACCATGTCCATTGATTTTGCCTCTTGAGAATCTTGAGCACATGGATCAACTGAGATTTAATTTCCACCTTTGATAATTCTTTTTTGCCTCTTAATCTTGACCGTCTGTTCATTTCTAAAATCCTTTAAAAGGAGGCTCTCTCCTCATTCTTAATCACTCATCTTTTCCATCTCTTGCAAATAATCCATCTTTTGCATGATTCATCCTCTTGGAGTCTTGGCATCTTAGCATCTTGGAGTCTTGGAGCTTCTCAATCTTGGCATTTTGGAGCTATGGTATTCTTAGATCTCTCATATTGAAACATTGCATCATCATTTCATTTTTATTCTTGCATCATAGTTTAGTTTCATTATCATTGCATTCTTAATCTAGTTTCCTTTATGATATAGATTAGCCCACATAGTTTAATTAGCAAGGATTTGTAATACTTCTATTTTTCATTTTTATAGCTTAGCTTGCATCTTTATTCTAGCATAGTATTGCATTACATTCTCATTTAGATTTCTTGTGGATATTAGCATTCTTGCCCTTTTCTTCATTGAATCTCCCATTGCATGGTTTACTAGCAAGGTTATAGGCTTAATAGCTCTAGCTGAGAGCAAACTTAAAATACCCTTGCACTCCATACCTAGGGAGCTCTAGGTCGCTTTCTCAAGGTTTCCCTCTCATGGATTCCCTTGGATATAATGACATAGAGAAGTGTACTATTTAGAGTACACACTTACCACTTCTTTCTAGAGATCCATGAGATGTTATAGATTGTAGTTGCATTTTAGATTAAAATTCCTTTGTATTTAGCTTAAATTGTTGCTACTTGATCTTAATTTCATGAAGGTGATATTCATCATCACATAAAACCCTTTGTCATAATTCTAATTTTTTGAATATATGTCTGCAACTTATCTTATTCTGGGTGAATTCAATCTTCAAACTTAATGATTTAGATGCAAAATAACCCCCCAATGACTCAGTAACAATTTCTTTTATGATTGGATAAAAAGAAGAATTATGAGAATTTTCTTAAAAATCACCCCTGTTATAGAAGTCTACAGATCTGGGTTTGAAACTTGTGTCTTCAGACTTTAGAATGGTTTCAAAGTGGTACCAAATGATGCCCAAAAGGCCTGCAATATGGTTAGGATCAGAGTACAATTAAAAAGATAAACCCAAATTTGACAAAAATAACAATTCTCAGAAGTTGTTTTCAAATTTTCACTCACAACAATTATATTTTTTTTCTCTTTGCTAAGAAAAAATGATTGGCAATAAATATGAGCTAAATGCAAGTGTATGAGAAATGAGCAGCTTGTGAATTTTGATGTAATGTTACTATTTAAGCTAAATTTCAGCATGTGTAAAAATTTAGTAACATTTTTGGTGACTTTTGCTATGTGTCTGCTTGGTAAACATTTGAGACCAGTCTGCCTTTGCTATTCATTGGGCACAGAGTCTGAAAACTTGCAACCTAAGACCTATACCTCACTCAAACTTGACTCCTAAAGTTGCTGGTTAGTTTTGTTATGCATGTAAATGAGCCTATTCACGTATGGCACTTAATGGACTAATTTATGTGCATGACCAGGCCCAAACAACAACTTTAGGAGTTGAGTTGCCAAATATCTGTGTATGTTGGTCATACATGCATAAATCTATTTGCTAGATGATTGCATAGGATGATGGACTCATATAGACACATGTGAGTGGAATCTAGTGGGGTCTATGAATATGAATCTATAGGACTTGACTAGAAAAAACTACATAACCAGTCATATGTGCCTATATGCAAGTAGCAAGGATGTACATGTTTAACAAACATATTTATGCATGTATGGAGAACATACACTGATATGAAGGTGAAACATGAAACCTAAACCAGTAATTTGAAACAACTCACTAAACCTAGGGAAAACAGGAAAACTAAACTAAGAAAGGAAACACATAGACCTGTGCTTGGACAACACTTAGGAAAAACCTAAACTATTATGCAAAATGCATTTATTTGAAAACATGAAACCTAACCTAATATACACAAGATAGGACTAATAGATCATACCTCAAAGCACAACTTGAGGTGTATCCCATTTACAGGGATAGGTAGAACATCTCCTTCCATGGTAGCAAGCTGAAATGCATTGTGCTCTTTGCATTCAACTATTAGAAATGAACCAGCCCACATATGATCAAACTTATTATGGTCATCCTTCTCAAACAATATTAACTGGTCAACCAACTCAAGTGAAGGGAAATCAGTAGAAATAGGTAACTTGCCTTATTTCCCATAGACTAGAACATAGGGGGAATCACCAAGTATTTTCTTGGGGGTAATTCTATCCAGCCATAAGGCTGATCTCAACTTTGCATGCCAATCTCGCTTGTTCTCTTCCAATGTCCTTTTGATAATTCTCAGCAGATTTTTATTAGTACTTTTAGCCAAACCATTACCCTGAGGATAATAATTTGATGAAGTGTTCAAGTAAACATCATTTTTCAAAGCCTATTTAGCAATTCTAGCCCCCACAAATGTTGAAGCATTATCAGAGATAATCAATTCAGGAACCCCAAATCGAGTGACCAATTCATCATAGAAACTTAAAATAGAACTTTCATTTGCATTAGTGCAACAACTTCTATCCATCGAATGAAGTAATCTATGGTAGTTAGGATCCATTTATGACCAGCACTGGAATTAGGATTTATAGGCCCCACAAAATTGATACCCCACCTCATGAATGGCTGTTCAACCAAAATGGGCTGCAAAGGCATAGTAACCAACCTTTCTTTTCCTGTAAACAATGCACATTGCTTGCATTTTCTTGCCCAGGTATGGGCATCCTTGAACAAATTAGGCCAAAAATACCCAGCCCTCATGATCTTATAAGCTGTTGTCTTAGGTGAAACGTGGCCCCCTACTTCATGAAACTACTCTAAAAACTTGCAAGTCTGATTATTATCAATACATCTGAGAAGAACACCATTTAAAGCTTTTCTGAATAAAACACCATCAATTAAAACATAGGGTATAGAGTGTAACCTAAAATATCTTCACTTGGCTTTGTCAAGCAGTAGAGTACACTCTCCCGTTTGTAAGAAATGGACCATTTCTTGCAACTAGCTAGCTGTGTGTTCATCTGCAACATTTGCATCACCACTAAACAATAATGTTTCATCATCAACAGTTATAGCATCATTTACCAATAAATTTTCTCCTTCTTCTTTTGAATTTTTAGATGAGTAATCTGCCATATGCTCGCACAACCCTTTACCTCTCACCAATTTGGTGATTTTTATATCAACATCATATTCCATCACCTTAGTTATCCATCCAACACGCTTTTCATTAACGTCTCTACTAAGAAAGAACTCCTTGACACTAGGGTGAGAGTCCATAAGGTGTACCTTGTTTGACAATAAATGTCTAAATTTTTTGAGACTTTTAATGACTGCAAATGCATGTTTCTCAACAAAACTATAACGCTACTCATAGCCTTCAAGTCCTTTGCTGTAAAAAGCAATAGGCTGCTCATATCCTTCATCATTTTTCTATACTAGAACAACTGAAATAGCATCAATACTCCCATATGCATATAAAATAAAGTCCTTAGAAAAATCATGATTAACTAAGGTTGGAGCTGATGATAGAGCTTCTTTTAACAACTAAAAACTTCATTTACCTTCCTTGGTCCAAGAGAAATTTGCATTATTTTTAAGCATTGCTGTGAGAGGCTTAAGTAAAGCAACAATGTCAGGCATGAATCTTCTTACAAAGTTGATTCTTCCAATGAAACTCTGCAAAACTTTCTTATGGATGGGTAAGGGTAAATCTAGAATTGCTTTAACTCTTTCTGCATCAATTTTGATGCCATCCTTTGAAACAATATGGCCCAAAAGCTTGCCCTCATGAACTGAAAAAACACACTTCTTGGGATTAAGTGAAATCCCAAACTCTTTGCACCTTTCAAAAACCTGCCTTAAATGAGAAAAATGTAAATCAATAGTCTTAGAAAAAATAGTAATGTCATCCAAATACACAAGAACCATTTTATACAACAGCCCCTTAAAAGACATATCCATTGCCCATTGCCCTTTGAAACGTGGCACCAACATTGGATAAGCCAAAAGGCATTCTTTTATAAGCCATTGTGCCCCATTTTGTAGTAAAAGATGTCTTATATTGATCTTCATCTTTAACCAACACCTAGTTATACCCTAAAATACCATCTAAAAGTGAAAATCTCTCATAACCAACAACTACTTATAGAATATGTTCCATAGAAGGAGGCGGATCCAGAATTTGCACCCTAAATCTAAGCACCTAAACACTTAGAAATTCTGGAGAACATTGGAACAATCACTACCTGGTGGGTAAACTATGAAAGTGACTGAACCTCCAAGTTCTAAGCCGGTTCCTATTTGATACTATATGATGCTCTACCTAAACTACCCAAAACTGTAAACTTATTAGGAAAAGGAAAAGGAAGTACTAAAAATGAAGATTACTTGAACATAAAAGGTGATGCACCAAAACAAGATGAAGGATTTGATACTTCAATAACACAATGATGGGAATATAACCAACTGTAGACACAACTTTGACAAAAATCTCTGCATAAAAATGTTTCATAAGAAGGCTTTAATGAATAACATCAAAAAGATTTAAATCACAATCGATACATTTCCATTAAGCTGCACAACTTATGACCTATGCATAACAATTTTACCAACTCAAATAGGTGCAGAAATGAGACATAAATCTAAAGGTTCTTGAGAAAACATAGAAAATAAACATCAATCATCAGCTTTGCACATAGAAATGAGTCCCAAAGTAGATCAAAATAGTTGTATTATGCCTTCAAAGGCCAAAGAACATCAAATCCAATGATACAATCCAAAAAATGATAATGCAAAGGATAATGAAATGTCACAATAGCCTTCTCTCTCTCCAAAACTAAACTTTTAAAATGACAAAGGAAATCCAATATAAAGGAAAAATTCCCACCTAAAACCCCTAAAATGCAGGGGTTAGATGTGAGAAGAATCCCTCCAAAAAAGGACTAAAAACCTCTACTTACAGAATCCAAATAGCCTAAAAGACCTATCTATCCAAGTGTTAATGATAACAACTTCAGTCTGGCCATAAAAACCCCTAAAATGACTCAGATGACTCATAAAAGAGTTTAGTTTTATAACAAGCACTAACAACAAGTCAAAGTGCCACTTCTCTCTCTTCCACCTAGTCACAACTTGACTTTTCAACCCCTTTTTCTTCCAAATCCGAAAATGAACCTTATTTATTTAAAGGACCCAAATTTGCATAGTTTAACAATAATTAATTGACTTATAAAGTATCAACTAATCATTATTAATTACAATATTGCAAATTCAAATAAAATTAACTCATATATAAAAATTAAATAATATAATAATATACTACCCAACTTAAGTAATACATTACTATATTATTTAATATTATGTAAAATATTATGGCACTTGTGAGTTAGTAAAAATCTGGTATAATCCTCCATGATCGGATTTCAAAAAGACTTTTAAAAATGAGAAATGCGAAAGTCTTCAACCTAAAAGGAAAACAAAGATATTTTACTTTTCATTTTGCATTTGGTCTTTGGGAGAGAAACATGACATCAATTGTAATAGGGTTTTTTGAAACCCTAGCAATGTCATGAGAGAAGACTACTATCTTAGCCACAATTCTGAAGGATATCACTACATTTGCTGGAGTTTGAAACACCACCTGTTGAGTTTACTTGCAGCTTTGGAAGATTTCAACTCTCATTTCTGCCATTTGTGCCGAGTAAGAGCAATTCATGCCTCCTTTTGTTGCATCTTTACTGTCTAGAAGACAATATATCGTGTATTCTCTCATGCTTTTCCTTCTCTATTATTACATATCTCCATACACAGGCATTTCTGGTGTAACTTTTATTAGAAATACATGACTTGAAAGAGATATGCAATTATCTTTTATTTTCCTTCTTCTGCTACGAAAGAGATTGAGGTTTTATGCATTATGAAACATTTTATGCATGTGTGCTATTATTTTTTGAAAGAAACATTGCTTATACAGAATGAAAACCCTACAAATCTGGGCTTTGAGCCGCCATGCTACTGGTGTGTCTATCTTGTTGGATGTGTGGCTTACACAGTTGGATCTAGATTTAGAACAAAGCCACCATGTCACTATTGCTTGGCTCGAGCTGGTCTTTTCCACTAGCCACCATGTCAAATGCTTCTTTTCTTTTGTATTACTGAACAACTACTATAGGTTAAGATGAATAATAAAAGAGCTTCTACCATAAGAGCCTTCCTCAGTATTTCCCACTTGATAGCTCATTGCTATTCTTGAGCCTCTTTCTCTGTCATTTTCCTGTGGCTTCATTTTATTTTATAGCTTCACGAGCACAAACCTTCAGTAAATTTCATCATGGTGCTTTAAAAAAACACTTACTGGGTTTGAAAAGAGATTTGTTGTTAGTTCTGGGTACCTTTCAAAAATCTATATAAAATCATGGCTTGCATTTTTGATAACATCTGCAAACTTTATCTTCAGATGCACACCTTCCTATTATTCTCTAGGACAGAGTGACCCTTTCTCTGCTAGCTTCCACTTCTGGATTTCATCTTCTTTTACACATATTTTATTTTGTTTTGAACTGATTTCTTCATGCTCATTTCATGTGCTTTGCATATCTTTGGCAAACTACAGCTGGGTAAGATGAAAACATTATTTTGTTGAAAGAAAAACCATTTCAGCTTCATTTTGAAACCATGAACACATGCTACAAAAATCTCCATAAAAAACTTCATCTGGGTAAGAATAAAACACACAAAAACTATCTAGAAATACTTGCTGTTGCTAAAAATATTCTGAAACCATCATACAAAGCTCCTATTCTGAAAATGATCATTGTTGAAGAATTTCCCTTCCTTTATGCTGCAGTAATATTGAACATGCTTTGAAAAACTGTATTTGGATGAATATTTTGAAACTGGAAATTCCAACCACTGTAGCTTGCATCTTCTCTATTGTCAATCTTTGAAACAATGAAACAAAAGGTTTTAAGTATCAAAACCATCCCTTTAATATCCCATGCTGATTTTAAACATACTGTAACATGCTCTATTATAAAAGGTTTCTATGTTATGAATAACACATCCCTTTAATATAATATGTTACTGCTTGATTTTGCAACCTGTAAGATAACTATTCCAATGTGCATGTTGGGCTCATACCCAAAGGAAGCCTCAGCCAGGGGCACATATACATTAGAATAATTATCTTCCTACACACTTGTACAAACACATTAGCAATAGACCTTTCTTTTTCATCAGTCCAATACTAAAAATGTACTTCAATATCTTTGATATATATTCAGAATGGGGAAATATAGTATATATGCGGGGGTTGTGTATGTGAATTTTGTACCTAGCTATAGACACAACACTTCAGTAAAACATTAGAGGTTAGCAAAAATTGAAATATGCAAGTAATTGAAACTATGCTAACCAGACGATTTACTACCTTCTAGTAGGTGTGAGTATGATGTTCTCAGATTGAAATCGAGATCAGTGACAATGCAACACCTAAATGAAGGATTTAAGATGATGAAAACAATGAAATATGAATGCAAATTAATCTATATTTTTGTATTTTCTATGCAATAAGAATGATAAACTATATGAATCTAAGCTATAATGTATGAAATTGAGTTTGAATGTAGATTTAATCTAAGAAATGCTATGAATGCATATAAAAATCTATGATATGAAACTATGAATGCTCAAAACAATAAATGAAAATCTCACAATAGCCTTGATTCACAAAAGATTGATTCTTCAGTGACGAATTCACCAGAGTGAGGATGCAATTTCGAGGTCTTGATTGCCAGCTAGACCTTTGTGAAGAGCTAAGCCTTGTTTTTATAGAAATCCAGGGCTTTGAGGATGCAAGAGAAAAGCCATAAATCACTCTTGATAAAGTCAGCTTGATTTTTGAGTTAACAAGAAATTAAGAATAAATAAACTCATAAAATCATGCAAAAATAGTTTTTATCTCAAAATAGAGCTTTAATTTTTTTTCAACTCATCATAGGATGTTGAGTTTTGAAAGTTAACAAATTGAAATTGATAATTGATTTAAAGTTGACTGCTTTTTCTGATTGTGCATGATTTAATTATAAATTAATTTAATAAATAAAGTGATTTATTTTCCACTTAACTGATTTTGAATTAAAACAATTGATTTATGGGTTAATCAATTATTAAATCAAACTTTATTCCAACTAAATCATTAAATTTGACAACTTTGATTTTAAATCAATTAAATAAATATCCAATTGATTGTTTGTAGGAATTTTGATTTATTGTCAAAATAAAAACAATATTAATTAGGAATAAATGCAATTAAATCTAATTAAATAATTAAGTGGCAGAATTAAACTTAATTAATTAAATATTTAGAATATTCAATTAATCAAATTTTAGAATAAATAGGATTTATCGCCAAATAATTATTAAATTAAAGATAATTAGATAAATTAAGAATATTTAGGAAATATTCCCTGATGCAGAATTAAGATAAAATCAATTAGGATTTCGATGTGAAGATGTGCCTTAGGTTAGGACTTTTGTATCAATTTCATTCGATGTGTCGATATAGGAGGTTAATGAACCTATAGCCCATTTTTGAGGTATTACATTTTGCCCCTCTTTGAATTACTGTGCGAAGCGCAGTGGTTCAAAGATAGTCTGTGTATGATAAAGATGTTTGAGATTGAAACTGATTTGAAAGATGAACCGATTCTGAGACAGAAACCGATTGAAAGATTTGAAGATGTTAGGTCCTGAATGACCAAAGATAATGTTAACTATAACAACAATGAACTGGTGATTACGAAAAAGTGCCAAAATGTTTGATTCTGAACCTTATGATTGCGAAGAAGTGAGTGACCGATTCCAGACTCGATTGTCCAAAATAATCATAGTGGTATCACATCTTGAACCCATCAGTTACGAAGAACCAAGGAAATAACATTAATGAACCGATGGTTATGAAAAGCTGATACAATTTACAAGATAGATTAGGATACTAGATTGATATGGATCTCGATGAATTTGATATGTCCCAAACGATGATAGATTTTCCCCAAGCGACAAGGACTTTTGATGAATCAACAACTAGACATGGTTGTTGTCTTGATTACTGAGGAAAGATTGATTACAGATTTAGATTTACAGACTTGAATGATGTGCAATACCATGCCCCCTTCGGGATTAAAATTGAAATCTAACAAGAAAAGTCAGTGTTATAGTTTAGAAGCATGTTAATTGATTTGAGAAGTGGTTATACACATTGGAGAATGTGTTCTGCATCATTTAGAGGTCCTAGAGACCAAGTTTGACTAGGTTAAACCATGAGTTGACCAAGTTGAAATTTTGATAGTTTGATGTAAGATAATCAGTTAAGTTGAATACTAGATTTGTGATGATTAAAAGTTGATTGTGCAAGCAATTGACAATATAAATGATCTCATATTTTGATTTTGATCTCAAAAAAGGATTCTACTAGCTATTTCATTGGATGGACCTTCGTGTAAGATTTAGCTCTTGTAGTCATGTTTAGCATTTTGTTTTTTGAAGAATCGTTTAAGTGTTCAAGCAATTTGTGAGATCATGCAAAGTGCAAAATGAAATGCAAACCTAGGACTTAGGACCTAGTCACTGATCATGTGTCGATTTGTTGTCATCATTGAACTTTTTAGGTAACCAGATAAATCAATACAATGTCCACTAGCTAGGAAACTATAGACATATGAATATCGATTTGTATGTGCAAGAATCAATACAATGCCCACTGGATAGACAACCATGGACATATGAATATTGATTTTGTTTTCAGAATGTCAGATTAGATATAAGCACCAAGGCACAAACGCTAGGATGACCTGAATATCATGTCCATTTTGATATAGCAATTTGTATAAGCATCAAAACATAGATGTCGTGATGACCAGAATACACCTTGCATGACAAACATATCAAATAGTCAAGAGATCATTCTAAGTCCAGCGTGAATTACCTGTAGTGACCCTTTATCGTTCACATCCTTAGGAAAGATCATGTTTCACAGTAGGAGAAAGAACTCACTCAAAAAAACAATAGTTAGATCAAAATTCTTTGAATTTTTTGGGTATCAATGGTCGAGGTACGCATGGCCATCCAATTTGAGATAGAGGCTCTTACAGACAGACACCATTTCAATCTAGAATTTCCAAAGTTGTTGGATTTTCACATACAAGAAGAAAATAAAGAAAAGATTATGCCCCCAGTCATCACTCTCTAAATCCTGTAAAGGACATCATCGAAGAGCTCAAAGGAACACAATATGCAAAAATCTCACTGTGAATCAGTAAGCATACAAGGAGATAAAAGCATGTAAAAAGCATAGATTGTTTTCAATTTGTGTTTGATTGCATTGTTGTAGATGCAAATTTTTTTTTGGAGAGGAGACTGACTGACTGAATCAGATGAAGCTTCAAAGGACTCTGACTGGATATGACTCTTATGAGGTATACTAGAGACCATAGGATATGACATTGATTGTCCCCAACTGTTAAGCATTGATAGGATATAGATGCTTGAGCTGATTGGTGTACAGACCAACTTTATTAAAAATAGGAATTGATGCAGGAGCATCTTGGGTGTAAGAGCAATCTTGCATCACCCAAAAATATTTTTGGTTTCTTTTCAATAAGGGCTATCTTGTGTAGAGCTGCTATTTATGGAAACTTGCTATTTTTAGTAAGTTGTTCATACGATCTCGAAATGTTCTGATTTTACATGTGGAGGTTCATCTCAGTCATATCAGCCTTCTAGTAAAGTTTAATGGCTAGATTAGGTCTAGTTTTGAAGATATTCAAGATTTTCAGTATTGGCAGTAGGGTACAAAAAATTTGAACTCAATTTTGAAGGCTTTAGAGGCCTTGGATGAGGTCAAATTTTGGGCTAAATGAAGCTTTCTTAATTCAAATGTTGTAGAGCTCCTCATGCCCTTTTTAAAATGGGGTTATAATAGTCAATCGGGTTAACGGGCGATGACTTATGGTCTCCGAAAGTTGGGTCACCTGAAATGGCAAAAAATGATTTTCCTTCAAAATTTCTATTTGGGTTTCAAAAGTTATTTTGAGCTAACTTTGATGTAATAAAATGAAAAATAAAATAATTCTAAGTTTGGTCGGCCTTGTTGGCTAAAAATTTTGGAACCTTCCTAGGCGGTGGAAAATTGCCTATATAAGGAAGGCTGTAGTGTTGTCTTTGGTAGTTCGGGGGCAGTTCTAAGTAGTAGATCTAGGTATTGATTTGAGGCTTTGTCTTACAAAATATTGTAAGGGAATGCCCATGTGGCTTTGCATATTGTAATTCTGAAAGTTTGTAATTCCACATTTGTGGAGATAATAAGAAGCCAATTTTATGTTCTTGCATATTGTTGTTGTTTCTTTATTTCTATAATGTGTTTGTGGTATTAAGGGGAGCACCCTTCATCAAGTGGTATTAGAGAAAGAGTTCTTGAGTGTGTAAATAGATCACCAATTATGAGGCAGTTTGCACTAGGACCGTGGGTTAGGGTTTCTGTGTAAACAGATCGCCGACTGTGAGGCAGTTTGCACCAGGACTGTGGTTAGGGTTTCAGTGAGAAGCATGAAAATGCCTCCACAAAGGGAACATGGTGGAAGAGCTAGTGTTGTAATGCCTGAGGTTAGGGAACTACAGAGACAAGTGTGAGCATTACAAAAGGAGATTTGTAGAGGAATGAATCTTAATGTTAGAGACAAAAGGGAGGATGAAACCGAAGAAGAAGATCAAGAAGGAGAAGTCAAAGTTGTGAACCAGGAGGAAGAAATAATTTTTCGAGCTATCTCAAAGATCAGGAAGAGACCTAAGATTGAGGTCCCGACATTTTCTAGAAATCTTAACCCAGAGGAGTTGATCGACTGGATCAGTGAATGTGAAGAATATTTTGAGTATGAAGATATTGAGGATCTTGATAGGGTCAAATTTGCAAAGGCCAGACTGAAGGGTCATGTGAAGATCTGGTGGCAAGAGATTCAATTGGAGTGAAATAGAAGAGGAAAGGATAAAATCACAAGATGGGGGTGGATGGTGGATAAATTGAAGCGACAATTCATCCCTATTGATTATGAGCTTGACCTACTGAGGAAAATACAAAGTTTGAAGCAAGCAAGAAGATCTGTTCAGGAGTATATAGAGGAGTTCTATCGAATCCTCATTAGAATAGGACATGTGGAAGCTGATAAGGAGAAAGTTTCTCATTACCTTAATGGGTTGAGACCAAGCATTTAGGAAGAATTGAATCTGGTTCGAATTAACAGTATTGCAGAGACATACCAATTTGCCCTAAAAGTAGAGGAAAATATAAATAATAAGTTTGAAAGCAAACAAAGTGGAAGAGGTCATGATGGAAGATTTGGTGGATGGTCATATGGAGATCGAAATGAAGATCCGAAAAAGCAAGAGGAGGCTAGTAATAGTCAGAATCAGAGAGGAGACAATTTCAATCATTTCCAAGATCAGAACAATAGAGATCAGAGAGAAAGAGGAAGAGGACAAGGTTCAGGAAGAGGAGGCTTCCGTGGAACATGTTTTCACTGTGGAGAAGAAGGTCATAGGGCATTTGAATGTCCTCAATGCCAAGGAAGGACAGATAGGAGGAATGAAGGCTAGGCTAGAGTTGCATATGTAGATGAAGATGCCAGATCATCACATTTTGAAGATGCTGAAAGAGGAGAAACACTAATTAATAGAAGAGTCCTACTGAGTGGTGAAAATGAACCTGAGTAAAGAAGGAGCCTGTTTCGCACTAGATGCAAGTGTGAGGGTAAGTGTTGTACTATGATTATTGATAGTGGTAGTACTGATAATTTAGTGTCAGAAGAGATGGTGACAAAGTTGAAGCTCAAGAGGTAGAAATATCCACATCCATATCAAGTTGCTTGTGTGCGGGATGACCACAAGGTCATGGTCAGTGAATAGTGTCTAGTGAAGTTCAAGATTGGCGGGTACCAAGATGAGGTAATATGTGATATCATATCTATGGATGCATGTCATATGTTATTGGGTAGACCTTGGCAGTTTGACAGATGTGTTGTACATGATGATCGTGCAAATACCTATTCCCTGACAAAGGATGGAGTGCAACATAAGTTAAAACCATTGAAGGAAACAAAAGAAAAGGTATGTGGTAATGCAAGAATAACTTTTGTTGATAGAGAAAATTTCTTAGATGGTATGCGACATGAGCATATATGTTTTACCTTAATTCCAAAGGCTGGGAAAGAGGAAGTAGAAGATGTACCTGTAGAAGTTGCAAAATTATTGAATGAGTTTCAGGATATTGTATTTGATAATGTACTTGATGGATTACCACTAGTAAGAAAGATCAGCCATCAGATGGACTTGATTCCAGGAGCTAGTTTTCCAAATAAGGCAGCACACAGAATGACTCTGACAAAAAGTGAAGAGTTAAAGACAGATTTGAAGTTTAGTTCATCACATCATCCACAGATTGTATATGGAAGTAGTCCCAGAAATGCATCTGAGTTGAGGAAGATAGATAAAGGAGAAATAAGTAGTACTAAAGCTGAGGATTTTGCAGAATATTTGAAGAACATCCATGAGGAGGTGAGGAAGCATATTACCAAGATGAATGCGTAGTATAAGACTAAGGCAGATGAGAAAAGGAGGCATAAAAAATTTTAGGTTGGAGATGAAGTCATGGTTCATTTGCGGAAGGAAAGATTTCCAGTTGGTACATATAACAAGTTGAAAATGAAGAAGTTTGGGCCATGTAAGATACTGAAGAAGCATGATTCAGGAAATTACAGGGGTAACTAGTTATAGGTATTTAGTCATTGCTTAGATCTTTCAAGATCTAACCCCACCTTTTTCCCTCATGTAGGGAATAAAAAACTAGAACCTGGCAGATTGGGAGCTGGACCAGGAGCAACATCAAAGATCATTTAACTAGTCAAAAGCTGAAAAGGCAATGACTGGTTACCTCTAACCCTACCTTCTCATATGTCTTATTTAAATTTTTTTTGAATATATATGAAAGGCAACAATTATACTCACGGCTTGTGTGAGGTCTTTTACTTTTAGTATTTCAATTCATTCTATCAGTTGTAAATGAAAATTGTACATATCAGTTAATGATTTATACAATGAACATTATCTTTTTTCTCTTTTCTCAGAAAAAATGATTGGCAATAAATATGAGCTAAATGTAAGTGTATGAGAAATGAGTAGCTTGTGAATTCTGATGTAATGTTACTATTTAAGCTAAATTTCAACATGTGTAAAAATTTAGTAACAAAGATATCTATTTAAGAAGCATCCTTTCAAGTTAGTCCTAGATGACCTAGAAGGAGCATTCTCTAGGACTCCGATGGGAGTTATGAACGTAGAAGACATACACGCATACATTTACAACAAAAAGGAACCAGTAGGATTGGATAGAATAAGGTCGCACTTAGAGACAATGATGAAACCTGACAAGATATTCATGGATGAATTCATGCACCTTGAAAATCACTTCAGATCTCATTTATGAAATGACAGGATTATCTAAGACAAGCACCATTATTCCTGTTGGTAAGGATGTCAGGAAACTAGTGGAACAAGCTTGTAAATCCCAGTGTGATAAGCACGGGATGAAAATTGAGCTGATTAAGGAGAAAGATATCAAGCTCATGTCTATGATACTTGGATATAAGTTCTAGCATGCAAACAGGATAAATATTGTGTCCGCAACAACTATTTTGGCAGCTATCAGATTAGTGAAAGAAAATGGAGACTTCAACTTATGTGAGATCTTGTGCACACAGTTGATGGATAACATAAGGGCTATCAAGCATGACAAGAGCAATATATTTAGGTGTGGGTCACTTTTCATCTACATGTACTTCCATATTATTGGTAAAGTATCAGATCTTTACCTTGATAAGAGTTTGCCTACAATGCCTCAAATTTCATTCAAGGCATCATCTGAAAGCACCTTGAAAGATTACATGGAATTAGAAATAAAGACATTTAGAATAAAGATGCAAAGAAGGTATATGATACCTAAAAGTATTGTGGAGAAATATAAGGACAATATATGTTTCATAGTGGAAACTGATATCACTTGCATGGAAGCTGTAGAGCCAAGAACTAAGTAGATTCATCCACTTGGTTATGAAGTGGAAGAACACATTCTAGAAGCCTATGCACAATTCCTATTATCTACGCCCAAGGATCCTAATGAACCAAGATGGGGTACCTATGAGGAGAAAACAAGACAAGTAGATTTAGTTCTATACAGTGCAGCTACCAAAAGAAAAGCATCAAAGATCACCTCTGAGATACTAAAAATACATGGTGTCACTCAAGAAGACCTAGATAAGGCAAGGGAAGACAAAATTGCAATGCAACTTGAGAGCGTACCCTCTTCTAAAGTTAAAATAGAGAAGATTGGTGACCCTAAGGAGAAGAAGATAAAGATGGAAGAAAACACTCCTGCGCCCACACCTACTATTGATCTAGAGTCCACTCCATCTCTCGAGCCAAGAAAAATACCTAAGAGGAAGAAGAAGAATGTCACAAGCCATCCATCTTCAAGATCCACAAGAAGCCAAGGTAGAAATATTCAAGCACCTCTTGAGGTAGGATTTCTACCAAATATAGTAGTATTGAAAACAAGAGTGGTAGATGAAGGAAGGATAGATCAAATTGCTAAGTTTTATGATAAATATCATGAGATAGACAAATATGAGATCCATAGCATGATAATCAGACATATGATTAATTTCAAGAAGACATTCTTGTAACTTAAGATAGTAGTTCCTGACCAAGTATAGAACATACTTGATTCTTTGAAAAGACATGCTATAGAAGAAGACTTCAGAATAAGGGAAAAGACCTTAGATGATAATCTCCTAGTGTCTTCAGTAGAAGAGAAAACCTTATTGCTAAATTTGGTGAAGCCTCACCTAAGAACCAAGCTGAGAACTTTGCAAATTATGAATAAGGACTATGAGTTGGTTGCAAAGGAAATTGAAAAAGTATTTGAGAATATATTTTTGGAACAATGCATGCATCCATCATTTGTGCCTGCAACTCAAGCTCCCTCTGAGCAAGAAAATGCAGTTGAGATCCCAAATACACCTATGATAGGTCCACATGATTCTACGCCTATGCCTGAAGCCAATGACACAATTATGATAGATAATGTAGAAATATCCATGGCAGAGATAGACAAAGACTTAGACAAGTTTGAGGAAGCATTTGTGAGCACTAAAGAAGTAGAGATTCTATGCACTGATAATTCACCCAAGTGGCAAGAAGATGTGTAGATTGAAGATATAACTAGACAAGAAGAATAAGAGGAGAAAGAAAAAGAAAAGGAGAAAGAAGAAGAAGAGAAGGAAGATGAACCTGCAGAAGAACCCTCTGTTGGAATTCTAGTAAAGGTTAAGACTAAAATAATGGACAGTACACCCATCACTCCCAAGCCATCATTGTAATTATTGTCAAGTTTGACCCCAGACACAACAAGTCTAGATTCATGGGGAGAAGAAGACCTGATAAAGATCAATGTGTTAGCAATGGAGAAAGCGAAGGAGAAACAAGTAACGAGGAATCCATTGTTTATTGAATCAGTCAACATTCTAAACAACTTACTACCTAAAGACAAGAAAGTGTCTAGTATACATTTAGTGGATGATGTCAGCACCATCATGACATGCTTTAAAGAAAATTTCTCAAGTCTTGAGGAATCAGCATCCAAGATAGCAGAAGAAAAATATCTTATGAAGAGACCGAATGAATTGACAAGTAACTGTGCACTTTCCCTTAGTTCTCTAAAGGTTGGTCAAGGAGTGTTAAAGGAGACATCAGCTAAAGGAAGGAAAATAATAGCTGATTGTATGAATAAAAATAAACTTACCTCAGACATTTCCAAGAAGATTTAGGAAGCTGAATCTATGATATAAGCAGTAAGAAAATATATAGAAGATCCCTCCATAGATATAAATATGTGTAATACTGTCTCCCAAGGACAAGTGGATAAGATTGAGAAGGTAGAAAAAGAAATGGCTTAGATAAGGGCTAGGCAAGCACAGTTGAGACATGTACTTGCACCCTCATTAGATGTGTTGAATTAGAATATCAAGGAGATTGATGCCACGATGGTGACATATGATCAAGGTTTGAGTTCAGATTTGGAGAAGATGGAGAAGTTAACTTATGCACTATGCGCCCATCTCTAAACAGTAGATGCACTGAAGGCATTTTGGTAGCAAGAAATTGCAAACCTTTAGATTGCATACCCAAATGTACTCTTAGTGTAAGTACTTGGAGTTGTAATTTTTGAGCACCTTTTTCATTAATGTCAAAGGGGGAGTAGAGAAATATAGGAGAATATGGAGTAGTGTATATGATGTAAAGGGGAGTAGAGTATATAGTAGAAGGGAGATATAAGATAGAGTATATGTTAGAAAGTTTTTTGTGTAAGATACAATTTAGTAACTTTACCATATTCCTTTGTTGCCATTAATGAAAAAGAGGGAGATTTTTGGAAAGTTGAATATACTATTGTATATGAATATGATTTAGTGTTTTCATTATGGTAATAAATTCATATGGAGCTTTGGAGTCAGTGCACTTACTCATAAGATTAGAATTTGGCTAAGTATGGAAGATTGGATAGTTAGTGAAGCACCAAATGAACAGAGCATCAACACACATGCATATGACCAAGTTTTGGTATGCACCCTAAAATATAAGCTTTTGAATATGTTATTAAGCTATGGTTAAGAGCACATGATCAGATGAGTTAGTATGATGAAGATACAATGAGTTGAAGTGATACAGATAGTGAGCGACAGAACATAACAGAGTATGGAGCCAACTGTTAGTATTTTGGTTAACAGTTATAATATTGTTTTGTAAAGGCTATGTGCCTATTGTAAAAGTGTTATAGACTTGTTAATATCATTGTATGTAAACATGCTTGAGCCAATTCATTTGGAAGCATTGTATGTAATTAGTTATAGGCCAACTTAGTGAATAGTTTTACTTGCACATATAAATAAGACATGCACCTTTGTATTTGAGCATGACATGAGATATAGAGTTGACAGAAGAAGAGAAGAAGTATGCAAAGAGTAGTTAGTATGATATAAAGCTTTACAAGAGGTTAAAGCATCTGCACACAAAATGAACTGATCAGACAAGCAGTGTCATAGCAATAGTTCACCTTGCAGATATAGTGTGTATCTGATATTCAGAAGGTTGCAACCTTCACCCATTTGAGCAGTGAGCTCTAGGAAAGTGTGTCCTCACCCCTAATAGGGTTAATTGTAAAAGACTCCTAATAGGGTTTGACCCTTGACAAGGTCATTGTACTTAAGCATTGTAATGATAGCTCCTAACAGGGCTAAGGAACATTAACAGGTTCATAATACACAAGCACAATTATTAGTGGGTATTGATTCCCACTGGGGTTTTTCCTTTGAAAAAGGTTTCCTAATCATATCTGGTGTTATGTGTTATGATTGTTTATCTTACTTGCATTGTTATTAAATTCAGTAAATAAGCAATTGAGTTAAGTTTCAAGATATCAGAAATTAATATTGTAGAACACTTGATTCACCCCCCCCTCTCAGTGTTCCCATTCCTAATAGTATATATGTAAGATCTTTTCTTTGGAAAAGATAATGGTAAGAATGTATGTGATGAAAAGGAGATTGTGAAAGCTATGAGCTTGTGTCTACTAGATGTAGAGTAGAGAATTACTGGTGTACTTCATCAGAACTGATCAAGCAAAGATAATTGTTGTCAGACAATTCAAAAGATTATGTATTTCTTCATATACACTTGTGTTGCAAATAGTGAGTTCTGAAGGTGGATTTAACCTTCTTTGGGTAGTGAGCCTGGGAAGTGAGCCCACCCTTCTTTCTTGACTCTTAACAAGGTCTGTCCTCTAACAAGGACTGTGCAATGTAATGTTTCAATAAGTTCCTAACAAGGATATATCTTCTAACAAGGATACTATACTCTTAGCACATCATTTGTGGCTGCTAATTCCCATTAGGGTTTTTACCTTTAACAGGGTTTCCCCAACACCAAAGTATTATGTTGTTGTGTTGGCATTCATTGGATTTGATATTGCTAGTATTTAAAGTTTAAAGTTTAATAATCTATCATAAAACTGATTCACCCCCCTCTAAGTTGTATTGTGGACTGTTATTCCTAACACTACATTGGATCTGTATTTGTAAAGTGAGTTGTATGTTTCAAATCAAACCTACTATTACTTTCTAACCATTGTATCAGTCAAAATCCTTTAATCAAGGTTGACCTAACAGTCATTTGTAAATCCTTTAATCAAGGTGACACTCTAATGAGATGACTTTAATCCCTCTAACAAGGCTAATCCTAAAAGGGGGATTAAATCCTTTAACAGGGTCACACCTAACAGTGTGTATTGTAACCTTTAACAGAGTTGGCTCCTCATAGAGCTCACTTTAGAAGAGTGAAAATTTGGTAGCATGTTACTAGTGGTTTTTCCCAAATTGGGTTTCCACATTAAATCCTGGTGTCATACTTGTGTAAATGTTATTTGATGTGTTTTATAGTTAAGATTTTTATATTCTACAAGTTGATTACTTTTGGATAGTGGACTGCAAGTTTATGTTACTAAATATATTCTATAGAGACCAAGTGGATTGCTGAATAGATCTAAGTTGGTTGAAGTATTTAAAATTTCAATTGGTACATCTGGACCTAAGGATAATTGATTCACCCCCCTCTCAGTTATTCTAAAATCATTCAAACACTCCTTTACATCTCTCCTTAAGTCATCTCCTTTACATCCCCTTAAGTCATCTTCTTTACATCCCCTTAAGTCATCGTAACTTTAGATCCCATTAAGACATCTCCTTTACATCCCCTTAAGTCATCTCCTTTACATCCCCTTAAGATATATCCTTTACATCCATTGAAGTCATCATAATGTTATATCCCCTTGAGAAATATCCTTTACATCCCCTTAAGTCATCTACTTTACATCCCTTTAAGTCATCGTAACTTTAGATCCCCTTAAGACATCTCCTTTATATCCCCTTAAGACATCTCCTACAACCATTTAAGACCCATTAGAACCCCTTAAAATACACTAGGACCTATTACATCACATTAGGACCTATTACAACACATAAGGATCCACTAGAACCCCCTAGGTCCCCTTATGAAACATTAGGACCTATTATGACACATTAGGACCCATGAAGACCCCTTAGAACAAATTATCTCCCCTTAGGAAACATTAGGGTCTTAAGTGTTACTAATGTATCATAAGGGGTTCTAATGTTCCCTAGGACCACTTAGGACCCATTAAGACCACTAGGACCCCTTACAACAACTTAGGTCCCCTTAGGAAACATTAGGATATTAAGTGTTACTAATGTATCATAAGGGGTCCTAATACGTCCTAGGACCACCTCAGACCCATTAGGACCTATTAGGACCTATTATGACACATTAGGACCTATTACAACACATAAGGACCTATGAAAACACATAAGGACCTACTAGGACCTTTTAGAACAACTTAGGTCCCCTTAGGAGACTTTAGGGTCTTAAGTGTTACTAATTTATCATAAGGGATCCCAATGTGTCTTAAGGGGACCTAAGGTTTTCTAAGGGGTCCTAGTGGATCCTAATGTGTTGTAAGGGGACCTAAGGGGTCCTAGTGTGTCCTTATGCATCGTAATAGGTTCTAATATGTTTTAGTAGGTCCTAATGTGTCTTAAGGGGTACTAATGGATCCTAAATGGTCATAGGAGATGTCTTAAAGGGGATGTAAAGGATATTTATTAATGGGATCTAAAGTTATGATGAATTAAAGTGACACAAGAGAGGATAGGATGAGGGGCCAAAGGCTCACCCAAATCACCAACCTCCTTGTAGAAACATCACATAGAAGCAATAACACAAGAAGAGAGAGAGAGAGAGAGAGAGAGAGAATGTAGATAATTAATATATTATTCATCAATAACCTCATACATAATGGGATGTAAGGCCTTCCAAGTTACAACCAAATATAATCAAAATTCAATTACAATAGTCCTCCAACATGCGAGGATTCCACTTTCAGAACCTATCTTCTATCTTCTAAAACTGATTCTTTCTTAAAACTAAAACACACTACTTTATTTATACAAGAGGCTACCAAAACAAGTCAACCTTTAGATCCATCATTGGAGAAGGAAATGACCAGATCTAGGTCTACATGCTTCCCAATGATCAATGCAACCATTAACTCCGTGACCAAAATTCAATGCACAAGTCAGCCTCAACAAAATTCTAAAATAAACCACTTGGTGAGAAAGATTACTGAGCAATAGGAAATTAACTCGGTGAACCAATCGAGCCAACTCGGTGAACAAAGGAACTGAGTAGCAACCGAGCACCATCAATGGAAACAAGAATACATCACCAAGAGACCAAAAGCAGCTACCAAGCATATCTAACAACTCAAACTTGTTTTTGGTGACTCATGATTGCCAAGAACCCAAGATGCTCCTGCATCAGATACCTGGGGTTGTTTTGAGATGATTCTCCTAATCATGTAGTAGGTATAACCTGAGATGAATCTAACTCAGATTGTGTAATCCATGAATGGTCTTCAATTGGTCTATTCTTCCATTTTACTAGATACTCCATGTACTCCTTTCCTCTTATGCTTCTTCCAAATCTTTGTTTCAAAACCACTCAAATTCTTATATCTGCTTCTTAGGATAATCATTCGATACTGTCATTTATTCATCAGATTTATGATACTCATAAAATTTTGCAATATTGAATATAGGTGATATATCCATGTCATTAGGTAATTCAATCTCATAAGCATTTCTACTGTCAAAATTCCTCAATATCTTGCAGGGACCAAATTTCTTCATCTTCAATTTTCCATAGGTTCCAATAGGAAATCTACCTTTCTTCAAGTGTACCATTACTTCATCCCCAACTAAAAAAGTCTTATGTCTTCTTGATCTTTCTTCTATGTCCTTATATTTCTAATTACTATTTTCTAGTTTATGTTTCACTTCCTCATGCAATGTCTTCATGAACTCAACAAATTCTTCTCCTTTAGCTCTTCTCTTTTCTTCACTAGCAATGCTCTTCAAATCTGATATATCTCTCAGTTGCATGCCATTAACAATCTCAAAAGATATTTTTTTAGTACCCTTATTCACTGAATTATTGTATGCAAACTCTGCTTGTGCCAACATAGAATCCCAATTACTCAGTTTATCTCAAACTAAACATCTCAAAAGATTACCCAAACTTCTATTTACAACCTATGTTTGTCCATCATTCTATGGGTGAAATGTATAGCTATACCTCAACTCGGTACCCAACTTCTTCCATAGAGTCTTCCAAAAGTAACCAACAAACTGTCTCGGTTAGAGATGATACTCTTCGGTAATCCATGCAATTTGATAATTTCTTTAAAGAAAATATCTATTATATGTACTACATTTGATGTTTTTCTATAGGGTATAAAATGTGCCATCTTAGAAAATCTATCCACAACAAAAAATATAGAATCATTATCTCTTACTGTCTTTAGTAAGCTAACAACAAAATCCATACTTATATCAATCCAAGGTTTCTCATTAATAGAAATCGGTGTATAAAATCCAGTATTTTGACTTACTCCCTTTGCAACTTGACAAAATCCACAAATTTTCACAAATTTCCAAACATCCTTATACAAATGTGGCCAAAAGTATTTCTCCTTAAGAAAATTCAATGTTTTGTCAATGCCAAAATGTCTAGCCAAACCACTACTATGTTTCTCCTTTATCAAATTAATTCTCATTGATCCTCTCGGTATACACAACTAAATACCTTTAAAGAAACATACCTTCTTGAATGGAATAGTCTTCCCACTTAGTACTCGGTTGATCTTGAATAGGTTCTCTACACTTTCTCCATGACTCAGAAAAATCAGGTCAATTTCATATAAATATTTCATGTCATCAAAACTAAGAAATTCAATTCTCATTTCACTCCTCAAAGATCTTCTCCTACTCAATGCATTAGCAACTCGGTTAGTGACTCCACTCTTATGTTTTATCATAAATGTATAACTCTACAAATATTCAACCCATTTCATATGTATCTGATTCAACTTATTCTGACTATCCAAATACTATAAAGCCTTATGATTAGTATATAACACAAATTCACTCAGTATCAAATAATATCTCCATTTCTTTAGGGCTTGAACAATAGCATAGAAATCTTGATCATACAAAAAACATTTCCTTTTCACATCATTCAATTTCTCACTAAAGAAAGCAATGGGTTTACCTTCTTGACTCAACACAACTCCTATTGCATTACCACTTGCATCACATTCAACTTAAAATACCTTATTGAAATCAGGTAAAGCTAACACAGGCAATTCAACACCCTTTTGCTTCAAAGTATCAAAACTTTTATTAGCTCCATGTGTCTACTTGAATTCTCTTTTATCTCCTCTCATAGTCTTAGTCATAGCATTACAAATTAAACTAAAATTTCTGATGAAATTTCAGTAAAAATTTACTAAACCATGAAATGATCTTACCTCACTAGCATTTTCAGGTGTAGGTCAATTCAAAATATCTTCAACCTGTGTGCTATAAATGTGTCACACTTCTATGAATCATTACATGCAAGGAAACTCAAGAATGAGCCCTCACAAATTGATCCATAGCTCCCTAGGCATGGAGTGCAAGGGTTTTTAAGAATGCTCTCAGCTAGAGCTATTTAGCCTATACCCTTGCTAGTAAACCATGCAATGGGAGATTCAATGAAGAAAAGGGAAAGAATGCCAATATCCTCAAGAATCAAGAATGAAAATGCAATGCAATGCTATGCTAGAAATGGAAATGCAAGCTAAGCTATGAAAGGAAATATGCAAGTGTTACAACCCAAGCTAATTAATCTATGTGAGCTAATCTAGAGCATAGAAATGAAGCTAATCTAAGAAAGCATAAATATGAAGCTAAGCTAAGAATGCAAGAATGAGATATAGATGCTAAGAATGCTCCAAATCTTCAAAAGCTCCAAAGTGTACCTAGAAATCCTGCAGCATAAAGTTAGCATAAAAAGTTGGGCATCTAGAATGAAGAAGAGAGCTCTCCTTTTAAAGGAAATGAGAAAGAATGGACCATGGAGATTAAGAGGAAAAATATTTAATCAACGGTGGAACTTGAAAGAGGAGCAATCCATGTGCACAAGTATCTTCCAATGAGAAAATAAGAGTTGACTTTTGTGTCCATATGAGACAAAAAGTGCTTTTTCCCTTTTTAGAAAATAAGAATAATGCTTTATTTGTGCAACTTAGGATAAGAGGAAAAGTGGGGGCTTTTTATTTATTAAAAGGGGAGGAAATATTCCTTTTAAATAAATAAAAACTTAGGATAAAATGGTTAGCCCATAGAAAATAATCGAATAAATGATAGAACTAAGATTTGATCAAGAACAAACAATTGATAATTTAGCAAAAGGGGCTAATAGTCTAGATGACCATTTTTAGGTGTATACATTTGCCCCTCTTTGACTAATGTGTGATCGATTTGGGAACACATGTAGTTAAAGAATGAAGTTGAAATGTGAGATCGATTTGGGATCACAAAGCAACTCGGATCAGCCAAGAAAGCAAGCAGATAGCCAAGAAGGCAAGCAGATAGCGATCTGACTCCAAAGAATGAAGTGCAGAAAAATAGCAAATCCTACATGGTCAGCCTGGTAGTGACATACCTGAACACTTAGGAAAGAGATAGCCAGTAAGATATGATGTGTCTGCCCCCTCGGGATTGAAAGTGAAATCCAAGTAGAGGGAAAGCAGAAGCAAGAGCAGCATGATCAAATCACTAGAAATCATAATCAAAGAAAGAGAATAGAATAACCATCAAGCAGTGAAGAGATGCCCCACACATGGGACACGGGGCACAAACCTATCGGTCCCTCAACCCATAAACACCATAGAGAGAGGGGTTGAACTTGAGATTTGAAAGTGAATGAAAGACTAGAAGTTTGAAAGAGATGGAGATGAAGAGGTGAAGAATGCCCCAGCGAAGATCGAAGGATCAGCCTCAAAAGGTTAGCCAACTGCGTGAAAGAGGGGGAAAAGGTGATTTGGATGATCAAGGTGAACTTGGATTTCAGTTTCGATTCTGAAATGAAAGGAAAATGATGTGATATGAAAGACAAGAAGTGAAAGACATGATTAGAAAGAAGTGAAAGGTGAGCGCAGTTGATTAACAAGTCCATGAAAGATAAAGGAGATCTCTCTCCATATGCAAGATGCAAAACTAACTAACATGAACTTAAGAATGCAAGCTACATGAAAAGTGGTTTACTTGCAAGGTTACAAAGCCAATAGACATCTAATATTCATCATTGAGCATTATTGGTAGTGTCGCAAGATCATACAATACACACTAGCATAACTATGTGGATCTGAATATGATCTATATCAGATAGAAATTTGGGAATCCCACCTAAGCATCAAAGACATGCAGGTCAAGATGACTAGTGCAGTGAGATTACCTAAGTTTGATATGGCAAGATTATGCTAACATCAAGACACATGAAAAGTTAAGATAGCTATAAGCATGCACTTGCGAAATAGTCAAGGATAATACCTTGTAGGTCCATAATGTCAAGTAAGACCAGCATAAATGCTCATGATAGTTAGGACCAACAAAATATACCCACAAGTAGATAAAGAAATAAAACATGTTCTCATACCCTCAGTCTTCTAGCTATGCATCATCGAAAACAATCATAGGGGGAGAACACTCAGCAAAGAAATCATCATAGACAACAAGCAAAGAAATAAAGTCAAACAAATCTTAGCAAGTCAAGTGCGTGTGTGTAGGTCATAGAGTCAAGCTTTGAGTATCAGAGAAATATCATATCATACTAGACTGTGGGTAGGACATCTAATAAGTGTTGAGAAACACTTGATGCTAGGGTAGTGTTGAAAAACACAGTTGGGGTGGTGTTAAAAAACATCATTAGAACCAAGTTGCCCCAGAAACCTAGATGCACAAAGAGACCCAAGATAAGCTCAAAACAATGTATGCCCCCTAGACTAAGACAAGAATCAATTCCAGGCTAGGAGAGGCAAAGTGAGAAGTGGAGCAAAGGAGCACCACACAAGATTGATAGACATAGGTGCAGAGGGTCTCAAGTAGCGCCTGTTTCTAGGTTTTCACTACTTGATAGATTTTTTCAGGACTTTTTATAATTTTTTTTTGTATTTTTGCTACCAAGGCGCCTGTTTCCAGGTTTTCACCAAGGCACTTTTTCAATTTTTTGAATTTTTTGAATTTTTTTGATTTTTTTGGTGACACATCAAAGTGCCTATTACTAGGTTTTCACTAGGATGCTCATTTTTTCAGTACTTTTTATGCTTTTTAGGATTTTTTCAGCATCATATATGAATTTTTTTGGTATTTTTTTAGGATCATAAAATATGTACAAAGGATGCCCCAGACAGAAATGGGCATCAAGAATCTACTTCCTTTGATGTAGAGAACTGATAGGCCCCAGGCCCAAATGCTGCAACTGTGACAATAGGAGGTCTCAACCAGTTTGACCAATAATAACCAGCCCTGAGCAATGTCTGAGCTAGTAGAGGATCGTTAGAATGTGATCCACATATGCCATCGTGGATTTCAGCTAGCACTTTTTCTGACTCCTCTATTTCTAGACACTTAAGGAGAGTTCCATCTAGACCCTTCCTATACAAGTCACCAGAGACAAAGGAAAAGTGTAAGGGATGGTGGAAGGAATGGCGTGGTGGATTTGCAAGAGGAATATGAGGTGGAAGATATGAAAAGATGGTAGGATTGTAAGATTTGTGAGCAGGATAGCGTAATTCATCCACCAGGAACTTGAAGTGAAATTTATGCTTTTTCATTTGTAAGATGGATGTTGAAGTAACCAAGGCATTACTAACTTTGTTCTTAGCTCTAGGAATGGGCTGAAGTATAATAGATATGAGATCATGCTTGAGGTAGTGCATCATTTTTTTGTAGAGAATCAACTTGTCATCTTTTATTTGAGAATCATTATTTTTGAGCAGATTTTTATTTTTACTTTTCTTAGGTGTGGATACCACCACAATGTGGTTTTCGCCATCTGACCATTTCTCTTTTCTTTTGACTTGATGACCGTGATGTTTGATTGATGATTCAATCTTTTTTGTTGCTAGTTCTTTGGTGGAAGAAGTAACAGGTGTTGATGTGAGATGAAATGAAGTGACTAGTTCAATAGTATTTATGTGAAGGATGTCATCTCTAGTGACACGAGAGGTTGAGCCTATAGAGTAAGCTCCAAAAGTAGCTAGATTTAGACTTGTCATAGAAGAACCAACGTGGTCCACTAAGGCAATACGAGGAACAAACTCATCAGACCCCACACAAGACCCATCAACCACGTCAGGTGGGTTACGAGAGGTATGAACCACATCAACATCCATATCTGTCATGGGAGGATCTTCTGGAAGAGGCTTAAGATGCTGAAAAGTAGAGATACCTCTATCATTATATGAGAGATCACCTCTTTGTAGCAGTCGTGCAATGTTGCAACGTTGTCTATCATAATGCAATGATTCTTTAGGCACATAGGTTCTAGACATAGAGGCCTTAGCCATATCATCAGTAGATATACATTCTTCTCCCCAAAGGAGTGAAGTAGAAGGAAGATCATCTCCCATTTGAGCCATAGTGTGTAGCGGTGACTCATCTGTATCTATGTCTGAATTACTGAGCATGGGAGTATTTCTAGAATCCTCTCTATAGATCCACTCTTGAATAGCTTGTTCTTCTCTTTCTGCTTCTAAAGGAATGGATGAAGGAACAAAGGTATCAAAGATCACCATAGAAGAAGTGGAAGGCTTCATCTGATCAGAAGGTCTCCCATATGACCTAGGAGAAACAGGTATAGAAGCAAAGGAACCTAGTGTATATTCACCCATACCAAGGCTCATCATCTTAAGTGATTTCTCAACAGTAGCTAGAGACGTACTAGGATCAACAAAAGGTTCATTATGAGGAACAAATTTTTCAGTAGCAGCAAGAGCATTGATAGCAATAGTATGGTCTCCAGGAATCACAACTTCAGTGCCATTGTATGGAAATTTCACGCACTGATGATAAGTGGAAGGAACAGCCTGCATGTCATGGATCCAAGGATGACCCAAAAGAATGTTATATGTGAGTGGGATGTCCAATACTTGGAAGCTAATATCTTTCGTGACAGGGCCCACTCAGACAGGCAGCGTGACAAGACCTTTGGAAGATCTTTCCACTTCATTGTAAGCTTTTATAGTAATCTTCTTTTTAGAATCCACAGTGAATTCTGACAAACCCAATTGTTGTATGACATTGAAAGAAACAATATTTAACCCTGCTCCATTGTCTATCAGGACTCGGCAGACTCGGGTATTGTAGACTAGAACTTCAATGTGTAAAGCTAGATTATGAGGGTGAGCAATAGATATGTCATCTTCTGCAGAAAAGGAGAGAGATAGTGGAGATGAAATGTGGTTGACCATAGCCTGAAATTGATTCGGATCAATGTCATTGGGAACACGTGTTGTACGTAGAGCCTCATCAAGAATCTCTCTATGCGAAGAGGATAACTGAAGCAACTCAAGGATAGATATCTGTGCTGGTGTCTTTTGCAAATGTTGGACAAGATCATAGCTAGGGGTGGCTGAAGGAGCCACTTGTTTGGAAGGCAAAGCTTGCTTGGGATCTTGTGCAGTTTTAAGGACAATCTTGGCTTGCCCCCTAGTAACAACATTTAGTGTCTCACTTTGGGAAGATGAACTATCACGTGTTTGCAAGATCAACTTTGGCTTACCATGATTGGCTTTATTATCATCTTGAGACCTCATCATTAGAACGCTCTCAACGGGCTCTACCATGTTGATCACAGGTGTATTAGAAGGACACGTGTAATTGATCTTAGCATCATGATTCTTCTTATGTGTTTGAGAGGTTTCCCCCTTATCATGCTTAGGTAGAGGATCTTTGAAAGCTATGTGATCAGAATTTTTAGTTAAGCCATCAGTGGAGATTGTGCCGTTCTCAATAAGATCTTGAATATCATCCTTAAGCCTAAAACAATTGTCTGTTGGATGTCCCTTGTTTCTGTGATAATGGTAGTAATGATCCTCTCTCCACCAATTAGGCTTATTTATCAGATCCCAGTTACCAGGTTTATCATGAAGTGTAAGATATCCATTATCAACCAAAGTCCTAAGGATCACATCGTAAGGTTCTGCCAACTTGGTATAGACTGGCTTTCGAAATGACTTCTTAGGCTTATCTGCATATTGAGGTTTAGGAGCATTGTGACTGTTGCTAGCTTCTTGTTGTTTTGCTGCATAGATAGCGTTGGAGAGATTGAAAGTGGGCTCTTTAACTTTAGGAGCATCAACAACCCCATCATTAACAACATACTTGTTCTTATTCCAAGTTTTGTTCTTGTCTTTGCCATTGCCTTTAGCATCTTTATTAATAACAATATCCCCTTTCTTATAGCTACATCCTCAATTTGATATGCACTTTCAACCATGTCATTGAAAGAGGAGAACAGTTGTTTCCTTAGATCATAATACAGCTCAGGCACAAGAGTGTTGACAAAAATATCAATCTTTTCCCTTTCGGGTAGCTGACAAGGATATCGAGAATACAATGACCTCCAATGTTGTAAGTAAGTTGCAAATGGCTCACCTTGATGTTGTCTTAGATTACCGAGATCTATCACAGTGATAGGTTGTTGGATGTTGTAAGAGTACTGCTGGGTAAATCGCTGAGCTAACTCATCAAAAGTCTTAAGTGGTGGTGTCAATTTCGCAAACCATTCCAAAGCTTGGCCTCTTAAGCTTCGAGGGAATAAGCGTAGGAGATATGTGTCTTCATGAAGAAAGTCCATACTAAGAGCATAAAAATGACACACATGGTCATGAGGGTCACCATTTCCATCATACTTGTCATATTTAGGAACCTCAATATCCTTAGGAAATGAGACCATGTATAGATCTTTATCAAAAGGAAGAGCACAAATTGATTCTACAAAAGAGACCTTTGGAGGCTCTCTTTCTAATGCCATTTGGGTAATGCGTTGATTTGTCCTACGTAATTCTTCTTAAAGGACTTCCAATTCAGTTGGTACTCTTTATTGGACAATTTGTCTGACATCATAGTCGGGAGGAAGCTTGTATCCTCTAGAAGTCATATATTGAAAATATTGATCACCATTACGCTCTAAAAGCTTATGCATCATTCGTTGGAAATCCACATCTTGTTCACATCTCATAAGATCCTCACTAGAAATCTCATCATTAGCCTCTGCCTCATGTTGAGAGGGAGGAGGTCTAGGAGGTGAAGAAGGCATACCAAAAGTGGTTCTTGGAGGAGATCTTGGTGGCGTGTTGTTGCCATTAAAAAGAGGTCTATGCTCATGATTACTAGTCTCAGGTTGCTCATGAAATGTCCCTCTATAAGCCATGCGCCTAGTAGCATCCATCCATTGTTGATTGTGTTCTTTGTCTAAGCGTGCTTGATTATCCTTACACTCAAAGTGTTCTTGCAAGAGTTGAAACTTTTCTTGTTCAGTCAAAGTGAGTGAGACACTGTTTGTGTTTTTGGGGGTCTTGAATGCGGAAAAGAGGAAACCTCCTTTATACCACGGTGTAGCCTTAGAATTCTCAGATTGGTCAGAACTAGAACTGTTGTTGCTAATGGGTTCTTTTGAACGTCTAGTTGGAGAAGGTAACTATGTATAATTGAACGGAGGATGACTCTCCTGCTCAAATTGAGACCGAGTTGTAACCGGCATGAAAAGAGATGTTGGTGGACTAATAGAATGAGACAAAGTTTCTTAGATTTGAGATAAGAAAAGCTAATAAAGATCACTTGTCAAAGTAGAACAATAGAGAGATGGCTCGTCAAAAGTGCTCAAGCACTTACAGCAATCAATTGACTAAAGTTGAGCAATGAGCAAGAAGCTCAATAAGCAAGTAGCTAGAGAGGTAACCGTGATGTGACAAGTGATCAAGAGTAGCATTCGTTAAACTCAAACCCAATAGTTTTAGCTCATTTGTTTTAGTCTAGAACAAATCTAAACATGTAAGTAACAAACTAGTTTCAGGTAAGAATAGAAAAGGACACTCTACGATAGGTTAAAGTGCAAGTTTAGCCACTCTGAATTGCAGCAATGACAGGACAGCAAAAATATTCTGGGTGATACTTTCCAGGCAAATAGGGCGATACTTCTCAGTTCGGGCGATACTTCACTTTAAGCCAGGTGATAGACTATAGTATGGTTGGGTGATAGACTCCAGGCTAGCGGGGTGATAGTCCAGAAGGCACGAACTATCGCGCGATATACCTCAGCAAAGCGCATGATAAAATAGCAGGGCGCGAACTATCGCGTGATATTTCTCAGTAAGGTGTGTGATACTGTTGCAGATTCGTATGACTTTTTGACCAGTGAATGTGAAAAACTTAGTTTTGAAGCATTTTAAAAGATCAAGTAAGTATATCAACATATTTTTATCATTGATCAAGCACATAAGACAGCAATCAAGGAGTTCAAGCAAGCAATTATCTTCAAACAATGAGCAAGGGGCAAAACAACCTTGCACATGAACAGAGATAGTGACTTAGTATTTCTACTCCCTAGAGATGCTACTTGTGTATGTTCTTGAAAATGTTTTAGCAGGCACATAAAACACAACAACATCCTAGCATGCTATCTATAAGGCTATACATGGCTTTTCTAAAGGGAGTCCTCGATATACGCAAGGTACGTGAGGCCCAAATCCGTAGATGAGAAGAATCCAAAATCACATAGCCAGGGGGAGATAGTAACCCAAATCTCCTCCTTCACTTCTCAAAGGTATAAAGTTCTTTGAGGCTTAGCCAAGAGGGATATCAAACTCAATTCCCAAGAGAGGTGTCTTTCGATTCACCACCCGCTATTTATACTCCACCAGAACACAGAAGTTAAGGTCGTCCCTTGAGGTGGTGTGTCCCCAAGCAGGCCTTCTAAAAATAAAATTAAGTAATTCACTATCAAAAGTATTTAGAGCACTAAAGGTGGAACACTTAACTCTTCAAGTAAATGCAAAGTGAGTCCAAAAGTGGGACACTTAACCCTTCAAGTGAATGTGAAGCGAGTCCAAAAGTGGAACATTTAACCCTTTAAGATAATGTGAAGCGAGTCCAAAAGTGGAACATTTAACCCTTTAAGAGAATGTGAAGTGAGTCCAAAAAGTGGAACACTTAACCCTTCACACAAACTCAAAGTGAGTCCAAAAGTGGAACATTTAACTCTTCACACCAACTCAAAGTGAGTCCAAAAGTGGAACATTTAATTCCTCACACCAACTCAAAGTGAGCTAAAAAGTGGAACATTTAACTCCTCACATCAACTCAAAGTGAGTCCACACCTTAGAAAACAAGTGAGTTCCAAAAAGCACAAAAGGGTTGCCAAGTGGAGCAATGAACGCTTCTTTCCTATAGACCCCTCCCCTTTAATGTAGTGCTGATCTTACAACTACGGGGTAGAATTGAGGGGCCGGTGGATTAGCGAGTCTAATAACCCAAGATAGCAATCTAGATCAATCACAAGTAATCTAAAGTTGCTTATCAATACTACTCACAAATGACAAAGGGTTGAATCAATGGAATATTTAACTTTCCAAGAAAACATAGAGTGAGTCCACAAAGTAGTGCATTTAACTACCTATGTAAACAAAGAATGAATCCATTCTCTAAATCACTCAATGAGATATTTGATATTGGAACCAAGAATTACTTAGGGTTCAAACACAAGCATTCACTTACACAAACTTGTATGAAAGCAAATCTATGTTCATTCATTTCCCATTAAGAGCATCAATTGAAATATGTTCTATGAAAGTATGTAAACACTAAAGCCAAACACATGAGAGGTTAAATTTTAATCCCAAGATCCAAGTGTTTTAGGGATGTAACAAAATACCTCAAGTCCAACGCTTTGTTTTAAGCATATTCCATGAAAGCAAGAGCACCTTCAAATGAACAAGATAAGACACAAGCAAACAAGATATGCAATGTATATCCAACTTATGAAAACCCTAGGATTAGATGTGAAAATTAATTGTTAGGAGCAATGATAACCAGAAAATAATCCAAATGATAACTCATATCAGGCATTGAACAATGAAAAATAAGTGCATACCCATCACAAAATTTTATTTTTTTTGCATTTGACCTAGTCAACAAGATCTAATTTTTACCACATGAATTTGGACCCTAAACCTAAAATGAAAAAAAGAGACCTCTATCAAAAAATAGAGAGCTTTCCAAAAATGTAAAAATTTCAGAAAAATCTCTTCATTTGTGCCCTAGAGAGCCATTTTACCAAAATAGACTAGTTTTTATAAATCAACCAAATGAGCTATGATATGATCTCTAAATTAAAAACACAATGAATGGACCCCTTGTATAATTCCAAGATATTTCCAAAAATGTAAATTTTTTTGAAAAATACGCTGATTTTCACTAGAAATCAATTTTTTTTATGAAAAATCAAGAAAAAATCATAAAAAATACAAATCACCTCCAAAAATTCTGAATTTTTTTTTGGAGCTTCTCTAATATGTTTCCAACCTGCAAAAACATTTTCAGACCAAAAAACCAAGCCGTTTGGGAGATATGATCAAATCTTTAAAATCTAGGGTTTCCCATCTCCAAACAAATCTGCACAAGGGTTAACTCTAAAAATAATCAGAACCAGCAAGTTTTAGCTCCAAAAATAATCAAAACCAGCATGTAAAAAAGTGGGTTGCCCCATGGTGGGTGCCAAAAATGTGTTCTATAAATGTGTCACACTTCTATGAATCATTACATGCAAGGAAACTCAAGAATGAGCCCTCACAAATCGATCCATAGCTCCCTAGGCATGGAGTGCAAGGGTTTTTAAGAATGCTCTCAGCTAGAGCTATTTAGCCTATAACCTTGCTAGTAAACCATGCAATGGGAGATTCAATGAAGAAAAGGGCAAGAATGCCAATATCCTCAAGAATCAAGAATGAAAATGCAATGCAATGCTATGCTAGAAATGGAAATGCAAGCTAAGCTATGAAAGGAAATATGCAAGTGTTACAACCCAAGCTAATTAATCTATGTGAGCTAATCTAGAGCATAGAAATGAAGCTAATCTAATAAAGCATAAATATGAAGCTAAGCTAAGAATGCAAGAATGAGATGTAGAATGCAAGAATGAGATGTAGATGCTAAGAATGCTCCAAATCTTCAAAAGCTCCAAAGTGTACCTAGAAATCCTGCAGCATAAAGTTAGCATAAAAAGTTGGGGATCTAGAATGAAGAAGAGAGCTCTCCTTTTAAAGGAAATGAGAAAGAATGGACCATGGAGATTAAGAGGAAAAATATTTAATCAACGGTGGAGCTTGAAAGAGGAGTAATCCATGTACACAAGTATCTTCCAATGAGAAAATAAGAGTTGACTTTTGTGTCCGTATGAGACAAAAAGTGCTTTTTCCCTTTTTATAAAATAAGAATAATTCTTTATTTGTGCAACTTAGGATAAGAGGAAAGGTGGGGGATTTTTATTTATTAAAAGGGGAGGAAATATTTCTTTTAAATAAATAAAAACTTAGGATAAAATGGTTAGCCCATAGAAAATAATCGAATAAATGATAGAACTAGGATTTGATCAAGAACAAGCAATTGATAATTTAGCAAAAGGGGCTAATAGTCTAGATGACCATTTTTAGGTGTATACACAACCTTCTCAGGATCCATTTTCAAACCATTAGTTGAAATCACAAATCCCAAATATACAATCTCCTCTTTCATGAAAGCACTTTTTAAAATTAATTAGCAACTTTTCTTCTTTCAATCTCTGCAATACCTGTTTAATATGAAAAAAATGTTCTTCTCTGGTCTTACTGAATACCATAATGTCATCTAGGTATACAATCACAAATTTACCCAAGAATTTCTTCAAAACTTCATTCATCAATCTCATAAAAGTACTCGGTGCATTAGTTAAACCAAAAGGCATAACCAACCACTCATAAAAACCTTCTCTTGTCTTGAAAGCAGTCTTCCATTCATCACCTTCTCTGATTTTGATATGATGATACCTAATTTTTAAATCAATTTTGGTAAAATACTTTGCTCCAGTCAAACTATCCATTATGTCATCTATTCTCGGTATAGGAAACCTATATTTCATTGTTATCTTGTTGATTGCTCTAGAATCAGTACACATTCGCCATTCTCCATTCTTTTTAGGTGCCAATACAATTGGTACTGCACATGGACTCAAAATTTCTCAGATCAAACCTTTATGTAATAATTCTTTGATTTTTCAGTTAAGTTCTTGATTCTCGATAGGTGTTAACCGATGTGGTGCCTTATTCGGTAAACTAGCTCTAGGAATCAGATCCATACAATGATCAATGCTTCTTTTTGGTGGTAAACCATCATGTACATTATTAGAAATGATCTCTCTATACTCGGTGAGTATCTTATCAACCTCTTCAAGGATACTATCCACTATTTTCTCACTTGGTTTGTTAGGAATCACAACAAAACATATACCATTCTTCTTCAAATCATTAATAGACTTTCTTCCTTCCATAAAACAAACTTTCACAAATGTACAAACATTACCAACCAGTTCTTCAATCAAAGGAAACAAGATTTGTCTTCTCCCATTAGCCCAAATAGTATATTTATGCAATATTCCATCATATATAGCATGTCTATCATGTTTCCAAGGTCTACCCAATAGAATATGACAATAGTCCATAGGCATAATATCACATAACACTTTATCATAGTAATTGCCAATTTTCAAATTTACATAACATTGTTCACTTACCAATAGTGTATGCTCATTCTTGATCCATGAAATTTGATAAGGCTTCGGGTGTTTCATCCTCTCTAATTGAAAATTTGTAACCATTTCATTAGATTCCAAATTCTCCAAGCTTCCACTATCAATGATTACCTTACACACTTCATCAATAACTCTGCATCTGGTCTTGAACAAACTTTTCCTTATCGGATCTTCCTTATTACTTTCACTCCATAGTTCTCTTCTAACCATCAAGTTCTTTTCCTCCTCTGGTTCATTTGGTGAGTCTTCTTGCACCAAAGTATTTATACTATTACCAAACTTCTTACTTGCATGTGTACATGTTAGGATTAAGTAATATTGAGAGGGGGGGTGAATCAGTATTACAACACTTTAAAGTAAACTTCAACCAATTGCAAATAAACCATATCAATTTTGAAATGAAAAGAACATAAAACATAACACATAACTCATAACACCATTTTTTTTTTAAGGAAACCCTGGCCAAGGGAAGACCTTAGTGGGGATGGTAGCCACAACTATGCACTAAAATGTTAGGGGTATACAAAAACCCCGTTAAAGGTGTGGTGAGCTTACAACTCTTACAATAAAAACTCTATCACAAAAGTGTTCTTCAAGCAGTGAATAATAAAAGAATCTTCTATGATTTGATAGTTTTAGTTATAGCTCTGTCAATCAAAGATCTCACATCTGCTATCTACATTTACTAATATCCCAAATTCACATCCATTTCTATCACATATTTTTACACTTATCGCTTATGCAAAACACTATATACTTATAGCAATTCTACCATCTAGTCGGCTCTCATATACAATACAAAACATAACAATTACTTATACAAATGATAAATGTAGAGTCGATGATCTTGTATTACCAAAGTGTCAGCAATATACAACTTTCATCTGACTTACAATGTTACCATATCGTCTAGCCTTCCCTCAATCATCGCAACTTCTCACATACCCCATTTCACTATTTCTCTATCTTCACATACCTTCACAACACTTTATCTTACTGATATCAACACAAAAATAGGTGTGACCTTAATTGAAGGTCCTACACATCCCAAAATGTCTTCCTCTAAGTTTGCAAGCCATAATATATCATATGCTATCTTCCCTGACCAAGACTGTACTATAGAATACTATTATTCTGATTTTGCACTTTGTCATTTTCATGACTGTGTCTCCAATACCTCTGCTCACTTCATGTGATCACTCCAAGATAAGTGTTTCCATAAATGACAACCCTTAAGTGATCCATAGTGCTCCCAAACATCACTTGCCAACAATCTCTCCCTTTGGAATTGATGGAAACACTTAGCGAAAAATGACTAAGTGTCAAAACACTATCTTCCTTCTACTTCTCTATATACATATCCTATCCTCTCTCTCTCTCTCTCTCTCTCTCTCTCTCTCTCTTATTATTTAATTATTTTTCCTCTTCTCATTTTTATCTTCTCTTCCTCTCCCTTTGACATCAATAGAAAAGGTACTTACGAAATTTCAAAATCTTAAGCACAAAAGACTTAGTGCTTACTCACCAGATTCAAAATGTCTTGGAAAGAGTCTTCCAAGGTCTTCACTTCATTATCCGATGACTTGATCAGAAGATCACTAACATGGATCAGTCCATTCAATGCATAAGATGCAGTCTTTGTTGCCTTCATCTCGGTAGGTACAAAATTTGTCATTGATCCTTCTATCTTCTCCATCTTTGTGAGACGAGCTTCATGAATTGAAAGCTTAGGAGTGATTAGACTCTTTAGCAAACCAAATATTTACACTACTCTCCCTTTCTCTATATTCAAATCACTTATCTTATCCAAAATATTGGATGTCTGCTTGTCCATTTCCACCACTATTTATGAAGAGGTTTCACAACTGTCCATTAAGCTGTCTAATGTAGCCCTATCTTTGGCTATGATATCTTCAATATTATTAACATGTCTGATAGGATTTATACAATAGATGTATACCTTTCTTCTATGTGTCACACAAATTTTAGCTTTGATTGTAGTTGTTTTTAGAATGTCCAAGTCCCATAAGATGGACTGGAAAACTTCCTTCAACTTCTTTTCTAAGAATCTCTTTTCAGCCTTATCCTCTGTGATCTTCAAAAGTGACTCAAAATGACTGTCAAATTTGTCCAATGCCAAGTTCAAGTTTTTTGCATCATCCTTTCCTTGAAAAATAAGAGGTTTAGGGAGTATTTTTTTGACTATCTCCACTGCCCTAGCAATCACCTTTAATTTCTTGTCCCCCTTTTGTTCTGACATTTCCTTTACTTTAGCAAATGCCACAATAACCTCATGAGTTCATACTCATCCATTCATTCCACATCTGTGCTCACTGGTTTGGCCATTCTTGCCAACAATAGGGTGGAGGAAGTTTCTAGTTATTGTTTAAGTTCAGTTCTTACCTCTTCTTATTTTTTTGCTGCTGTCTCTTCTTCCCGCTTTTCCTCTTGCTGTTTCTCCTTCTCTTGTTCTTTCTCTTCCTATTTTTCTTCTTTATGTTCTTCCTTTTTCTATCCTTCTTATTCTACTGACATCAAACTATCTAGATTGTCTTGAAATAGATCATTTACATCAAGTGAAGTGTCTAATAATAAAGGCATACTAGAAATGAAGAAGTCTGGTTGCTTGTCAACTTCACTTTCTTGCTCACTCACTTCAGCTGTCCTAGAGCTTTCTCCCATTCCTAAAGGTGTAGGCTTGGTAACCTTGGGAGGTGAGGTCTTCTTAGGCATGTCTCACATAAGAATTTGGTCGAATGCCTTTTGTGTGTCCTCTATAACCTCATCATACTTGCCATTATCTTCATAAGTCTGGCCTTTGTTCTCAGTAGAGGTTTAAACTCTTTATTGATTCTCTCCCTCTCTTGTATGGAGACTACATGTAACATGTCTTCAATAGCCTTATTTCTTATAGTCTCATCCTTAGAATGTGCTAACTGATTTCTTATTTCCAACTTGCTATACAAGTCCTTAGGAATACTGCCTTCTATTTCTAGCAAATTCTTCCTGTAAACTAACAAGTGCTCAATTACTGTGTCCTCAATTATTTCTTGATTGTCAGAACCATACCTTTCATAATATCTATTTAATGTCTTTATATTTCCATCTCTTATTACTCTCTTTTGTAGCATCTAGATGTCCATCTTCCACAAATCTTGTGGCCTCTTTTATACTTCTTTTTCTTCTTTCTTCTTTGTCACCTTGTCCTCTTTCTTCTTTATTTCTACTTCTACCTTTTGTTTCTTAGGGATGCTTGGTTTGTTAGATCTTGTAGATCTCCTAGGTGTTCTCGAAGGTGTATTTACTTATGTTTTCTTCTCATCTGTAACTGATAAATCAATTATATCAGGAGTAGGATTTACTATCTGTTCTGCTACAGAAGGAGGAGGTACCTCAATTGCCAAGCCAGAGGATCCTTTTTTCATCTTTGTCCTTACTTCTCTCAGTTGCTCCTTTGTAATTCCTACCTTCACAACAATGTCATCAACTATTTTATCAATCTTTCTTTTCCTTGTTCCTTTTTCCTATTCCTCTCTAACTTTTGTTGACTTTTCCAAGTAAGTTCCCCATCTCTCATCAGATGTGTTTATCTCAACTGCTAGTACATGTTCAACTTGCATTGTGAGAACCTCAGATTTGACCTCATACCCCATAGGGTAGCACCATTTCTTTCTTGGTTTAATTGCCTCAAAGCATACACAGTTAGTTTCAACCATGAAAAAGATTGTGTCTTTGTATTTCTCAACTATCTCCTTAGGTATCTTGTACCTCTCTTTCATTTGCCTTTGAAAAATTTTAGTCATTGCAAACAGTTCACCATGTACCCAATTTTTATCTTGTCTTCGGTAACTTTCTGAGATTTTTATACCATTAGGTACACTATCCTTCCATACCCAAGGGTCCATTCCATGAAATTTGTGCTCAATGTGGACTAGAAGTGAACCAAACCTGAATGCCTTTGTCTTATCTTTCTTGATAATCTTCACATTTTCCAAGAAATACTGTGCTAGAATCTTGCATAGGTTATGTTTTGTGTTTTCCTTAACCATTCTGTAGGGCATCATAATTACCCCTATTGACATAGAATTAGGTCAGTTGTAGTAGAATAACTTGTAACCTAGTAGCATTTCTACCAATCTCACATCTTGCTAAAAGATGTCATTCACAGTCATCACTCTCTTATGCCACTTAGAATGTGTTAGGGTTTCTTCTTGTTTTCTAATATTATTCTTAGCTACTAAGAGGGATCCAGTATTGTCCAATCTAGTTATCTCATGAATCAAATGGCTACATATCTTAATAGCCTACTCTCCAATCCAAATTAATTGGTCATGGATTCTACTTAGAATGATCTTGAGCCATTCAGTTTTGTAGAACTCATTAAGGCAGGTTAGATTAATGATAGATTGTTCTTCTAGATGTTTGGACTCTTATTTCATTTTACCATTAGATACTATCATCTCTCCAATTTCCTTATAGATCTCAACATCTCCAATAGTCTCATACTTGCAGTGAATATAAGCCCTAATAGCTTCAATGTATAACACGCTGTAAGGGGCTTGCGAAAATGCTCCTTTCAGATCATCCTCACAAGACTTAAATGGGTGCCTCTTAAAATTATACCTTGGTCTATCAACAACATCAAATATCACAGGTGCATCCATAGCTTCTTGAAAGAGTATATGATCTAAATGCATTTAATATACTAAATTCTAGAACCTCTACTTCAAATGATCACATAATGTAGTTGCTAGATGGTTGTAGTGCTTCTTAAATCTATTCTCCTTAGTCACCACTAATAAAATGGTGCTGAAATAACGTGCTTCAAGGTATTTTATCCATGGAAAAGTGAGTGAATGCATTAATCACAAGTAGCTCAACTTCACACACTGTCTATTTAAACATAATTTCATGATCATAGGATATGAATCTCCAGGTGCTGCGATCACAAACATAAAATCCATTGTGTTTGTACACATAATATATAATCTCACATGAGCTTATTCCACATAACCAGGGATGGATATATTCTATTGTCTATATCCAATGCTCTCCCTAAGGCCATGAGACCTTCTAGGTCGATGTAGAAATGTAATCATCACACGAAGACATAGTAGTATCTACTGTCTCTCCCTAAACCAATGCCTTATTGAAATATTTTACCTTCCATATCTTCTCATCATCTTCATTCACTAGTTTCTTAAAATGATTCTTAAACTCATCCATGTACTCATTAAGAATTTTGCCACTGTCACCAATATTCTTCTTTATAACCATAGGTGGTGGTCCTCTTCTATTGTCCATTCCATTATATCTACAAAACTTCGCTATGTGTCCTAAGTTGTTGCATTTGAAACATGTAGGTGGTCTTCTTCTATCTTGATTAACCTGTAGCTTACAATACCTTGCAGTATGCCCAAGGTTATTGTATTTTGTAGTATTTGATCTTGACTACCAACTCCTCTCTAATGTAATCTTATTTGTTCCTTGATTGATCAAGTTTTCTATAGTCTTCTTTCTTATGTTCATATGCATAAAAGTTGTAACAATAACCGGTAAAGGGTTTGAAATTACCTTTACTTTTGTAATCTCTCTTGATGTGTCCAACTTTGTTGCATCCAAAGCATCTACCTCTAAAAGGTCTGATATGATCTTTAGGTTTGTCAAGGGTAGGTCTATCTTCAGTCTTCGCTTCATGAGATTCTTCATTAGTCTTAGAACATTCTCCTTCATTGTATCTGATTCCAGTCATGTCTCCTTTAGGTTTTTGTCTCTCTCTTTGTTCATCAATTTTATCACTACTCATGTGTAGCTTCTCAATGTGCAATTTGGATTGAGTGAGTTCACCTTTTATGATCTGATTGTAGTTCTCCAATTCCTAACATTTATCCTTTTAGTGATCAAGTTTAGTCTTTATTTGTCCTATCTGCACATTTGCATCTTTTAGTGTCTCTTTAACTTTGTATCTTGCATCCTTTTCATGTTGAATTTCTTTAATCATCAAAAGATTGATTTGATCTTTTTCTTGCTCCAACTTCTTTACTTGGTCTGTTGTATCATTGTCTGAATCCTCTTTGATCTTATCCATAGGGTCTTGTCTTTGAATTTTTGAAATTTCAAGCTTTTCCTTTAGTTTCTTAATGAAACCTTCTACTCTTCTCAATTTAAATTTCAATTTGCCATTCTCATCCTTTTCTTTGTCCAGATCATCAAGTGCTACTTCAAATTTTTCTTGAAAACTTTTTGAATCCATTCTGATCTCCCTTAAGCTATTAGGCTTTCTCTCCAAGGGCCAATAGCTCTGATACCAATTATTAGGACTAAGTAATACTGAGAGGGGGGGTGAATCAATATTACAACACTTTAAATTAAACTTAACCAATTGCAAATAAACCATATCAATGCTGAAATGAAAAGAACATAAACACATAACACATAACTGATAACACCATTATTTGTTTTCGAGGAAACCCTGGCCAAGGTAAAACCCCGGTGTGGATGGTACCCACAACTATGTACTAAAATATTGAATCCCTATTAGGAGATCTAGCCCTATTAGGAGCTGAGTATTACATAGTACATTTCCTTATTAGAGGACTACAAAACCCTATCAGTGGTATACAAAAACCCTATTAAAGGTTTGGTGAGCTTACAACTCTTACAATAAAAACTCTGTCACAAAAGTGTTCTTCAAGTAGTGAACAATACAAGCATCTGCTATGCTTTGATAGTTCTAGTTATAGCTCTATCAATCATAGATCTCACATCTTCTATCTACCTTTAGTAATATCCCAAATTCACATCTATTTCTATCACATAGTTTTATACTTATCACTTCCACAAAACACTCTATACTTATATCAATTCTACCATCTAGTCAACTCTCAAATATAATACAAAACATAACAATTACTTATACAAATGATAAATGTAGAGTCGATGATCTTGTATTAACAAAGTGTTGGAAATATACAACTTTCATTTGACTTAGCATGTTACCATACCATCTAGCCTTCAATCAATCATCGCGACTACTCACATACCCTATTTCGCTATTTCTCTATCTTCGTATACCTTCACAACACTGTATCTTACTGATAGCAACATCAAAAAACATGTGAGCTTAACTAAAAGTCCTACATATCTGAAAATGTCTTCCTCTAAATTTGCAAGCCATAATATATCATATGCTGGCTTCACTGACCAAGACTGTACTGCAAAATATTGTTATCCTTATTCTATACTTAGTCATTTTCATGACTCTGTATCCAATACCTATGCTCACTTCATGCGATCACTCTAGAATAAGTGTTTCCATAAATGAAAACCCTTAAGTGATCCATAGTGCTCCCAAACATCACTTTCCAACAATCTCTCCCTTTGACATTGATGGCAACACTTAGTGAAAAATGACTTAGTGTCAAAACCCTATCTTCCTTCTACTTCTCTAATACATATCCTTTCTTCTTTTCTTCTCTTTTTTGTTTTTTTAATTTTTACATTTATTTTCTCTCTCTCTCTCTCTCTCTCTCTCTCTCTCTCTCTCCTTTATTATTTAATTATTTTTCCTCTTCTCATTTTTCTCTTCTCTTCCTCTCCCTTTGACATCAATGGCAAAGGTACTTACAAAATTTCAAAATCTTAAGCACAAAAGACTTAGTGCTTACTCACCAGATTCAGAATGTCTTGGAAAGAGTCTTTCAAGGTCTTTACTTCATTATCCCATGATTTGATCATAAGCTCACTGACATGGATAAGTCCATTTAGTGTATAAGATACAGTCTCTGCTGCCTTCAGCTCAGTGGGTACATAATTTGTCATTGATCCTTCTATCTTCTCCATCTTTGTGAGATGAGCTTCAAGAATTGAAAGCTTAGGAGTGATTAGAATCTTTAGCAAACCAAATCTTTCCACTACTCTACCTTTCTCTATATTCAAATCACTTATCTTATCCAAAATCTTGGATGTCTTCTTGTCCATTTCTACCACAGCTTGTGAAGAGGTTTCACAACTGCCCATTATGTTAGGAATAACAATCAAAAATACAATTGAGAGGGGGGGGGGGGGGGGGGGGGTGGGTGAATCAGTTGTATAATAGAATATTAAACTTTAAACTTTAAGCTCATCAATATCAGAAATAATGAACACAATGAATGCCAACTCAATAACACAATATTTTGGTTTCGGGGAAACCCTGTTGAAGGTAAAAACCTCGGTGGGAATTAGCACCCAAAAATGATGTAATAAGAGTATAGTAATCCTTGTTAGAAGATATAGCCCTATTAGGAGCTTATTGAAACATTACAGTACATACTCCTTGTTAGAGGACAAACCCTGCTAGGAGTCAAGGAACAAAGAGGGCTCACTGCCTAAAGAAGGTTAAATCCACCTTTAGAATTCACTAGTTCACAATAGGTGTATATAAAGAAATACAAAATATTTTGAACTATTTTCCAGCAATTGTGATGCAAAGTGGGCAGCCAGAAGCGCGAACAAGGACCGAACTAGTCCTTTAACAAAACCTCAAACGGTTCTAGGTAGGAACTGCAAGTAATTTCCCCAACAATAAGTGCCTCTCACACTTATCACAAGTGTAGGAAATGAATTGTTTCTATGTTATCACAACCTAATATATATAGGGTACTCAATCACTAAGACCTATCAAGTCTTCCAAGCCCAACTAATCACTAGTCGACAACCAGACACTTCAGTTGTTTTGCAAAGTATTTCCCCAAATGTTACAATGAGAACTAGGGATGACCATACACATTTCCTTGGTCTATTTAGGTTCCTAACACAAGAGTGCAATTGCTCATATAAAATAGAGAACTCAGTTTAGACATATTAGCCTTACTGAGTAGGTTTTAGGCTTGTAGCCTTTCAGAAGCATACATGCTAATTGCGAACACACTATTCCACACAACCCTAAAAAATAATCATAGTTTTCAATACAATTTTGGACCTAACACAACATGCTAAGATCATAAGGCTTCACTGTGAAGACAAGACACAATGCAATGCTGATTTCACCTTGGAACTAGGCCTAATTAGGCTCTGGTTTTCACTACAAGTACCTTTCCCGTACACCCAAATCCAAATCCAATGATTGGATCATGTGAGGGCACATATGAGACTAAGAAGTTCCAAGTCACAGATCTTGATGATTCTCTGATGGTGAGTTGTGTAGATTGGTGTCAAACTTCAGAAAGGTGCACACTTAGAGTATGTACACTTAGGGCATTAGCAAAAACCCATCTCCTTGCAAGTTGAGGACCCGCACCTACAAGATCTTAGAGAACACATTAAAAACATGAATTCCACCAAGGTTCATCAAATTCCCATGGTGGAATTGTGAATTATGCACAATTCTTGCCGAAACCCTGGTTCAGGGTTTTAATCCAGAAAACCAGGAACTAAAACTTAAATAAATTTCAACACCCAATGAATCAGAACATGTGATCAATAATGAATGAGACCAACTCATAGACACAACCAAAAATATTAGTCTTTCATACCTAGGCTTCCGTACACGTCCGTATGAATTTTTTGATACTCAAAATTGTAGGAAAATGGTTATATTTTATTGATTTCAAAATGCTAGATTACATCATTCTACCTTCCACCTGCCTAGTAGGGCTTATGAAGGCATCCCCCATCGGTTACAAACTAATTTTCAAACCATGAAACCATTGGGGGGTTATTTACAACTTTAAACAAAGTTGTCAAAGTTGCTCGGCAACTTTACAACTTTTGTTGCAACATTTTGCAACTTTTATCCTAAGTGACCAAACTTGGTCCCAAACTAATTTATGTGATCCCTAGTGGATCCAAATAGAAAAACATAAAAACAAGCTGGGTTTTTGGACAATCATGACCAGTATTTGACCAAGGGCTCATAGGATGCCAATCTTGGAATTACGGTCTTACAAAGGAGTCTAATGATTAATCCATTATTCTAACATGACTAGAGGCCTCTAAGGACCTTGATGGAAACTCTTGGTGCCAAAAGAACACTTAGTTCATTTAGGGTGCTCCTGCACCATACTCCCCATGAGATTTGAACTCAAGTTCCCACTTGAGGTTAATTGGTCAATAGTGGTGCCATGTTGTTTGATCTGATGCTCGGTCATCCAAGTAGCATCAATTGGAGGGAGTCCTTTCCATTTCACTAAGTACTACATGTACTTATTCTTCCTTGTTTGTTTCAACACTTTGGTTTCTAGAATTTTCTCTAACTCCATTGGTTTGCTTTGTGGGAGATCTGTCACATAGTCTCCATTATCTTCAGCATGTGAACCCTATACATTAGAAACATTTGCAAAACACTTGTAAGGGGTAAGGTATGCAATATTAAATATAGGAGAAATCAGTAAAGTAGGGGGTAATGAGATTTCATAAGAATTTTCACCCATCTTGTTGGGGATGGTGCAAGGTCTAATCTTCTTCATGTATAGATTTGAATATCTACCTTTAGGGAGTCTTTCCTTCCTTAAGTATGCCCAAACTTTGTCTCCTATCTTGAAGTGAACTTCTCTTCTTCTCTTGTCGGCCTGCTCTTTTTACTTCATGGTGGACTGCTACAATGATTGTTTTACCTCTGCCTGTACCTTGGTGATGAGTTCTACCAACAATTTTCCTTGAGAACTGACTCTAAAGTCATGTGGTAAGTCTACCAAATCCAAAGGACCTTTAGGATGGAGTCCATACACTGTCTAAAAAGGTGTCTTACTAGTGGACCTATTCAATGAATCATTGAATGCAAATTCTGCTTGGGGAAGTATCATGTTCCAACTCTGATTGTACTATTTTGTTAGGAATCTTAATAGGTTTCTAAGTGACCTATTGACCACCTCTGACTGCCCATCCATTTGGGGGTGGTATGCTGAACTACAGGTCAAGTTTGTGCCTAGTTTCTTGTGCAAAGTCCTCGAAAAATGTCCTTGAAACTTCACATCTCTATCTGAAACTATAGTCTTAGGAAGAACATGAATTCTCACTACCTCTTTAAAGAAGAGATGAGAAATATGAGAGGCATCATTAGTGCTTTTACAAGGTACAAAATGTACCATCTTACTAAACCTGTCCACAATGACAAAAATGCTATCATGACCCTTTTTTTTCTTGGCAAACCCATTACAAAATCCATTGAGATTGATTCCCATGGCCTAGAAGGATTTGGTAGGGGTTGGTACAATCCTTGATTAGTGGATACCCCTTTTGCTTGTTGGAAAATAGTACAAGATTCTACAAACTTCTTGAATTCATTCCCCATTCCTGGCCAAAAATAACTTCTTTTTACTAAATCAGTGGTTTTATCTATTCCAAAGTGACCACCTAAGCCACCACAGTGCTTCTCTTTGATGATATTTTTTCTCATGGAACATTTAGGGATGCACAACTAAGATCCCTTAAACAAAAGACCATTTTGAATCAGAAATTCACAAAAGTCAGTGTGATATCTCCCTATTAAGTTGGTGCATACCTCAAAGGCTTCTCCAAAATATGGATCTCCTGCATATAACTACTTTAGTGAGTCAATTCCCACACTTTGAAGCTAAATTTATTCAATCACTCAAACTCTCCTACTAAGAACATCAACCACTTTATTGGCCACTCCCTTTTTGTGTTTTATGTTGAAGGTGTAAGCCTGCAATTGTTCCATCCACTTGATGTGTTTCATCCCTAGTTTATCTTGAGTATTAAGAAAACTAAATGCATGGTTATCAGTGAAGACTATAAACTCCTTAGGAAGCAAGTAATTCCTCCATTTCTTAAGTTCTTGGACCATGGCATATAGTTCTAAATCATAAGTAGAATATATTTTCTTAGCATCATTTAATTTTTCTGAGAAAAATGCCACAACCTTACCTTCTTGGCTTAAGACTGCACCTATGGCCAAGTTACTTGCATCTATCTCCACCACAAACACTTTATTGAAATCAAGAAGAGTGAGGATTGGATATTGAGAAACTCTATTCTTTAGGTATTGGAGGGCATCATTAGCCTCTTTAGTCCATACAAACTTAGTCTTTTTACTACCTTTTATTATGTCCAACATAGGAGCACACACATGATTGAAATTTTTAATAAATTTTCTATAAAAATTTGCAAGGCCATGAAAACTTCTAACATCACCTTGATTCTTTGGTGTAGGCCAATTGATGATTGCTGCAACCTTTTCTAGATCCATTTTGAGAGTGCCTTGGGAGATGACAAATCCTAGGAAAATAAGTTCCTTCTTCATAAACATACACTTTTCCAAGTTAATCACTAACTTGTGCTGATGGAGTCTCTTCAAAAACCATTCCACATGATCAAGATGTTCCTCTTTGCTATGAATGTAAATCAGAATGCCATCCAAATATATGACCACAAACTTGCCAATAAAATTAATGAAAATCTCATTCATGAATCTCATGAGTGTACTAGGAGCATTGCTCAAGCCAAATGGCATAACAAGCCACTCAAAAAAACCTTCATTTGTCTTCCATTCATCTCCTGGTTTTATCCTAATTTGGTGATAACCTAATTTTAAAATGATTTTTGTAAAATAACCAGCAGTGCCTAGTTGATCAAGTAAATCCTCCATTCTTGGAATTGGGAACCTATACCTTATAGTAATTTTTTTTAGGGCTCTATTGTCAGTACACAACCTCCATTTTCCATCTTTTTTAGGGGCTAGGACTGATGGGATAGCACATGGGCTAAGGCTTTTCTAAATCAATCCTTTTTCTAATAGTTCACCAACTTGTCTTGCAATCTCTGCATGCTGTGAAGGTGTCATCTTGTATGGGGCCTTGTTGGGTAGGGATGAACCAGGTATCAAGTCAATTTGATGAATGATATCTCTTAAGGGAGGGAGGCTCGTGGGTAGGTCACTAGCAGTGACATCACTATATTTTCCAAGTAGTTCCTTGACTTCATTTGGTATAGGATCCTCCTTATCAGACCTTATGTTATCCTTAGGTTTACAGATTAGGACAAAGGCTTCAGTTTTAGGTTCCTTCAATGTTTTCAACATTTCTTTCTCTCCCATGATGATGACAATAGGTTCTTTCTTAGATTTGTTATCAGGCAGGGGCTTCATAGTGAAGGTTTTCCCATCTTTAATGATGGAGTAGGTGTTCTTCCTTCAATGGTGTATGGCATCTACATCAAATTGCCAAGGCCTGCCTAGAAGGATGTGGGAAGCATCCATTTCAACAACATCACAAAGAACTTTATCTTTAAAGTCTGCAATACAAAACTCTATCCATGCTTATTCAGTTACTAAGGTTTTTTGACCTTTGGTTAGCCGAGAGACATGATAGGGAAAAGGATGTGGCTTCTTAGGAAGATTTAGTTTTTGAACCATTTCACTAGATACCAAGTTTTCAGTTGAACCATAATCTATGAGAAAATTACATACCTTCCCATGGCATTTGATCTTTGTTCTAAAGAGGTTTTTCCTTTGTGGAGGATCTTGGTTCTGTGGTACTTGAAGAAAGACTTGTCTCATCATCAAACATACTCCTTCTTCTGGTTCCAAGTCCCTTGTATCTACATTGTCTTCTTATTTGTTCTCTTGAATGAGTTGTGCTCTTCACTCACCTTGATTTTTATTGTTCCTCTTCTCAGGGCATCTTCCTGCATGGTGTCCCAACTTATTGCAGTAGAAACACTTTAGGGGTCCATTTCCTTTTCATGTGTTTGTTCTTCCTCTATTGAAGGGTCTCCTTCCTCTATAGTTCCCTCTTGAGTTTGAATCACTATTTTCTTTGTCTCCTTGGTCAGGGGTTCTACTACTACTGCCCCCATTTTGTCCTTTATTCCAAGAGGTTCCTCTTCCTCTAAAGTTCTTCCCACTATCATTGGTCTTTCCCTTACCAAACTCCTGCTTTCTTTTCCATTTCTCCTCTACCTTTAGTGCCTTTTGATAGGAATTATTTACTGTGGTAGGGCAATGTAGGCTAAGTTCCTCTTGAATGGATATTTTGAGACCATTCATATACCTTGCTAATTTTTCTTCTTCATCTTTTGCCACATTTGTCTTCATGCATAATCTTAGGAACTCCTTGGTGTATGAACCTACATCCATGCCTTTTTGCTTTAGACTATGCTTCCTCCTATGGAGTTGTACCCCATAATCTTTAGGTACATATGTTTCTTTGATCAGGGTTATCATTTTTTTCCATGAATTTATCATGCTCCTCCCATTCTTTACCCTCTTTGTTTGGATGAAGTTCCACCAAGTTAGGGCTGCTCCCTTCAACTTGGATCTTTCCATCTTTACCCTTTGTTTCTTAGGGATGTCCTCACATTCAAAGAATGTTGTCAAGGCCTTTATCCAATCCAAGGCCAAATATAAATTCATCTTACCATTGAAGACCAGTAAGTCTATCTTTTCCTCCACAGTTCTTCTCCCCATGGATTTTGTTGGTACTCAAAAATAGAACATGGGTTTTGAGTACCATGTTAAAATTTTGCAATTTGAAGCTCTTTAAATCCTTTTCATGCATATGTACCCGGCTATCATTTTGAAGCTTATGAGGTGTTCTAGGTGTTGAAAAAACTCCATTCAGTATATGAATGCATTCTATGATGTTACTTTATCATCCTGAATCATTCGGTGAAGTCCCATTTTGAGCAAGTGTCAAATTGCACAATTCTGTTTAAATGTCAAATCACTGTCGGAGGCCCTGTTTAGATAATTGTATCTTTCTCCCAAAGATTGATCATAATGTGCCAATGGTTGGATCATGATTTAGACATGGGAATGAGTCATCATGCCAATTTTTAGCTCCTCATGTGCCCGTTTAGTCACTTTGCCAGAGCCATTCCATTTGCAGATTGTCAATATTCTCTGGGTGTGCATTGTTCAGATTTCTAGTCACGTTTTTTTTTATCATAACTCAAAAAATAAGAACTGAGTCAGGCTATATTTTATATATGTTTGAGATGACCATATGTGCATTGTACAAATTTTTTTATAGAAAAACCCAGTTTGAAAATCAAAAGTTATGGTTCTCTGAGTACTGGAAGCTATAAAAAAATCAGCAATGCTTCATAAATTTTAGTCCCACATTGCTCCCAAATTTGAAATTTGAAGTGTTTATATGGAATGCTCCAAACATATGAATTAAATCAAATGAAAGAAGCTATGCTTGCCCATGCTTGTGCATTCACCTTGGTTTTTGTGCCAGTGGGCCCAAAATTTTTTTTGTAGAAAAATGTTGGCGAAAAATGCTGGCGAAAAATGCTAGTGGTTAAGTCACTAACATTTAGAGATTTAGAGACTAGTTAGTCTCCAAATCTCCAAATGCTAGTGGTTAAGTCACTAACATTCAGAGATCTAGAGACTAGTTAGTCTCTAGATCTCCAAATGCTAGTGGTTAAGTCACTAACATTCAGAGATCTAGAGACTAAAGTTAGTCTCCAAATCTCATAAAGAAAAATAAAGAGAGGAAATGATTATGAGATTTCCAAATAAAGTTAGTCTCCAAGTCCCTAGAAGGAAAAAGTTCATTATGAGACTTAGAGACTAGTCTCCAAATCTCTAGAGAAGTTAGTCTCCAAATCTCACAATGAAAAATAAAGAAAGAAATCATTCAGAGATTTAGAGACTAAAGTTAGTCTCCAAGTCTCCAAATGGTTATTCAGAGACCTGGCGACTAAAGGAAGTCTCCAAATCTCATAATGAGAAAAAGTGATTATGAGACTTGAAGACTTAGTCTCTAAATCTCCAAATGGTTATTCAAAGATCTAGAGACTAAAGGGATTTCTCCAAGTCTCTAAAAGAAACCATGGTCAAGGAAATGATTAAGAGACTTAGAGATTCATATAGTCTCCAGATCTCCAGATGGACTGAGGTTAAGGATGGGTTAGTTCGAGCAGCAAATGAGAAGATGACAAGTGGCAAGTTTTGGTGGCATGTGCAGATTTTAAAAGATTTAAAAAGTTATAAAGTTCAGACTTTGGAGAAATTTTGAATTTTTTTAATGACAGAGCTGTTCACGAAAAATGTTTGGGAGATTCATTTTTTATCCAAATATGACAGTATAATATATTTTCAGAAACGTAGAAGATGATAGATGCAATGATGATAGTTAGAACTAGATCATATCAAGTTGCTAAGAGCAGTAAAGGCTTTTAATCCACGACCAAATTTTGGGGAGATTTTTCTTCTTCCAAAATTGATTGATTTTGCAGATCTGGCGGGAAGAATGATTCAGATTTTCAGTGGATGAAAAGATCAGAGGGTACAGAAGATTGAATTTCAAGGAAGAGTAAAGGACAAATTAATCAGATTTTTAGTAGATGAGCAAATTTTATGGAAAAAAAGACAAATTTATCAGATTTTGAAGATGCCCGGGAAGATCAAATTTTCAAAGGAAGAGAGAAGTAAATGAGATTAGATTGCAGAATGGACAGGAGTTGGTCAAGTATAGATTTTAGGGTTTCTTCTTCTTCTTTTTATTCTTTTCTCTTCTCAGTTGTAAGGGTTCTTGGTTCCTGTTCTTTTTGGGTTCCAGTTCTTGTGGCTGCTCTATTGTGAGTAGGCCCCTAAATGATGAAATTTGAAATTCTTTGTATAACAGATTTCTAGTTTTGTGTCTAAATTCCTGAACTTTGAAGCTTTGTATGTATTGAGACAGACTCATTTTCAATAAGATACAATGCAATTTCTATCTTACGTGGTTATTGTCTCTTTACTTTGTGTTCTACTCTTGTATGTTTTATTTGTAAGGCATCTAAAAACATACCAACTATAAGGTAGTTTGTTTAATTATTTGTGAGTTTCTCTCAAGGAGAGGATTAAATTTCATAAATAGTTTCACAGAGTAGACAAATGTGTTAGGATTTGATGATAACACCATAAGATTGACAAGATAGTTTGTAAGGCATCCTATCCAGATTGCATATAGTTTGTAAGGTATTCTACCGTATTTCCTTGAAATCTTCCTATGGATTTATATTCAGACTCTTTTGCCCAATGGAATAGGCACTGGCTGGATGTTTGTTATACAGTCATCTTTCTATCATCAAACACAAAATATCATTACCAGTTCTTTTCATTTTCTTTAGTTCATGCATATTGTGAAAGGATTGTATCCTGGTGATATAGTTTAGATTGTTGATTCCTTGGAGAGAGAATCTAGAGGTTAACCTTCCTTGAGTTGAACTCATAAAAAAAGAAGGATTTATGTCCTTATTCCCATTGTCAATGCTGTTACATTTATAGTTTCTATTGTCAAGCTATGTATCAAGAGATTCTCAGCTGTCTACAAAGTGATCTTTTGTTGAAGTGATCTGAAGCCTAAATAGCATGACAGTGAAGACCAAATCCACTAATCATAAGCTTACTTGAAATATAGTAAACTATTTATAGGCAATACCCGCCTGAGTCCTATGGAGCTTGAAGCAGAAGGAGGATCTTATCCAATCCTCATCAATTAGGCTTTTCTTGCAAGCTTGGAGTCCTTTTAAATTGAGAATCAAGCCCATAATTTTCCAAGTTTGATCCTACAAACAAATTTTAAGGCATCAATGAGAGGCCTTTGGTCTGTAGGGATGTTTTGATCAAGAGTGTCTTCCTCCTCTTCACCCCCTTCTTCATTTTCAGACCCATCCTCTTTGTCCTTATCTACCTTCTTCTCAAGTTCTTGGAGCCTCTTTGTTAGGGCTGCATTCGTTGCCTTCTGTTCTCTCACTATCCTTTCTAGTTCCATATTAGTAACCCTTGCAAGAATATCTTCATCCTCAGGAGTAGACATAGCTCTGATACCACTTGATGCAAAGTGGGTAGCTAGAAGTGTGAATAAGGACCAAACTAGTCCTTCAACAAAACCTCAAACGGTTCTAGGTAGGAACTGCAAGTAAGTTCCCCAATAGTAAGTGCCTCTCACACTTATCAAAAGTGTAGGAAATGACTAGTTTCTAGGTTATCACAACCTAATATATATAGGGTACTCAATCACTGAGACCTATCAAGTCTTCCAAGCCCAACTAATCACTAGTCAACAACCAGACACTTCGGTTGTTTTGCAAAGTATTTCCCCAAATGTTACAATGAGAACCAAGGATGACCATACACATTTCCTTGGTTTATTTAGGTTCCTAACACAAGAGTGCAACTACTCATATACAATAGAGAACTCAGTTCAGACATATTAGCCTTACTGAGCCAATTTTAAGCTTGTAGCCTTTTAGAAGCATACATGCTAATTGTGAACACACTATTCCACACAACCTTGGAAACTAATCATAGTTTTCAAAACCCTTTTGGGCCTAACAAAACATGATAAGAGTGCAAGGCTTCACTATGAAGAAAAGACACAATGCAATGCTGATTTCACCTTGCAACTAGGCCTAATTAGGCTCTGGTTTGCACTACAAGTACCTTTCCCGTAAACCCAAATCCAAATCCAATGCTTGGATCATGTGAGGGCACATATGAGACTAAGAAGTTCCAAGTCATAGATCTTGATGATTCTCCGATGGTGGGTTGTGTGGACCGGTGTCAAATTTCAGAAAGGTGCACACTTAGAGTATGTACACCTAGGGCATTAGAAAAAACCCATCTCCTTGCAAGTTGAGGACCCGCACCTACAAGATCTTAGAGAACACATTAAAAACATGAATTCCACCAAGGTTCATCAAATTCCCATGGTGGAATTGTGAATTATGCACAATTCTTGCCGAAACCCTGGTTCAGGGTTTTAATCCAAAAAACCAAAAAATAAAACTTAAATAACTTTCAACACCCAATGAATCAGAACATGTGATCAACAATAAATGAGACCAACTCACAGACATGATAAAAAATATCAATCTTTCATACCTAGGCTTCTATACATGTCTGTACAAATTTTCTGATACTCGAAATTGCATGAAAACAATTATATTTTATTGATTTCAAAATGCCAGATTACATCAGTCTACCTTCCACCTGCCTGGTAGGGCTTATGAAGACCTCCCCCATCAGTTACAAATTGATTTTCAAACCATCAAACTATTGGGGGGTTATTTACAACTTTTAACAAAGTTGTCAAAGTTGCTCGGCAACTTTACAACTTTTGTTGCAACATTTTGCAACTTTTATCCTAAGTGACCAAACTTGGTCCCAAACTAATTTATGTGATCCCTAGTGGATCCAAATAGAAAAACATAAAAACAAGCTTGGTTTTTGGACAATCATGACCAGTAGTTGACCAAGGGATCATAAGATGCCAATCTTGGAACTATGGTCTTACAAAGGAGTCCAATGATTAACCCATTATTCTAACATGAATAAAGACCTCTAAGGACCTTGATGGAAACTCTTGGTGCCAAAGGAACACTTAGTTCATTTGGGGTGCTCCTGCACCAAACTATCTTTTCTTGATTAGTCCCAATGAAGTCCACTAGTAAACCTCTGCTCTACATGCAACAGACACAAGCTCACAGCTTTCACAACCTCTCTATATCATATATATTCCATCCATATCTTTTCCAAAGAAAAGACTCTACATATATACCTTATTACATTTTACCATGATCAGGTCAGCCCATGAGGCTTTCCTAATATAAAAATGATTACATAAACTCTTGATAAGATACACATGATATCTAGAACAAGTATAGAATGACTAAAATACAACAATTAAGGACCGACATCCTTAATTCATGTTTGCTAAACAAAACACATGCTTCCTTTCCTAAGTCAGCTTCTAAATAAACCATCTCCAAAACATACACCATAGATGATGTCACCAGTCACTCCATACCTTGCATTGACCAATGAACATCCTTCTATACCCTGTCTTTCATTCTTCAAGCTTGCATACCTTGAATCCAAGTCTTCTGAAAGATATACCAAAAACCCAGAGACTAACTCTGTCAATTCTCACAGTCACAGTCAAGTGACCTGTCTTCATTAAACCATCTGTATCTCTCGTAATGTGAAACATCTAAAGATGATATCTTAGATATAAGATCAAAACATCCATCTCAAATCATGTCCAACTTTGTAGCATCTGAAACATCCGTACAGTGTCCGTACACTGTGATAACTTGCTTGGTCTTCTCTCAGAAACATATGTTGACATCAGTGAAAAAACACAAATGACAATGGTATGAATGCCCATTCAATAACATAGTGATTAAACATATTAAATGTCTCAATTACCACCCATGCATTAGCAATATCCAACAATCTCCCCCTTTGGCATTGATGTCAACATATGGGAAAATCTTATCCCAAAGTTATATCAATCCAAAGTCCTTCAACTGAACAATCTCCCCAAACAGTAGAGATTTTCTCATAGCAACACTCCCCCTTTGACAACAATGGCAAAGGGTGCCATGAGCCTTCAACTACCTTCACATATAAACTTTCTTGCATGATCACTCCCCCTGAGGAGTAGATCCCTACATCCAGTCTAGAAAATGATAAGGCTCTGAATACTTCTAGACTGATGCATTTTTGCATCAATTAGTTCTGACTAGGAGTGGCTTGAACCCCCAACATACCTCTGAGATATTCAAAGGTATCTTTTGGTAGTGGCTTTGTGAAGATGTTTGCAATCTTCTCTTTTGTACTGATATATTCTAATTTGATTTCCTTTTGTGTCACCTTGTCTCTCAAGAAGTGATACTTAATACATATATGTTTAGTTTTGGAATGCATCACTAGATTCTTTAACATGTTTACTGTACTAGTGTTATCACAATGGATAACCACAGGCCCTTCAAAAATTACTCCAATGTCTGTCAGCATTTGTTTCATCCAAATAATTTGAGTGCAGTTTATAGTAGCAACAACATACTCTGATTCTGTAGTAGACTGTGCTATATAATCTTGTTTCTTGCTTAGCCAAGAAACCAACTTTTTCCCAAGGAAAAATGCACCGCCACTGGTAATTTTTCTATCATCAATATTTCCTACCTAATCAGCATCATTATAAGCATGAAGTTCAAAGCTATCATTTTTTTCATACCATAAACCATAGTCTATGGTTCCTCTGAGATACCTCAGTATCCTTTTCACAACAACTAGATGTGTCTCTTTGGGTTTTGGCTGATATCTAGCCACAATTCCAATAGCATTATCAATATCTGGTCTGGTGTGAGTTAGATATTGTAGCCCTCCAACCATTGATCTATACAAATTCTGAAAAACACATTTTGATTCATCATCAATTATTAGCTTGTTGCCAGTCACCATAGGTGTTCCTACTGGTTTACAATCTTCCATTCCAAATTTCTTAAGCAATTCTTTGAGATACTTGGTCTGAGAAATGAAAATACCATTCTCATTCTGAGTTATCTACAGTCCAAGAAATAATTTCATTTCATCTATCATAGACATCTCAAATTAACTTTCCATTTCTTTAGCAAACTTCTTACATAGATCATCATTACCTCCAAAGATAATGTCATCCACAAATACTTCTATTATCAGGATTCCATCTTGAGTAGTTCTTAAATAAAAATTACTATCCGCATTACCTTTTTTGAATCCTAGCCCAAGTAGATACTTGTCTAACCTTGTATACCAAGCCCTAGGAGCTTGCTTTTATCCATACATGGCTTTCTTCAATTTGCACACCATGTCTTTGTCTTCGCATAGAGGAAATCCATCGGGTTGTTCTATGTATACTTCTTCAAGATCTCCATTCAGAAATGAAAATTTAACATCCATCTGATACACTTTGAAGTTTTTGTGTGCAACATCAAGTATAGTCATGTTTCTTCATTCTGCTATCCCATTCTATTGTGGAGTCCTAGGAGAAGATGTTTGTCTTTTTATCCCATGCTCTTCACAGTATGAATTGAATAAATTTGATGTAAACTCTCCACCTCTATTTGATCTTAAACACTTTATTTTTAGTCCTGATTCATTCTCTACTTTTGCTTTAAACAACTTGAATTTATCAAATGCTTCTAATTTTCCTCTCAAATAAGTAACCCGCATCATTCTAGAAAAGTCATCAACAAAGAGTATAAAATACCTTTCACCATAGTATGACTTTGTTCTTGTAGGACCACATAGATCTATATGTACTAGATCCAACTTCCCTTTTGATGTAAATGATTTTCTTTTATGACTGCTTTTAGTTTGCTTTCCCATAACACATTCTCTGCATATAGTGTTAGAAGGTTTCACAATCTTTGATAGATCTCTTACTGCATTAGCCATACTTGCCTTCACAATGTTATCAAAGTTAACATGAAAAAATCTTCTATACCATAACCAACTATCATCTACCTTTGCAACAAAATAAGAGGCTCCAGATGTATTTAGTTCAAATACATTACGTCTAGATTTTGAATAGGTAGCAATCAATTTTCCTTCCTTGCTTATGATAAAGCATTTACCATTAACAAATCTTAACTGAAAGTCTTTATCCATTAACTGTCTGACACTCAACAAATTGTGTTTCAGTCCTTCAACAAGTAGTACATTATCTATATTAGTCTTTCCATCCAAAGTAATGGATCCTAATCCTATGATGAATTTTGGGAGATTGTCCACAAACCTTACAACACCTCCATCATAATTTACTAATTTAACAAACTTGTTCCTATCACTAGTCATGTGATGAGAACATCCACTGTCAATTATCCATTTAGTTTTATTGTCAACATGAGATACTAAGGCTTTTTCTTTATGAACAAGTTCATCTTTAATAGCAATAAATCCAATGTCTTCATTGTCTAAATCATCATCATCAGAGATTCCTTCACTAGCATAATAACATTCTTTGTCTCTTCTAATCTTTGCATAATTAGGTTTTTACTTAGGAACTCTTGTAGGACATCTAGATGCAAAATGACCTATCTTATTGCATGAAAAATATTTCAAGGGTAACTTTCCTTCAAATTTTCCCTTACCTCTTTTTTCTCTTCTAGCAATCAGTGCAACAAATTCTTCCATCTTTCTTTCTTCTTCCATTATCTTCTTTCATTCCTCAGCATACTCACTGAGCTCTTCTTTTCTTGTGCTCAGAAGTGCAGATACTTTCTTGTGTGCGGATGCCCTAAATATAGATTCAACTTTAGGTGCAGCTTATCCTAATTCTACAACTTCAAAGGTAGTTAATTTTGCAATCAACATCTCTCTGCTAAAGTTTGGAGTCAGGGGTATAGTTTCTTGAATAGACATTGCCTTGATTTTGTAAGTAGGAGTTAGAGATATGAGAATCTTTGCAATAACTTCATCTTCATCATAAGTGCCTCCACAATTTTTGATTCCAACTATAGCTTCTGTAACTCTTTGAACATAGGCCCTAATGCTTTCATCTTCATTCATTTTTAGCTTCTCCATCTTTGTCTTCCAGTTTTGCAACTTCGCTTGTTTGGTATACTTGTCTCCTTCATAAAGTGCCTCTAGTCTATTCCAAATTTCATGTGCCAAATCCAAATCTTTAATTTCAGTAAACTCACCCTCAGATAGTGCACTAATCAATGCTTCTCTTGTGACCATGTTTCATGAAAATAACTTCTTTTCATCATCAGTGGTGATGAAGGGTGCTCCCCTTAATACCACAAACACATAACAGAAATAGAGAAACAACAACAATATGCAAGAACAGAAAATTGGCTTCTTATTATCTCCACAAATGTGGAATTACAAACTTTCAGAATTACAATATGCAAAGTCACATGGGCATTCCCTTACAATATTCTGTAGGACAAAGCCTCGAACTATTACCCAGATCTACTACCCAGAACTATTCTGAACTGCCTAAGACAATAATACAGCCTTCCTTATATAGGCAATTTCCACCGCCCGAGAAGGTTCCAGAAATTTAGCCCTAAGGGCCGACCAAACCAAACTTAGAATTATTTTATTTTTCAATTTATTACATCAAAGTCGGCTCAAAATAACTTTTGAAACCTGAACAGAAATTTTGAAGGAAAATTATTTTCTGCCATTTCAGGTGACCCGACTTCCGAAGATCATAAGTCATCACCAGTTGACCCGATTGACTATTATAACCCCATTTCGGAAACGCCACGAAGCGCTCTACAGGCTTGACCTGCGCAAGCGCCCATCACCCAAATTTTTGACCTCATTCAGGGCCTCTAAAGCCTTCAAAACTGAGTTCGAAGTTTCTGTACCCTGCTGCCAATACCGAAAATCTTCAATATCTTCAAAACTACACTTGATCTAGCCATGAAACTTTGCTGGCAGACTTATATGACCAAAATGAACCTCCAAGAAAGAAATCAGATCATTCTGAGCACATATGAAAATTACCAAAAATAGTAACTTTCCATAAATAGCAGCTCTGCACAAAATAGCCCTTATTGAATATAAAAACAAAAATATTTTTGGGTGATGCAAGATTGCTCTTACACCCAGGATGCTCCTGCATCAGACACCCGGGGTAATTTGAGAAGTGACCCTGTCACGACTCAGGTGTGCAGAGGAAAACCAAGACGGTTAACCTCCTCCTTTGTTAGCCATGATGAATCTTCAACAGGTCATCCTTTCCATTTGACCAAATATTCTTCATATGTCTTATTCCTTGTGCTTTTGCCAACACGACTGTCCAGTATGTCTTCAATCTCCTTGATATCTGAACTAGTTGCTGGAATACTCCACTGTGCTGCTGTGATCTCATCTTCAACACCTCCTTCATGATACTCTGTCAGATCTAAAATGTTAAACACTGGTGAAATATTTAGCTCAATAGGCAATTCTACCTCATATGCGTTTCCTGAATCATGTTTCTTCAGTATCTTACATGGTCCAAACTTCTTCATTTTCAGCTTGTTATATGTACCAACTGGAAACCGCTCCTTCTGCAAATGAACCATGACTTCATCACCAACCTGAAATTCCTTATACCTCCTTTTCTCATCTGCCTTAGCCTTATACTATGCGTTCATCTTGGTAATATGCTTCCTCACCTCCCCATGGATGTTCTTCAAGTGTTCTGCAAAATCCTCAGCTTCAACACTACTTATTTCTCCTTTATCTATCTTTCTCAATTCAGATGCATTTCTTGGAATACTTCCATATACAATCTGGAATGGTGATTTACCAGTGCTCCTGTTGACAGAATTATTGTATGCAAATTCCGCCTGTGGTAAAATCAAATCCCATCCTGCTGGCTTATCTCCAACCAAACATCTCAGCAAATTTCCCAAACTTCTATTCACCACCTCTGTCTGTCCATCAGTCTGTGGATGATGTGATGAACTAAACTTCAAATCTGTCTTCAACTTCTTCCACAATGTATGCCAAAAATATCCAACAAACTTAGTGTCCCGATCTGAAACTATGGTCTTTGGCAAACCATGAAGTCTCACTACTTCTCTGAAAAACAATTCTGCTACATGAACAGCATCATTAGTCTTCTTGCAGGGAATGAAATGTGCCATCTTTGAAAATCTGTCAACCACCACAAAAATTGAATCGTGTCCCCGCTGTGTCCTCGGTAAACCAAGAACAAAGTCCATGCTGATATCCTCCCAAGGCTTCTCTGGTACGGGTAATGGCTGATATAATCCTGTATTCTGCTTCACTCCTTTCGCCATCTGACATACTCTGCAACTCTGTACAAACTTCTTCACATCTTGCTGCAACTGTGGCCAATAATAATTCTCACTAACCAAACCAAGGGTTTTATCACGACCAAAATGTCCAGCCAATCCTCCACTATGCTTCTCCTTGATGAGATTCTCCCTCATAGAACTTCGCGGAATGCACAACTGACTCCCTCTGAATAGCATATCATCCTGGATGATGAAATCCAACCATTTCATCCTATCTAGAGTAACAGGTTCTGTGCAAGCTTTCCAAGCTTCACCAAAATCAGGATCCTCTGGATACAAATTCTTGAGTTCCTTGAACCCAACCACTTCAATCTGCATTTCTGTCAGCAATAGTTGCCTTCTGCTAAGAGCATCTGCAACCCTATTAGACTTTCCACTCCTGTGTTTCAAAACAAATGTATAACTCTGCAAAAACTCAACCCATTTCAAATGCCTTTGATTCAATTTTCCTTGACTATTCAAATATTGCAAAGCTTGATGATCAGTATACAAAACAAACTCCTTAGGAAGTAGATAATGTCTCCACTTCTTTAATGCCTGAACTATATTATAAAATTCCTGATCATAAATAGAATACTTCCTCTTGGCATCATTTAACTTCTCACTGAAATAAGCAATAGGTTTACCTTCTTGGCTCATAACAGCTCCTATTGCAGTACCACTAGCATCACAATCTACTTGAAACACCTTATTAAAATCTGGAAGTGCTAAAATAGGTTGTTCTGTAACTTTTTGTTTCAACAATTGAAAACTCTTTTCTGCCCCATTAGTCCACTTAAACTCTTTTCTATCCCCTCTCATTGTTTCAGTCAAGGGTCCACAAATACTGCTAAAATTTCTGATAAACTTTCTGTAAAAGCTAGCTAGACCATGAAAAGATCTTACCTCAGTAGCACTCCTTGGAGTAGGCCATTCAAGGATAGCCTGTACCTTCTCTGGGTCCATTTTTAGACCTTCTGCTGAAACTACAAATCTCAAATACACTAACTCTTTCTTCACAAAACTGCACTTCTTCAAATTAATCAACAATTTCTCTTCTCTCAACTTCTCAAACACCATACGAATATGCATCATATGTTCCTCCAATGTCTTGCTAAAAATCAAAATATCATCTAGGTAAACAATGACAAACTTACCCAGAAATTCTTTCAGAACCTCGTTCATGAGCCGCATGAAAGTGCTCGGTGCATTGGTTAGTCCAAAAGGCATGACTAACCACTCATACAGTCCTTCCTTTGTCTTGAAGGCAGTCTTCCATTTATCTCCCTCCCTGATCCGAATCTGATGATATCCACTTTTCAAATCTATCTTTGAAAAATACACAGCTCCACTCAAACAGTCCATAATATCATCCATTCATGGCAATGGAAACCTGTACTTGATTGTGATCTTGTTTATTGCTTTGGAATCTGTACACATCCTCCACTCTCCATTCTTCTTTGGTGCTAATACTGCAGGTACAGCACAGGGACTCAGACTCTCTCGAATCAACCCCTTCTGCAATAACTCGTGTACTTGTCTGTTCAACTCTTCACTTTCTGCTGGTGTCATTCTATGTGCTGCCTTGTTTGGCAAACTGGCTCCTAGAATCAAATCCATCTGATGACTGATCTTCCTTACCGGTGGTAATCCATCAGGTACATTATCAGATACAATATCCTGAAACTCATTCAACAAATCTGCAACCTCTACAGGTACATCTTCTACTTCTTCTTTACTAACTTTTGGAATTAAAGCAAAACACACATGCTCATGCCTCATACCATCTAGGAATTTTCTTCCATCAACAAATGTTATTCTTGCATTACCACATACCTTTTCTTCAGTCTCCTTCAATGGTTTTAGCTTATGCCGCACGCCATCCTTTGTTAGGGAATAGGTATTCGCACGACCATCATGTACAACACATCTGTCAAACTGCCATGGTCTACCCAACAACATATGACATGCATCCATAGATATGATATCACATAATACCTCATCTTGGTATCCACCAATCTTGAACTTCACCAGGCATTGTTCATTGACCATGACCTTGTGGTCATCCTGTACCCAGGCAATCCGATATGGATATGGGTGTTTCTGTCTCTTGAGCTTCAACTTTGTCACCATCTCTTCTGACACCAAATTGTCAGTGCTTCCACTATCAATAATCACATCACAACATTTACCTTCACACTTGCACCTAGTGCGAAACAGGCTCCTCCTTTGCTCAGGTTCATTCTCACCACTCAACAGGACTCTTCTGTTAATCAATGTTTCTCCTCTTTCAGCATCTACAGAATTTGATGATCTGGCATCTTCATCTACATGTGCAACTCTGGCCTGGCCTTCATTTCTCCTGTCTGTTCTGCCTTGGTGCTGAGGATATTCAAATGCCCTATGACCTTCTTCTCCACAGTGAAAACATGTTCCACGGAAGCCTCCTCATCCAGATCCTTGTCCTCTTCCTCTTCCTCTCTGATCTCTATTATTCTGATCCTGGAAGCGATTGGAATTATTTCCGCGCTGATTCTGACTGCTACTGGCCTCATCCTTCTTTTTCAGATCTTCATTTCGGCCACCATATGACCGTCCACCAGATTGTCCACCGCGACCTCTTCCATTTTGTCTGCTCTCAAACTTCTTGTTCAGCTTTTCCTCTACTTTTAGGGCAAATTGGTATGCCTCCTCAATACTATTCATTCGAACCAGATTCAGCTCCTCCTGAATGCTTGGCCTTAACCCATTAAGGTATCGGGCAACTTTCTCCTTATCAGCTTCTGCATGGCCTGTTCTGATGAGAAGTCGATAGAACTCCTCTGTATACTCCTGAATAGATCTTCCTGCTTGCTTCAAACTCTGTATTTTCTTCAGTAGGTCAAGCTCATAATCAACAGGAATGAACTGTCACTTCAATTTATCCACCATCCGATCCCATCTTGTGATTTTATCTTTCCCTCTTCTATTTCGCTCCAATTGAATTTCTTGCCACCAGATCTTCGCATGACCTTTCAATCTGGCCTTCGCAAATTTGACCCTATTAGGATCTTCAACATCTTCATACTCAAAATATTCCTCACATTCATTGATCCAGTCGATCAATTCCTCTGGGTTAAGATTTCCAGAAAATGTAAGAACCTCAATCTTAGGTCTTTTCCCAATCTTGGAAATTGCCCGAAAAAGTCTTTCTTCCTCCTGGTTCACAATTTCAACTTTTCCTTCTTGATATTCTTCTTCGGCTTCATCCTCACTTTCATCTCTGACATTAAGATTCATTCCTCTGTGAATCTCTTCTTGCAATGCTCACACTTGTCTCTGCAGCTCTCTAACCTCAGGTGTCACAACACCAGGTCTTCCACCACGTTCTCTTTGTGGAGGCATTTTCACGATGCGCGCTGAAACCCTAACCACGGTCCTGGTGCAAACTGCCTCACAGTCGGCGATCTGTTTACACACTCAAGAAAACCTACTCTGATACCACTTGATGAAGGGTGCTCCCCTTAATACCACAAACACATAACAGAAATAGAGAAACAACAACAATATGCAAGAACAGAAAAGTGGCTTCTTATTATCTCCACAAATGTGGAATTACAAACTTTTAGAATTACAATATGCAAAGCCACATGGGCATTCCCTTACAATATTCTGTAGGACAAAGCCTCGAACTATTGCCCAGATCTACTACCCAGAACTATTCTGAACTGCCTAAGACAATAATACAGCCTTCCTTATATAGGCAATTTCCACCGCCCGAGAAGGTTCCAGAAATTTAGCCCTAAGGGCCGACCAAACCAAACTTAGAATTATTTTATTTTTCAATTTATTACATCAAAGTCAGCTCAAAATAACTTTTGAAACCTGAACAGAAATTTTGAAGGAAAATTATTTTCTGCCATTTCAAGTGACCCGACTTCCGAAGATCATAAGTCATCACCAGTTGACCCGATTGACTATTATAACCCCATTTCAGAAATGCCACGAAGCGCTCTACAGGCTTGACCCGCGCAAGCGCCTGTCACCCAAATTTTCAACCTCATTCGGGGCCTCTAAAGCCTTCAAAACTTAGTTCAAAGTTTCTGTACCCTGCTGCCAATACCGAAAATCTTCAATATCTTCAAAACTACACCTGATCTAGCCATGAAACTTTGCTGGCAGACTTATATGACCAAAATGAACCTCCAAGAAAGAAATCAAATCATTCTGAGCACATACAAAAATTACCAAAAATAGTAACTTTCCATAAATAGCAGCTCTGCACAAAATAGCCCTTATTGAATATAAAAACAAAAATATTTTTGGGTGATGCAAGATTGCTCTTACACCCAGGATGCTCCTGCATCAAGTGGTTGACTCCAAGTCATTCTCAGGCTTTAGAGACTCCTTTTTCTTTACAATCATCCAGTAGTCTATGCCCAAACATAGAAAATGTGTTTGCATCTTGTTTTTCCAACTGTTGAAGTTTTCAGGATCAAACTTAGGACTATCCTTCCTATAGAATTCCATTTTCAAGATCACCTCAAGCTGTTAAGCTTTCTCTCTGAGGACCTCAAGCTCTGATACCAATTGTTAGGAATCATAGTCCACAATACAACTAAGAGGGCGGGTGAATCAGTTGTATAATAGAATATTAAACTTTAAACTTTAAGCTCATCAATATCAAAAATAATGAACACAATGAATGCCAAATCAATAACACAATATTTTGGTTTTAGGGAAACTCTGTTAAAGGTAAAAACCTCGGTGGGAATTAGCACCCACAGATGATGTACTGAGAGTATAGTAATCCTTGTTAGAAGATATAGCCCTGCTAGGAGCTTATTGAAACATTACAGTACATAGTCCTTGTTAGAGGATAGACCCTATTAGGATTCAAGGAACAAAGAGGGCTCACTGCCCAAGGCTCATTGCCCAAAGAAGGTTAAATCCACCTTTAGAAATCACTAGTTTGCAATAGGTGTAAATAAAGTAATACACAATCTTTTGAACTATTTTCCAGCAATTATCTTTTCTTGATCAGTTCCAATGATGTCTAGCAGTAAAAATATGCTCTACATGTAGCAGACACAAGCTCACAACTTTCACAACCTCTCTATATCATATATATTCCATCCATATATTTTCCAAAGAAAAGAATACATATATACCTTATTACATTTTACCATGATCAGGTCGGCCCATGAGGCTTTCCTAATATACAAATGATTACATAAACTCTTGCTAAGATACACATGACATCTAGAACAAGTATACAATGACTACAATACAACAATTAAGGATTGACATCCTTAATTCATGTTTGCCAAACAAAACACACGCTTCCTTTCCTGAGTCAACTTCTAAATAAACCATCTCCAGAACATATGCCATAGATGACATCATTAATCACTCCGTACCTTGCGCTGACCAATGAACATCCTTTAGTACCCTGTCTTTCATTCTTCAAGCTAACATACCTTGAATCCAAGTCTTCTAAAAGATATACCAAAAACCCAGAGACTAACTCTGTCAATTATCACTATCATAGTTCAGTGACCAATCTTCATTAAACCATCTGTATCTCTCACAATATGAAACATTTGAAGATGTGATCTTAGATATAAGATCACAACATCCATCTCAACTCATGTCCAACTTCGTAGCATCTAAAACATCCATACAATGTCCATACACTATGATAACCTGCATGGTCTTCTCTCAGAAACATATGTTGACATCAGTGACAAAACATAAATGACAATAGTATGAATGCTCATTTAGTAATGTAGTGATTAAACATATTAAATGTATTAATCACCACCCATGCATTAGAAATGTCCAACACATTAATCTATCTAATGTAGGCTCATCCTTGGCTATAATATCTTCAATATTCTTAACATGTCTAACAGGATTTATGCAATAGCTGTATACCTTTCTTCTGTGTTCCACACAAATTTTAGCTTTGATTGTAGTTATTTTTAGAATGTCCAAGTCCCATAAGATGGACTGAAAAAATTCCTTCAAATTATTTTCTAAGAATCTCTTTTTAGCCTTATCCTCTGCGATCTTCAATAGTGACTCAAAATGACTGTCAAAGTTGTCCAATGCCAAGTTCAAATTTTCTGCATCATCCTTTCCTTTTAAAATAAGAGGTGTAGGGAGTATTTTGTTCACTGTCTCCACTACCCTAACAATCACCTTTACCTTCTTGTCCCCCTTTTGTTTTGAACTTTCCTTTGCTTTAGAAAATTCCATGAAGGATAATCTCATGAGTTCATCCTCATCCATGATTTCTACATCTATGCTCACTGGTTTGGCCATACTTGCCAACAATAGGGTGGAGGAGGTATCTGGTTCTTGTTTAAGTTTAGTTCTTCCCTCTTCTTCTTTTTCTGCTGCTATCTCTTCTTCCTACTTTTCCTCTTGCTGTTTATCCTTCTCTTGTTCTTTCTCTTCCTATTTTTATTGTTTATGTTCTTCCTCTTTATGTCCTTCTACTAACATCGCACTATCTGAATTGTATTGAAATGGATCATTTACATCAAGTGAATTATCTAATGATATAGACATACTAAAAATGAAGAATTCTGGTTGCTTGTCAACTTCACTTTCTTGCTCACTCACTTTAGCTGTTCTAGAGCTTTCTCCCATTCTTAAAGGTGTAGGCTTGGTAACCTTTGGAGATGAGGTCTTCTTAGGTATGTCGCACATAAGAATTTCATCCAATGCCTTTTGTGTGCTCTCTATAACCTCATCATACATCCTTTCCATTATCTTCACAAGTTTGGCCTTTGTTCTCAGTAGAGGTTTCAAATCTTTAATGATTTTCTCTCTCTCTCTCTCTCTCTCTTTTATGGAGACTACAGGTAACATGTCTTCAATAGCCTTATTTATTATAGTCTCATCCTCATAATTTGCTAACTATTTTCTTATTTCCAACTTGCTAGACAATTCCTTAGGAATGCTTCCTTCTATTTCTAGCAATTTCTTCCTGTAAACTAACAAGTGCTCAATTACTATGTCCTCAATTATTGCTTGATTTTCAGAATCATACCTTTCATAATATCTATTTACTATATTCAGATTTCCATCTCTTATTACTCTCTTTTGTAACATCTAGATGTCTGGCTTCCACAGATCTTGTGGCCTCTTTTGTACTTCATTTTCTTGTTTCTTCTCAGTCATCTTGTCCTCTTTATTCTTTATTTCTACTTCTACCTTTTGTTTCTTAGGGCTGCTTGGTTTGTTAGATCTTGTAGATCTCCTAAGTGTGCTCCCAAGTACATTTACTTGTGCTATCTTCTCATGTGTAACTGATAAATCAATTATATCAGGAGTAGGACTTACTGTCTATTCTGCTACAGAAGGAGGAGGTGCCTCAATTTCCAAGCTAGAAGATCCTTCTGTCATCTTTGTCCTTACTTCTCTCAACTACTCCTTTGTAATTTGTGCCTTCACAGTAATGTCATGAACTATTTTATCAATCTTTCTTTTCCTTGTTCCCTTGTCCTATTCCTCTCTAACGTTTGCTGACTTTTCCATGTAAGTTCCCCATCTCTCTTTAGATATGTCTATCTCAGTTGCTAGTACATGTTCAACTTGCATTGTGAGAACCTCATAACTGACCTCATACCCCATAGGGTAGCACCATTTCTTTCTTGGTTTAACTACCTTAAAGCATACATAGACAGTTTCAACCATGAAACATATTGTGTCTTTGTATTTCTGAACTATCTCCTTAGATATCCTATACCTCTCCTTCATTTTCCTTTGAAGAATTTTAGTCATTGCAAATAGTTCACCATCTACCCAATTTTTATCTTGTCTTCGGTAACTTTCTAAGATTTGTATATCAATAGGTACACTATCCTTCCATGCCCTCGGGTGCATTCTAGGAAATTTGTGCTCAATGTGGATGTACATGTGGACCATAAGTGAACCAAACCTAAATGCCTTTGTCTTATATTTCTTGATAATCTTCACATTTTCCAAGAATTGCTGTGCTAGAATCTCCCATAGGTTATATTTTATGTTTTCCTTAACCATTCTGTAGGCCATCATAATTACCCCTACTGAAATAAAATTAGGTCTACTGCTATAGAATAATATATAACCTAATAGCATTGCTACCAATCTCACATCTTGTTGAAAGATGCCATTCACAGTCATCGCTCTCTTATCCCACTTAGAATGTGTTAGGGTTTCTACTTGTTTTCTGCTATTTTCTTAGCTACTGGGAGGGCTAAAATATTATCCAATCCAGTTATCTCATAAATTAATTGGCTACATATCTTAATAGGCTACCCTCCAATCCAAATTAATTTGTCATGGATTCTTCTTAGAATGATATTGAGCCATTCAGTTTCATAGAACTCATTGAGGTGGGTTAGATTAATGATAGATTATTCTTCTAGATGTTTTAACTCTTCTTTAATTTTATAATCAGATTCTATCATCTCTCCTAATTCCTTATAGATCTTAGCATCTCCAATAGTCTCATACTTGTAGTGAATATAAGCCCTAATATCTTCAATGTGTAACACGTCGTAAGGGGTTTGCAAAAATTCTCCTTTCGGATCATCCTCATAAGACTTAAATGGGTGCCTCTTAAACTTATACCTCAGTCTATCAACAATATCAAATATCATAGGTGCTTGCATAGCTTCTTGAAAGAGTATATGATCTAAATACCTTTAATACATTGAATTCTAGAACCTCTGCTTCAAACGATCACGCAAGGTAGTTGCTATATGGCTATAGTGCTTCTTAACTCTATTCTCCTTGGTTGATGCTAATTAAATGGTGCTAAAATGATGTGCTTCAAGGTGTTTTATCCATTGGAAGATGAGTGAATGCATTAATCACAGGTATCTCATCTTCTCACACTATCCAGTTAAACATAATTTTGCAATCATAGGATATGAATCTCTAGGTGTTGCGATCACAAACATAAACTCCATTGTATCTTTACACACCATATCTAAGCTTGCATGAGCTTATTCTACATAATCAAGGGCTAGAAATATTCTATTGTCTACATCCAATGCTCCCCCTAAGGCCATGCAACCTTCTAGGTCGATGTAGCAATGTAATCATCATGCAAAGATATAGTAGTATCTACTGTGTCTCCCTGGATCAATTCCTTATTGAAATATTTTACCTTCCATATATTCTCATTATCTTCATTTGTTGGTTTCTTGAAATGATTCTTAAAATCATCCATGTACTCATTAAGAATTTTACAAATGTCACCAATATTATTGTTTATAACCATAGGTGGTGGTCCTCTTCTACTGTCCATTCCATTATATCTGCAAAACTTTTCTATGTGTCCTAAGTTGCTTTAAAACATGTAGGTGGTCTTCTTCTATCCTGATTAACCTGTAGCTTACAATACCTTGTAGTATGCCCAAGGTTATTGCATTTATAGCATGTGATCTTGACTGCTGACTCCTCTTTGATGTAATCTTGTTTGTTCCTTGAGTGATCATGTTTTCTACATTCTACTTTCTTATATCCATATGCATAACAGTTGTAACAATAACCAGTAAAGGGTTTGAAAGTACCTTTAATTTTGCAATCTCTCTTCATGTGTCCAAATTTGGTGTATCTAAAGCATCTACCTCTAAAAGGTATGATCTAATCTTTAGGTTCTTCAAGAGTAGGTTTTTCTTTAGTCTTCACTTCATGAGATTATTCATTAGTCTTAGAACATTCTCCATCATTATATTCGATTCCAGTCATGTCTCCTTTAAGTTTTGTAAAGGATAAAAAGGTGTGTACCAAAATGTAATATGTAATTTATGTGAATGTTGTGTGGTATGAATGATCTTTATGAATAGATAGGATTGGGGAAGGTAAGATCTTCTTCTTAACCCCAAATTCCCAAAGGAAAGATCTAAATAGATTAACCACAAGAAAATGGTCAATGCTTAAATGAATCAATTGATGAAGAATATGAAGAAAGAGGAAAAACTTATATTCCATTATGGAAAAGAGTATTAAAATCTTAATTGAATTGAAGACAAATACTAACCTTAAAGTATAGCAGACCTAGAAAATGCTATTTTCTGGTGTCTGTACTGAGTATCTGGAAATTTTGCAACTAGATTTGGGATAGGAAAACAGAGACAAAGAGAACCCATAAATGTTTTCCTTTTCTAAGAAAGGTCAACCTTGACCCAAATAAAGGTTGACCTTGACCCCTTTATGTCAACCTTGACCTGCACTGTTCCGATGGAAATTCTGTTCGTGGATCCTAAAAGTCTACCGAAAAGGGTGTCCAAATCTAATATGTAATTCAATTTTATGTACCTATTCCTATAAGAAAAATGGTTTTGTTGTTTGGATGAGGGGTTTACCTTGGTCAAACCCCAATTTTGAAATTAACCTTGAAATTGAATTTAAATTGCAGTAATAAACAAATTAAATGGAACAATTCACCTTGCTTATGTTGAAACCCTTGTGGAGGATTCGAATCCTTGAATCCACAAGTATAGATGCTTCGAATGAATGTAGGATGTATAAAATCAATTTTATTTAGATCTTCAACACCAATCTTGAATGGATCTTTGAGTAGGAAGAAGCTTGAATGGATATGGAGGGAGAAATCTTCAACAAGAGGGCTCCATAGAGATTGAATCCTTCAATGGCTACCAATGGATCTCCTTGATGAATTGGATCTTGAATGCTTGAATGATTGAAGATAGATGAATGCTTGAATTCTTTCCTTCTCCTTCTTTCTTGCTTCTTGATTGGTTGATTTCTCTTGATGGATTGAGAGATATGTTGTTTTTCGATGGAGGATGGATTACACACTTGATTTAATGATTGAAATGAAAGGAGAAGGCTTCCTTTTATACTAGGCTAGGGCACAAAATTATAGAGAGGCCAACATAGGAGAATTAAATTCCCATTAATCCTATACCCTTGGAAGTGGACCTAAATTAAATATCATTTAAGAGCTTACTGTTTCGAAGCTCGAAATAGCCGACTCGAAAGTGGGAAAATAAATCTTTTTGAAACCCCTCATCTGAAAACCTTTGCATTTTGAAATTTGGACCCTGGGTCAAGGTCAAGGTCAACCCCTACCTAGGTCAGGGTTGAGGTCAACCTTGACCTTGAGGTCAAGAACCTCACATTCTCAGAGTAGGTCACCAGGATTAGGTAGGAAGAAAGTGGAAAATGGGGTAGAACAGGGGAAAAAGCCAAATCCATGTCAAAGACCCATTCGAGGCATTAAACATGACCCCAAACCACTTACTGGGAGGGCTAAACCAGTCCTAAATAGAAGTGCTTCCATTTTATGATATACATTTAGCCCCCACTTTAGCAAGAGTATGAACTCGATGCAAACTCTTGGTAAAGGAGATCATAAAGAAAAAAACAATCTTATTGAAATCAAAGGGACAAAGAAATCCTCAAGCCCCCAGGGAATCAAGTCTTTATCAACTCCAAGATTACAATAAGAGAGACATATCTAAAATAGAGAGAAGAGGGTGTAATTACCTTGCCCAATGAGAACTTATGTCCCATTGTCAATCACACAAGGAAATAACGCAACTGGAAAGATGGATTTGAACTACCTAGTGAATGTGGCTACTCACTAGTCAACCCATCAAGGATTCACCCCTAGGAATATTCTATTCCAAAAGAGAAAAGCCAAAACAAGAGAGATCTGGTCTTAAGGACACCTCTGACCTTAAGGGATCAAAACTTTGAAAATTGAAACTGGAGGGATCAAGAGATCCTGTAAGGTAAAAATCCATGCTTTAAGGATTAGTCACTAATCCATAAAGGGAAAAAAAGCTTTGTAAAATATATTGAAAGTGCGTGTGTGTGAAAAGTGAGTAGAGCATATGGCCCCATGTTAAAGTCATTGCTAACACTTTAACAAGAGCAATGGCTTGAGCAGAAACATAAACAACTCCACTGATTACATTTCCACTATGAGATGCCCCCAAGCGAAGACAAATCAAGGAAAATACCACATAAACATACAAAAAACACATAAGGGATCTACCTACCGTGGGGTCAGTATGATCATAAGATAATATTTATATATGATATTATTGTAAATGAATTGACATCATTCCCCAAAGAAAGTAGAACTACTATCACAACGGAGGAAAGAAAACACAAGATTTACGAAGAAGAGTCTTTTCAGAACACAACATGGAGATAAAAAAGAATCAATGCTACCAAATTGCAAATCCAAGCGCACTACACAAGGAAAACATTTATGAACAATAGCACAAGTACAACATAAAATGAAAACAACATATAGAAGAATATAGATACATATAGAGGAATAGTACAATAGGTTTGATTCCTTTATCATCTTGCACCAACAAAGTAACAAGGGTCGTCTAAAAGAATCTAACAAATATTTAGTGAACACATTACGGGAGAAGCACAATACAATGGGAAAACACAGAAAAAGATACCATGAAGGACAAGCCAATCAAGCCCGTCACCTACTCTCCCCATCTCATTATATATCATTTAGGGAAGGTGGAAAACTCACAAGAGGGACTATATCCAACACAGTAGGAATAATAGCCAGTTCCAAACAAGGATCCTCTTGAGAATCATGATGTTTGATATGAGGTTTAATTATCAATTGTGCTGAGAGAATATTAGGTAAATCAATATCAATGTCAATAGTCTCATATTTATCATTAGCATCATTAGTATCATCAAGAGTATCTTCTTCATCAAGATTAATCAAAATAGAATCTAAGATATGAATATAATCGTAATCATTCATCTTAACATCATTATTACAATTAACTTCTTCTAACACATCATACATAGGCTAGTTAAAAGAAGGTAAAGAGATTTGAAGAATAGAGAAATGGGCCTTAGCTTGAGCCCGATGATTTTGATGACATTCATTGATAGATCGGTTACATTTTGTCTTGTTTGAAATATGTTGAGAACTAAGAGGAACAACCATCAGTTCCTTCGCAGGTTTTATAGGAGGATTAGTAGGATTCTTAGTAGATTGAAAAGAAACACTAGGAGCTTGATTAATAGAACTAGAAGCCATGGATAAAGGAGGTATGGAAGACATAGGCAAAAGACCAAGGTTAAGATCTATCTGAGGCATGCTTTACTCAAAAATCTTGCAATGTTTATAGGCTTGATATGAGCGAAAAAGATTATCAGGTCGAGAAGGACATAAATTAGGTAATGAAGGACAAAAGAAGTCAAGGGTAGCACAATCCTTGGGCCTAGAAGGTTGATATAAACTATGATTAATCATCTTCACTTCTTCATCATGAATGAATTTAAGACACTTATGGATAGGAGAAGCAATGACATGCATGGTATTCAACCAAGGCAAACCAAAATTAACTTGAAATTGATCAAAAGTAGGAACAAAAATGAAGGTAGTGATGATCTACAATTGATTGAATATCTAGATGAAATGAAGGAACAATGATTAGAGATCACCGCACTACTTAAGTGATATGTAAGATGATTAAATCAGTCAATATGTTGTCATTGGTGTTAACTAGTTTTGACAATGCTTATTATGATAGTTACAAACATATGAACATCTGTAGAAGGAAGAAAAGATGAAGAAATGAGATATCTACATAAGGAAAATATGGATATGATAGATAAGGATAAGGTAAACATTAGGTAACTTATTGATGAGTCTATGGATTTATATTGTTGACTTGAGGATGTTACATTAATCTATTATGAAGAAGAGATTTGAATTGAACAAGTCAATGTGGTTGATAATTGAAGACTTATGTATACACAGAGCCAGTGCAGTGTATACTGAGTGACAGTAATAATTGAGTTAGTTATCACCGAAGCATTTTAGTATTAATCGAGTATGGATGAAAATATTAAATTCTAAGAACAACCAATTAAAATTAATGAGTTGGATATTGTTATGATTTCGAGGTAAATGATGAAGTTAGTTATGAGATCCATGACTAACATAATTTAGAGATGATCTAAAGGATGAGATTGAAATGTGTTAAGGACACATCTTCCGAGGAAGGTTTAAGTGGAAAAATGGATGAAGGAGATTAAGAGGAAAAATCTAATGGCTTATATGAAAATGATTTACTTGTCTATTTAAGAGATATGAGTTTCATTGTTGAAACATGCTAGAAAAAAAGGAGATTGTAGAGATTTCATGTGAAGATTTTATTCATGCATTCTTGATCAAACTGGTTATAGAAAGAACCGAGCTGCAAATATTACCAAGCCTCAGAGAACTATTTACCAAGTGAAGTAAGTTGAGAAATATTGAAAAAGTGAATTGATTAATGATCAAAGGATTTTATGAGCATAGCATAGATCAAAATATTTTCAATTGAGTTGTATTTGAATCAGATTAGAACTGTATCAGTTTAACCATTGATTTAGAAAATCTCTTAATCAAGTGGACTTAACAGTCTTATTGTATTATCCTATGACATTCATTGAATGTAAATTGTTATCTTGTTGACCCCATAGTGAATGTTGGTCAAAAGTTAACTGTTAGTGATAAATCCTCTAACCAAGTCACACCTAACAGTGTGCATTATAACCTTTAACAGGGTTGGCTCCTATCTGAGCTCACTTCAGAAGAGTGAATTATTTTGGGTTACTGGTCCCAGGTGGTTTTTCCCTTAACAAGGTTTCCACGTTAAATCATTGTGTTATGTGTTGTTTGTTATGATTTTTTTGATATCATACTTTACATATTGCATAGTTGATTTAATCAGTCATCACAGTTTGGATAAATATTGGTATTTGGCAAAGAAAATAGATAGATTGATATTTTATGTTACCGAGCTACATAAATTGTTGAAATTATGATCTGGGAGATTGGGACTGTAGGATAATTGATTTACTCGATTCACCGCCCCTCTTAGTTATTCTAACAATTGGTATCAGAGTAGTATTGGTTGCTTGGAGGAAAGTTTTAAGGACTTGAGAAAAAAGATCACAAGATGTATAAGAGGGAAGTGCCTAAGTTGAACAAAGATAAATTTTCAACATGGAAAAGCAGGATGAGGCTTCACATATCTGGAATTGGAGAATCTGCTATACGTTTACTAGACAATGGCTACTTATAACTGAATGTTGGACCGTTGAAACTTGATCAGTTGAGAGACATACATGAACATAATATTACTATGATAGAGATTGCTTCTGCTCTATCTGATGCTGAGTTTGAAGATGTCAAGGATTGCACTACAATGAAGAAAATGTGGGATAAAATTTCTCTAGTTTATGCTGGTGATGTGAATGTAATGAGATCCAGAGCTAAAATCTTGAGAGGCAGATTTGATGACATGAAGATGAAGGAAGGTGAGAACATCACACAATACTCAAATTGAATCAAAGAGGTAGTCAATGCTATCTGAGGAGTAGGAGGTACTATTTCTGAAAGAACTGTGGTAAGTAAGATATTGAGAACCTTGTTTCCTATCTATGCAATCAGAATATTTGCTCTTCATGAAATGAGGTCTGCACCTAATAGCACTCTTACTCTTGATAGTTTGATTGGAAAGTTAACTACTTTTGAGCTAAATAATTATGACAATAGTGTTGTACTGAGTGTTGAGTCTTCTTTTATGTCATCTTTTAAGATTGGTAAATCTAGCAGTAAGCATAATATAAAGAATGAAAGTGACAATGAAAATGAAGATGAGCTTGATGAGCTTGAAGCACTTATGGCCCAGAGACTTCAAAAAGGTAAAGGAAGGTATAAGGGAAAGTTACCTTTATCTTGTTTTGACTATAAAGAGATTGGCCATATTGTTGCTAGATGTCCTAACAGGAAAGAGGAAGATAAAGACAATGACCGATTTGGTGATGGAAAGTTTGGCAGAAGAAATAACAGAGGAAACATACACTACAACAAAGACAATGGAGATTACAAAGACAAAGGAAAGAAGGCATGTTACCTTTTTGGAGAAAATGAAGATGACACCGACACTAAAATTGATGATGAAATTGAAGTGGTATTTGTTGCAATGAAAGATGATTCAAAAGAAGAGGAAAGATATGTAGAAACAACCCTTATTTCTAAAGTTAGTAAGAATGATACTTGGATCATTAATAGTGGCTGTACACATCACATGACTAGTGATGGAGATAAGTTTGAACATGTTGAGCACTATAATGGATGATCAGTGAAAATGGGAAATGATACACCTTGTCAAGTGAAAGGAAAATGGTCTATCTTATTGAATGATAGAATTAGATGTGATAATGCATACTAGGTAAAGGACTTAACTAAAATTTTGAGTATAGCATAGTTGAATAACTCAGGTCACTAAGTTGCATTTGAAAGCAAGAAGGTAAAAATCTATGATGAAAATGGAAATCTTGTCGGTATTGGAGGACAATCAAAAGGTAATTTATTCTATCTTGACAATGCTAAAACTTCTTGTTTACTGATGAAGAATGAAGATGTATGGTTATGGCATAAGAGGCTATGTCATGTGAACTTTGATAACATGATTAAGATCAGTAGAAAGAGAAAATTTAGAGGATTACCGAGTCTAGCTAAACCTAATAATGTTATGTGCAATCAATGTCAGAAAGGAAAGATGACCAAATCTAGTTTTAAAAGTAAAGACTATTCATTTAAAGGTATTTTGGAGTTGGTACACACTGACTTATGTGGTCCTATGAGAACTCAAAGCTACTATGGTGACAAATATTTTATTTTATTTGTTGATGACTACTCTAGGATGATGACAATCATTTTCTTAAAAGAATAATTTGAGGCATTCAAATTGTTTAAATGGTATAAAGATAAAGTTGAAAAAGAAACCAAGAAAGAATTGAAATACTTAAGATCTGATAGAGGAGGTGAGTTATTTCTAATGAATTCATTGATTTCTATAATGAGCATGGAATAAAAAGACATGTTTCTGCACCTAGAACACCGCAACAGAATGGGATTACTGAAAAGAGGAACCGATCTATTGTTGATTGTGCCCAAACATTGATGATTGAGAAAAATGTTGCACAAATGTACTAGAGAGAAGCAGTTACCACTGTAGTATACACCCTGAACTAAGTTCAACTGAAGAAAGACACAAACAAGACACCTTATGCATTATGGTTTGGCTATACAATGAATTTAAGTTATTATAGAATGTTTGGCAGTAGGTGTTATATTCTAAAAGATGATATGAATGGTAAATTTGACTTTAAAGGTGATGAAGGAATATTTTTACGATATTCTACTAAGAGGAAATCTTATAAATGTTTGAACAAGGCTACTAATAAAATGATAGAAAGTGCTAATGTAAAAGTTGATGAGTTTGCTGAAAAGAATGATGAAGAAAGCATGAAGGAACCATAAGACTATGGTGGGTTTACATATGTTGAGAATCTAAGTTATCTACTGAAGCCATAGGTTGAGTCAACAGAGCATCAGGAAAATGCTACCGAGAATCAGCAAATGCAAACCGAGAACCAGGAAGAAGCTGTTAGAAAGTAAAGATCCCCAAGATAACTGAGAGGGGGGGGGGGGGTGAATCAGTTATCAGATAATTTATCCATTCAATAGCTTTAAACAATATAATCAATGTACTGATCAACCATAGAAAGATAATCATACACAATTACACAATAACACAAGATATGTTAACTAGGGAACCTCTTGAAAAGAGTAAACCCCGGTGGGAATGATGCCCACAAAATGATGCACTAATATGAAAGTTCCTTGTTAGAGGATGGACCCTATTAGGAGTCTTATGAAATACATTTAGTACATATAAATCCCTGTTAGGAGATTTTGAATCCCTGTTAAAAGATTCTAACCCGGTTAAGAGTTTATGGAAGACAAAAGGACCCATTGCCCAAACAGCTTCAAGGCAAGATCTCTGAACCCATTGTCCAAAAGATCTTAGAATTATTCAATAGAATAATATGAAATATATTACCTCCTTCACACTGTGCCAAAAATGCACTCTATGCTACAAGATCACAATTCCAGATCTCTATACTCACAAGTCTTCCTTCATCACTGAATTAGCTCTTTTCTTCACTTCATGCATATATTCGCATCTCACTCTTCATAGTACACATTAAAATAAGGAAAAAATTCCTTCTTATATACCAAACTCAAATAATTACAAATGAGTCAGTCCTCAATTACAAAATAATAAATTCTACACGCTACACACAGAATTCACATAAAACTGTCGGCTTCTAGTTACTATAACTTTCTCCAAACATATCCTCAAAGTTTGTGCTATGAACCACATCATCATTAATGAGTATCTAACATCCCTTTAACTGCACAAAATTAGATTCCATCCCAGCTAAGAGATATCCTCTAATTTTTGAACATCGCTACACAGAAACACTGTCTAAACACTGCTTTCCCCAAAATGCTCATAACTCTTACAAATGAATGAATTTCTTTTTGCACTGTTAACCATAGGTTAATAACACACCAAAGAACATACCATCAACTACAAAAAATCCAATCTATAATAAAACATGTGCGCAAAACAAAATTGTACCTACTTTCCTGCTAATATCCAGAATATCACTGTGTTGACATCAATGACAATCCAAGTCATGAATGCAACAACAACTGCTACAGAATGACTGCCAAAACACTTTGCATTCATTCCTAACAGAAGCTACTGAGCAAGAAAATGAACCTGAATCAAATGATGAACAAAGAAGAGAATAAATGCTAGTAAGATTTTTTAGAAGACACCATCCACATAATCAAATCATTAGAGATAAGCAAGCTGGCATGATGACCTAAAGTAAGTTAAGACATAACACATGCTTAGTGAGTTTGAACCTAAGAATGTTAGGGATGCACTTGAAAATGAGGAATGGATTAAGGCTATAAATGAGGAAATTGAACAGATTGAGAAGAATGAGACATGGACACTAGTACCCAGACCGAAAGATAAAAATGTAATTGGTACTAAGTGGATTTTGATAAAAAAGTTAAATGAAAATGGTGAGGTCACTAGGAATGATGCAAGACTTGTATGCAAGGGATATGCACAAGAAGAAGGTATAGACTATGGTGAAACCTTTGAACCTATTGCTAGACTTGAAGGAGTCCATATACTACTTGCATATGCTACACATAAGGGATTCAAAGTATATTAAATGGATGTGAAATCAACTTTTATGAATGGAATTCTTGAGGAGGAGGTCTACATAGAACAAGTGGAAGGTTTTGTTGATGTTAAAAGAATCTTAATATACTTGAAGAAGACATAAGAGTATGGTTTATGGTACACAATGGAAGGAAAATTTGAACTCTGAGTTTATACTGATGCAGATTGGGCTGGCTGAAACATTGATGACCAGAAGAGCATAATCGGTGGAGAATTATTTTTAGGAGAAAGGATTGTGACTTGGATAAGAAAGAAACAAGCATGCATTTCTTAGCCTACTACTGAAGTAGAGTATGTTGCTGCTACTACAAATTGTTCAAATATTGCTTGGATTAAACAAGTGTTGGAAGGAATGAATGAGGAAATCACTGACTCAGTGATTATATATTGTGACAACACTAGTGCTATAACTATTTCTAAGAATCCTGTGATGCATTAAAAAAAAAAGCATATATCTATTAAGTATCACTACTTAAGGGAAAAAGTTCAAGAGAAGTAGGTGAAATTTGAATTTGTAACATCTAAAGAACAACTTGTTGATATTTTTACCAAACCCTTACCGAAAGACACATTTGAGTATTTGAGGACTAGACTAGGGGTTCGCCCCCTATCTATCGGTCACTAAGGTGATCAAGAGGTTGCATCAACATGAAATTTATCAGAAAATCATTCATGTTGATGCACATAGTGATGAACTACAACTGATTTAGAACACTGAATGAAGAATCTGTGATTGAAGATCAATGAGGAGTTCCTGATTAGATATGCAAGATGATTAAATTAGTATTATGTTGTCATTGATGTCAACTAGCTTGACAATACTTATCTTGTAAGTTACTATACTGACACATCTGAAGAAAGGTGAAAGAGATGAAGAACATAAATATCTACATGAGGAAGATGTATATATTAGATGAGGATAAGGAATACACTGAGTAACTTGTCAATGAGTCTATGACTTGATGAAATTGACTTTATTATGTTGCATTCATCTATGATGAAGAATAGAGTTGAAAGACACAAAGCAGTGTTGTCGGTAAATAAAGCATTCTAGTATATACCGACAAAGTGTAGTGTATACCAAGTGTAGTGTTAACTGAGCTTGTGTTCACTGACACATTTCTTTGTTAACCGAGCAGAACAAAAAGGAATTAAATGATCAAATTAGCTGATAAAGTGATGAGCTGTAAAGTGTATGAAATCGAGGTAACAGATAAGGTTTGTTATGAAGATCAATGGCTAACATAATTCAAGAAGGATCTAATGGAGCATATTGAAATGTGTTACTGACACATCAGCCGAAGAAGGTTAGAGCAGAAAAATCAATGAATAAGATTAAGCGGCAAAATCTGATGGAGGAAAAGAAAATGATTTACTTGTCTATATAAGAGACATTGGTTTCATTGTTAAAGAGATGCCAGAAGAAGAAGATACTACAAAACTATCACGCAAACAATTTTTCATGCATTCTGATCATACTGGTTAGTGAGAACCAAACTGTAGAACAATTATCGAGCTACAAAGAGTAATTACCGATGGATAGTAAGTTTATATAAGATTGAATCTGAAGTGATATATTGATCAGAAAGATTTGAATGAGCTAAAAATTGATCTGTAAACTACAATTGAAGTTGTTTCAAGGTAGATCATCTACTATTACATATTTAACCATTGTACATAGTCAAATCTCTTAACTGAGTGGACTATGAAAGTCTTTTTGATGTTTCATTCATAGAGTGAACATTGTTATCCTGTCAACCCCAGAGTGATTGCTGGTTGGATGATAAATTCTGGTCTAAAATTCTCTAACAAGGTCACACCTAACAGTGTGTTTGTAAACCTTTAACAGGGTTGGGTCTTCACTGACCTCACTTCAGAAGAGTGAATATTTTGGGTTGCCAGTCCCAGGTGGTTTTTCCCTTCATAGGGTTTCCACGTTAAATCTCTTGTGTTATGTGTTGATTGTGATATTTTCTTATTATCATACTTTTCATATTACATGGTAGATTTGATTGGTAACTACTATAAGTTTTAGACTGACAATCGGTAAAAACACAGATAGTGAAAGTATTTTATGTTTACCGAGTAGCAGAAGTTGAAGAATTTGTTTCGGATTATACATTTTGTTTTGGGACACTGGATAATTGCTTCATCCCCCTCTTAGTTATTCTAATAATTAGTATCAGAGCATTGGTTGCTTAGAACAGAGTTTTAAGGACTCCAGCAAAAAGGTGTCAAGATGTATAAGAGGGAAGTGCCAAAGCTGAACAAAGAGAACTTTGTAGTATGGCAAAGCTGGACGAAGTTGCACATATTTAGAATTGGGAATTTTGCACTAGAACTGATGGAGAATGGCTACATTGAACCGACACCAGATCCCCTGACACTTGATCAACTAAAGGACATGCATGAACACAATATTACTATGATGGAACTTGCTGCTGCTTGTACCGATGCCAAATTTGAAGACATTAAGGGATGCAAAACTACCAAAGCTATGTGGGATAAACTGACTCAAATATATAGTGGAGATGTGAATGTTAAGAGAGCCATAGTAGAAAGCCTAAGAGGTTGATTTGATGATATGAAGATGAAAGAAGGTGAGAACATTGTGCAATACACACATAGAATAAAAGAGGTAGTACATGCTATTAGAGCATCCGATGGAGTTATTGAGGATGAAACAGTGATAAGAAAGATTCTCTAAACTTTGTTGCTAGTTTATGCGACCAGGATCTCTACAATTCATGAAACAAGGGCTACATCCAACCTTACTCTTGACACAATGATCGGTAAGCTTACAACCTTTGAATTGAATAACTTTGACAATAGTGTTGTACCTTTTATTGAATCCACTTTCATGTCCTCTTTGAAGATTGGTAAGTCTAGTAGCAGGAATGTTAGAAAGTAAAGTCCACCAAGATAGCTGAGAGGGGGGGGGGGGGGTGAATTAGTTATCAGATAATTAAACTTTTAACATCTTCAACAACATTTAACCATGTAAGTTATGTAATTACTAACCATACAAAGATATTCATACACAATGACACAATAACACAAGATATGTTGACTAGGGAACCTCTTGATCAAAGAGTAAACCCCGGTGGGAATGATGCCCACAAAAGATGCACTAATATGAATATTCCTTGTGAGAGGATGGACTCTGTTAGGAGTCTTATGAGATACATTTAGTACATATAAATCCCTATTAGGAGATTTTGAATCCCTGTTAGAAGATTCTAACCCTATTAAGAGTTATGGAAGACAGAAGGACCCACTGCCCAAACAACTTCAGGGTAAGATCACTGAACACACTGTCCAAATAACCTTAATATTATTCAGTAGAATAATATGAAATATGTTACCTCCTTACTATGCCAAACCGCACTCACTACTACATCAGATCTCAATTCCAGATCTCTGTACTTCGCATGTCTTCTTTTACAATTTCACTTTCACAATCTCTTAGGCTCTTTCCTTCACTTCATGCTTACATTCACATGCAACCAAACCATGCTCACACTTCTTTCATATTAAAACTACTTACAATAAGGAAAAACATTCCTTCCTTTATACCACACTTAAATAATTACAAATGAGTTGGTACACAATTACAAAATAAAAGTTTCCATACACTACATCAAAATTACACAAAACTGTCGGCTTCCAGATGCAATAACTCTTCACTCGTGTGACCTCAAAGTTTGCACTATGAACCTGTTAGAAAGTAAAGATCCCCAAGATAACTAAGAGGGGGGGTGGTGAATCAGTTATTAGATAATTTATCCATTCAACAGATTTAAACAATATAATCAATGTACTGATCAACCATAGAAAGATAATCATACACAATTGCATAATAACACAAGATATGTTGACTAGGGAACCTCTTGAAAAGAGTAAACCCCTGTGGGAATGATGCCCACAAAATGATGCACTAATATGAAAGTTCCTTGTTAGAGGATGGACCCTATTAGGACTCTTATGAAATACATTCAGTACATATAAATCCCTATTAGGAGATTTTGAATCCCTGTTAAAAGATTCTAACCCGGTTAAAAGTTTATGGAAGATAGAAGGACCCACTGCCCAAATAGCTTCAAGGCAAGATCTCTGAACCCATTGTCCAAAAGATCTTAGAATTATTCAATAGAATAATATGAAATATATTACCTCCTTCACACTATGCCAAAACCACACTCTCTGCTACACAAGATCACAATTCTAGATCTCTGTACTCACAAGTCTTCCTTCATGACTGAATTAGCTCTTTTCTTCACTTCATGCATATATTCGCATCTCAATCTTTATAGTACACATTAAAATAAGGAAAAAATTCCTTCTTATATACCAAACTCAAATAATTACAAATGAGTCAGTCCTCAATTACAAAATAATAAATTTTACACGCTACACACAGAATTCACATAAAACTGTCGGCTTCCAGATACTGTAACTTTCTCCAAACATATACTCAAAGTTTGTGCTATGAAACATGTCATCATTAATGAGTCTCCAAAATCCCTTTAACTACACAAAATCAGATTCCATCCCAGCTAAGAGATATCCTCCGATTTCTGAACATCGCTTCACAGAAACACTGTCTAAACACTGCTTTCACCAAAATGCTCATAACTCTCACAAATGAATGAATTTATTTTTGTGCTATTAACCATAGGTTAATAATACACCAAAGAACATACCATCAATTATGTAAAAGCAAATCTACAATATAACATGTGCACAAAACAAAATTATACCTACTTTCTTGCTAATATCCAGAATATCACTGTGTTGACATCAATGATAATCCAAGTCATGAATGCAACAACAATTGCTACAGAATGACTGCCAAAATACTTTTCATTCATTCCTAATAGAAGAAAATCACCATTAATGTGTCTCAAACTTCCCTTTAACTACGCAAAACCAGATTCCATCCCGATTAGGAGATACCATCCGATTTCCACAAACCGCTACTCAGGAACACTGCCCGAATACTACTTCTACCAAAATGATCATAACTTTCATGAATCAATGAATTAATTTTTGCACTCTTAACCATAGACATATAACATATCAAATATTATAACCTCAACATCACATAGCTCTAACTATAATATCCCATGTGCGCTAATCAAAACACTTTCTGCTTCTCTGCTAGTCTCCAGAAGATCACTGTGTTGACATCAATGAAAATCATAGTCATGAATGCAACAAAAACTGCTATAGAATGACTACCAATATCCAGCATTCATTCCTAACAAGGAATAATAAGAATAATGATAGTGATAGTGGTACCGATGATGAGTTTGATGAGCTTGAAGCTCTTATGGCCAAAAGATTACCTAAAGGTAAAGGAAGGTATAGAGGTAAGCTACCTTTAGCAGTTTTTAATTGTAAAGAAGCTAGACACATCACTGCTAGATGTCCAAATAAGAAAGATGATGATAGATCCAAAGATTGATCTGAAGGAGGCTATGGGAGAAGAGAGTCAACAAAGGCTACCGATACAACAATAGAGATAACCGAGATAGCTATGACAAAGGGAAAAAGGTATGTTACATAGCTGAAGAATTTAAATTTGAATCTGACATTGATGATGATGTAGATGTAGTATTTGTTGCTATAAAAGATGATTTAGAGGAAGAGGAGAAACATGAAGAAACAACACTGATCTCTAAAGTAAGAAGAAATGATACATGGATCATAGATAATGGTTGTACACATCATATGACTGGTGATATAAATAAATTTGATCTACGTGATGAATATGATGGAGGAACTGTTAGGATGGGAAATGATGCACCCTGTATGGTAGGAGGTAAAGGTTCATTAATGATTAATGATAGAATAAAATGTGAAAATGCATACTGGATAGATGGACTGAACTATAATTTGTTAAGTGTGGCACAACTGAATAAATCAGGCCACCGACGTACTTTTGAGAGTAGAAAGGTAAAAATCTATGATGATGGAGGAAGACTTGTCAGAAATGGTACACAATCTAGAGGTAATCTATTTTATCTTGATATTGATCAGTCTTCTTATTTATTAATAAAAGATGAAGATGCATGGTTGTGGCATAAGAGGTTATGCCATGTGAACTTTGATAACATGATCAAGATTAGTAAGAAGAAAAGAGTTAGAGGGTTGCCTAACTTATCAAAACCGGATCATGCTATGTGTCATGAATGTCAGAAAGGTAAGATGACTAAGTCTAGTTTTAAGAGAAAAGACTACTCAGCAAAGAAGATACTTGAGTTGGTTCATACTGACCTATGTGGTCCTATGAGAACTCAGAGTTATTATGGTGATAAATACTTTATTCTTTTTGTTGATGACTACACTAGACTGATGACAGTTATTTTCTTAAAAGAAAAATCTGAAGCTTTTAAAATGTTTAAGTGGTATAAAGCTAAGGTAGAAAAAGAGACTGAAAAAGAATTAAAATGCTTAAGATCTGATAGAGGAGGTGAATTTATCTCTGATGAATTTACTAATTTCTGTAATGAGTATGGTATTAAAGGACAGGTCTCTGCACTGAGAACACCTTAGCAAAATTTGATTGCTGAAAGAAGGAACAGGTCAATAATTGATTATGCTAGAACACTGATGATACAAAAGAATGCTACTTAGACATATTGGAGAGAAGCTATCAATACAACTGTATATGTGCTTAATCAAGTACAACTAAAGAAGGACACCAAATAGACACCTTATGAGCTATGGTTTGGACACAAACCTACTGTAAGTTATTTCAAGATTTTTGGAAGAAAATGTTTTATTCTGAAAGATGAGAGAAATGGGAAATTTGATTCTAAAGGTGATGAAGGAATATTCTTAAGATATTCTACTAAGAGTAAAGCATACAAATGTCTGAATAAGGTTACAAATAAGATGATTGAAAGTACTAATGTCCGCGTTGATGAGTTTGATGAAAAGACACAGAGGAAAGAAAGGAACCGAAAGACTATGGTAGATTCACTTACATTGAACTTCCTGATTATCTACCGAAGTCACAACCTGTGATAACCAGTCAAGAGGAAAATAACCCCGAGGAACAGGAAAGGGAAACCAAAGAACAAGATGGAGCTATCGAGCAAGCACATGAACCTGAACATGATGAAAAAGAAAGGAGAAATTGAGTACTGGCTAGTTTTGTCAGAAGACATCATCCTGAGACACAAATTATTGGAGACAAACAAGCTGGCATGCACACAAGAAGCAAAAAAAGACAAGGTACATGTCTAGTTTGTGAATTTGAACCAAAAAATGTGAAAGTTGCATTAGAGAATGAAGAATGGGTTAATGCAATGAAAGAGGAAATAGAAGAAATAGATAAGAACAAAACTTGGTCCTTAGTGCCCTGACCTAAAGATAAAAATGTTATCAGTACTAAATGGATACTCAACAACAAACTAAATGAAAATGGTGAAGTTACAAGAAATAAAGTGAGATTGGTATGCAAGGGATATGCACAGGAAGAATGCATTGACTATGGTGAGACATTTGCACCTATTTCTAGATTGGAAGGAGTTAGAATGCTACTTACATAAGCTGCACACAAGAAATTTAAGGTTTATCAAATGGATGTGAAGTCAACATTTTTGAATGGTATACTTGAAGAAGAGGTCTACATAGAATAACTTGAAGGATTCATTGATCCAGACAATAGAGACATGGTATGTAGATTACACAAAGATTTATATGGTTTGAAGCAAGCATTGAGAGCATGGTATGAAAGATTGCATACTTACCTGTTAAGTATTGGATTTGTAAGAACCAGTGAAAACAACAATTTGTACATGAAAGGTGATAGTGATGACACTATTCTTATTGCTGAAATTTTTGTTGATGATATTATTTTTGGAGGTCAAGATCATGTATGTAAATATTTTGCTGATGACATGAGGAATGAGTTTGAAATGTCTATGTTCAGAGAGATTAAATTCTTTCTTGGATTACAAGTGATTCAGCAGAGTGATGGGATATTCATCACACAGTCCAAGTACATAAAGGAAGTCTTGAAGACATTTGGCATGGAAGATGCTAAACTTGTGGGAACATTGATGGCTACTAGATGTAAATTGACAAAGGAAGATGAAACTATAGAGAAAAAGCACCACTGAAGGAGAATTCTTCTTTGGTGAAAGACTTGTAACCCGGACAAGTAAAAAGCAGGCTTGTATTTCTTAGTCTATAGCTGAAGCAGAGTATGTTGCTGTTGCTACTAATTGCTCAAACATTGCATATATCAAGCAAGTGTTGGAAGGACTGAATGAGGTAATCACTGACTCAGTGATTATATACTGTGACAACACAAGTGCTATTAATATTTCAAAGAATCCAGTGATGCACTCTAAGATAAAGCATATATCAATTAAGTATCATTACTTAAGAGAACAAGTGCAAAAGAAGCAAGTGAAGTTAGAATTTGTTACATCTAAAGAACAACTTGTAGATATCTTTAAAAAGCCTCTATTGAAGGACACATTTGAATACTTGAGGACTAGACTTGGGGCCCGTCCCCTATCTATCGGTCACTAATGTGATCTGGATGTTGCATCAGCTTACACTTATCAGAAAATCACACATGTTGATGCAACATAGTTCACACTTTGGATAATGTTCAAGGTTTTGATTAAGTTTGAAGAACTAAAATAGATTGGGTAATCAGTATACAGAGATACAACGACTGTATTGGACAACAAAGAGTTACTTGGCTACTACAAAGCTGATTATTTATTTGTTTCTTTGGCATTGTTGTCAAAGGGAGAGATAAATAATATGAAAAGGAAAGGGAGAGATATGCACCGATGAGAACTATCTAAGGGAGAGAATGACAAAGCTTGTATTTTTTAATGTTGTTTAGTAACATAGTGATTAAACATATTAAGCTAGGGAGAGCTTACACAACACAACATTTGATCACAAAGTTATAGAATACATGTTTGGTATGTGTATGGTACACTTCATATTACTTGTGTTGCCATCAATGCCAAAGGGAGAGATTGATGAACTACAACTGATTTAGAACACTGAATGAAGAATCTATGATTGAAGATCACTAAGGAGTTTCTGATTAGATATGCAAGATGATTAAATCAATATTATGTTGTCATTGATGTCAACTAGCTTGACAGTACTTATCTTGTAAGTTACTATACCGACACATTTGAAGAAAGGTGAAAGAGATGAAGAACATAAATATCTACATGAGGAAGATGTATATATCAGATGAGGATAAGGAATACATTGAGTAACTTGTTGATGAGTCTATGACTTGATGAAATTGACTTTATTATGTTGCATTCATCTATGATTAAGAATAGACCTGAAAGACACAAAGTAGTGTTGTCAGTAAATAAAGCATTTTAGTATACACTGATAGAGTGTAGTGTATACCGAGCGTAGTGTTAACCGAGCTTGTATTTACCAACACATTTCTTTGTTAATCAAGCAGAACAAAAAGGAATTAAATGATCAGATTAGCCGATAAAGTGATGAGCTATAAAGTGTATGAAATCAAGGTAACAAATAAGGTTTGTTATGCAGATCGATGGCTAACATAATTCAAGAAGGATCTAATGGAGTAGATTGAAACGTGTTACTGACACATCAGCTGAAGAAGGTTAGAGTGAAAAAATCAATGAATAAGATTAAGCGGCAAAATATGATAGAGGAAAAGAAAATGATTTACTCATCTATATAAGAGACATTGGTTTCATTTTTAAAGAGATGCCAGAAGAAGAAGATACTACAAAATTATTGCGTGAACAAGTTTTCATGCATTTTGATCATACTAGTTAGTGAGAACCGAACTGCAGAACAATTACCAAGCTACAAAGAGTAATTACTGATGGATAGTAAGTTGATATAAGATTGAATCTGAAGTGATATATTGATTAGAAAGATCTGAATGATCTGAACATTGATTTGTAAACTGCAATTGAAGTTGTTTCAAGGTAGATCTTCTACTGTTACATATTTAACCATTGTACACTGTCAAATCTCTTAACCGAGTGGACTATGAAAGTCTTTTTGATGTTTCATTCATAGAATGAACATTGTTATCCTATCAACCCTAGAGTGACTACTGGTTGGATGATAACTTCTAGTCTAAAATCCTCTAACAAGGTCACACCTAACAGTGTGTTTGTAAACCTTTAACAGGGTTGGGTCTTCACTGACCTCACTTCATAAGAGTGAATATTTTGGGTTGCCAGTCCCAGGTGGTTTTTCCCTTCACAGGGTTTCTATGTTAAATCTCTTGTGTTATGTGTTGATTGTGATATTTTCTTGTTATCATACTTTGCATATTACATGGTAGATTTGATCGGTAACTACTATAAGTTTTAGATTGACAATCAGTAAAAACACAGACAGTGAAAGTATTTTATGTTTATCGAGTAGCAGAAGTTGAAGAATTTCTTTTGGATTATACATTTTGTTTTGGGACACTGGATAACTGATTCACCCCCCTCTCAGTTATTCTAACACATAGCTCACACTTTAGTTTTTCTAAAGTTGTGAAAGATTGTAGAAGCTGGAACAAGAAATTGTTTATCAGTACATGAAGGTACTTGATCTAGACTAAACAATAGCGAATTACTTGGCTGTTGAAGAGATATTTATTTTCTTTGGCATTGTTATCAAAGGGAGAGAGATTGAATATGAAACATCAATTAATGAGAACATATATGGGAGAATGAATCTTAGAACTGAAAAGATCAAATCCACAGGGAGAGTCTACATGGAATGCTATTTGTTTTGTAGTGATTAAACATATTTAATATCAAGCTAGGGAGAACTTACCAAGCTACAACATTTACCTACATAGTTGTAGAATACATGTTTGGTATGTGTATAGCATATTTCATATTGCTTGTGTTTCCATCAATGCCAAAGGGAGATATTGATGATCTACAACTGATTGAATATCTAGATGAAGTGAAGGAACAATGATTAGAGATCACCGAGCTACTTAAGTGATATGTAAGATGATTAAATTGGTCAATATATTGTCATTGATGTCAACTAGTTTTGACAATAATTATCATGATAGTTGCAAACATATGAACATCTGTAGAAGGAAGAAAATATAAAGAAATCAGATATCTACATAAGGAAAAGATGGATATGACAGATAAGGATAAGGTAAACATTGGGTAACTTATTGATGAGTCTGGCTTTATATTGTTGACTTGAGCATGTTACATTAATCTATTATGAAGAAGAGATTTGGATTGAACAAGTCAATGTGGTTGGTAATTAAAGAATTCTGTATACACCGAGCCAGTGCAGTGTATACTGAGTGAAAACAATAACTGAGTTAGTTATCACCGACACATTTCAGTATTAATCAAGTATGGATGAAAACATTAAATGCTAAGAACAACCGATTGAAATTGATGAGTTGGATATTGTTATGATTTAGAGGTAAAGGATGAAGTTAGTTATGAGATCCACGACTGACATAATTCAAAGATGATCTAAAGGATGAGATTGAAATGTGTTAAGGACACATCTACTGAGGAAGATTAAGTGGCACAATGGATGAAGGAGATTAAGAGGCAAAATCCGATGGCTTATATGAAAATGATTTACTTGTCTATTTAAGAGATATGAGTTTCATTGTTGAAACATATCAAACAAAAAGGAGACTGTAGAGATTTCATGTGAAGATTTTATTCATGCATTCCTGATCAAACTAGTTACAAAAAGAACTGAGCTGTAGACATTATCAAGTGTCAGAGAACTATTTACCAAGTGAAGTAAGTTGAGAAATATTGAGGAAGTGAATTGATTAATGATTAGATGATTTTATGAGCATAGCATAGATTTGAATATTTTCAATTGAGTTGTATTTGAATTAGATCATAATTGTATCAGTTTAACCATTGATTCAAAAAATCTCTTGACCGAGTGGACTTAACAGTCTTATTATATTACCCTATGACATTCATTGAATGTAAATTGTTATCTTGTTGACCCCATAGTGAATGCTGGTCAAAAGTTAATTGTTAGTGATAAATCCTCTAACCAGGTCACACCTAATAGTGTGCATTATAACTTTTAACAGGGTTAGCTCCTAACCAAGCTCACTTCAGAAGAGTGAATTATTTTGGGTTACCGGTCCCAGGTGGTTTTTCCCTTAGCAGGGTTTCCACTTTAAATCATTGTGTTATGTGTTGTTTATTATGATTGGTTTTCTATCATACTTTACATACTGCATAGTTGATTTAATTGGTAATCACAGTTTGGATAAATATTGGTGTTCGATAAAGTGTGTTAGAAATTAAAGTCCACCATGATAACTGAGAGGGGGGGGGGTGAATCAGTTATCAGATAAATACAACTTTTATCACCTTTGATAGATTTTAACCATGTAAGAAATGTAAGCAACAACCATAGAAAGATATACATACATAATAACACAATGACACAAGATATGTTGACTAGGGAACCTCTTGATCAAAGAGTAAACCCCGGTGGGAATGATGCCCAGAAAAGATGTACTTCACATATCCTCTTACAACTCGTATTGCTTAATTTCACAATTCACTTTCATACTATCTCTCATGTACATATTACAATTACTACATTACAATAAGGAAAATAATCCTTCCTTTATTCCGACATGTAATAAGGATTAAAGGAAGGACATATTTTTGGCTATTTTTGGGCCGACATGTTGTAACTCCTAACCCTAAAGTGGCAAAATATGCCCCGAACCCCGGTGAGGGTAGGAGGAAAAGTGTATAGTACTTTCCTGATCAGTCATCACAAGCTAACAATCTCCCACTTGCTGACTGATCAATATCCACACTAAAAAACCTCCCACTTGGAGACTAATCCTATAGCAATACTGCTACCATATGAGGCTCCTACTGGATCAAACCACCCTAGACTCAGTTGTTCCTTTATTCTGTTCAGTCTAGAAGATCAACTGAAGTTGAACATGAGTTCAACTTCTCCCTTGTTACTACCTTTGTAAATATATCTACTAGATTATCATCTATATGAATCTTTTCCATCTTTAACTTCCCATCATCCAAAACTGATCGAATGAAATGGTACCGCAACTGTATGTGTTTTGTCTTTGAGTGCAAAGCATAATTCTTTGCAAGATGAATGGAACTTTGGCTATCTGTATGCATAAACTTATTCATCTATGGATGTCCCAATTCTTCAATGAAGAATTGAAGCCATATCATCTACTTGGCTGCCTCTGTAGTGGATAAAGAAACCACCTTTTGTAGTTGAGAAATCCAACTCATTACTGTCCTACCAATAGTAAATACATAGCCTATAGTACTCCACCTGCTATCTATATCTCCTACCAAATCTGAGTCAACATAGTCTTGTACAGTAGTAGTAGATCCCCCAAATTGTAAACACTTACTGGATGTACCTCTCAAATATCTAAGAATCCATTTGATTGCATTCCAATGCTCAATACCAGGGTGACTCATATATCGGCTAATGACTCCCACTACATGTGCAATATACAGCCTAGTACATACCATAGAATACATTAAGCTCCCTATAGCTGAAGCATAAGGTACCTTAGACATTTTAGCCTCCTCTTTTGATGTCTTAGGACACATCTCCTTAGTCAATTTCAAATGACCAGGCAAAGGTGTGCTGATAGCTTTGGCATTCTCCATAGAGAAACGTTGCAACACCTTCTCAATATAATTAGCCTAAGATAAAGTCAACTTCCTATTTTTCCTATCTCTACAAATTTTCATACCAAGGATTTGTTTTGCTGCCCCCAAATCCTTCATAGAAAATGAATGTGCTAATGTTGTTTTAACCCCTTAATGTGATTCATGTTAGACCCAACTGCAAGCATATCATCAAAATATAAACATAAAATAATGTAGCTATCATCATCCAACCTCTTAAAGTAAACACAATGGTCAGAATGACACCGAGTGTATCCATGCTCATTCATAAAAGTGTCAAATTTAATATACCATTGCCGAGGTGCTTGCTTCAAGGCATATAAACTTTTCTGCAATCTGCACACCAAACTTTGCTTACCCTTGACCTCAAATCCTTGTGGCTGTACCATATATATTTCTAAATCCAAATCACCATGAATAAAAGATGTTTTAACATCAAGTTGCTCTAAATGCAAATCTTCAGCAACCACAATACTTAAAATAGTACAAATAGAAGTCATTTTAACAACTGGAGAAAATATCTCACCAAAATCAATGCCCTTTTTCTGTGCAAATCCTTTTACAAATAACCTGGCTTTAAACCTTTTCTTATCTCCATCCTCTTCTTTCAGCTTGTAAATTACCCATTTGTTTTGTAAAGCCCATTTACCTGCAGGTAACTTGCATAAATCCCAATTTTGATTTTTCAACAAGGAATCCATTTCCTCTATCATTGCAAACTCCCACTGAATCTTTGTATCCACCTACATAGCTTCATTATAACATTCAAGTTCACCAACATCTATTATCAAAATAGAATACAATGAGGGATAAAATCTTTCTGGAGGTCTACTTAGCCTTGTTGACCGTCTAACATTCACTGGGGTGTGTGGTATTTGTTGTTGCTATTGTTGTGGAGCATAAGGAACTACTGAAACATCATCTTTAGGAGTATCATCCAGTACTACATAATCATTTTCTTCTCATTTTTCTGCAACAGATCTTTGTACAATACTTTCTCATTGAATATGACATTCCCGCTTCTTACGATTTTATGATTTTCAAAATCCCAAAGCCTATAACCAAATTCATCAATGCCATATCCAACAAATACACATTTCTTTGACTTATCTTCTAGCTTGGTTCTATTTTCAGAATCTATATGTGTAAAAGCTTCACAACCAAAGGTTTTCAAAAAATAATAACTCACCTTCTTACCACTCCATGCTTCCTCTGCAATACAATAGTCCAAAGGAGTAGATGGGCCTCTATTGATTAAATAAATAGCAGTGTTTATCACCATTGCCCACATGTTTAAGAGCAGCCTAGCATGCAACCTCATACTCCTTGCATGCTCCATTATTGTCTTGTTCATGCGTTCAACCACTCCATTTTCTTGTGAAGTCCTTGGTATAGTTTTCTACCTACGAATACCATTAGAGGAATAATAATCTTCAAATTCTATGCTGCAATACTCACCACTGTATACACTAGAATGTGCACTTCTCTAAGCCATTATTTCCAAGAGAATCTATGAGTGGGAAACCTTGAGAAAGTGACCTAGAGCTCCCTAGGCATGGAGTGCAAGGGTGTTAAGAATGATCTCAGCTAGAGCTATTAAGCCTATAACCTTGCTAGTAAACCATGCAATGGGAGATTCAATGAGACAAGGGCAAAAATGCCAATATCCTCAAGAATGAAAATGGAAATGCAATGCAATGCTTAGAAATGAAAATGCAAGCTAAGCTATGAAAGGAAAGATAGATGTATTACAAATCCTTGCTAATTAAGCTATGTGAGCTAATCTAGGGCATGAAAAGAAACTAGATTAAGAATGCAATGAAAGAAACTAAGCTATGATGCAAGAATGAAAGCTAGATGCAAGAAGGTCTCCAAAAGCTCCAAAGTCTCCAAGAAATCTTGCAGCATAAGATTAGCATAAAAGTTTGGGGATCTAGAATGAGAAGAGAGCTCTCCTTTTAAAGGAATTGAAAAGGAATGGACCATAGAGATTAAGAGGCAAAATATTTAATCAAGGGTGGAGCTTGAAAGAGGAGCAATCCATGTGCACAAGTTTCCTCCAATGAGAGATAAGTGTTGACTTTTGTGCCCCATATGAGACAAAAAGGCCTTTTCTTATTTTTATAAAATAAGAATACTACTTTATTTGTGCAACTTAGGATAAGAGGAAAAGTGGGAGCTTTTTTATTTAATAAAAGGGAGGAAATTCCTTTTAATTAAATAAAGACTTAGGATAAAATGGTTAGCCCATAGAATATAATCAAATAAATGATAGAATTAGGATTTGATCAAGACTAAGCAATTGATGATTTTAGCAAATAATGCTAGCAAGGGGCCAATAGTCTAGATGACCATTTTTGGGTGAGTATAACCACCATTATCAGATTTGAGACATTTTAGATTTTTACCAGTCTCATTCTCAACCAAGCATTTCCATTTCTTAAAAGTTTGAAATACATCAGATTTCTGTCTAAGGAAATAAATCCATACTTTTCTTATTGCATCATCTATAAATGTAACATAATACATAGAGACACCAAGGGAAGATACCTGAGTTGGTCCCCATACATCTGTATGCACAAGCTCTAATCTCTCATTTTTCTTTTCCTTCCCACTCTTTACACAATTAACTCTCTTTTATTTTCCATAAACACAACTTTCACAGAAATCCATATTGACGCATTTCAGACCAGGTAAAACTTTATTTGAATGAAGTAATTTCATACCTTTTTCACTCATGTGCCCAAGTTTGTTGTGCCAGAGTGCCGTGTCAGAACCTGCACCAACAGTTTGATGTTCTTCCTGCTCAACTGCAGCCACTGTTCCTAAACATTCATTATCTTCTAAAAAATTTAAAGTAGAAGGAACAATATGACCCATACAAAGATATAAGGTGCCTACTTTCAAACATTTTTCTACTACTAAGGAACCTTTTGAAACCTTCCAATTTCTATCATTAAAAGTAACTATGCAACCCTCATCACCCAGTTGCCCTGCTGCAATTAAATTCCTACTCAGCCTTGGAACATGTCTTACCTCTTGTAGTAGCCAATGGCTCCTATTCTGCAACTTAATCTTAATTTTTCCCTTTCTAACTATCTGACAGAGTTCTATTACGAATGAATGCAAAGTGTTTTGGTAGTCATTCTGTAGCAGTTGTTGTTGCATTCATGACTTGGATTGTCATTGATGTCAACACAGTGATATTCTGGATATTAGCAGGAAAGTAGGTACAGTTTTGTTTTGCACACATGTTGTATTGTAGATTGGATTTTGTGAAATTGATGGTATGTTCTTTGGTGTGTTATTAACCTATGGTTAATAGCACAAAAAGAAATTCATTCATTTGTAAGAGTTATGAGCATTTTGGTGAAAGCAGTGTTTAGACAGTGTTTCTGTGTAGTGATGTTCAAAAATCAGAGGATATCTCTTAGCTGGGATGGAATATAATTTTTCACAGTTAAAGGGATGTTGGAGACTCATTAATGATGATGTGGTTCATAGCACAAACTTTGAGGATATGTTTGGAGAAAGTTACAGTAACTGGAAGCCGACAGTTTTATGTGAATTCTGTGTGTAGCATGTAGAATTTATTATTTTGTAATTGAGGACCGAATCATTTGTAATTATTTGAGTTTGGTATATAAGAAAGAATTTTTTCCTTATTGTAATGTGTACTATGAAGAGTGAGATGTGAATATATGCATGAAGTGAAGAAAAGAGCTAATTCAGTGATGAAGGAAGACTTGTGAGTACAGAGATCTGGAATTGTGATCTTGTGTAGCAGAGAGTGTAGTTTTGGCACAGTGTGAAGGAGGTAATATATTTCATATTATTCTATTGAATAATTCTAATATCTTTTGGACAGTGGGTTCAGAGATCTTGCCTTGAAGTTGTTTGGGCAGTGGGTCCTTTTGTCTTCCATAAACTCTTAACCGGGTTAGAATCTTTTAACAGGGATTCAAAATCTCCTAACAGGGATTTATATGTACTGAATGTATTTCATAAGACTCCTAATAGGGTCCACCCTCTAACAAGGAACTTTCATATTAGTGCATCATTTTGTGAGCATCATTCCCACCGGGGTTTACTCTTTTCAAGAGGTTCCCTAGTTAACATATCTTGTGTTATTGTGCAATTGTGTATGATTATCTTTCTATGGTTGATCAGTACATTGATTATATTGTTTAAAGCTATTGAATGGATAAATTATCTGATAACTGATTCACCCCCACCCCCCTCTCAGTTATCTTGGGGATCTTTACTTTCTAACAAGTTCATTATCACTCAAATAAACTTGCCCAAAATCCCCTTGGACATAATCAAGAAAGTAACCTCTATGGGGCATAGCATGAAATGAAGCCCCAAAATCTAAAACCCATGAATCATCAATAATTCTAAAGAAAGAAGAGAGGCATCCTCTTTGGGTTTATTACTTACCACATTTTCCTCCTTGTTACCTTCTTGTTTGTCTCCTTCTTTATTCTTTCGAGACCAGCAATATTTCTTCTTATGACTTGGTTTTCCATAGTACCAACAATTGTTTGGCCCTTTGGATTTAGACCTCTTTCCCTTTAATTTTCCTCTTGATTTGCCATGATTTCCAGAGTTATTTCCTCTCTCATTGTGATGGGGAGATTGGGATAGACTAGCTTAGTCTATGCTCCCTGATCCTTGTCTTAGATCCTTAGTGCACTCTACCCACACTCTATGTCTCTAGGATTCCTCTTGTCAATAGGATCCCCTGACCCAACCCAATCTGACCACCAATGTTGAACACTTCTCTTCCTTATCTTTCTTCCACACTCTCTAGCTTCACATCCTTACATAGGCTAATAAGGGTCTCTTGGCTTGAACACCTTCTCAGACTCTGACAAGGGTGGAGATGTCTCCTAAGGTTTGTTTTCATCCATCTAAGGGACTCCAAAGGCTTAGGTAAGTTGGCTTGTTACCTGATTCCATCATTTCTTTCCAAAATAGGGCTACAAGGAAAGAGCCCCAATTAGGCCTCCTCTCTAGGTTTATAGGACTTTTGACCTACTATCTTCACCAAAAAATGGCTAAATTTCCATAGATAATTCCATTAATTTACCCATCCCTCAAGGATTTTCAAGGTTTTAGGTCTTCAAATGGCCGTACAGTGCCCTAACCAGGAGTGAGGGTTTCTAGGCCTTTTAAAGCTTAATAGAGTCACAGAGCTAATTTGTTTGTGTAAAAACCTTCATAGGATTGGTGGAAACCTCTCCTTCACACCAATGAAACTTACCTTATCCTTCTTTAACTCCTCCAAAGGATTTCCTCTAAAGTCTTCACCCTTGCCTTCTAGAGCCTTCACAACGTTGACCTCACCTACCTGGGCATAGTCCAGGCTCACCTAGGGCTTGGTAAAATAAATACTTGCACACTCTTTCTAGGGCCCTTCTTGAATATATATATAAAAGAGGGTCTATACTATCATATCCCAAGGTTCCATGGTGTTTCCATGGTGGGAATAGGAGTTACATGCCCATATTTAGATGCCTCTCCAAACTGGACAGAGGACTGGTGGTTTCAAAATAAAAACAAGAACACACACAAACTTGTAGAGAAATTAATCTAAACACACCAAAATGAAAAAAAAACTCAAATGAGAATTTACAATTCCAAATATCTTAAGTGCTATTCATTAGTTCTTCATATTCATGCCATTAGTATTGACTGGCACACCAAAATACAATCACAGTCTAGTTAAACTTTCACAAAGCCATACATAATGACTTCCAACCCTTGGATTAGGGTTTTTCCAATCATAAATAGTCTATTACTTGGGGTATGAGCTTAGTTAGGGCTCTTGACCACTTGGTAAGGGTTTGAACCCTTATTAGGAAAAGTTGCTAAGCAACTTTTGAGCAACTTTTGTTGCTTGTCTCTCTTCACATCCTAAGACCACTCTTAGGTCTAAAAAAAAGCACACATGTGCTAAAACATTAAATACCCCTATTTTAAGACTTTTATCTAAGCTAAGACTAGATGAAATCAGGGTGACATTATCCCCTGAGTCCCTATACAACCATAAAGAAAGACATGACTATGACCCTAGGATCCTAACTAGACCCTACACACACACTGAGCTCATGGATCTTATTATACTTACAAGGCTTCATGTAGAATCTCTTCACAACAAAATCTATAATGGTGGGAGCCTTTAGAAGGGTGCTTGTACACCATACTCCCCCTCGACATAGATTTAAGGCACTTTGGGGTTGATGAGGGCTAGGTCTCTGCCTACTTTCTTGAACTGGCTCTCCTCTACCCAAGTGGATTTAGACTCAGGTTGACCTACCCATTTTACTAGGTGCTCCATGTACACTTGATTCCTGGTGGACTTCTTCACTCTAGATTCCAAGACCTGTTCTACTACAACCTACTTCCTTTGTGGCATGGCATTGCTATCAAGGTCCTGCAGTACCTTTGCTTGATTCTTAGTTTGCCCTGCTACTTCTCCTTTGAATAGGGCCAAGTTAGCAACATTAAAGACCAGAGATATAGCTAGATCTAAAGGTAGGTCTACCTTGTAAGCATTTTCACCATATTTGGCTAGAATTTTTCAAGGCCCTATTCTCTTCATTTGCAACTTAGTAGGCATACCTTTTTCATTCTAGCCTTGGTCAAATGGACCATTAAATAGTCCCCTACTTTGAATTGAACTTTTTTTCTTCTCTCATCCACTTTAGCCTTTAGCTTTTGGGTGGAATCTAGGATGGCCTTCTTAACCTATTCTTATACCTCCTTGATAGTTTGAGTGAAGTCCTCTGCTTGGCCACTCTTCATCTCTATTGAACCAAGGTCTCTTACTTCACACACTCCTCTAGGGTGTCTTCCATACACAACCTCAAAAGGACTCCTACTTGGGGTCCTATTAACACTGTCATTATAGGCATACTCTTCTTGTGGAATGACTAGATCCAAAGTTTGCCCATACTCCTTGGTCAAGCACCTTAGCAAATTGCCCAATACCCTATTTATAACTTTAGTTTGACCATCAGTTTGTGGATGGTAAGCTCAGTTGAATGAGAGATTAGTTCCCAACCTTTTACATAAGGTTTTCCAAAAATGACCCATGAACTTGCTATCCCTATCTGACACAATACTCAAAGGGAGTTCATGAATCCTCACAATCTCCTTGAAGAAGAGATGTGCTATATAACTTGCATCATGAGTATTTCTACATGGAATGAAATGACTCATCTTAGAGATCCTATCTACCACTACATAGATGCTATCCATACCTATTTTTGTTTTAGGGAGTCCAACCACAAAGTTCATGCTCACACACTCCCAAGGTCTATTTGGAACCGGTAAGGGTTGATTGAGTCCCACATTGCTTGAGCCTCCTTTAGCCCTTTGGAACACACCACACTATTCTACATACCTCCTTACATCCCTTGGAAACCTAGGCCAATAATATTACCTTTGTACTAGCTCCATGGTTTTATTGATACCAAAATGCCCACTTAGGCTCCCATTGTGCTTCTCTTGGATAAGATTTTCCCTCATGGATCCTCTAGGCACACATAGCTAATTTCATTTAAACAAAATCCCATTTTGAAGAGTGTAATAGGCATACTCACTATGAAAGTGATTCTCAAACTCATGGCATACCTTATAGGCTGTGGAGAATTCTTCATCCTTCTCATAAAGATCCTTGAAACCTGCTATTCTTATGCTCTACAATTGCACATCTTGAACAGTTAACAACTTCCTTCTTAAGGCATCTGCTACCTTATTGAGCTACCCCTTCTTGTGTTTAATGGTGAAGGTAAAGGATTGGAGATACTCCATCCACTTCAAGTGCCTATTTCTAATTTTCTTTGAGTGTTAATGTAACTCAAGGCCTGATTGTCTATGAACACCAAAAATTCCTTTGGGAGAAGGTAATGCCTCCACTTCTTGAGGGATTGCACTAATGCATACAATTCTAGATCATAGGCTGAGTACCTCTTCTTTGCTTCATTGAGTTTATCACTAAAAAATGCCACAGGCTTTCCCTCTTGACTCAATACACCCCCTACTGCAATTCCACTTGCATCACATTCAATTGTAAACAATTTGTCAAAAGTAGGTAAGAGTAAGATAGGTTTGGTAGCTACCTCTTGCTTCAATGTTTGGAATGCTTTGTCAGCTTCCTTGGTCCACTTGAACTTAGTCTTAAGCCCTCCTTTGATGGTGTCAAGCACTGGTCCACATATACCATTGAAGTTCCTCACAAATTTCCTATAAAATTGTGCCAAACCATGAAAAATTCTAACTTCAGTCCCTGTTTTAGGGGCAGGCCAATTCAAGACTGCCTCCACCATTCTTGGGTCCATCTTCAAAGTACCCTTGGACACCAAAAATCCTAAGTAGACTAGCTCCTACTATAAAAATTCACATTTCTCTAGGTTGATATCCAATTGCTCCTCATGTAGCCTTTTCAAGACTAACCTTAAGTGCTCAAGGTGTTCCTCTTTGGTTTTTTTATGGATGAGTATGTCATCTAAGTACACCACCACAAATCTGGTAGTGAAGTCCTTCAAGACCTCATTCATCAACCTCATGAAGGTGCTTGGGGAATTAGTAAGCCCAAATGGCATCACAAGCCATTCATAAAACCCATTTTTGGTTTTAAAAGTGGTCTTCCACTCATCACCTTACTTAATCCTTATTTAGTGATAACCACTTTTGAGATCCAACTTTGAAAAATACATAGCACCTCCTAAAAAATCCATCAAGTCTTCTATCCTAGGAATTGGAAATCTATACCAAATAGTAATCCTATTGATGGCCCTTGAATTAGTGCAAAGTCTCCACTTGCCTCCCTTCTTGGATGCTAACACCACTGGGACTGCACATGGACTAATGCTTTTCTTGATTAGTTGTTGATCCAATAACTCTTGTACTTTCCTTGCTACTTCTCTGTTTTGATCAGGGGTAAGCTTGTATGCTACTTTGTTAGGCAGAGATGCACTGGGTACAAAGTCTATTTGATGACTTATAGCCCTTCTTGGAGGAATTATTGCAGGTGCTCCATCACTTACAATGTCTTTAAATTCCTCTAACCTTTGCTTCACCTCCTTAGGTGTCTCTGTCTACAACTTATGTTCGTCTTCTTTTGGCTTGAAAACAATGGCACATCCCACTGTTTCATCATCATGTAATGAGAATAGGAATTCCTTCCCACTACTAAGCAACACACTAGGTGTCCTTGAGGCTCCTTCATCACTCTCTGTCAGAGATTGAATCTTGAATGTTTTTCCATCCTTCTTGAAGGAAATGGAGTTCTCTTCTCCATCATAGATCACTTTCCTATCAAACTGCTAGGCTCTTCCCAATAGGAGATGGCAAGCATCCATGGGTAGGACATCAAAAAGAACTTTGTCCTTATACCCTCCAATGGAAAATTCCACCCATGTCTGCTCATTCACTAACACACTCTACTCTTGATTCAACCAAGTCACCTTGTAAGGGTTTGCATGGGGAATCTTTGTGAGTTTCAACTTCTTTGCTGCTTCCTCTGATATGATATTGTCAGTTGATCCTGAATCAGCTATCACCTTACAAACTTTGCCTTGGATCTTGCATCTAACTCTAAAAAGAGCTCTCCTTTGTTTGGGTTCTCCTTGAGTAGGCTGCCTAATGAGCACTTTCCTAAACATCAAGTTCTCCCCAATCTCTGATTCTAGTTTTCTTACCTCATTGGTACATGAACTGCTTCCATCTTCTTGGGCATAGGCTACCCTCCTTTCATTTCTAGAGCTTGTAGGTTTATCAGGACACCTATAAGCAGGGTGTCCAAGCTATCCACATTGATAACATTTCATTGTGGCAAAGTAGGAGGTAATTCTTCTTGTACTTCTTCCTCTACTACCATGAGACCCTCTTCCTCTACTAAAAGTACCCCTTGTACTAGTCTCTACAACTTGCTCTAGGAGTCTACTCTCTCCTTGGCTTCTTGAGTCACCTCCTCTACCACTAGAACCTCCTCTTTGACCCCCTCTAGAGTCTCTACCCCTGCCTCTATTTTTAGAGTTGGGTTCTTACTCCCTTCTCTACTTTTCTTCTATCTTTTGTGCCATATGATGACACCCAAGAACTATGGTAGGAATGAACAAATTCATCTCCTCTTCTATACTCCATTTTATCCCACTCAAGTATCTTTCCACCTTGATGCTCTCCTCTTCCTTCACTTTGGACCTTAGGCTCAATTTATGAAACTCTTCTGTATAGGTGGAAACATCCATCTCTTTTTGTCTTAGATTCAACCTCCTTCTATGCTGCTAGATTTCAAAATCTATAGGTAGGTAGGCTTCTTTCACCTTGTTTACCATAGCTTTCCAATTGGCAATTGGATTCTTTCCCTCTTTCTCCCTTTCTTCTTGGAGATAATTCCACCAAGCTAGTTGGCCTCTTAACCTTGATTTGGCCACTTTTACCTTCTAAGCTTTAGAGATCTCTTCACATTCAAAGTGATTCTCCATACCCTCTATCCATTGCATGACTAACTCTGTGTCCATTCTACTAGTGAGTAATGGGAAACCTTCAAGTGCTTTACCAGTGATGGCTTTGATTACCTTCAATAAATTCTCATCTTGAGTTAGAGGATCAAGTGTAGGAACCTCATCATCTATAGTCTTCTCTTTCTCTTTAGCATCCTGCTCCTCCATTCTATCATTGAATTTGTCTACATTTTCTTGGACATCATCCAATAGTTGCTCCATCTGAAACAACCTTTCCTGCAGGAGTCTATTTGCTTCCTCCCAGTCTTCTAATTTCTTTGCTAGCTCTACATTATTCACCAGCTTCTTTGTCTGAGATGACCCTACTAATTCTTCTAGAGGTTGAAACATTCACACTCTCCAACCATCCACTTCTTAAGTCTTGTTTGCTCTGATACCAATCTGATGGGGAGATTGGGATAGAATAGCTTAGTCTATGCTCCCTAATCCTTGTCTTGGATCCCTAGTGTTCTCTACCCACACTCTATGGTCTCTAGGATTCCTCTTGTCAATAGGATCCCCTGACCAAACCCAATCTTACCACCAATGTTGAACACTTCTCCTCCTTAGCTTTCTTCCACACTCTCTAGCTTCACACCCTTACATAGGCTAATAAGGGTCTCTTGGCTTAAACACCTTCTCAGAATCTCACAAGGGTGGAGATGTCTCCCAAGGTTTTTTTTTATCCATCTAAGTGACTCCAAAGGCTTAGGTAAGTTGTCTTGTTACTCGATTCCATCATTTCTTCCCAAAATAGGGCTACAAGGAAAGAGCCCTAATTAGGCCTCCTCTCTAGGTTTATAGGAATTTTTACCTATTATATTCACCAAACCATGGCTAAAATTCCATAGATAATTCCATTAATTTACCCATCCTTCAAGGATTTTCAAGGTTTTAGGTCTTCAAATGGCCGTACAGTGCCCTAACTAGGAGTAAGGGTTTCTAGGCCTTTTTAAGCTTGAGAGAGTCATAGAGATAATTTTTTTGTGTAAAGACCTTCATAGAATTGGTGGAAACCTCTCCTTAACAAAAATGAACCTTCCCTTATCCTTCTTGAACTCCTCCAAAGTATTTCCTTTGAAGTCTTCACCCTTTCCTTCTAGAGCCTTCACAACGCTGACCTCACCTAGCTGGGCACAGTCCAGGATTGCCTAGGGCTTGGTCAAATAAATACTTGCACACTCTTTCTAGGGCCCTTATTGAATATATATATAGAAGAGGGTCTATAATACCATATCCCAAGGTTCCATGGTGTTTCCACGGTGGGGATAGGAGTTACAGACCCATATTTACATGCCTCTCCAAACTAGATAGAGGACTGGTGGTTTCAAAATAAAAACAAGAACACACACAAACTTGTAGAGAAATTAATCTAAACACACCGAAATGAAAAAAAATACTCAAATGATAATGTATAATTCCAAATATCTTAAGTGCTATTCATTAGTTCTTCATATCCATGCCATTAGTATTAATTGGCACACCAAAATACAGTCACAGTCTGGTTAAACTTTCTCAAAGCCGTACACACTAACTTCCAACCCTTGGATTAGGGTTTTTACAATAATAAATAGTATATTTCTTGAGGTATGAGCTTAGTTAGGGCTCTTGGCCACTTGGTAAGGGTTTGAACCCTTATTAGGAAAAGTTGCTAAGCAACTTTTTTTTGCTTGTCTTTCTTCACATCCTAAGACCACTCTTAGGTCTAAAACAAAGAAAACATGTGCTAAAACATTAAATACCCCCATTTTAAGAATTTTATCTAAGCTAAGACCAGGTGACATCAGGGTGACATCATCCCTTGAGTCCCTGTACAATCATAAAGAAATACATGACTATAACCCTAGGATCCTAACTAGACCCTACACACACACATTGAGCTCATGGCTCTTGTTCTACTTACAAGGCTTCATGTAGAAGCTATTCACAACAAAATCTATAATGGTGGGAGCCCTTAGAAGGGTGCTCCTACACCACATTGGTTCTACCTCTTCTTTGTGCATTTAAGACACTACTTGATGTGGATCCACCTGAGCTTTTCCTAAAAATTTCCTCACTCAGAATAACACTAATAACATCATCAAATTTTAGGGTATTAGAACTAGAAATAGAGTTACCAACATCCATTACCAAGCCATTCTAGCTTTTAGGCAAAGAACACAAAATCAAGAGAGCTCTGACTTCTTCATCAAAAATAACATTGATAGAAATTAATTGACTGGTAACTGTATTAAAATAATTTAAATGATCAACAACTGACCCACCTTCCACCATTTTCATATTAAACAACGCTTCATGAGAAATACCTTATTTGAAGCGGAGGGCTTTTCATACAACTTTGCTAGGGTTCTCATCAAATCTTCAGTCATCGTTTCTTGTGTAATATTGAATGCCATTGATTATGCCAAGCATAATCGAATACTACCAAGAGCCTTTCTATCAAGAATTGTCCAGTCCTCATCAGAAATGCTTGCTAGTTTGTTGGCTTTTCCTTCCAATGGCCGCCATAGACCCTTCTGATAGAGATAGTCCTCCATTTGCATTTTCCATAACTGAAAGTTTTGCCCATTAAACTTGTCAACCTTCAACCTACCCTCATCTGCCATTTCTCCCACTCAACCGTGAGACTCCCACTAAACCATGAGATCTTCCTGCAGAGGATAACTAAAAACAACCTTTCTCTGATACCATTTGTTAGGATTAACAAGATAGAAATAACAATTACATGAAAAAATAACCAATATCAGAAAAACATAAACCACACAGAAGAGAATAGAAGACACAAAGATTTAACATGGTTCACCCAATCCTTGGGCTACATCCACCAACAATGAGTCCAATATTATTATTATCCAGTGATTACAACCTGATTACAATATGTAATCCCTTACAGCTTGATTCTGCTGCAAGTACTAAAACCATACATTATGAAATCCCTAACCCTAAGCCATATTATACAATATTTTTCTGCTTTAGAGTTAGGAGTTACAACCCCGGCAAGGGTAGGAGGAAAAGTGTACAGTACTTTCCTAATAAGTCACCACAAGCTAACAATTCTATCCCGATTAGGAGATATCATCCAATTTCCACAAGCCGCTTCATAGGAATACTCCCTGAATACTACTTCCACTGAATTACATGTAACTATCATGAATAATTGAATTTCCATATGCGCTCTTAGCCATGATTTCAAGAAATATCATAGATTAAGTCTTCCACTCCGCATAGCTTAATCTTCAATATCCCATGTGCGCTAATACAAACAATGTCTTCTTCTCTTCTAATCTTCAGTAGATCATTCTGTAGACATCAATGAAAATCATAGTCATGAATGCAACAACAACTGCTACAGAATGGCTGCGAATACTCCCCCATAGGATATATTCAACATTCATTCCTAACAAAGTAAATAGACAGATTGATATTTTATGTTACTAAGCTACATAAATTATTGAAATTTTTTTGTAAGGTACATCTAGGAGATTGGGATTGTAGGATAACTTATTTAACTAATTCACCCCCATCTCAGTTATTCTAACAGGTAGTGTTCACAACTTTACCACAAAGTTCAACATGCAAGTTAATAGAACCAAATGTTGGATAAAGAAAACCATTACAAGTTTGAATCCACACATCAGATGTATCATAAGAATCACATTTTAAGTTCTTCATAAAATGATTTTCTTAAGTAATAAAATTGACTAAGGATGTAGGATCAATAAGAAAACCATGTGTAGGTACCTTAGAAATCCTAGCATAAATGTAGAGGGGACCATTAGGAGCTTTAATAGTCTTAGAATCATCAAAGGTAATCAAGAGTTCCTTATGTCTTTTGTTCTTAGGTTGTTTTTGACATTTAGCTTGAGGTTTCAGTTTGGGATTAGGTTGAGGTGGAACTTGAAGTTGAGGTTGAATTTGAGGCTAGTCTGGAGACATAGATTAAGAAAAAACAACATGCTCCATATTGTTAACAATATGATTAAGATCATCCATCTTTGAATCATAAACAATATCCATAGAAGATGGCTAAACAATGGTATTAGTACCATGTGTAGTCAAATGATTCGTATAGATTTGGAGATTTTGATTAGGAGGAGAGAAATATTTGTTCCCACTACCATCAAAATTATCAACAATAGAGCATTAGAATCAATTAAGTCTTGAACCTTATGTTTTAAAGAATAACACTTCTTAGTATCATGGCCATTCTGACGATGATATTGACAAAAGGATTTGGAATCAAAGGATTTGGATTCCATCGTAGTAGGTAAAAGAGGTCGAATAGGAGGTAAAGTAATCATATTAGTTGTCAACAATTTATTCATAATAGAATTTAAAGTTTGAGAAAGAGGAGTAAACGTACAATTCAGACAAAAAAAAATGGATGAAGAAGTGGCATTGTTGGATGCAACAAAAACTTGATCAACAACTGCATTTTCTTGCTTATTTATCTTGACATTGTTGTTAGATTTTTGAAACTTGTTGGGATTAGGAGCATCATCACTCTTATCAACTGGAATAGGAGCCCTTGGAGTGTTGCTCTCAAATTGAATCACTTGTAATTGATAATGATGAATTGCTACACAAGGTTGTTGAAAATAGGTAAATTCAGTAAGAAAAATCTAATCTCTAATATCCTTTTATAAATTTGAAATAAACATATGCTGAATATCAATATCAAGAACATGAGAAGAAATTTGAGCAAACAAATGCTTAAATCTGCCAATAAATTCAGTCAAATTTTCTTTAGTATTTTATTTACAATACATCAAATTAGTTAAGGACACTTGCAAACCAATGTTATTTTGAAACTATTGGATAAAATAATTAGCAAGTTTTGGAAAAGAATCAATAAAATAAAGAGGCAAGGAACAATACTATTGCAAGGCCTTATCATGAAAAGTTCTAGCAAACAACTTGGCTAAAATCTCATGGTCATGAACATAGTCACTACAAAGGATTTGAAATGTTTTAACATGAGTGACAAGGTATCCCTTTGATGCAAGGGAGGATGGGGAGAGGGGCCAAAGGCACACCCTAACCAGATCCACCTTACAAAGATCACACGCGAAAGCTACAACACAAAAAGTGAGAGAGATAATGTAGAAAATTTCATTTATTATCCTCAATTTGATTCATACATGCTGGGCTATAAGGCCTTCTCAGTTTAGGGTAGATATAATAATCAAGTACAAAAGTCCTCAACATGCGATGATCTACCAATAATCTCTAATTTTCTATCTTCTATCTTCTATCTTCTATCTGAAAACTTTTCTCCTAAACTCTAACCAAACAACTACATTTATACAAGAGACTACCGAACCAAGTTGGCCTTCAAATCCACCATCAACAAAAGGAATGACCAGATCTAGGTCCACACACTTCCCAATGATAGATACCATCATTAAATCTGTGACCAAATATAAATGCAAGAGTCAGCCTCAACAGAAATCCAAAATAAACAACTCGGTAAGCAAGGAAACCGAGTGCCAGAAAAGCATCACCAAGCACCAGGGAAATTCACCGAGCACTAAAGAGATAACCAACCAACACCGGTAAACAAAGGAAACCAAGCAACACCAAACCAACTCGGTCAAAGTAGGAATTCAGCAACATAGAAAACTTCAAACATGTTTTTTTTTTGGTGACACAAGATTGCCAAGGACCTGAGATGCTCCTGCATCAGACACTTGGGGTTATTTGAAAATGATTCTTAGAATCATGAAATAGGTATGATCTGAGTTACATCCAAATCAAACTGTGAAATCCATGAACTATCTTCAATCGGTCATTCTTCCACTTTACCAGATATTCCATATACTATTTTCCTCTTGTACTTATGCCAATTCTTTTCTCCAAAATTTTCTCAACTTCTTCTATCTATTTCTTAGGATAATCATTCGGTATTGTCATTTCTTCATCTGACTCATGATACTCATACAAATCAGCAATGTTGAAAATAGGTGATATGTCCATGTCATCAGGTAACTCAATCTCATATGCATTTCCACTGTCAAATTTTTTCAAAATCTTGCAAGGTCCAAACTTCTTCATTTTCAGCTTCCCATATGTTCCAACAGGAAATCTGCCTTTCTTCAAATGAACCATTACTTCATCACCGACTGCAAAATTCTTATGTCTTCTTGATCTATCAGCTCTATCTTTGTATTTTTGGTTACTTTTCTCCAGCTTATATTTCACATCTTCATGCAATGTCTTCATGTACTCAACAAACTTTACTCCTTCAAAACTTCTCTTTCTTTCATCAACAATAACCCTCAAATCTGATATACTTCTCGGTTGTATGCCATTTACAATCTCAAAAGGTATTTTCCAGTACTCCTATTCACTAAATTATTATATGCAAACTCTGCTTGTGCCAACACAAAATCCCAATTACTCGGTGTATCTCCAACTAAACATCTCAAAAGATTTCCCAAACTTTTATTCACAACTTCTTTCTATTTGTTAGTTTGTGGGTGAAATGTAGAACTATATTTCAACTCGGTGCCAAAATTTCTCCAAAGGGTCTTCCAAAAGTATCCAACAAATTTACTGTCTCGGTCAGAGATAATACTCCTCGATGAAACATGCAATCTGACAATTTACTTAAAGAAAAGATCTACTATATGTACTGCATCTAATGTCTTTCTACAAGGTATAAAATGTTCCATTTTAGAAAATCTATCCACAACAAAAAATATAGAATCATTACCTCTTGCTGTCTTTGGTAAGCCAAGAACAAAATCCATACTGATGTTAATCCAACGTTTCTCAGGAAACAAAATCAGTGTATACAATTTAGTATTCTGACTTACTCCTTTTACAACTTGACAAATTCCACAACTTTTCACAAATTTCTGAACATCTTTATATAATTGTGGCTAAAAGTATTTCTCCTTAAGCAAATTCAATGTTTTATCAACACCAAAATGTCCAGCCAAACCATTACTACGTTTCTACTTTATCAAATTAGTTCTCATTGCTCCTCTCGGTATACAAAATTGAATACGTTTAAATACCATACCTTCTTTAATAAAATATTCTTCCCATTTAGTACTCGGTTGATCTTGAATAGGTGCTCTGTGCTTTCTCCATGGCTCAGAAAAATCAGGATCAAATTCATAAGAATCTCTCATGTCATCAAAGCTAAGAACTTCAATTTTCATCTTGGTCATCAAAGATCTCCTTCTACTCAATGCATCAACAACTTAGTAACTCCACTCTTATGCTTTATCACAAATGTATAACTCTACAAATACTCAACCCATTTCATATGTCTCCGATTCAACTTATTCTGACTACCTAAATATTGTAAATCCTTATGATCGGTATACACCACAAATTGAATCGCTATCAAATAATGTTTCCATTTCTTCAGTGCTTGAACAATGGCATAGAATTCTTGATCATACACAAAATATTTCCTTTTTGCATCATTCAACTTTTCGCTAAAGAAAGTAACAGGTTTACCTTCTTGACTCAACACAACTCCAACTGCACTTCCACTTGCATCACATTCTACTTGAAATACCTTATTAAAATTAGGCAATGCCAAAACAGGCAATTCAACAACCTTATGCTTCAAAGTGTCAAAACTTTTATCAGGTCCATGTGTCCACTTGAATTCCCTTTTATCTCCTCTCATAGTCTCAATTATAGCATTACAAACTGAACTAAAGTTCCTAATGAACTTTTGGTAAAAACTTGCCAAACCATGAAATGATCTTACCTCACTAGCATTCTTAGGTGTAGGCCAATTCAGAATAGCTTCAACCTTTTTAGGATCCATCTTCAAACCATTAGCTAAAATCACAAATCCCAAATACACATTCTCCTCTTTCATGAATGAACACTTTTTCAGATTTATTAGCAACTTTTCTTCTTTCAACCTCTATAATACTTGTTTAACATGCAAAAAATGTTCTTCTCTAGTCTTATTGAATATTAGAATATCATGAAGGTATACAATCACAAACTTACCTAAGAATTTCTTCAAAACTTCATTCATAAACCTCATAAAAGTACTCGGTGCATTAGTTAAACCAAAAGGCATAACCAACCACTCATACAAACCTTCTTTTGTCTTAAAATCAGTCTTCCACTCATCACCTTCTCTAATTCTAATATGCTGATACCCACTTTTCAAATCAATTTTGGTAAAATACATTGCTCCAGTCAAACTATTCATTATGTCATCCATTCTCGGTATAGGAAACCTATATTTCACTATTATCTTGTTAATTGCTCTGAAATCAGTACACATTCACCATTCTCCATTCTTCTTAGGTGCCAATACAATAGGTACTACACAAGGACTCAAACTTTCTCTTATCAAACCTTTCTACAACAATTCTTGAATCTATTGGTTCAATTCCTGATTCTCGGTAGGTGTCAACCAATGTGGTGCCTTATTCAGTAAACTAGCTCTAGGGATTAGATCCATGCAATGATCAATGGTTCTCTTCGGTGGAAAACCATTAGGTACATTATCAAAAATAATTTCATTGTACTCAGTGAGTAACTTATCAATCTCCTCAGGGACACTATTGTTAGAATAACTAAGAGGGGGGTGAATCAGTTATCCGCAGTCCCAAATCAAAATGTATAATCCAAAACAATTTACTTAAACTTCTATAGCTCAGTAACATAAAATACTATATTGTCTGTGCTTTTACCAATTACTAGTCAATAACATATAATGATTACTGATCAAATCCAACATGTAATATGTAAAGTATGATAACAAAAAATTACCACAATGAACACATAACACAAAAGATTTAATGTGGAAACCCTGTGAAGGGAAAAACCACCTGGGACTGGCAACCCAAAATTTTTTCACTCTTCTAAAGTGAGGTCGGTGAAGACACAACCTTGTTAAAGGTTACAAAGGCACTATGAGGTGTGACCTTGTTAGAGGATTGTAGACCAACCATTATCATCCAACCAACATTCACTATGGGGTTGATAGGATAACAATGTTCATTCTATGAATGATACATATAAGACTTTGCTAGTCCAATCTGTTAAGAGATTTATCTATATACAATGGTTAAACTATAATAGTAGGTGATTTGATTACAATACAACTTCAATTGCAGATGTTTAGATCTATATTATGCTCATTCAAATCCTCTGATCAATATATCAATTCTATATCAACAATAATCAATGACTTACTGTCACTCGGTAATAGCTTTTTGATGCTCGGTAAACTTTGAAGTTCAGTTCTCCTTAACCAGTCTGATCAGACATACATGAAACTTGTTCATGCAATAACTTTGCAATCTCCTTCTTTCAGCATATGTTTCATAACAAAACTCTATTCTCTTAAATAGACAAGTAAACCATTTTCTTCTCCTCCATTAGATTTTTCTGCTTGATCTCCTTCATCCATTTTTCCACTTAAACCTTTCTCAGCTGATGTGTCAATAACACATTTTGATTCCATCCTTTAGATCTTCCTTGAATTTTGTTAGCCGTCAATCTTTGTAACAAACTTTATCAACATCTCCTATCACGAGGTACTTTACAGCTCATCAATCTTATCGGCTAACTAATCATTTAGTTCCTTTCTCTTGCTTGATTAACAAAGAAATGTTTCAGTGAACACAAGCTCAGTTTATATTGTGCTTGGTATACACTACACTACTTGGTGTATACTGTGATGCTTCATCAACCGACCACACTGCCTTGTGTCTTTCAGTTCTTTTCCTCATCATAGATGAATGAAACATAATCAAGTCAATAACATAAGGTTATAGACTCATCAACAAGTTACCCAATGTATTCCTTATCCTCATCTATCATATACATCTTCCTCATGTAGATGTTTCTATTCTTCATCTCTCTTACTCCTTTTCTACAAATGTTTAGGTATGTAACTTACAAGATAAGTGCAGTCAAAATAGTTGACATCAATGACAACATATTACTGATTTAATCATATTACATATCTAATCAACAACTCGGTGATCTCTAATCATAGATCTTCAATTAGGTTCTTGTTAGTAAATAGATTTTTCCTTCAAAAATAAATAAATAACTTATCTCCAAATGCCCAGAAAGAAGAACAAACAACACTAACAGTTGGATAGATTATCATTGAATTGATAATCTTCCTCTGAATTGAGAGGTACAACTCCCTCTTAGAAAGATTTAGAATGAATTGAAAAGTTGAGTATGTCTTTAACCAGGAGACACGAAGGCAGGCTAACATTCACTCATCACCATGAAGTAAATGTGATCATTAGATTTAGAAACTAAATAAATGTGAGAAAGACAAACAAACAGCCTCAAGACCGCTGATTTAGTCTTTGACATTACAGAGAAAGAAAAAGAAATAATGACCTGTTCTGCAGAATATGAATATGCAAACCAATAGATTTACATGCAAACACATACTTGACATAATAACAAAAAATGATATTTAGAAATATGAAAGAGACAACCAACTGATTGATCTCAATCAGAAAAGTAAATATATAGACTCACAAATCTGCCACACAAACTTTTCTTTATTCTTAGATACAACAAAATGATCACAAGGTCATCTTGTGTCCTGTTATTGCAATCAAGATGCAGAAAAATAAAAATAAATCTCTTTCCTCTGTTACAATTACATTCAGAAAATTGATCTCCCTCTCCCCTAGCCAACAAACTTGCTGGAAAAAGAAGAACCCTTGATTCATCAAAAAACCTTCCTTAAATAATCTTCAATCCTGCAACCGTTTCAATAACCGTTTCTTGGATACTTTCACCATGGTCTTTCACTTCCCATAACTTTTTAATTTTACCTCGTAACTGATTCTGAAAATAGTTTCCATTCACTCCCAAAGTTTTTCTTTTTTTTTAGATCATGATATCTTTATAAACTATTGGTTTTAAAGTTTATAAAGATATAAATTAACATATTAAATGATAATTGGGAAAGTGGCATTTGAATATGTCAAACCAAAAATCAAAACATTTTAATGCTAGGTGGACGAAAATATTTCTGACAAAAAAAATAGGTCTCCTTGCAGGGGGCATATCTTTTTATTTCACCGTTGGATCGAGCTCATTTTCGGATACATTGTCCAAAACCTAGTTATCTAAATTCTGACTAGAGTGATTTGAAAAATAATATCCCAGTCAAAAGTTATGGGCTGCTTTGTGAGGGTATATATGACTGTCATAAAATCCGCCTTGCAAAAATAGAGTTTGCAGTCACTTTCACATCTTTGGTAACAATACCAATCTGCCTAAGGACACATCCATTTTTGCTGCATTGTTTACAATGGATTTCTAATAAAAAAAGACCATTGGGAGATTCTATAAATTTATCCCATGAAAGTGCTTTTCTACACACAAAATTCTCCTTATTTTCCCCTTTTTTTATCAGTCAACAATGCACAAATCACATATTGTAATTCTTCCTTTAGATTGCCTGAAAATGGTTGATGGATGACCTTAGAGGAAGCATAAAACTATATTTCATAAAATTCTAGGACCCCATATCTTATTGTTTGAAAATATTGCTTGCATCTGAGATCTCTATCACCAAAGCCACATTTTGTAAGTGACTAAAATTCATTGGTTGAGAGATTATTATGCAAAACTTTGTTAACCCAAGATTTTGATTGTATGCCTGCCATATAAAATATATCACCTATTTTTGGAATTCAAACTGATAAGCCACAAACTTTGTAATTTCAACTTTTGAGAATGAACCTGTACTTTTCAGCTGTGTGAACATGAATCATCCTGTCATTGAACTTTGAACTGTGAATTGAGTGAACATGAAACATCGCACCATTGAACTTTGAACTTTGAACTGAGAAGGTTCAAAATTTAGGTTCAATATGTCAATAGCATTTGCATGTTGCCTTTGGAATGAAAACTTGAACTCATTCTGAATGCTTGAAAATGAAGCACTCCCCTTAGTGCATTTACAAAGAAATGAAACATCATAAAAGGCATGAACTGGCTACCACCCAAGGCTTTTTACAATTTACATCCGACAATTGAACCTTGAACTTTGAACTAAAAATAGTTCAAGATTTTTAGTTCAATGGAATGACTGACTTTGCAAAACATCTCTTACTTCACATAACTTCACAAAATATTTAAAAATTATGCAACACTTGCATTCAATAGAGTGGGGGCTTGATTTGAAAGTTTAAAATAGGGGTGCTAAAAGCATACCAACAGTTCTAAATCAGTTGTAGTTCATCAATCTCTCCCTTTGGCATTGATGGCAAATCAAGTAATATGAAATATACCATACACATACCAAACATGTATTCTAAAAATCTTGTGAACAAATCCTGTACAAGCTCTCCCTAGCTTAATATGTTTAATCACTACGTTACTCAACAATATTATCAATGTAGCTTTGACATTCTACAGATATGATCTTTTCAGCTCTCAGATTCCTTCTTTTGTTCTCAGTAACTGATCTTCAGTGCTCTCCCTTTCTTTTAATTTGTCTCTCCCTTAGATAGATGTTTCTATGTTCTCAACGGTGCATATTGTTTCATATTGTTTATCTCTCCCTTTGAAAAGAATGCCAAAGAAAAAAAAAACATACAACTCTATAGTAGCCATGTAACTCTCTATTATCTGGTGCATACTCTATATCTCTGTATACTGATATGCCAATCTGTTCCAGTTCTCCAAACTTTTCACAACCTTAGACATGATCCAAAGTGTGAACTATGCTACATCAACATGAATGATCTTCTAATAAGATTAGGCTGATGCAACATCCAGATCACATTAGTGACCGGTAGATAGGGGATGGACCCCAAGTCTAGTCCTCAAGTATTCAAATGTATCCTTCAGTAGAGGCTTTGTAAATATGTCTGCAAGTTGTTTTTTAGTTGTAACAAATTCTAGCTTCACTTGCTTCTCCTATACTTGTTCTCTTAAGTAGTGATACTTAATAGATATATGCTTTGTTTTAGAATGCATCACTGGATTCTTTGAAATGTTTATTGCACTGGTGTTGTCACAATATATAATCACTGGCTCAGTGATTACCTCATTCATACCTTCCAACACTTGCTTAATATATGCAATATTTGAACAATTTGTAGCAACACCAACATACTCTGCTTTGGCTGTAGACTAAGAAATGCAAGCCTGCTTCTTACTTGTCCATATAACAAGTCTTTCACCAAAGAAAAATGCTCCTCTAGTGGTACTTTTTCTATCATCCACATTTCTAGCCCAATCAACGTCGGTGTACACCTTCAGTTCAAACTTGCCTTCCTTAGGATACCATAATCCACAATCTTCTATTTTCTTCAGGTATCTTAAGATTCTCTTTGTAGCAATCATGCGTGACTCCCTAGGATTTGTAGAAAATCTTGCAACAATTCCCACAACATGTGCTATGTCTGGTCTACTATGCACTGCATACATTAACTTACCAATCATAGATCGGTACAGTGTCTAGTTCACCTTTGTAATTTCATCTTCCTTAGTCAGTTTACATCTAGTAGCCATCAGTGTTCCCATAGGTTTAGCATCTTCCATGCCAAATGTCTTCAAGACTTCCTTTATATATTTAGATTATGTGATGAATATACCATCATTTTGCTAAATCACTTGTAAGCCTAGAAAGAACTTAATCTCTCTGAACATAGACATTTCAAATTCACTTTTCATTTCATCAGCAAATGACTTACAAATTTGATCTTGTCCTCCAAATATTATGTCATCCACAAATATCTCAGCAATCAAGATAATATCATCAGAATTTCCTTTCATGTACAGATTACTGTTCTCACTTGTTCTAACAAATCCAATACTTAACAAATAGTTATGCAGCCTCTCATACTAGGCTCTTAGTGCTTGCTTCAAGCCATATAAAGCTTTATGTAATCTACATACCATATCTTTGTTGTCTAGATCAACAAACCCTTCTGGTTGTTCTAGTAGACTTCTTCATCAAGTATTCCATTAAAAAATGCTGACTTAACATCCATTTGATAAACTTTGAACTTTTTGTGTGCAGCATATGCAAGTAACATTCTGAATCCTAATCTAGCAACATGTGCAAATGTTTCACCATAATCTATTCCTTCCTCTTGTGCATATCCCTTGCATACCAATCTAGCTTTATTTCTTGTTACCTCTCCATTTTCATTTTGCTTATTTATGAATAGCCACTTAGTACTGATAACATTCTTATCTTTAGGTCTGGGTACTAAGGTCCAGGTTTTGTTCTTCTCTATTTTTTCTATTTCCTCTTTCATTGCATTAACCCATTCATCATTTTCTAATGCAACTTTTACATTCTTCAGTTCATATTCACAAACTAGACATGTACCTTGTCTTGTCTTACTCCTTGTTTGCATTGCATCTTGTCTGTCTCCAATGATTTGTGTCTCAAGATGATGTCTTTTGACAAAAATTTCTAGTAATTGATTTCTTCTTTCTTGTTCATCCTGTGCAGGTTCATTTGCTTGCTCGGTGGGTGCTTCCTGCTTGTTAGTTTCTTTTTCTTGTTCCTCGGTATTATTTTCCTGCTGACAGATTGTCACTGTCTATTGCATCGGTAGGTACTCAGGTTGTTTGATGTAAGTGAATGTACTATAGTCTTCTGGTTCCTTTCTACTTTCCTCTGCATTCTTATCATGAAACTCATCAACTCGAACATTAGTACTTTCAATCATTTTATTAGTTACCTTGTTAAGACAATTGTATGCTTTACTTTTACTAGAATATCCTAGAAATATCCCTTCATCACCTTTTGAGTCAAACTTTCCATTTCTCTTATCCTTCAGAATAAAATGCTTGCTTCCAAAAATCTTGAAATAACTTACAGTGGGTTTGTGTCCAAACCATAACTCATAGGGTGTCTTATTAGTGTCCTTCAGTTGCACTCGGTTTAGAACATAAATAGTTGTGTTGACAACTTCCCTCCAGTATGCCTGTGCAAAATTCTTTTCTATCATTAATGTCCTTGCGTAGTCAACAATTGACCTATTCCTCCTTTCAACAATGCCATTATGTTGTGGTGTCCTCAGTGTAGAGACCTGTCTTTTAATACCATGCTCATTACAAAAATTAGTAAATTCATCAGAGATAAATTCACCTCCTCTATCAAATCTTAAGCATTTCAATTCTTTACCAGTCTCTTTTTCTACTTTTTCTTTATACCACTTGAACATCTTGAATGCCTCGGATTTTTTTTTCAAGAACATGACAATCATTAACCTAGTATAATCATTAACAAAAAGAATAAAGTATCTGTCTCCATAATAACTTTGAGTTCTCATAGGACCACATAGGTTGGTATGCACTAACTCAAGTATCTTCTTTGTTGAATAATCTTTTCTTTTGAAACTAGATTTAGTCATTTTACCTTTTTAACATTCATGACACATAACATGATCAGGCTTAGATAAGTTAGGCAAACCTCTAACTCTTTTCATTTTACCGATCTTAATCATGTTATCAAAATTCACATGGCATAACCTCTTATGCCACAACCATGCATCTTCATCTTTCATCATGAAGCAATGAGACTCATAATTATCAAGATAAAACAAATTACCTTTTGTTTGTGCTCCAGTTCCAACTAGTCTTGTCCATCATCAAATATTTTCACTTTATTTCTCTCAAAACCAACTTGGTGACCTAAATTATTTAGCTATGCCACACTTAGCAAATTATAGTTTAATCCTTTTACCCAATAAGAATTTTCACATTTTAGTCTATCATTTATAATTAGGGATCCTTTACCTCTTACCATACAGGGTACATCATTACCCATTTTTATAGATCCTCCATTGTATTGCTCAAGATGATCAAATTTATCATCATCACTAGTCATGTGATGTGTACAACCACTGTCTATGATCCATGTATTATTTTTATTAACTTTTGAAATTCGTGCTATTTCTACATGTTTTTCTTCTTCCTCAAAATCATGTTTCATAGCAACAAATACAACTTCTACATCATCATCATTAGATTCAAATTCATTTTCTTCTGCTATGTAACATACCTTTTTGCCTTTTTCATTATTGTCTTAGTTGTCTCTGTTGTAGTTTCAGTAGCTCCTATTGTTTCTTCTCCCATAGCTTCCTTCAGATCGGTCTTTGGTTGTCTCATCATCTTTCTTATGTGGACATCTAGCAACAATGTGGCCAACTTCTTTACAGTTAAAGCATGCTAAAGGTAATTTTCCTCTATACTTTCCTTTACCTTTAGGTAACCTTCTAGCCATAAGAGCTTCAAGTTCATCAAGCTCATCATCAGTATTGCTATCACTATCATCCTTATTATTGCTGCTACTAGACTTACCAATCTTTAGAGAAGTCATGAAAGTGGATTCAACATTCAGTACAACACTATTATCATAATTATTCAGTTCAAATGTTGTAAGCTTTCCAATCAGTTTATCAAGAGTGAGTGTGCTATTAGGTGCTAACCTATTTTCATGAATTGCAGATATTCTAATGGCATAGATAGGCAATAAGGCCCTTAGAATTTTTCTTACCACAGTGTCTTCATTAATAACTCCATCTGATGCTCTAATAGCATGAACTACCTCCTTTATTCTATTTTTGTATTGCACAATGTTTTCACCTTCTTTCATTTTCATGTCATTGAATCTTCCTCTTAAGCTTTCGACTCTTTCTCTCTTGACATTCACATCACCACTATAAATTTAAGCAAGTTTATCCCACATCTACTTAGCAGTAGTACAATCCTTGATGTCTTCAAATTTGGCATCTGAATAGGCAGCAACAATCTCCATCATAGTAACATTATGTTCATGCCTATCTCTTAGTTGATCAAGGGTCAAAGGACCAGTGGGTGGTGCAAGGTATCCATTCTCCATCAAATCTAGGGTAGAATTCCCAATCCTAGATATATGCAGCTTCATTTGACTTTGCCATATTGTGAAGTTATCTTTGTTTAGCTTTGGCACTTCCCTCTTAAAAATTTTGAGACCTTTGTGCTGAAGTCCTTAAAAATCTATTCCAAGCAACCACAGCTCTGATACCAATTATTAGAATAACTGAGAGGGGGGTGAATTAGTTATCCACAGTCCCAAATCAAAATGTATAATCCAAAATAATTTACTTAAACTTCTACAACTCGGTAACATAAAATACTATACTATCTGTGCTTTTACCGATTACCAGTCAATAACATATAATGATTACCAATCAAATCCAACATGTAATATGTAAAGTATGATAACAAACAATCACCACAATGAACACATAACACAAAATATTTAACGTGAAAACCTTGTGAAGGGAAAAACCACTTGGGACCGGCAACCCAAAAATTGTTCACTCTTCTGAAGTGAGGTCGGTGAAGAACCAACCCTATTAAAGGTTACAAACACATTGTGAGGTGTGACCTTGTTAGAGGATTTTAGACCAACCATTATCATCCAACCAATATTCACTATGGGGTTGACAGGATAACAATGTTCATTCTATGAATGATACATATAAGACTTTTCTAGTCCACTCTATTAAGAGATTTGTCTATATACAATGGTTAAACTGTAACAGTAGGTGATCTAATTACAATAAAACTTCAATTGCAGATGTTTAGATCTATATTATACTCATTCAAATCCTCTGATCAATATATCAATTCTGTATCAACAATAATCAATGACTTACTGTTGCTCGGTAATAGCTTTCTGACGCTCGGTAAACTCTACAGTTTGATTCTCTTTAACCAGTTTGATCAGGAATACATGAAACTTGTTCATGCGATAACTCTACAGTCTCCTTCTTCTGGCATGTGTTTCATAATGAAACTCTAGTCTCTTAAATAGACAAGTAAACCATTTTCTTCTCCTCCATTAGATTTTGCCGCTTGATCTCCTTCATCCATTTTTCTACTTAAACCTTTCTTAGCTGATGTGTCAGTAACATGTTTTGATTCCATCCTTTAGATCTTCCTTGAATTTTGTTAGCCGTTGATCTTCGTAACAAACTTTATCAACATCTCCTATCACGAGGTACTTTACATCTCATCAATCTTATCGGCTAAACTAATCATTTAGTTCCTTTCTCTTGCTCGGTTAACAAAGAAATGTGTCGGTGAACACAAGCTCAGTTTATACTATGCTTGGTATACACCACACTGCTTGGTATACACTACACTACTTGGTGTATACTATGATGCTTCATCAATTGACCACACTACCTTGTGTCTTTCATTTCTTTTCCTCATCATAGATGAATGAAACATAATCAAGTCAATAACATAAGGTCATAGACTCATCAATAGGTTACCCAATGTATTCCTTATCCTCATCTATCATATACATCTTCCTCATGTAGATGTTTCTATTCTTCATCTCTCTTACTCCTTTTCTATAGATATTTAGGTATGTAACTTACAAGATAAGTGTTGTCAAACTAGTTGACATCAATGACAACATATTACTGATTTAATCATATTACATATCTAATCAACAACTCGGTGATCTCTAATCACAGATCTTCAATTAGGTTCTAAATCAATTGTAGTTCATCAATCTCTCCCTTTGGCATTGATGGAAAATCAAGTAATATGAAATATACCATACACATACCAAACATGTATTCTACAACTCTTGTGAACAAATTTTGTACAAGCTCTCCCTAGCTTAATATATTTAATCACTATGTTACTCAACAGCATTATGAATGCAACTTTGACATTCTACAGATATGATCTTTTCAGCTCTCCACATCTTGCCTCCCACGAACCATCTTGAACCCTGTGCAATTGTAGGCCAGATCGTAGTCTTCTACTCCATAACAATTCAACTAGGGTTTAACAAGAAGGAACCCTCAAACCTAGATTTGTAAACCTAGATCTAGATCTCTCCTCACTCTGATACCACTTGACACAAGGGAGGATGGGGAGAGGGGACAAAGGCATACCCTAACTAGATCCACCTTGCAGAGATTACATGTGGAAGCAACAACACAACAAGTGAGAGAGAGAATGCAGAAACTTTCATTTATTATCCTCAATTTGATTCATACATGTCGAGCTATAAGGCCTTCCCAGTTTAGGCCAGATATTACAATCAAGTACATATGTCCTTCAACATGCGAGGATCTACCAAAAATCTCTAATTTTCTATCTTCTATCTTCTATCTAAAAACTTTTCTCCTAAACTCTAACCAAACAACTACATTTATAAAATAGACTATTGAACCAAGTCAGTCTTCAGATCCACCATCAATAGAAGGAATGACTAGATCTAGGTCCACACACTTCCCAATGATAAATACCATCATTAAATCCATGACCAAATATAAATGCAAGAGTCAGCCTCAACATAAATCCAAAATAAACAACTCAATAAGAAAGGAAATCAAGTGCCAGACAAGCATCACCGAGCACTAGGGAAATTCACCGAGCACCAAAGAGATAACTAACCAACATTGGTGAACAAAGGAAACTGAGCAACACTAGACCAAATCGGTCAAAGTAGGAACCGAGCAACACAGAAAACTTCAAACATGTTTTTTTTTGGTGAGATAGGATTTCCAAGGACCCGAGATGCTCCTGCATCACCCTTACCATTGTAATTCTCAAGATGAGGCATATCAGCTTGCTGAGGAACATGAGCATGAATAATGTCTAGGGATAAAGGATTGCCCATGTCACATGTAGGAATACTAAACTTGGATTGAGTTAAGGATGCAAGTTTTTGTAAAGAGGACACAGTTTGAGCCAAACTATTGATTGTGGAATCATTAGATGAAATAGGAGGCATCGAAACATTAGAGACACTAGGGAAAGTGTAGGAAGTGGTGGGAATGAAAGACACAATTGAGGGAACACTTGGAACCATAGTTGGAAGATGATTGGAATAAGAAAAAGGAACACTATGATAAGAAGGTTTTGAAGTAGGTAGAGACACTGGTGGAACACTCATAGGAAGAGAGGGAACCTACATAGTCACTAAAGGAGGAGTATAAGTAGAAATGCTAGGTAAAGGAACAAAAGAAGGTTCCACACTAGTGACAAGAGGAGTAAATCCCAATCCTTGAGCTTCTTGAGCTAAAGGTTTGACATTTAAATGAACAAGCTGAGTAATACCATGCAAGAGATTAACACATTCATCACTATCACGAAGAACTTTCTTAAGAGCCTCTATAGCTTGAGTAGAATCTTGATTATGGTTTTCTTGAATAAGCCAATTTCCCATTTTATCAAGTTCAGTTGAAAGTTTTTGGACTTGTTCAGGAGGAACTCTTAAAGCATCATCCTCATCATGAGATGAGTGAGAAGAGTTATGCTCCATAGTAGGATTAGAACCATGAGTAATCAAATTGTCATCCAGGATCCTAAGGAGAGGAGAGGAAGACTTGGGATCAAAGAAACCCATAAGTCTATGACTTCTTCTAATTGGAATATCATAAGTAGGACTAGAGGTAGTAAAGCTCATATACCAATGCAATGCAAATGAACTAAACTAGGAAAACAAAATGCATGAACAAATAAATGTTTTTGTATATGATTTTTTTGTTTTATTTTTGAAATGTAAATGCAAGCACATAAAAGAAGGCTAATACATGCAAGATCTAACACCATAAAAGAAAGAGTTGTCTATCACGGGTTCACCAAAAATGTAAAGGATAAAAAGGTGTGCACCAAAATGTAATATTTAATGTATGTAAATGTTGTGTGGTATGAATGATCTCTATGAATAGATAGGATTGGGGAAGGTAAGATCTTCTTCTTAACCCCAAATTCCCAAAGGAAAGATCCAAATAGATTAACCACAAGAAAATGTTCAATGCATAAATGAATCAATTGATGAAGAATATGAAGAAAGAGGAAAACCTTATATTCTGTTATGGAAAAGAGTATTAAAATATTAATTGAATTGAAGACAAATAGTAACCTTAAAGTATAGAAGATCTAGAAAATTCTTTTTTCTGGTGTCTATACTAAGTTTTTGGAAATTCTGTAATCAAATATGGGACAGGAAAACAGAGATAGAGAGAACCCAGAAATCTTTTCCTTTTCTGAGAAAGGTTGACCTTGACCTAAATAAAGATCGACCTTGACCCATTTATGTCGACCTTGACCTGTGCTACTTCGATGGAAATTATATTTGTGGATCCTAAAATTTTACCGAAAAAGGTGTCCGAATCTACTCTATAATTTTCTGTTCCGCACTTGTTCCTGCAAGAAAAATGGTTTTGTTGTTTGGATGAGGGGTTTTTTGATAGGGAGATCTTCTTCAAACTAGCCCTACTTCCTTTAGGACTTACCTAGGCCCTTCCTTGACCTATCTTAGGGTTCTTTAGACCCTTCCCACTAAGGAATTCTTCCTAATCTCCTCTACTCCTCAAGATCTCACTACCAAGGATTACAACTCACTCTTGTACACAATACCCTTCATATGAATTCAACTAAGGAATTAATCCCTTCATCCAAATACCTAATTCAAAGAATTGAGCATGATATAAGAGTCAATTTGTCTTATTTTGATTCATTTTGAGGTGTTCCACCATGTAGCATCTTCCTTCTACAAGTCGATCTGCAAAACTTAGACCAAAAGGCTACTAGGTCCTGGTAGGTCTTCCAACACACTATTTAGGGCTTAACTTTTCAACTTTCCACACAAGTGGCCAAAGTGATTACATTTTATGATACCCTTTTTGAAGTTACAAAGCCTTATTTTTAGGCCTAATTAGGCCTCATTGGTTTTCAATGAGGGTTTGATGGTTACAAACCTTGCTAGATTGGTCAAAGGATCTCCTTCATAGGATGGAGTCTTTGATCACCAAGGACCACTTTCCTAAAGTTTTATTAACATTATCAATCCCTGAGCCCTCTCCTATTTGCTGGATCAACATCAAGCTACCTAACCGGGCTAGCTCTGGTTCACCTAGGGCTTGCTCTTAAAAATATTTCCCCTACAAACTAAACCATAAATTTTCATATTTATAGAGCCTATAAAATGCCCTAACATATTCTAGGAGTCTGTACAAAACCATCCATGGAAACCTATGTTAGAGCCATTTTTCTTACCTCTACTCTGAACAATCTAGCAAGCTGGTTAGAGAGGAGGATTTAAGTTACAAAGCTTAAAAGAAAACTATTAAACCAAAAAAATCTCTAATATACTTATAAAAACATAGAGAATCAACTCGGGAAAATATTTTTCTCATGTCTAATCCATGATCAAGGATTACCGAGCTTTCTATTCAATCTAAAGCGGGTACAGTCACACCAAGTTATGAAAATATGAAAGTACTCACACAAAAAAAATGTCCAACTTTATGTATTTATAGAAATAAGCCATATATAGGCTTAGTCAACTAACCTTGGTCGGTTTCAACCCTATAACTACCTCTATCTCTCGGACAGGCCTTAGACAATTTATTGTCATGACAACTTTTACAATTTGCTTGACAACTTTTCTAAAGTTGTGCCATTAAGTCTAAAAAGACCCCCAAGACTCACCTAATACTTCTAAGACCATTTCTCAACTTTATTTCACTCATTTATCTCATTTTCATAGTCAAACCATGCCTTTGACTGATTGATAACATCCAATGGCATACAAGCCATATCCCTTGGGTCTATACTAGTCCAATGAGACCATCACTAAGACATAAAACATCTTCCTAAGAACCTATTGGATCTTAAAAACACACTACACTAAGAACACAAAACCAAAAGTGCTTAAAGGATAGTGACTTGGCTAAGGCCACTACAAGCCAAAACTAGGAGCTAGGAGCTAGGTTGGCCAAGAACCTAGGTGCTCCTGCACCATACTCCCCTGAAAAAAGAAACTAAGTCCCATTAGGAGACAAGAGTGTGATATTAATACCTAAATTTTTGAAGCTATTTTATTCAATCCATTGAGCCTATGATTTAGGAAGAGACTTCCACTTCACAAGGTGTAGGGAAGAAAAACCAAGAAATCTGAAACAATCAGATCCAAGATTGATCTTCATTTATGGCCAAAATTTGACTGTACATCAAAGACTGAAACCTTATCATGCTAACCCTTTGTTCAATTCACTTGCAATACAATTTGAGTGACTATTTCACCCACCTTCATGACATAGACATCTTCCATAGTCAATCATCACCTCTGGACCATACTGTGATAGTGAACAAGATCACATCAAGCATATCGGCTGCCCAAGCATTAAATAACCAGTCCTTTGTCATTGAGAAACCCTTAAACAATTCAAATTTTTTATGGCAATCGTCAATCAGATGAATTTGAAACATGGCTGTCAATTTCTTTTCTCCCCAACACATTGGGCGGTTCCTGTTTAATCTTCAACAGTCAAATGGTCCCTTTTAAGATAACTTAACCACATCATCTCCTTCCTTGGCCAATGAGAAATGAACACATCACAATATCCGGCACGCAAACCCACTATTTTATTCAGCCTTTTAAAAAAGGACCATTTAATTCTTGCTAAGCCTCAGTCCCACTAAAAATCTCCACATCACCAAATATTTTGACCAATCAAAAATAGGCACCTCGGCATGATCTAGCATCATGGACCCACCCTAACAAGGAACTTTATCTCTTGGAAGATCGATCGACCATTGTATAAGTGTGATGAATAACCTTTATGCATCTTTCCTTTGCAGATACATGACAATCATTAGATCTTGTTGCACTTTACTCCTTACCCACGATAGGCCCACTTAAACTTTAGTCATTTGGAGATTGCGCGACTGAGTGCCATCTCTAGGTTGCAAGACACTTTACTTAGCCATGAATTTATTAGGAGATCATGTGATCAAAGAAATCACCTAATCACTGAATCTTTTGGTTAACTTGAGGGTTATCCAAAGATTATGTGACTAGCATTGATCCTAACCCGCATCAACGGTTCATATTTAATCTTTGAAAACCTTTACCTTAACTCATTTCTTTCTGGCGAACACACGAATGAAGACACCTCCCAGTTGCTCAATATTTTTCTTAACTTGGGTTTAGTCTAGAGATCATGTGAAAGCCTTTATTCACCAAGTCACCATATCTCGCTTAACCTCAGCTATGTCTCGAGATCAAGCACTAGCCGTTGATCTTTCCTTCATCCTATGGTCCTTGCTAAGTCGCTAGATATTTCATGACTTGACTGTTACATCATGAGATCAGGAGATAACTATTTGGATCATTGAACATTTAGAACATAACCACCAAAAATGAGAGAACACATGACTACCACAATCACTGAGTCACCAGATAAATAGACAAACTACCTAGAAACTTGGAGACCTAGCGAATGCTTAGTTGTAGAGTCACTGAATAAGAGACAAAGAAGTCCACCAAGGAAATAGAGCATGTGCATAAAGGGGACTTTAAGTGATCTAAGAAAACAATGAGGAAATAGACCAAGGCTAGGGTTTTTGGACTTGGACAAATTTATGAAGCCCTAGAGATGAAAAAATAACCTATTTCTCAGACCTTAAAACATGAATTTCTCCCTGGTTTCTACACATGAAGCCATGCAATTTTAATTAGATCATGGACACATGATAAAATACCTCTAGAAAACTTTGCATGCCATGAAACATCATAGAAATTGCTCATAGATTAAAACAAAAATTCAGCTAGGACAAGACAATTTCTAGGGTTTGATAGGATAAGGCCATTTCCATAGGATTTTTTGCACTTAATAGGAAAATGGCCTAACAGGGTGCATGCCATACACCACTTCAAATGGGCTCTTGCCAGTAGAACTATTTATGCTATCATTATAATCAAATTCAGCTTGTGGTAACACTTGGTCCCACACTTTTTCATACTCCTTGGTAAGACATCTTAAGAGGTTTCCCAACACTCTATTGATTACCTCTATTTGACCATCTATTTGAGGATGATAGGATGACCCAAAAGCAAAGTTGGTTCCTAATTTCTTCCACAAAGTCTTCCAAAAATTCCCCATGAATTTAACATCCCTATCTAAGACTATGTTTATTGGTAGGCCATGAATCCATACCACTTCCTTAAAGAATAAATGCACTATATAGCTGGCATCATGTGTTGTCTTGCATGGTATGAAATAACTTATTTTACTGATTCTATCTACCACCACATAGACACTATCAAAAGCAATAGTTGTCTTAGGTAAACCAACTATAAAGTCCATACTTAGACACTCCCATGGCCTCTTACGGATTGGTAAAGGCTGATATAACCCTGCATTTGAAGATGTGCCTTTATCCTTTTGGAAAAAAATACATTTCTCTACATAGCTTCTGACATCTCTTGGCATCTTGGGCCAATAGTAGAACCTTTGCACTAGGTATAATGTCTTATTCAAGCCAAAGTGTCCATTAAGGCTGCCATTGTGTTTTTCTTGTATAAGGTTCTCTCTCATTGAACCTTTAGGTACACATAGCTGGTTACCCTTGAATAGAAAACCATTCTACAATGTGTAGTCAACAAACTCACTATGAAAGTGATTCTCAAAGTCTTCACATAGCTTATAGGCTTTGGAGAAGTCCTCATCCTCCTTGTAGAGTTCTTTGAATCCTTCCACACCAATGCTTTGATGCTGGATTTATTGGATAGTTAGCAAGCTTCAGCTTAAGGAATCAACTACCTTGTTGTTAAGGCCTTTTTATGCTTGATAGTAAAGGTATAGGCTTAGAGGAACTCCATCCACTTGATGTGCCTATGACTTAGCTTATCTTGAGTGTTAATGTAGCTTAAGGATTGATTGTCTATATAGACTACAAACTCCTTAGGAAATAGGTAGTGCATCCACAAAAAAAGTGCTTGAATCAATGCATAGAGCTCCAAATAATATGAGGAATACATTGACTTAGCCTCATTCAACCTTTCACTAAAAAATGAAACCGGTCTCCCTTCTTGATTCAAGACTTCTCCCACTGCTATGTTACTTGCATCAAATTCAACAATGAACAACTTATCAAAGCTTGGTAATACCAAAATAGGCTAAGTTTCCACTCTTTCCTTCAATTTCTCAAACCCTTCTTGAGCTACTTTGGTCCACACAAACTTAGTTTTAACTCCACCTTTGATAGTGTTTAGAATAGGTGCACATATCTCACTAAATTCTCTTATGAACTTCCTATAGAACTGAGCTAATCCATGGAAGCTCCTCACTTTTGTCCCTATTTTAGGAGTGGTCCAACTTAGTATGGATTCCACTTTTCTTGGATCCATCTTAAGGTCATCTTGAGAGACCACAAAGCCTAGGTACATTGAAGGCTGACTTCCACTCATCCCCTTCTTTCATCCTAATTTGGTGATACCCACTTTTAAGGTCAATTTTGGTAAAATATTGAGACTATTAGAAATAGGAAATACTGAGAGGGGGGGGGGGGTGAATCAGTATTTCACAAAATTTTTCTTTTGCCCACTTATGGATATAATAGATTACTTTAGTGCATACAAAGATTATCAAGCTGATTAACAAACATAGCAGTAAATAGAAAGAACTCATAGCACATCATATGTTCTCGAGGAAACCCTGGCCAAGGGAAAACCCCAGTGGGGATGGTACCCACAAAGATCACTAATCAAAAGTATCTTGTTAGGGATATTGGACCCTATTAGGAGTAAATTTACAATATATAGTAGATCTATCTTGGTTAAAGGACTTTAGGCCTTGTTAGAAGCCTTAACCCTATTAGGAGTTAGATTACAAAACCTGATCACCAGCTGAGCTCACTGCCCAAACAGGTAATACAAAAATGTTTCTGACTATAATATGGTACTACTTACAACTTTTCATCAATATCCTTTTCTGCTATCACAATATACAACTATCGCAAGTTATCTTTTCTTTCTTTTTACATATCACTTCTATGTTTCATTATATTTCAAGTATGCCTAATATATGAGTTATTAAAGCTAATAACTTTACATGGTCAGCATCCAAAATCATTATCCAAGAGTAAACATCTAGGATGTCATCCCTTCATAATGTTAAGTCATTATTTTGACAAGCAAAAATAATCCCTTAACTCTTTCGCTAAAACTGTCTCCAAAAACTGCTCTGTCTGCAAAACTATCTTCGGTAAACTTTGAATAACTTTGTTCGTACTACTCCAAAATTTATGCACACTGAGATGGGGTATCCTCATACTCTATAGAAGCTTTAGTTAACTGAACAAACAAAAATATTACTCCAGTGGACGTCGCCAACTAAATCTTCATCGGGTGCTTTGTTAGGATCATTGTATCCAAACTTAGACAATTTCTTCCTTCAACTTTGCATACTTGCATTCCAAATTCTGCGCTCTTAATAGAGATCATATGTTGCCATAATGACAACATCTATGCATCCACATTAGCCAAATTGCCAAAAGAGACCCCCCAAGACAATCCATAAGGTCTTCTATTCTAGAGATAGGAAACCTATATCTAATGGTAATCCTATTGATTTCCCTAGAATCCATACATAACCTCCACTTACCTCCCTTCTTTGGTGCCAAAACCACTGGGACAACACATGGAATAATACTTTTACTTATCATCCCTTGATCAAGAAGCTCTTGAATCTGCCTTGCAATCTCTTTATTCTGGTCTGGGGTCACTTTATATGCTACTTTTTTAGGCAAGGATGCTCTAGGTACAAAGTCAATTTGATGATTGATTTCTCTTTGAGGAAGCATGGTTCATGTCCCATCACTAATAATATCCTTAAACTAACTCAATAGTTTCTGTACTTCCTGTGGCAATGTAGAGTGAATAACCTTGGTCTCCTCCTTGGGTTTTAGGACTATGGATATCCCTACTCCTTCCTCTTCCTTGAGTTCATGCAAGAACTCCTTCCCACTCATCAAGAGTACATTAGGGTCAACTGAACTTGTATCTCCTTCCTCCACAAGTGATTAAATTTTATAAGTCACTCCATCTTTCTTGAAGTTATACACATTCCTCTTCCCATGATATACTACATCCCAGTCATATTTCCATGGCCTTCCTAGTAGAAAATGGAAAGCATCCATAGGTAGGATGTCACATAACATCTTGTCTTGATAGCCACCTATCATGAAGTCCACCCATGCTTGTTCAGTCACTAGAACATTCTGCCCCTTATTTAACCAAGTCACCTTATAAGGATGAGTATGAGGTATCCTTTCAAGCTTGAGTTTTAGGATTGCTTCCTCTGAGATTATATTATCAGTTGAACTAGAATCAATGATAACTTTACAAAATTTTCCAAGGATCTTGCATTTCATCCTATAAAAGAGCCCTCTTATGATTAGGTTCTTCCTTGATAGGTTCCTTGAGGAGAAATCTTATAAACATGAGGTTCTCTCCATATTCTGAATCCAAATTCACTTCTGGTGACTTCACACTACTTTCTTCCTCTTGAGAATATGCTATATTCTTCTCTCCTTGAGAACTAGAAGCCTTATCAGAACACCTTTAGGTAGGATGGCCCAACTGTCCATAATTATGAAACTTCATGCTTGCAAAGTGTGATCCCCTGTTGAATCCACTTAATCTTCCTCTACCACTTTGGAATCCTCTACCTCTATCATAATTCCCTCTTGCACTTGGTTCACTAATTTTTTCAACCAGCTTAGAGTCTCCTTGACTTCTAGATTCATTGCTCCTACGACCATAGCCACCTCTATGCCCCCTAGAGTCTCTCCCTCTACCTCTACCTTTTGGGTTAGAATCTTCATTCTTCTTGTTCTTTTCTTCTACCTTTAGTGCCAATTGGAAGCACTTGTGGATAGTAGTAGGAGTCCAAAGACTAATCTCTTCTTGGATACTCCATCTTAATCCTCCCAAGTATCTAGAAACCCATATACTCTCCTCTTCTTGTACCTTAGACATCAAATAGAGTTTTTGAAACTCCTCAGTGTAAGAAGCCACATCCATCTCTTTTTGTCTAAGATTTTTCCTTTTCTTATTCATTTGGATCTCATGATCCTATGGAAGATAATTCTCCTTGATCTTTGTGACCATAGCTCTCCAATTTTCTATGGGTCTTTTCCCTTCTCTTTCCCTCTCTTCTTGAAGGAACTTCCACCATATTAGAGCTGGTCCCCTTAGCCTTGATTTAGCCACCTTCACTCTTTGTGCCTCTGAGACACCTTCACATTCAAAGTGATTCTCCATCTCTTCAATCTAGTCCATCATTAGCTCTGAATCCATCTTGCTGGTGAACAGGGGTATCCCTTCTAATGATTTGCCTCCCAATGCCTTAATGGATTTTAGAAAATGTTCTTCTTGGATAGGTGGATCTGGTTTAGGGACATAATCTTCATCAGATAATGCTTTACCCTTTTCATCTTCTATTGCCATCTTCTCTTGCATTCTACCAGTGGTCACTACCACTTCATCAATCTTGTCTTTCAAAGCTTCCATAGTCTCCTCTAGGGGTATATTTCTTTCTTTTTGTTCAACCACTTCTTTGGCCAATTCAGCATTGGTCACCATTGTGTTATCTCTAATGGATTCACTTCTTTCTGACATACACCTTTCACTACCCAAGCCTTTCAATGGCTTTGATACCAATTTGATAGGGAGATCTTCTTCAAACTAGCCCTACTTCCTTTATAACTGACCTAGGACCTTCTTTGACCTATCTTAGGGTTCTTTACACCCTTCACACTAAGGGATTCTTCCTAATCTCCTCTACTCCTCAAGATATCACTACCAAGGATTACAACTCACTCTTGTACACAATACCCTTCATATGAATTCAACTAAGGAATTCATCCCTTCATCCAAATACCTGATTCCAAGTATTGAGCATGAGAGAAGACTCAATTTTTCTTAGTTTGATTCATTTTTAGGTGTTCCTCCATGTAGCATCTTCCTTCTACAAGTCGATCTCCAAAACTTAGACTAAAAGGCTACTAGGTCCTTGTAGGTCTTCCAACACACTGTTTAGGTCTTAAATTTTCAACTTTCCACACAAGTGGCCAAAGTGATTACATTTCTTGATACCCTTTTCGAAGTTATAAAGGATTTTGAACTCCTTAGGTTTCCAAGTCCTCTGTACAACACTTTCCTATCTTTAAGCCTTGTTTTTAGGCCTAATTAGGCCTCACTAATTTTCCATGAGGGTTTTATGGTTACACCCCTTGCCAGATTGGTCAAAGGATCTCCTTCAAAGGATGGAGTCTTTGATCACCAAGGAACACTTTCCTAAAGCTGTATTGACATTATCAATCCCTGAGCACTCTCCCATTTGCTAGATCAACAATAAGCTACCTAATCGGGCTAGCTCTGGCTTGCCTAGGGCTTGCTCTTAAAAATATTTCACCTAAAAAATAAACCATAAAAATACATATTTATAGAGCCTATACAATGTCCTAACATATTCTAGGAGGTCGTACAAAACCATCCATGGAAACCTATGTTAGAGCCATTTTTCTTACCTCTACTCTGAACAATCCAGCAAGCTAGTCACAAAGGAGGATTTAAGTTACAAAGCTTAAAAGAAAACTATTAAACCAAAAAAAAGCTATAATCTACTTATCAAAACATAGAGAATCAAATTGTGCAAATCTTTTTCTTAGGTCTAATCCATGATCAAGGATTACCAAGCTTTCTATTCAATCCAAAGTGGGTACAGTCACACCAGGTTATAAAAATCTGAAAGTACTCACACAAAAATAATGTACCACCTTATGTCTTGATAGAAATAAGCCATATATGTCTTAGTCAACTGAGCTTGGTCAGTTTCAACCCTATAACTACCTTTGTCTCATGGACAGGCCTTAGACAATTTATTGTCATGATAACTTTGCAAAATTGCAAAGTTGTCATCACAACTTTTACAATTTGCTTGATAAATTTTCTAAAGTTGTGCCATTAGGTCTAAAAAGAACCCCAAGACTCACCTAAGACTTCTAAGACCCTTTCTCAACTTTATTTCACTCATTTATCTCATTTTCATAGTCAAAGCATGCCTTTGACTGATTGATAACATCAAATGGCATACAAGCCATATCCCTTAGGTCTATACTAGTCCAATGAGACCATCACTAAGACATAAAACATCTTCCTAAGAATCTATTGGATCTCAAATAGAAACTACACTAAGAAAACAAAACCAAAAGTCCTTAAAGGACAGTGACTTGGCCAAGGTCACTACAAGCCAAAACTAGGAGCTAGGAGCTAGGTTGGCCAAGAACCTAGGTGCTCCTGCACCATTTTCCTTGGTCAGAACCCAGTTTTGGAATTGACCTTGAAATTGAATTGAAATTGCAGTAATAAATAAAGTAAATGGAACAATTCACCTTGCTTATGTTGAAACCCTTGTGGAGGATTCGAATCCTTGAATCCATAAGTATGGATGCTCCAAATGAATGTAGAATGGAATGTAGGATGTCTCAAATCAATTGTCTTTAGACCTTCAACACCAATCTTGTATGGATCTTGGAATAGGAAGAAGTTTGAATGGATACAGAGGGAGAAATCTTCAACAAGAGGGTTCCATAGAGATTGAATCCTTCAATGGCTACCAATGGATCTCCTTGATGAATTGGATCTTGAATGCTTGAAGATAGATGAATGCTTGAATGCCTTCCTTCTCCTTCTTGCTTGCTTGATTTCACTTGATGGATTGAGTCTTGTTTTTTGATGGAGGATGGATTGCACACTTGATTTAATGATTGAAATGAAAGGAGAAGGCTTCCTTTTATACTATTCTAGGGAACAAACTTCTAGAGAGGACAACATAGGAGAATTAAATTCCCATTAAGCCTATACCCTTGGAAGTGGACCTAAATTAAATATCATTTAAGAGATTACCATTTCAAACCATGAAACAATTGACCTAGAAGCGGGAAAATAAATATTTTCGAAACCTGACATTTGGAAACCTTTGGATTTTAAAATTTGGACCCTGGGTCAGGGTCGAGGTCAAACCTAACCTAGCCTGACCTAGGTTAGGGTCGAGGTCGACCTTGACCCTAAGGTTAAGATGTTGGAAATTTGGCTAGGTTGGTTATGTAGATGTTGTCATTATGGCAACATATGATCTACATGAAGATCGCATAGGTCAGAGAGCTAGTATGTTAGAGCGGAATGCAAAATTGTCTAAGTATGAGACAATGTTTTTACCAGTGAACCTGGAGATAGTTTTCACTTGTGATGTCGATTGGAGTAAGTTCAATGCTTGCACACTTGAAAATAGACTCTATGATGACTATTGAAGACTCATCTCAAAGTGCAAGTTAGTACGACATGTACGGAAGAAGTTATGACAGTTTTACTAAACACAGTGTCAAGCCGACAGGACAGAATATGAAGACATAATTGGTAGAGTTAAGGGATTATTTTGTTTATCAAAATAATGACTTAAAAATATAAAGGGATGAAATCCTAGATGTTAACCCTTGGATAAAGTTATTTTGTAATATGATAGCCAACTAGAAAGTTATTAATCTTAATAACTTGTATAAATGTAATTGTAAATTGTAAGAAGGATATGATGAAGGAACAAATGTATGTAATGGTGATAGTGAAAGAGAAGTGAAAAGATATTGATGCAAGTAGTATAAGGTTATGTACCTTAACCTTCTTTTGTAATCAATGTATATTGTACATTACTTGTTTGGGCAGTGGGCTCATCTGGTAATCACATTTTGTACTACCAACTCCTAATAGGGTTGAGGCTTCTAATAAGGCCTCTAGTCCCTTAATCAAGACTGAGACACTATATGAATTTAATACACTCCTAACAGGGTCAACATCATTAACAAGATACTTTTGATTAGTGGATCTTTGTGGGTTCCATCCCCACCAAGGTTTTCCCTTGGCCAGGGTTTCCTTGAGAACAAATAATGTGTTATGAGTTCTTTAGTTTTATTGCTATGCATGTTGTTTAGCTTCTTATGTTATGGATGTGTTAAGATAATAAGTTATATCCATAATTGGGAAAAAGTAAAAGTTTGTAGAATACTAATTCCCCCCGTCTCTCAGTATTCCCTATTTCTAACAATTGGTATCAGAGCTTAGTTACTCGGAAAAGAATCATTCAAGGAAAGCCTAGTAGCTTGAGTAAGATCTCGATGGATATGGATCAACTATACATGAATCTTGAAGAAGATCTTGAATAGATTGACTTTCCTACTATTGAAAAAGACACTTTGAAAAGAAAATATGATGATGCAAAGAACCTCATTGAGAAATTGAAAAACAAGTTGGAAGATCTGAGATCTAAAAAGGAATCTAAAGTTTTTATTGAAGATTGTGATGACAATTTAGAAAAATAAAATGAGATCCTTAAGCATGAACTAAAGATAGAAAATCTAAAGCTTACTTTAAAAGATGGAAATGGAAAGAATGAAGCAAATCTAAAATCTAAGAATGAAAGTCTAAAGACTGAAAATGAAGGACTAAAATCTAAACTTGGTCAAGTAACATCTAAACTTGAGAAAGTCAATTTGTAGTATGCTGAACTTGAGAAGTACAATAAAATTATGAAAGGTGAACTGATTCAATCCAAACAACAACTTGAAAGGCTATATTCAACTAGTGAGAAGATTGATGAACAAATATCTTGTCAAAAACCATTCTATGATAAGACTGGTCTTGGATTCAACACTTTTAAAGAAAATGAAGAAAGCAAGGAACTTGATGTGAAAATATCTGAAAGCATAGATGAGAAGAAGTCTAATGAGATTAACAAGTCTGAAGATACACCTAAGGAAGAAGAATCATCTAAGCAAGAGGAATCACCCAAAGGTATGCAAAGAGAATTCAAAGGTAGATGTTTTTCTTGTAATACTATTGGTCATATGAAGAGAGATTGCACAAGTAAGCAATTCAAACCTCTTAATGGTTATTGTTATAATTATCATGGTTTTGGACATAGAGCTATTGAATGTGGGAAACCTAAATTTATTGAGAATAATGATGGTAGTAGAATGTTTAGGAATACTAACAATGCAGATAAGAAACCTACTGAAGCTATGAACAAAAGAAATGGAGTAATATGTTATAGATGCAACAAGGTTAGACACATTGCTAGAAACTGCAGATCATAGATAAATCAGCTTGGACCAAGATATGGAAACAATGGAATTGTTTGTCAGATATGCAACAAGATTGGAAATACATCAAGGTTTTGCAGAATGAACAATAGAGTTTTTCATCCTAATTCTAATCCCATAAATCATGCAAGAAGAAATGAAGATGCAAGTAACAGTCGAAAAGGATGCTGTAGTAATTTAGATGAAGTGAAGTTTATCAAAAGCACAAATCAAGGAGACATCTTCAACATTGAAGGTAATCAGGAAGGTGAAGCATTAAAAGGTAAGAATGAATCTTTACCTGACCCATCTCAAAGTACTTAATTTATGAACATTGCAGTAGAATAGGAACTTAGATTAGTGTAGAAGTAGATATATGATGAACTAAGTCTTCTGTAGTTAATGCAAGGTAGTATATGATGTTCTAATGCTATGGTTAAGAGCGCAAAGAAAAATATTATGTTTTGTGAGATCCCAAGAAGTTTAAGTTTCTCAAGTTAGCAGAATCAACTTTTTGGAAAGAAGCGGCAAAATAATTGAATGCGATGTCAGATCTAAGTAAGATTGAATTAATAAAAGGTCATGATCGGTATTATTTGATCATAAAAGTGGATTCAAGTGTTAAGGAGATCAAAGAGTAGTGATTGGAAGAATTTTTCAAGGATTTGGAGAAGAATTTTGTGCCGAATCTATGCAAGTTCTAAAATCACAAAATCGAGGTCTTTTACTTGACATATCTTTAAATCAGTGAAGGAATTAGAAGAAATCATGGATGTTTCTTTAATTCACAATGTCAGAAATAAAAATAGACCTAAGTTGAAAAGGGAACCAGTAGAACCCTTGGAAGATGATCCTAGGTTAGCTTTATCATCCGTACTAGATGAAGTTTTACATCTAGAGAATGTTAGAAGTTATCTTGGATGCAAACTAGAGACTATCAGTGATAGTGATTTCACCAAGGAATATCAAAAGATCTACAATCATGACATGACATTGAAAGAAGGATTTGAACATTTGAAAGATAATGAAATCATTAAGTATGCATTACAGTATGAATTTGACAATGAAGAATGTACTAAGATAATCTTAAGCAGAATTCATAATGGGAAGTTTTGGTTAGAAGATAGAGTGATAGATATCACAGTTGATTTGATTCATGAAGTCACTGGACTATCTAAAACTGGAGCCATTCCTTTAAATGAGAAGAACATGAGGGAAATAGTCATAAACAACACAAATTCATCCTATAATGGTAGAGGAATTGTGATTAGTAAGATTCAACAAGATGATGTCATATATTTATGCAAGATCCTAACCACTAAGTTTTGTGCAAATTCAAGAGAGGATGACATGGTAGTTGGAATGATACATGCAACTTATCTAATGTGTGTTGAAAAAGTACAAGTTGATATGTGTGAGATTCTAAGAATTCAACTATTTGAAAATTTGGAAAAGATTAAGAAAACTAAGTATACAGAGTTTAGATTCTCATCCCTAATCACCTATATGTTTTTTCATCTATTGAGAAGATTTCCTTAAACCATTGGAAATGACTGGAATGATGGACAAACCACAATGGAAAGGATTAAACTAGTGTACAGAAGGCATGTTATTGATAAAGTGAATGAGAGTGCAGTATTGGTAATCAAGACATTTCAGGATATAGTGTCTAGCAGATCAAGGATCCCACAGTCTCTTGTGGAGAAGCATAAAAATGAGATATGTTTCATGGTTGATACTAACTTTACCTACATTGAAGCAATAGAATCTAGAACAAAGTTCATAGACCTTCTTGGCTATGAGATATCTGAGGTAGAGATAGAAGGATATGTGAGTAGGTTACTTAAGTGCAAGTTGGACACTCACTGTAACAGGTTTGGAACCTTTGAGGAGAACTTCAACTCCACAAAGACCTTACTTGAAGAGAAGCAGTCAAAGAAAAGAGTTGAAATTACTATCAAGAAAATTCTAAAAGATACAAGGATGACTGAGCATGAATTCTTTGTAGCAAAGTAAACAACAACAACAATTAGAGATATTGGACAAAAAGAAGTTTTGTCTATTCCACCTATATCATCAATTGTAGCACAACAAGAAGAAACACAAGTTAAGGTGAAAGTGGAAGAAATTGAGAAGGATCAAGAAGAAAATATATCCACTAGATCCACTTCCTCCACACCTACCAAAAGAGTAAAAGAGAGTGCTACTGGACTGAGTAAGAGACATAAAACATTAGTGCAACCAGTTCCAAGGAAAATTGTAGAAATCAAAGATGATGGCACTTCTATTAAGAAGAAAACTTGGAAACCTAGAGTTGAGAAGCTTAATGAGTAGATTATTGAGGATGGAGACTTTACAAGAATGAATAAGTATTATGATCTCTATGATTATGCAGAGAGATTAAATCTAGAAAATGCAGTGGTAAAGCATATGCTTTTGTCTAATAAGAAGTTTGATACAATTCAGGGTAAGATACCTGATGATTTGTACAATAAACTTGTGAATAGGAAGAAGAGAGCATTAGATGAAGACACATCTATTAGAGAAAAGCTTGTAAGAAAGATTTGTGTTGTAAAAGATGAAGCACACTTTAGTCAGATCATGAAAGCTTTAAGCACCCATTTGAGAACCAAGAAGAGAACCATCCAAATTATGGGAGGTAGATATGAAGAAGTTAATTCAGAAATAGAGCAAGCAATCATCAAGGTTATGTTAGAGAATGTTGGAGAACCATCAATTACAACAGAGCAAGTAGGTGAAATAGAACAAGAGGACATTCCCTCTCCACCAGCCATAAATATTGAAGATGAAGTCATGAATGTAGAAGGAATGAAGATCACCTTGGATACTGATGATAATGTATTCAAGAATTTGGAAAACATTGTTGACAATTCAGCTTTTGAAGAGTAGGAGACTATCAATGGAGAAGAGAAAATAGAGACCACAAACATAGAACCCTCAGTGATAGAAAAACAAGTACCTATTCCCACTAAAGAAGATATCAGTCTTACTCCTGAGACTGGAAAGAAGAATCAGATTGGATCTATGATTGAGCATTTGGGAAAGGAAGTAGATGATGATGATCAGATGGAATTGATCACATCCTTGAACAAGATCATTGGAAAGAACAAGAAAGTAAAAAGTCTTGAAGGATGCCTGAAGGAACTTATTGAGAAGTTAAAAGGAATTATAACTACACAAATTATAGAAGCTGACCCTTTGGAGATAGCAAAGAAAATGATGAATGCTTTTGACAGTGAATTCACAAATTTATCTGATATAGAAAAAGTGAAAGCTCAAGCAGCCTATGAGGGCAAAATGCTTTTGAACATTAGATAGAATATCAGGAATGATATCAATAATCTTGATATCTGTATAAAGGACTTGAGGAAGAATTTGGAAAGAGGAAAATCTTTGTACATCTAGTGTACAAAATTGGAGACCTTGACAACAAAAGAAGATGAGAAGATGAAGATGAAGGAAGCAGAAATTTAGAATGAAACTAACTTTCTTTCAAGCCCCAATGTGAAGGTATTTGATGTTGATAAGAAAATTCATAAGTTATATGATGAAATCAGAGTTTTGCAAGATGAAAAAGATAGGAAAATGAAAAGATTCACTCTTTTAAGAGAGCACACTTCTATGAAGTTAAGTATTGTTGAAGGGCTATTGGAAGAATGTCTTTCAGCTAAGACATCTTTTCAAAAGTTTAACTTTGAGAATCTCCAAGCATGTGAAATAGCATCTTATGGATTGAGCGCACCACTCAGTGTGGCATGTTCTATTAAGAAATCATGGGAGAAGGAGTTAGAGGCTATAACGATTGATTTTGTAGATTGTGTTGCAAGCCTATCAGCTTTGCAATATTGAATTAAGGTATAATCTTTTTGTGAATACAGTTTTGTAACCCTCCTTACCTTTATTTTGTCATTGTTGTCAAAGGGGGAGAGATATATAGCATAGAATTGATAAGTAAATGATAAGGATTGATACTCTTAGGGAGAGTACTATATTAGAGATAAGTTTTTTCTGGAATTATAAGGATAGTATATATTTTATACTATGGCCACAATTTTTGAGATTTTGAAGTTGTAGACTTAGCAAATTTTCTCATATGTTGCCACCAATGACAAAGGGGGAGATTGTTGGCAATTTGGCTGAGTTTGTTACATAGATGTTGTCATTATGTGAACATATGATCTACATGAAGGTCACACAAGTCAGAGAGCTAGTGTGTCAGAGTGCAATGCGAAATTGTCTAAGTATGAGACAATGTTTTTACCAGTGAACCTGAAGACAATTTTTGTTTGCGATGTCGATTGGAGTAAGTTCAGTTATTGTGCACTTGAACATAGACTATATGATGAATATTGAGGACTCATCTCAGAGTGCAAGTTAGTATGGCATGTACAGAAGAAGTTATGATAGTTTTACTAAAGACAGTGTCAAGCCGACATGACAGAATATGAAGACAGAATTGGTAAAGAGTTAAGGGATTATTTTGTTTATCAAAATAATGAATTAACAATATAAAGGGATGAAATCCTATATTTTAACCCTTGGATAAAGTTATTTTGTAATATGATAGCCGACTGGAAAGTTATTAATCTTAATAACTTGTATAAATGTAATTGTAAATTGTAAGAAGGATATGATGAAGGAACGAATGTATGTAATAGCAATAGTGAAAGAGAAGTGAAAAGATATTGATGCAAGAAGTATAAGGTTATGTACCTTAACCTTCTTTTGTAATCAGTGTATATTGTACATTACTTGTTTGGGCAGTGGGCTCATCTGGTAATCACATTTTGTACTACCAACTCCTAACAGGGTTGAGGTTTCTAACAAGGCCTATAGTCCCTTAATCAAGAATGAGACACTATATGAATGTAATAGACTCCTAACAAGGTCAAAATCATTAACAAGATACTTTTGATTAGTGGATCTTTGTGGGTTCCATCCCCACCGGGGTTTTCCCTTGGCTAGGGTTTCCTCGAGAACAAATAATGTGTTATGAGTTCTTTAGTTTTATTGCTATGCATGTTGTTTAGCTTCTTATGTTATGGATGTGTTAAGATAATAAGTTCTATCCATAATTGGGAAAAAGTAAAAGTTTGTAGAATACTGATTCACCCCCCCTCTTAGTATTCCCTATTTCTAACATAAGAACCTAAAATTCTTAGAATAGGTTGCTAGGATTAGGTAGGAAGAAAGTGGAAAATGGGGCAGAACAGGGGAAAAAGATAGATCCAAGTCAAAGACCCATACAAGGTGTTCAACATGACCCCAAACCACTTACTCGGAGGGATAAACCAGTCGTAAATGGAAGTGCTTTGATTTTCTGATGATATATGTTTCTATCTCTCTTTGTTCATAAATTTTATCACTGCTCATGTGTAGCTTCTCAATGTGTAATTTGGATTGAGTGATTTCACCTTTTATGATTTGATTGTACTTCTCCAATTCCTTACATTTATCCTTGTAGTGATCAAGTCCAGTCTTCATTTGTCCTATCTATAGATTTGCATCTTTTAGTGTCTCTTCAACTTTGTATCTTGCATCCTTTTCATGTTGAATTTCTTTAATCATCAGAAGATTGATTTTCTCTTTTTCTTGCTCTAGCTTCTTTACTTGGTCTGATGTATCATTTTCTGAATCCTCTTTGATCTTATCCATAAGGTCTTGTCTTAGAATTTTTGAAATTTCAAGTTGTTCCTTTAGTTTCTTAATGAAACCTTCTGCTCTTCTCAATTTGAATTTCAATTCACCATTCTCAGCCTTTTCTTTGTCCAGATCATCAAGTGATGCTTCAAAGTTCTCTTGCAAACTTTTTGAATCCATTATGATCTCCCTTAAGTTGTTAGGATTTCTCTCCAAGGGCCAATAACTTTGATACCAATTTTTAGGATTAAGTAATACTAAGAGGGGGGGTGAATCTATATGACAACATTTTAAATTAAACTTCAACCAATTAAAAATAAACCATATCAATGCTGAAATGAAAAGAACATAAAAACATAACACATAACTCATAATACCATTATTTGTTTTTGAGGAAACCATAGCCAAGGGAAAACCCTGGTGGGGATGGTAGCTACAACTATGCACTAAAATATTGAATCCTTGTTAGGAGATCTAGCCCTGTTAGGAGCTGAGTATTACATAGTACATTTCCTTGTTAGAGGAATACAAAACCCTGTTAGGGGTATACAAAAACCCTATTAAAGGTGTGGTGAACTTACAACTCTTACAATCAAAACTCTGTCACAAAAGTGTTCTTCAAGTAGTGAACAATACGAGCATCTTCTATGCTTTGATAGTTCCAGTTATAGCTCTATCAATCATAGATATCACATTTGCTATTTTCCTTTACTAATATCCCAAATTCGCATCCATTTCTATCACATAGTTTTACACTTATCACTTCCACAAAACAATCTATACTTATATCAATTCTACCATCCAGTCGGCTCTCAAATACAATACAAAACATAACAATTAATTATACAAATGATAAATGTAGAGTCAACGATCTTGTATTATCAAAGTGTTAGCAATATATAATTTTCATCTGTCTTAGCATGTTACCATAACATCTAGCCTTCCATCAATCATCATGACTGCTCACATACCCTATTTCACTATTTCATTATCTTTTCATACCTTCACAACACTGTATCTTACTGATATCAATACCAAAACATGTGCGAACATAACTAAAGGTCCAATATATCCCAAAATGTCTTCCTCTAAGTTAGCAAGCCATAATATATTGTATGCTTCTTTGTTGACCAAGACTATACTATAGAATACTGTTATTCTGATTCTGTACTTAGTCATTTTCATGATTGTATCTCCAATACCTATGCTCACTTCATGCGATCACTCCAGCAGAAGTGTTTCCATAAATGAAAACCCTTAAGTGATCCATAGTGCTCACAAACATCACTTTCCAAAAATACACTCAAATGACCTATGTCCTTCTTCTTCACAATTGTAAGAAGTTCCTCAGAATCTACCTTTTCTATAACCACCTCGGTAGTTACCACCTCTTCCTCTAGAAGAACTTTCACTTTTTCACTCGGTCTTGCCTTTATCCTGATTTGTATTGTCTTGATCAGGTATATTATTTTCACCATAATATCTACCTCTTCCTCTAGGGAATCTAACACCTCTTCCTCTTTGTCTTTTCTCATGTCTTTTGTTCAATTTCTCCTTAGCTTTCAAGGCAAATTGATAAGCTTCTTCAATACTTTCCAACTTGACCAAACTAATTTCCTCTTGAATAGAAACTATTAACCCATTCAAGTACCTAGCAATTCTTTCCACTTCATCCTCAACATATCTAGATCTAATATCTAATCTATAGAATTCCTCAATATAGTCTTTTACTGAGATATCTTTCTACCTCAAACTTTGCATTCGCCAAACTAGGTTAATTTGATAATCACAGGGTAAAAACTTTCATTTCAATTTATTCACCATCTTATTCCATACCTTAATTTTGTCTTTGCCTTTCCTCTTTCTATCCAATTGTAGATGCTCCCACCATAAGGATGCATGACTTTTCAACTTTGTACTTGAAATTTTTACCTTCTTTTCCTTAGGAACATTTTCATATTCAAAATAGTTTTCCATCTCAGTTATCCAATCCATCAGCTCATTCGAATTTAGTCTTCCACTATATTTAAGAGGATTGAAATGTGGTTTTATGGTACTTTTTGTTGTTGATGATCATCTACATGTTTCTTTATTGTTGCATCAATGATTATATTCTGATTGCTACACATGTTTACTAGATACTCTTCCTTTTGTTCCTTATGAACATCTTGTTTCTCATGTGATTAATATTGATCTTGTGTATCTATGTGCTCATCCTGTATCTCCATGGTAGGGATATCACATGTATTATCCATCTCATCTTTGATTTCCTCAAGTGTGATTTTCATACCCATCAGCAATAAATCCCTCATCAGTTTGAGTCATGTGATTTCCTCTTTACTTTTATCCTTCATCATATCTAAATAATTTCTTAGAATTTTCTCTATTTCAACTTGCACCGATTGGGTCTCCCCAACTAACAACTTTGTAACACTTGTTTCAATTTTAAATAAAGGTCTTACCTTTGGAAATATATCCTTTATTTCTTCCTCAGATGAATCGAGTAATAGGCTTAATAGAACATGCTTCACCAACTCCTTATCCTGCATAAGTGCTACCTTCCATCTTGCATCAATTTTATCATATTAAGGCATTAGGAATTTGTCCTTGCAGTTGGATTACAACTTGAATTAACTTATGCATGCTTTCAATTATAATATCTTCAATTTTTCTTTGATCTTCCTCATCAAGTAAGTGATTATACTTATTAACTCCAATAAGTATCCCATATTCTCTAACATTTTCAATGATTGCATTGACAGAAGCTACTTTACCCGACGCTAAATTAATAGTTTTAGTAGTGGGGGAACCTACCACCTTATATTTCTTTCCTTTTTCCTTGAGTTCCTTTTGTTCTTTCTTAGATTCTGTCCCTTCTCTCTCTTCATTAGCAACTTTCTCAAACCTTTTTTCCTTTTCTTTCTTCCTTTTACTTGTCACCTTTTCTATGCTTTGTGTCTCCTTGACAAGTGCAGTTTTAGGCTTAGTAGTCTTTCTAGATCTCTTTGCAGGTGGAGAGGATTTTTCCTCTTTCATAAAAGTTGAACTCCTTATTTTATGACTGGTTGGGGTACTACTAGTTGCACCAACAAATTAAACATCATCATCATCATCATATTTTGCTGCACCATATGTGCTAGATTTCTCTACAGAATGTTTATCTCTTACTTTCTCAATCTAGTATTTTTTGAATCCTTTCTAAACCATGAATTTCATAACTTCCTTTCTCACCTTTATTTGAATAATAGGTTCTATCAAATCATTGTGCAAGTTACTTCTCTTAATATGTCCTAAACCTTGGAGTCTTGGGATCTATCGGTTGAGCTAACAAATTCTCTACATACATAGTCAGAATGTCTTCATCCACCTTATGAATGATCAACATCACCCATGAGGTCCTTGGCTCAACTATTTCCATAAAAAAGTGTATGTATCTACCATGAAGAAAATAGCGTCCTTGTACTTTTCAACAATTTTAGATGACATTCTTTCTTTTTAATGCATCTTCTTCTAAAATTATTTAAGGTAACCCCGTACTTTTCCATTGAAATCACTTTCCAAGAGTCTAATAATGTTATTGATTTGAATGAAGGATAGAGTATCTATCAACCATGAAATGTCACTAATACCGGGGAACATGTTTTAGAAATAGAAAAATAAACACATGATCACCTGACCATACTTGAACTTTTGTCTCTTTTCCTTTTTGATCTTTTCCAAATTCATCATTATCTTCTCTCTCATCATTTCAGCTGAATCATAGTTTGCATTTTCCTTGATCATCATATGGACTATATGAATAGAACCATCGGGTATACTATTCATCTGACTAGAGTAATATACCTTGTAGCCAATAACCATAGATGCATACTTTACCTCTTCATCTATAATATCATTCACAATCATCACATAACCATCCCACTTGGATTTTGTCAATATGATCACTTCTTCTTCTTCTTTAGGAATGGTACAAAGAACAAGTATATCACTAGTTGCACATAGATCGATTACAACATGGATTTCTTCTTTTGTGATTTTATGTGGTTGATTTAGCCACATGAACTAGTCATGAATTCTACTTAGAACATACTTGACCTGATCATCTTCAAATTCATTGGGGTAATTGACTACATGATAAAAACCTTTATTGGCTATGTGTTTATGCTCATCCTTCAACTCTAAGTTATCATCACATAACTTCTTATATTGTTCATATATTACCCCTAATCCAAGATCTTCCAACTTGCAGTGAATAAATGCTCTAACATCATTTATGTGTAGAAAACCGTAGGGCACACTATTCAGGGCACCCTCTGGGTCATTTTCCATTGATTTTAATGGATGATTCTTAAAATATGGTCTAGGTATTTCAGTAATATTATCAACTTAGGAGTATCCATCCTATATTTTTAACCATAGATACAGATATTAGATAAATACCTTAAATAGTTCACAACTAGGGTTCTTTTCGAAGAACATGACAACAAAGGATTGATTTTCTCTTTCAAATCAACAAAAACAATCTCTCCTTATCACTTGGATCTTTGTAAATATCTCAAACACTTCTTATTTCTCTCCACAACAACTTTCAAAATGCGCAAGGTGAAAATGAAATCCAAAATATCCTTTTTATCTACCTTTGCACACGTATATTAAATGCACTTACCAATAGAACTTACCTTTTCACCGATTGAACCAAAAACTCATTACCGATGATCAAAACACCATGTAATTTATCAACACTTAACAATACACTCCAAAAATATTTTTTTGCATCTTAAAATACTGATAGATCCGATCACACACCTATAGGGGCTCTGAAGATGAGTTCAACAATACTTGACCCCCCTAAGACACATGAAGGATTAGTTTGATGAAGAATCCTTCACACCTAACAGAGATGTGGATCTCTCTAATGTCTTACTATCTTCCTTATTCTTCCAAGTCTTGTTCATATCTTTCCTAGTCTCTTCTACATTCATAATTTTTTTTCCTTTCCAATTGCTTGACTAGTTTATCAATTGATTCCTTAACTTGCAATTCCTTGCTAGATGTCTAATCTTGTGACAATGAAAACATGCCATACTAGTTGATATCCATGGTCCAACATTACCTCTTGTAGTCCTCATTATACAATTCATAGCCTTGTGTCCATAGTTACCACAGATTGAGCATGTTGCATCTAATTGCCTCTCCCTTTGGTAAGGTATTTCCCGATTCATAGGTAACCTTTGATTATTCACTCTTGACCTGCACTCATAAGCTTTGTGACCATATTTTTTTTAGTTGTAATAATGACCATCAAAGCTACTAGATCTACTACTGGATCTAGATAGATACAATCATGAGTAGTATGTCCATAGTTATTGTAGTTGTAGAAATATACATAAAACGTGCTAGCTCTATTTGCAGACCTACTTCTACATACATCTGCAGTATGATTGGCACAGGAGCACCTTCATTTTGATTCATGTTTGTAAGTCTTTTGTGTGTCGGATTTCTCTAAGGTCATGTAGACCATGTTTGTGGGATCCATTTGGTATATGAAGTCCTAGAAGGTCTTAGGTAGAGTGATACATCTCACATGCCTATTATGGGATAATCAGGTAGGATGTTATGCCAGGTCTTGTTTTGAGGTTTTAAGCATGGATATGAATTTTAGGGCCTATATAGACCCTAGGACCCCTTGTTAGCTTCCTAAGCTCTTTGGGGAAGCAAGTTTGAAAAGTTGTCATGTTAGTTATAAAAGTTGCTTAGCAACTTTTGCAACTTTTGAAAAGTTGCTCGGCTTAATGAACCTCAAGACCTTAATTGGTGTTTAAGGGTCCTAAAACTTCCCTAAGCCTGACCTAAGACAATTTATGGATTTTTGGGATCATATCCCAAGGTTGGAAGTCATATTGTAGAAAGTTTCTATTTTGAGTGTGTGCACAGTCTAGTTTTGTATTGACTTTGATGGAACAGTGAGTTAATGAAGAGAATGTTGGTCTGAATAAAATCTCTTGGTGAATGTGTAGTGTTTTTGTGTGGATCTAATTTAAATTTCTGAAATTATTTTAGGGTTTTATTCATCTTTTCTTTGTTTAGTTTAATTCTTTCTAAACTCTTGGTTCACTAGTTTCTACCGAGGAGCTTGAAGAAATGAGGGTCTAACTCACTATCCCATCGGCCAATCTGTATGGAATTTTGGGGATAGTGAGTAGGATCCATGTATGTATCATAAATGGAAGGAGGGGCCCTAGTGTGCATGCTAATTATTTTTTCAATCTAGCCCTAGGCGAGCCATGTTGAGCTTGACTAGGAGGGATTGATTGAAGCAGGGAAATAGCTTATAGAGGAGTGATGGAAGTTGTATGGTAGGAGTTGGAGGTCTTGTGTATGGTCATTACCAAGAATTGGATGCAAGGACATGAGTTGATCAATCCATTTGATCAGTTAAAGCCATCTTTTACTTCACTGAATTAGGGATAAGCCTAAACTCCACCAAAAAGACCTATTTTTAGTAAGGGGGTTGTACAGCCTAGGAGGGACCTAAAACCTCTAAAATCCTTGAGGCCTTAACTCATATAGAAAGGATCCATAATTTTTTTTTCGGGTCTTTTGGGATAGATCAAGGCTAAAGCCCTATTTTCTCGGAGAGGAGGCCTAATTGGACCATTCCTTGTAGCCCTATTTTACAAAGGAACTACCAAATAAGTAAGAAGAATGGGTGAAGTAAAGGTTGTAACATGTGTGTTGGAACATTTAAAGACATTTTCCCACACCTCCTTGCCTCTACAAGCTCCCTAGTTGATTGGGAGGTGTAATACCCTTAGTCTAGCTCAAGGGTCACTAGGTGCATGAAGAAGCCTAATAGTATGAAGTTGAGTTTGAGTTTTTGAATCACTTTTGATAGTTTGGTTGGGCCTAAGACTAAGGGATTGAGCCATCCAAGGAATCCTATAGGTCAATGGTGTAGGTGGATACACTTTAGGGTCACTAGGTGAACCTAAGAGCAAGGGCTTGTGATAAGCTCCTTCCCAACCTCCCTATCAGATTGGTATTAGAGCCCCAAAAGTTTTTGGGATTGCATAGTGCATGTAAGATTGTGAATCCAGTGGGTCTTCAATCATGGTGACCAATGTTGAGTTAGCCAAGAAGGTTAAGGACCAAGAATTAGATAATAGGATGTTGAGGGGGAAGATAGCTCAATTGGAACAAACATTGAGTGAAGTACAATTGAAGGCTAAAGAAGTCAGTGAAAAATTGGATTGGAGAGAAGAAAAGGAGAAGGAAGTGTTGAAAAGTTGTCTATATTGAAGTATATGAATAGATATAATGTTGTCATTATGGAAACAAAGTCATATAGCAGTTTGGAGTTAGCGCACTTGATGTAAAGATTAGAATTCGATTAAGTGTTGAAGACTGAATAGTGTACAAAGTTCCTGCAGCTCAGAGCATCAAAACACATGTGTATGGATGGATTATGGTATGTTCCCTAGAAGTTAAGTTTTTTAGACTATACTCATGCTTAGTCTATGAGTGCATAAGCAGATGTGCAAGGATGAGAAAGTTATAGTCAGTTGAAGTTGCACAGCCAGTGTGTGCAAGCAGTGAACAGAGCATGGAGCCAATAGCATTTTGGTTTGTGATTATAATATAATGTTGTAAAGGCTATGTGCCCATTATATTTAGGTTTTTGACATGTTTATATGTATAATTGTAAGCACCCTTAAGCCAATTCATTTGGAAGCATTGTTTGTAATTAGTTATAGGGCCGACCTAATTATGTATTTTGTATGAGCGCATAAATATAAGGTGCGCCCATTTTATTTGGTATGGAAGTTGAAATAGAGTTGTGATAAGTAGATAAGAAGTATGTGAAGACACTAGAAGATTTATTAGAGCTTTTCTAGAGGTCAAAGCATCAATGCATCAAAGGAACTGATCTGACAAGTAGTGTCACAGTGACAGTTCATCCTATAGATATAGTGTGTATCTGAGATCAGAAGGTTATAGCCTTCACCACTTGAGAAATGAGCTCTTGGATAGTGCATCCTCTCCCCTAATAGGGATGATTGTAAAAGACTCCTAACAGGGTCTGACCCTTAACAAGGTCTACTGTACTTAAAGCATTGTAAAGCTACTCCTAACAGGGTAAAGGATCTTCTAACAAGGATCACAAAACACTAGTGCAGAATATTAGTGGGTATCAATTCCCACTGGGTTTTTTACCTATTTGGTTTTCCTCGTAATCATATTGGTGTCATGTGTTGATTTCATGTTTCATGTTTATGTGAATTTTTATTTCAGTACTTAAGCATTTAAGTTCATCATAAAGATTAAAGTGAAAAGTTAAAATACATTGAACACTGATTCACCCCCCCTCTCATTGTTCCCATTACTAACAATTAGTATCAGAGCTCTGGTCCTCAACAAAGAAGTTTAACCACTTGAGGAGATCATGGACAAAGTAGAAGTGAAACATGTGAAAAGAAATCTTGAAGCTGCTCTTGAAGACCTCGACAAGTCAAAAAGAGAATCTGAAGAACTAAAGGACAAACTTAGTGATGCTTAATTAGTCATAAAAAAGCTAAGGAAAGATTTGAAAGAATGCTCTACCAGTGATCTAGGGACAATGGTCAAGAAGCTCAATGAAGAAAAAAAATGTGAAGAGTTTGATGATAAGCTGACTAATAATCAGGAAGTCTATGATGAACAAATCAAAGAGAACCTTCAACTGAATGAAGAACTAAGGCAAGTGAATATGGAAATCTTGGAGCTAAGGAATAGAAAAGAAAGCTTGGAGTCTGAATTGAAAGAATAAAAGAATCATATTGAAAAATTGCACACTAGTTCTGATTTGATAGAATCTCAGTTGTATGCAAGAAGAGCCAAAGGAGACACTAGTTGTATTGGATATAATGAAGCACAAAATTAGATGGACAATATGCGAGCAAGAAATGATTCATAAAAGGACTCTATTGATGCTGAAAAGACTGAAGATCAAACCATAGATAATCGTAGACCACCTAAGAATGAGCGCAAGCAAGTAGAACACACTTGTTTTGCTTGTAAAAAGCATGGACACATTGCAAGGAATTGTACAGAGGTAAGAGCATTTAATGGTACTGTTATTCATGCAACAAGTTTGGTCATAGAGCTATGAATTGCAAGACTAGTAAGAAGAATATAATTCAGCAAGATCAGAGAAATTAGAATCAGACAAATGTAAGAAGTGCTCAGAATGTTACATGCCAAATATGTAACTATAATGGTCACACATAAAAACAATGCAAAATGGTGACTCATGTCAATGCGCCAAGGAATATAAGACCTCTAGTCATTTGTCACTCTTGTAACAAGGCTGGGCATATCTCAAAGTTCTGTCGATCAAGGATGCAAGGTCAAGGAAGCCCTAAAAAGGCCGAAGAACCAATTTTGGATCCCGTAGGAGAAGTAAATTTTATCAAAGCCTTAGATGATGCAAACATGATTTGGTTAGAGAAATAGAAGGACAAGACTGATGAGAATGTATTGGATGCATCCATAGTGGATGCGCCCTCTACATCTGGATGAATGGCCCTCAGGGTCATAGGGGGAGCTAATTTAGCTCTAGACCCCTGCATGGTTGGTATACTCATCCTTAGAGTATGCACCTTTAGACTTAAGCTTTTGGAGTATAAAGGTACCTATGTGGAAGAGTGCACATGCTGATTGTTAGCAGAACTCAAGTTAGAAATTTTGAAGTGATAGCTTGGTTTACGCGACTTGCATTAATGGCAGATTTTTCACTTTAAAGTACACAAAAGTCATTTGATTGCTCATTGAATTCAAATTCAGAGCGATAGAAGAGCAAAAAGAGCCTTGGAAGTTGTTGTGAAGACTTGGAGATTGATCTATCAATGTTTGCAATGCATTTGGTCAGTTGCAGAAACCCTAAGCTCATTGTGTTGGGGCTCAAAAATGCTGGTCATTTTGAGGCCAACTGACAGGCACAATAACAGGTGCCTCTGCAATTTTGGTTCAATCAAACCAAGGCTGGTAAACCTAAAATTAATGAATATTCCTAAAAGAATAAACAAAAAATCTAAAGAATTGATATGATAAAATTAATTGTACTTAAAATAAAGACCAGTGCCTACTCCTAATCAGAAATGAAAGTTATGTGTGATTACTTTAATTGAAGACTACTGTCAAAGTTCATTCAATTTTATCTATTAACAACAAAATGATATCTTGAAATAAAAATATAACTTTGGAGACAGATCCAAATAAATCTATCACTTGAGATTGATCGAATAACAACAGAAATAGGAAATAACTATTCAGAAAGATTTTAATTTCCAGAGGACAGACCAATTGAATTCAATATTATTCAAAAGGCGTGCTTAGCCATACACAATGGAAAACTAATCTGACATAGCTCTCAAATTCCTATTTACAATTGCAATATAATAGTCTCTAAGAAAGCAAATATACTTTATCCAAAGCATTAAACTCAAAATAACACAGAGGAACAGATGTTATCGGTGAACTCAACAAATAAACTTCAAAAACCACTTGATCTACAAACTTGATGCAATAATTTTCATCCAAATCCAGAGCAAGAACATTAGTCCGGTTCTCAATATTTCAGAATGTATTTTTTAAAATTTTATGTCGTGATGCCCTTTGTTTACAAATGTTTGCATATTAATATGTTTTCCTAAGGTTGTCTATGAAAAGTCATCTCCGTTCACAAAAACCTAATCCCCAACTAACCCTAAAAATTATACAATAAACTATTACAATAGTTTTTAGGGAAATATTTCCCATTCAAAAATTTGATTTATAATCATCTTAGGTATTTGTGCATAGTAATCCATCGCTTAATTCCTGTACAAAAATACCTGTCATTAGATAATCCTCTAATAAAACCTAAAATCAAAACATTACATTCATAATATATTAGGCTTTTGTAAAGACCATTACCATTTATTTATTAAATAATAATTAATTGCAATAGATTCATGCCATAATTTATAAATGTATTAAATAAAGTGGCATATAAATAAAAATTAAATATCAATCATAAGATGCTCTCATTAATTATCAAAACATAAGAAATTTAATTAAAACATTAAATAAAATTATGTCATTATGTTTATAATTTTACTTTTATTTTCAAAACAAAACATAATGCATTGATATCTATTTTTAAAATATATCTATGTACAAACAATATGCAATGTAATTATCAACATAGAAACATTTTAAAATCACTAGGGTATAAAAGATTTACAATTCACTCTCAAAAGTAGGCATTTACCCTAAATTTTCAAAAATATTAAAACAAAGGGAAAAAATCAATTAATTATTAACTATAAATAAATAACAATGGTAATGAATAATCACTTTAGCTCCTTTTACCTAACAAGTTAAAATTTTAAAATTGAAAATAAAATTATGATAAGATTTCAAGATCATATTTAGGTATTTGAAAACTAAAGATTAATATCCATTAATAATATTTCAAAACCTAAAACATAGTAATCCTTTTAATATGAATTAACTTTAATACACTTTTCACTTTAGGTAAATTAGGAATTCAATTTTTATTAAAGCAAATCACACTAGTAAAAAACAAATCACGTAAAAAATAAAATTCTTTTAAAAATATCATGCACAAGAAACTCAATATCCTAATAATTTATTCTCAAACTATTAAAAGGGAATAAAAAACTCTAAAATTTATACCTTAATTACTACCCATATACTCAAGGAATAACATAGGACAACTGGTTAGGGTAGGGCGGGTAGTTTAGGTAGGATAAAGGTCGGCTTGAGAGGTCGAGGGTTCTACTCCCTCTTACCGCCCTTTTTTCTACCTACTTTATTTTAATTTTTAAAAATATTATTTATTTCAAATGAATATCCATTAAATAAATTGAAATAAATTAATTAATCAACTAAGTAAATGACAAACATAATATGCATCTTCATTTATTTTCACTTTTATCAAAGGAAATTTACAAAGTATGATAAATATATAATATACTTCCCTGTCGTCTTATTTTTTTAGGAGTTGAAATTATCGATATCAACACGTTGCACCAATTTGGAAGCCTTCAGATTATCTTGGAGCTTAGTTGGAAAGTGTTTACAAGTAAATCATGGAAACTCCCATTGTTTATGATCTCGCTGAGAAGAAGAGATATGTTTTCAAGAAACATCCATTTAAATCAACCCTAGATGATTTAGAGGGAGCTTTCTCCCACACTCCTATGGGCCTCATGCATGTCAAGGATATTAGGACATATATCTACCATAAGAAGGAACCAATTGGATTGGATAGGCTAAGAGCACACATGGACACCATGCTAAAACCTGAAAAAAAAATCTTGGATGAATTTTCTAAAGGGAATGACCACCCTATTGTTGAGTATGCTATGGCATATGAATTCTATGAGATAGAATGGATAAAGATTTTACTGAGCAGGATTCATGATGATTTTTTTTGGATTGGTGATGTACCAGTAAGAATCATAAATGACTTGATACATGAGATGACAGGCCTTTCTAGAACAGGTGCCATCCTTCCTATGGGCAAGGTGTTGGCAATTTGGCTGAGTTGGTTACATAGATTTTGTCATTATGGCAACATATGATCTACATGAAGATCATACAGGTTAGAGAGCTAGTATGTCAGAGCGCAATGTGAAATTGTCTACGCATGAGACAATGTGTTTTTACCACTGAACCTGAAGATAGTTTTTGTTTGTGATGTCGACTGGAGTAAGTTCAGTGCTTGCACACTTGAACATAGACTCTATGGTGACTATTGAAGACTCATCTCAAAGCACAAGTTAGTATGACATGTACGGAAGAAGTTATGATAGTTTTTCTAAAGACAGTGTTAAGCTGATAGGACATTATACGAAGACAGAATTGGTAAAGAGTTAAGGGATAATTTTTTTTATCAAAATAATGACTTAATAATATAAAGGGATGAGAGCCTAGATGTTAACCCTTGGATAAAGTTATTTTGTAATATGATAGCCAAATGGAAAGTTATTAATCTTAATAACTTGTATAAATGTAATTGTACATTGTAAGAAGAAAAAGAATAAGGAAGAAGGAACGAATGTATGTAATACCGATAGTGAAAGAGAAGAGAAAAGATATTGATGCAAGTAGTATAAGGTTATGTGCAAGTAGTTCTTTAGTTTTATTGCTATGCATGTTGTTTAGCTTCTTATGTTATGCATGTGTAAAGATAATCTGTTATATCCATAATTGGGTAAAAGATAAAGTTTGTAGAATATTGATTCACCCCCCCCTCTTAGTATTCCCTATTTCTAACAATTGGTATCAGAGCTTAGTTACTCAGAAAAGAATCATTCAAGGAAAGCCTAGCAACTTGAGTAAGATCTCTATGGATATGGATCAACTACAGAAAAATCTTGAAGAAGCTCTTGAATAGATTGATATGCTTACTAATGAAAGAGATATTCTAAAAAGAAAATATGATGATGCAAAGAACCTCTTTGAGAAACTGAAAAACAAGTTGGAAGATCTGAAATCAGAAAAGGAATCCAAAGTTTTCATTGAAGATTGTGATGAAAATTTAGAAAAAGAAAAGAGATCCTTAAGCATGAATTGAAGATAGAAAATCTGAAGCTTAGTTTGAAAGATGGAAATGGCAAGAATGAAGCAAATCTGAAATCTGAGAATGAAAGTCTAAAGACTGAAAATGAAGGACTAAAATCTAAACTTGGTAAAGTAAAATCTGAACTTGAGAAAGTCAATTTGCAGTATGCCAAACTTGAGAAATACAATGCAATTGTGAAAGGTGAACTGACTCAATCTAAGCAACAACTTGAAAGGCTATATTCAACTAGTGAGAAGATTGATGAACAAATATCTTGTCAAAAACCATTCTATGATAAGACTGGTCTTGGATTCAACACTTTTAAAGAAAATGAAGAAAGTAAGGAACTAGATGTGAAAATATCTGAAAGCATAGATGAGAAGAAGTCTGATGAGATTAACAAATTTGAAGATACACCTAAGGAAGAAGAATCACCTAAGCAAGAGGAATCACCCAAAGGTATGCAAAGAGAATTCAAAGGTAGATGTTTTTCTTGTAATACTATTGGTCATATGAAGATAGATTGCACAGGTAAGCAATTCAAACCTCTTAATGGTTATTGTTATAATTGTCATGGTTTTGGACATAGAGCTATTGAATGCAGGAAACCTAAATTTATTGAGAATAATAATAGTAGTAGAATGTGTAGGAATACTAACAATGTAGATAAGAAACCTACTGAAGATATGAACAGAAGAAATGGAGTAATATGTTATAGATGCAACAAGGTTGGACACATTGCTAGAAATTGTAGATCACAGATCAATCAGACTGGACCAAGATATGGGAACAATGGAATAGTTTGTCAGATATACAACAAGATTGGACACACAACAAGGTTTTGCAAAATGAACAATAGAGTTTTTCATACCAATCCTAACCCTAGAAGTCATGCAAGAATAAATGAAGATGCAAGTAATAGTTAGAAAGGATACTGTAGTAATTCAGATGAAGTGAAGTTTATCAAAAGCATAGATTAAGGAGACATTAAACATTGAAGGTAATCAGGCAGGTGAAGTATTAAAAGGTAAGAATGAATCTTTACCTGACCCATCTCAAAGTACTCAATTTATGAAAATTGCAGTAGAGTAGGAAATCAGATTAGTGTAGAAGTAGATATATGATGAATTGAGTCTTGTGTAGTTAATGCAAGGTAGTATATGATGTTCTAATGCTATGGTTAAGAGCACAAAGAAAAATATTATGTTTTCTGAGATCGCAAGAAGTTTTAAGTTTTGCAGGTTAGCAGAAACAACTTTTTGGAAAGAAGCGACAAAATAATTGAATGCGATGTCAGATCTAAGTGAGATTGAATTAATAAAAGGTCATGATCGGTATTATTTGATCATCAAAGTGAATTCAAGTGTTAAGGAGATCAAAGAGCAATGATTGGAAGCATTTTTCAAAGATTTGGAGAAGAATTTTGTGCCGAATCTATGCAAGCCCTAAATCATGAAATCGAGGTATTTTACTTTGCAGATCTTTAAATCAGTAAAGGAATTAGAGGAAATCATGGATGTTTCTTTAATTCACAATGTCAGAGATATAAATAGACCTAAGATGAAAAGGGAACCAGTAGAACCCTTGGAAGATGATCCTAGGTTAGCTTTATCATCCATACCAAATAGAGTTTTACATCTAGAGAATGTTAGAAGTTATCTTGGATGCAAACTAGAGACTATCAGTGATAGTGATTTCACCAAGGAATATCAGAAGATCTACAATTAGGACATTACATTAAAAGAAGGATTTGAACATTTGAAAGATAATGAGATCATTAAGTATGCATTACAGTATGAATTTGATAATGAAGAATGTAATAAGATTATTCTAAGCAGAATTCATAATGGGAAGTTTTGGTTAGAAGATAGAGTGATAGATATCATAGCTGATTTGATTCATGAAGTTACTGGACTATCTAAAATTGGAGCCATTCCTTTAAATGAGAAGAACATGAGGAAAATAGTCATAGACAACACAAATTCATCCTATAATGGTAGAGGAATTGTGATTAGTAAGATTTAATAAGATGATGTCAAATACTTATGTAAGATCCTAACCACTAAATTTTGTGCAAACTCAATATAGGATGACATGGAAGATGGAATGATACATGTAGCTTATCTGATGTGTGTTGATAAAGTACAAGTTGATATGTGTGAGATTATGAGAATTCAACTATTTGAGAATTTGGAAAAGATTAAGAAAACTAAGTATACACAGGTTAGATTCTCATCCCTAATCACCTATATGTTTTTTCATCTATTGAGAAGATTTCCTTACACCATTGGAAATGATTGGAATGATGGCCAAAATACAATGGAAAGGATTGACCTAGTGTATAGAAGGCATGTTATTGATAAAGTGAATGAGAGTGTAGTATTGGTAATCAAGACATTTTAGGATATAGTGTCTAGCAGATCAAGGATCCTACAGTCTCTTGTGGAGAAATATAAAAATGAGATATGTTTCATGGTTGATACTAACTTTACCTACATTGAAGTAGTAGAACCTAGAACAGAGATCATAGACCCTCTTGGCTATGAGATATTTGAGGTAGAGACAGAAGATTATGTGAGAAGGTTACTTAAGTGAAAGCTAGACACTCATTGTAACAAGTTTGGAACCTTTGAGGAGAACTTCAACTCCACAAAGACCTTACTTGAAGAGAAGCAGTCAAAGAAAAGAGTTGAGAGTACTATCAAGAAAATTCTAAAAGATACAGGGATGACTAAGCATGAATAATTGGTAGCAAAGTAAAGAACATCAACAATTAGAGATATTGGACAAAAAGAAGTTTTGTCTATTCCACCCCTATCATCAATTGCAACACAACAAGGAGAAACACAAGTTAAGGTGAAAGTGGAAGAAATTTAGAAGGATCAAGAAGCAAAGATATCCACTAGATCCACTTCCTCCACACCTACCAAAAGAGTAAAAGAGAGTGCTACTAGACCAGGTAAAAGGAAGAAAACATTAGTGCAACCAGTTCCAAGGAAAATTGCAAAAATCAAAGATGATGTCACTTCTATTAAGAAGAAAATTTGGAAACCTAGATTTGAGAAGCTTAATGAGCAGATAAATGAAGATGGAGACTTTACAAGAATGAACAAGTATTATGATCTCTATGATTATGCAGAGAGATTAAATCTAGAAAATGTAGTGGTAAAGCATATGATTTTGTCTAATAAGAAGTTTGATACAATTCAGGGTAAGATACCTGATGATTTGTACAATAAACTTGTGAATAGGAAGAAGAGAGCATCAGAAGAAGACACATCTATTAGAGAAAATATTGTAAGAAAGCTTTGTGTTATAAAAGATGAAGCACACTTGAGTCAGATTATGAAAGATTTAAGCACCCATTTGAGAAGCAAGAAGAGAACCATTCAGATTATGGGAGGCAGATATGAAGAAGTTAATGCAGAAACAAAGAAAGCAATCATCAAAGTTATGTCAGAAAATGTTGGAGAACCATTAGTTGCAGCAGAGCAAGTAGGTGAAATAGAACAAGAGGACATTCCCTCTCCACTAGCCATAAATATTGAAGATGAAGTCATGAATGTAGAAGGAACTAAGTTCAGCTTGGATTCTGATGATAATGTATTCAAGAATTTGGAAAACATTGTTGACAATTTGGCTTTTGAAGAGTAGGATACCACAAAAGGAGAAGAGAAAACAGAGACCACAGTTGTAGAACCTAGAGTTACAGAAAAACTAGTACCTGATTCCACTAAAGAAGATATCAGTCTTACTCATGAGACTAGAAAGAAGAATCAGATTGGATCTATGATTGATAATTTGGGAAAGGAAGTAGATGATGATGATCAGATGGAATTGATCACATCCTTGAACAAAATCATTGGAAAGAATAAGAAAGTAAAAATTATTGAAGGATGTCTAAAGGAGCTTACTGAGAAGTTACAAGGCATTGTAACTACACAAATTGTAGAAGTTGACCCTCTGGAGAAAGCAAAGAAAGTGATGGACACTTTTGACAATGAGTTCACAAATTTAACTAATATAGAAAAAGTGAAAGCTCAAGTAGCCTATGAAGCCAAAACACTTTTGAACATTAGCTAGAATATCAGGAATGATATCAATAATCTTGATATCTATATAAAGGACTTGAGAAACAATTTGGAAAGAGGAAAATATTTGTACATCCAATGTGAAAAATTAGAGACCTTGATAGTAGAAGAAGATCAGAAGATGAAGATGAAGGAAGCAAAAATTCAGAATGAAACTAACTTTCTTTGAAGCCCCAATGTAAAGGTATCTGATGTTGAGAAGAAATTTCGTAAGTTATATGATGAAATCAAAATTTTTCAAGATGAAAAGGCTAGGAAATTTAAAAGATTCACTCTTTTAAGAAAGCACACTTCTATGAAGTTAAGCATTATTGAAGGGCAATTGGAAGAATGTCTTGCAGCTAAGACATCTTTTCAAAAGTTTAGCTTTGAGAACCTCCAAGCATGTGAGATAGCATCTTATGGATTATGCACACTACTCAGTGTGGCAGATTCTATTAAGAAATCATGGGAGAAGGAGTTAGAGGCTATAAAGATTGATTTTGTAGATTGTGTTGCAAGCCTACCGGCTTTGCAATATTGAATTAAGGTATAACTTTTTGAGAATACAGTTTTGTAACCCTCCTTACCTTTATTTTGTCATTGTTGTCAAAGGGGGAGAGATATATAGTAGAAAATTTATAAGAAAATGATAAGGATTGATACTCTTAGGGGGATTACTATATTAGAGATAAGATTTTTTTGGAGTTATAATGATAGCATATATATTTTATACTATGGCCACAATTTTGAGATTTTGAAGTTGTAAGGCTTAGCCAATTTTCTCATATGTTGCCACCAATGACAAAGGGGGAGATTTTTGGCAATTTGGATGAGTTGGTTACATAGATGTTGTCATTATGGAAACATATGATCTACATGAAGATCGCATAGGTCAGAGAGCTAGTATGTCAGAGCGCAATGCAAAATTGTCTAAGTATGAGACAATGTGTTTTTACCAGTGAACTTGAAGATAGTTTTTGTTTGCAATGTCAACTAGAGTAAGTTCAGTACTTGCACACTTGAACATAGAATCTATGGTGACTATTGAAGACTCATCTTAGAGTGCAAGTCAATACAGCATGTACGGAAGAAGTTATGATAGTTTTTCTAAAGACAGTGTTAAGCTGACAGGACAACATATGAAGACATAATTGGTAAAGAGTTAAGGGATTATTTTGTTCATCAAAATAATGACTTAACAATATAAAGGGATGAAATCCTAGATTTTAACCCTTGGATAAAGTTATTTTTTAATATGATAGCCGACTGGAAAGTTATTAATCTTAATAACTTGTATAAATGTAACTGTAAATTGTAAGAAGAAAAAGAATAAGGAAGAAGGAACGAATGTATGTAATAGTGATAGTGAAAGAGAAGCAAAAATATATTGATGCAAGTAGTATAAGGTTATGTACCTTGAACTACTTTTGTAATTAGTAAATATTGTACATTACTTGTTTGGGTAGTGGGCTCATCTAGTAATCACTTTTTGTACTGCCAACTCCTAACAGGGTTGAGGCTTCTAAAAAGGCATATAGTCCCTTAATCAGGAATATGACACTATATGCATGTAATAGACTCCTAACAGGGTCAACATCCTTAACATGATACTTTTGATTAGTGGATCTTTGTGGGTACCATCCCCACCAGGGTTTTCCCTTGGCCAGGGTTTCCTCGAGAACAAATAATGTGTTATGAGTTCTTTAGTTTTATTTATATGCATGTTGTTTAGTTTCTTATGTTATCCATGTGTAAAGATAATATGTTATATCCATAATTGGGAAAAAGATAAATTGTGTAGAATACTGATTCACCCCCCCTCTTAGTATTCCCTATTTCTAACACAAGGATGTCAGGAAGATAGTTGAGAAAACATGTAAGTCAAGGAGCAATAGGCACAATATGACAATCGAGCCTATTGAGCAAGCAGACATCAAATTACAGTTGATTGATAACATCAAGGCTATCAAACATGACAAGACAAAGATATTCAGGTTTGGGTCACTAATCATCTACATGTACTTTCATATTGTTGGGAAGATATGAGATTTGTATTTGGACAAGTCCATTCCAACCATGCCTCAGATATCCAACAAAGCATCCATTGAAAGTACACTAAGGGATTATATAACATTAGAATTTAAGACCTTTAGAGTCAAGATGCAAATGAGATACAGGATTCTAGAAAGCATTGTAGAAAAGTATAAGGATACAATATGCTTTATGGTTGAAACTGATACAACTTGTATGGAAGCTATTGAGCCAAGAACTCAGTGGATTCATCCACTTGGTTATGAGGTAGAGGAACAGGTTCTTGAAGCATATGCATAGGTATTACTATCAGCCCCCAAAGATCCTAATGAACCTAGATGGGGAACATATGAGGAGAAGACAAGAGAAGTAGATGCAATGCCTAACAACACAACAATAAAAAGAAAGGTTGCTAAGCTCACATTAGAGATCTTAAGGATTCATGGTGTATCTCAAGAAGATCTTAACAAGGCAAGAGAAGAGAATATTTCTTTGCAAATGAAAAGCATAGCAGCAGAAGAAGAACAAGAAGATCCTAAGATGAAGAAGATAAAAATTGAAAAAGATGACAGTCAGAAGGATATAATTGATGGCACTCCTTCTGAGCCTAAAGAAACTAGTGATTCTAATGCTCCTCTGGAGTATAAGCCAATAGACAAAAGGAAGAAAGAAACCAACACTAGTCATCCATCCTCATAGGCTACAAGGAGAAATAAAAACATTCAAGCACCTCCTAAGGTAGGATTCAGACCAAGCCTCAAAGTATTGAGCACAAGAATTGTTAATGAGGGTAGAATTGATCAAGTAGGGAAGTTTTATGAATCATACAGTGAGATTGACAAATCAGAAATACATGATATGATTGTAAGACATATGATAAAGTTCAAGAAGATAGTTCTTGAATTGAAAACATCAATTCTTGATAAAGTATGGGAGATAATGGATACCTTGAAGAGACAAGCCACTGAAGAAGAATTTAGAATAAGGGAACAAATTCTTGATTCCACTCTTCCAATATGTTATGTTGAAGAAAAGTCACTATTGTTGAATTTGGTGAAGCTGTACTTAAGGTCAAAGATGAGAACACTACACCTCATGAACAAAGACTATGAGCTGATCTCTAAGGAAACATAGAAGGCCTTTGAGAAGGTATTCTTAGAACAACACATGAAACCTATGTTTGCACCCATCTCTCAAGTACCTAGTAAGCAAGACAAGGCAGCAGAGACTATCAAGGTACAATCTACAGGTCCTCAAGATTCAACACCTACAGTGGAAGTACAAATAGAGGAAGATAAATCTACACCCATGAAGAATCACTCAAGGATAGCACCATTATCATTGATAATGGGTAGATAACCATGGCAGCCATAGACACAAACTTAGATAAGTTTGAGGAAGCTTTTGTGAGTACACAAGAGGCTGAGATCTTATGCAGCAGCACATCTCCCACTCATCAAGAAGAGGTATTGATTGAAAATATATTAGATGAGAAAGAAGAAGAGAAAATGGAAGAGGAAGAAAAGAAAGAAGAAGATAAGATGGAAGAAAAAGAACAAGAGAAAGATGAAACTTCTATTGATCTACCCAAGATAAAACTAGAAGTGATGGATAGCACTCCCATCACTCCCTCCTCAGCATTGTTGTCAAGTTTGACACCTGCCACATCCAGTTTGGACTCATGGAGAGAAGAGGACCTGATTAAGTTTAGCATCCTAGCTATGGAGAAGGCAAAGGAGAAACAAGTAATGAGAAATCCTCTCCTTGTGGAATCAGTGAACATACTGAATAGTTTGTTTCCCACGGACATAAAAATGAATAAGGTACACTTGATTGATGATGTGAGTATAGTTATCTTATAGTTCAAAAGTAATTTTTCTAGCCTTGAAGAATCTGCATCCAAATTTGTAGAAGAGAAGTACTTAAAGAAGAGATTGAATGAGTTAATGAGCAACTTTTCTCTAGATCTGAATTCACTCAAGACAGGACACGCATCCTTAAAAGAATTTGTTGATCAAGTAAGGAAATTCATTGTAGATTGCATGGATCAGGATAAGCTTACTCATGCCCATATTAAGACAATACAAGATGCAGAAGCCATGATTGAGTAGGTGAAGAGTTTAGTGAAAGACTCATCCACTGATGTGAACATGTGTAATAATGTTTACTAGGGTCAATTGGACAAAATTAAGAAGGCAGAGAAAGAGATGGCAAAATAAGATCTAGATAGACTCAGTTGAGGAATGCTCTTGCACCCTCACTAGACATTCTAAATCAGAACATAAAGGAGATTGATGCCATAATGGTAACCTATGATCAAGGTCCAAGAATAGATCTAAAGAAGATGGAGAAGCTTCAATATTCTTTATGCACCCATCTCTAGATAGTTAACTCTCTGATAAATTTTTGGAAGAAGGAGATCCATAATCTTAAGATAGCATATCCTGATGTTTTCCCTAAGTATGTGTAGATATAGTTTTTTGGTACACCTTTGTCATTAATGTCAAAGGGGGAGTTGTGTATAGAATATGGAGTATAACATGTATAGGGAGATATAAGAGTATGTATAAAAATGTATAGAGGACAAAAGTTTTTTGTGTTAAGGGATAGTTAGCAACTTGGCCATATTCCTTTATTGCCATCAATGACAAAGGGGGAGATTGTTGGAAAGTTTTCTATATTGAAGTATATGACTAGATTTAGTTTTTTCATTATGGAAACATAGTCATATAGTAGTTTGGAGTTAGTGCACTTGATGTAAAGATCAGAATTTGGTTATGTGTTGAAGACTGGACAGTGTACAGAGTTCCTGTAGCTCAGAGCATCAATGCACGTGTGTACAGAAAAATTATGGTATGCACCCTAAAAGTTAAGTTTTTAATAATATACTCATGCTTAGTCTATGAGCTCATAAGTAGATGTGCAAGGATGAGAAAGTTATAGTCAGTTGAAGTTGCATAGCCAGTGTGTGCCAGTAGTGAACAGAGCATGGAGCCGACAATTAGCATTTTGGTTTGTGATTATAATATAATGTTGTAAAGGTTATGCACCCATTGTATTTAGGTTTTTGACATGTTTATATGTATAATTTTAAGCACGCTTAAACCAATTCATTTGGAAGTTTTGTTTGTAATTAGTTATAGGGCTGACCTAATTATGTATTTTGTATGAGCACATAAATATAAGGTGTGCCCATTGTATTCGGCATGGAAGTTGAAATAGAGTTGTGATAAGAAAAGAAGTATGAGAAGACACTAAAAGATGTATTAGAGATTTTGTAGAGGTCAAAACATCAACACATCAAAGGAACTAATCTGACAAGTAGTGTCATAGTGATAGTTCATCCTACAGATATAGTGTGTATCTGAGATCAGAAGGTTGTAGCCTTCACCACTTGAGCAGTGAGCTCTTGGACAATGCATCCTCTCCCCTAATAGGGAAAATTGTAAAAGACTCCTAACAAGGTCCAACCCTTAACAAGGTCTACTGTACTTAAAGCATTGTAAAGCTACTCCTAACAGGGTAAAGGATCTTCTAACAAGGATCACAAAACACTAGTGTAGAATATTAGTGGGTATCAATTCCCACTAGGGTTTTTACCTATTTGGGTTTCCTTGTAATAATATTGGTGTCATGTGTTGATTTCATGTTTCATGTTTATGTGAATTTTTATTTCAGTACTTAAGCATTTAAGTTCAGCATAAAGATTAAAGTGAAAAGTTAAAATATAGTGAACACTGATTCACCCCCCCCCCCCCCCCCCCTTACAGTGTTCCCATTACTAACAGGAAGTACCTGAGGAGGATAAGACTCCATAGCTAGATCTTGTATTGCTTGAAGAACTAATTCTAAAGGCATTGATAGCCATGAATGGAAAAGATCTAGAGGGGATACCATTGTTCAGTGGTAAGATGGAACCTGATCTAGTCATGGAATGGATAGAGGGCATGGAAAATCACTTTGAATGTGATGGAATCAGTGAAGCACAAAAGGTAAAGATAGCCAAATCTAGACTTAGAGGCTCTACCTTAACATGGTGGAAATTTGTACAAGAAAAGAGGGAAAATGAGGGCAAGAAACCAATCTTGTCTTGGAAGGGCATGATAAACAAAATCAAGGAAGCCTACATGCTTGATGATTATGAGATTCAATTACATAAAAAAAGACAGAGCTTTAGGCAAAGGGATCCAGATGTGAGTTCCTACATCGAGGAATTCCAAAAGCTTTGCATGAGATCCAATGTGGTAGAGGATGAGAATGTTAAGGTGGCCACATATTTGAATGGCTTGAAGTGGAGCATTCAAGAAGAAATGGTTCTTCTCAGTCCCAAGATAGTACACCAATGTTATCAATTGGCTATCAAGATTGAAGAAAAAGGTAAGAGGAAACAAGATCAAACCTCTAAGAATAGAGGTAGAGGAAGAGATCAAAGGGGACATAGGGGAGGCTACCAAGGTAGAGGAAATGAACATAGGAGTCAAGGGGATTCCAAACTAGTAGAGCATAGCAGTAAAACATCTTCTAGATGAAGTTTTGGTAGAGGAAGAGGACACCAAGGTAGCTCAAACAGAGGAAGAATTTTAGGCCGGGGTAGCTCATATTTTGCTACCATGAAGTGTTATTATTGTGGACAGTTAGGACATCCAGCATATAGGTGCCTGGAAAAGCCATCTTCTTCTAATTCAGAAAAGAGGGTAGCATACACCCAACAAGACACTTCAAGTGTCAAGTCACCAGAGGTTAACCAAATAGAATTAGAGATGGGTGAAAATATCATGTTTAGAAGGGTTCTAATCAGACAAACAACTAAGGAAAACCAAGGCAGAGGAGAGAACTCTTTAGAGTGAAATGCAAGATCATGGGTAGGGTATGCAAGGTGATTGTTGACTTAGGTTCAACTAAAAATATTATAGCAAAGGAAGCAGTAAAGAAACTCAACCTTCCCAAAGTACCTCACACCAATCCCTATAAGGTGACATGGCTAAACAAAGGCCAAAGTGTATTGGTCAATGAGCAAGCATGGATTGAATTCTACATTGGTGGTTACAAGGATAAACTATTGTGTGATGTACTCCCTATGGATGCATGCCACTTATTGCTTGGAAGGCCTTGGAAATTTGACAAAGAGGCCATCTAAAATGGAAATGACAATGCTATTACCTTCAAGAAAGATGGGAAGGCCTTCAAACTCCAATCTTTACTAGAGGAATAAGGAGAGAAATACAAGATCCCTAATGTGTTATTGAATAGTGGGAAAGAGATGATAAGTACACTCCAAGAAGAGGATAGTGCAGGGTATGCTATAATGGCAAAGCCAAAGGAGGAGAAACCCATTCAAGCACCTCTACCTTCTAAAATTTAGGAGATTCTTGGAAAGTATAAGGATATTATGAATGATGAAACACCTCCAACCCTACCACCTAAGAGGTCCACAAGTCATCAGATTGAATTTATTCCAAGAGTCTCATTGCCAAACAAGGCAACATACAAGCTTACACCAGAATAGAATCAAGAAGTGGCTAGACAAGTCCAAGAACTATTGGATCAAGGGCTCATGAAGAAAATCATAAGCCCATGTGCTATACCAGTTGTGTTAGCATCTAAAAAGGATGGAAAATGGAGGCTTTGCATTGATTCAATGGAAATTAATTGGATCATAATAAGGTATAGGTTCCCCATACCTAGAATAGAGGATTTGATGGATTATTTGGGAGGAGCACAATACTTCACCAAGCTGGACCTTAAGAGTGGCTACCATCAGATCAGGATTAAGGATGAAGATGAGTGGAAGACAACATTTAAGACCATTGAGGGTCTATATGAGTGGCTTGTAATGCCATTTGGGCTTACCAATTCCCCTAGCACATTCATGAGGTTAATGAATGAAGTACTCAAGGATCACATAGGTAGATTTGTGGTGGTATATCTTGATGATATACTCATCTTTAGCAAGACTAAAGGAGAAAACTTGGCACATGTGGAGACAGTACTCAAGAGGCTGCATGAAGAACAATTAGCAATCAATTTAGAGAAGTGTGAATTTCTCAAGCAGGAGCTAGTTTAGTTCAGTTTTGTGGTATCCAAGGGTCTACTAAAAATGGATCTAGACAAGGTGGAAGTAGTCACAAAATGGCCTACACCAACCTCAGGGACAACCAGTTAGGAGTTTTCATGGGCTTGCACAATTTTATAGGAAGTTCATAAGGAACTTTAGTGGCATATGTGCACCATTCCTAGACACTATAAAGGGTGGAGTGAAGACTAAGTTAAGATGGATAGTAGAAGCCAAAAAAGCATTTGAAGAGCTAAAGTAGCAAGTGGCAATACATCCCATCCTCCTATTACCTAGTTTTGACAAACTATTCACTTTGGAATGTGATGCAAGTGGCATAGCAGTGGGAGGAGTGATAAGCCAAGAAGGTAGACCCATAGCCTTTTTCAGTGAAAAGCTTAATGAAGCTGAGAAGAAGTATTCAACATATGACTTGGAACTATATGAATTGGTTTAGTCACTTAGATAATGGAGACACTACCTCCTTCCTAAAGAGTTTGTAGTGTTCATTGATAATAAAGCACTTAGCTACATAAATACTCAAGAAAAGTTGAGCAATAGGCATTTGAAATGGATGGAGTACTTACAAGCCTTCACCTTCACCATCAAGCACAAGAAGGGACATCTAAACAAGGTAGAAGATGCATTAAGGAGGAGATTGCTGATAGTCCAAGAAATTCAGTTGCAAAGCATTGACATTGAAAGTTTTAAGGGACTCTATAGTGAGGATGAAGATTTCTCTAAGGCATACAAGGTATGTTCTGAATTTGAAAATAATTTTCACAGTCCATTCTCTGAATACACCTTGCAAAGTGGGCTATTGTTCAAAGGGAATCAACTATGTGTTCCCAAGGGTTCAATGAGAGATAACCTCATTCAAGAGAAGCACAATGGGAGTTTAAGTGGACATTTTGGTCTCAATAAGACACTAGAATTGGTGCATCGATTCTACTATTGGCCCAAGATGCCAAACGATGTGAGAAGATATGTGGAACAATGTGTGGTATGTATGAAAGAAAAAGGAGGATCTAGCAATGCAAGTTTGTATCAATCCTTGCCCATTTCAAATAGGCCATGGGAATACATAAACATGGAATTTGTGGTAGGTCTCCCTAAAAAAAAATCAGGATTTGATAGTGTGTATGTAGTAGTGGATAGATTTAGTAAAATGAGCCACTTTACCCCTTGTAGAACCACTCATGATGCAAGTTACATAGCTCATTTTTTTTTCAAGGAGATTGTTAGGATTCATGGTTTTCCTTTAAGCATTGATTTTGACAAGGATGTGAAGTTCATGAGTCACTTTTGGAAGACTCTATGGAAGAGGCTAGGTACAAATCTATCCTTTGGGTCAGCATACCATCCCCAAATAGATGTGAAAATAGAGGTAATAAATAGGGTACTAGGCAACCTATTGAGATGCCTCACTAAGGAGTATGGACAAACATGGGACATGATCATTCCACAAGAAGAATATGCATACAATGATAGCATAAATAGGACCATAGGAAGGATTCCATTTGAAATAGTGTATGGAATGCATCCAAGAGGGGTGTGTGAGATCAGAGATCTAGGAGCCATGGAACATAGGAGTGGCCATGCTGAAGATTTTTCTCAGACCATGAAGGAAGTATAGGAGTAGGTTAGGAAGACAATCATGGAATCCACCCATAAGCTCAAGACCAAGGTGGACATGACAAGAAATCATATATTATTTTCAGTGGGAGACTATGTCATGGTTCATTGCAACAAGTCAAGGCTGAAAAAGGGGATACCAACCAAGCTGCAGATGAAAAGAGTAGGGCCTTGTAAAGTGCTATCCAAGCATGGAAACAATGCCTACATGGTAGACCTCTCAAAAAACTTGAACATCTCACCAGTGTTCAATGTGGCAGACCTGATCAGATTTAAGGGACCTATGTCAAAGGTCAATCAGGGTAGTGGAGATATACTTGAGGATCTCAGTGAAATAGTCCTACCTCCTAAAGAGAAGCCACAAGCTCAGAAGATTCTTTAATCAAGGGTGAACATGAAGACCATGAATAAGGTATATTTGGAACATCTCATCAAGTGGAAGGGGTTTCCTGAATCAGAAGCAACATGGGTAGAGGAGGCTGACTTCAAGAAGCATGGCATAGACACCTCTATCCTCTCCTCCACTAAACCTTAATTCTCTTTTGTGTAGAGGGGGGAGTATGGTGTAGGAGAACCTTCATTTTAATTCATGTTTGTAAGTATTTTGTGTGTTGTATTTCCCTAAGGTAATGTAGACCATGTTTGTGGGATCCATTTGGGATATGAAGTCCTAGAAGGTCTTAGGTAGAGTGATAAGTCTCACATGCCTATTATGGGATAATCAGGTAGGATGTTATGCCAGGTCTTGTTTTGAGGTTTTAAGAAAGGATATGAATTTTAGGGCCTAGATATACCCTAGGACCCCTTGTTATCTTCCTAAGCTCTTTGGGGAAGCAAGTTTGAAAAGTTGTCATGTTAGTTGTAAAAGTTGCTTAGCAACTTTTGCAACTTTTGAAAAGTTTCTCGACTTAATGAACCTCAAGAACTTAATCGGTGTCTAAGGGTACTAAACCTTACATAAACATAACCTAAGACTATTTATGGATGTTTGGTCTTATATCCTAAGGTTGGAAGTCATACTGTATGGATTTTCTATTCTAAGTGTGTGCATAGTCTAGTTTTGTATTGATTTTGATGGAAGAGTGAGTTAATGAAGAGAATGTTGGTCTGAATCAAATATCTTGGTCAATGTGTAGTATAGTTGTGTGGATATAATTTACATTTATATAATTAGTTTAGGGTTTTATTCATCTTTTCTTTGTTTAGTTTAATTCTTTCTAAACTCCCGGTTCACTGGTTTCTACTGAGGAGCTTGAAGAAATGAGGGTCTACCTCACTATCCCACTGTCCAATCTATACGGCCTTTTGGGGATAGTGAGTAGACCTAATTTATGTATCATAAATGGAAGGAAAGGTCCTATTGTGCATTATAATTATTTTTGCAATCCATCCCTAGGTGAGCCATGTTGAGCCCAGCTAGGAGGGATTGATTGAAGCAGGGAAATAGCTTGTAGAGGAGTGATGGAAGCTGCATGGTAGGAGTTGGAGGTCTTGTGTATGGTCATTACCAAGACCTTTATGCAAGGACATGATTTTATCAATCCATTTGATTAGTTAAAGCCATCTTTTACTTCACTGAATCAGGGATAAGCCTAAACTCCACTAAAAAGACCTATTTTTAGTAAGGGGGTTGTACGACCTAGGAGGGACCTAAAACCTTTGAAATCCTTGAGGTGTTACCTCATCTAGCAAGGATCCATAATTTTTTTATAGGGTCTTTTGGGACAGATCAAGGCTAAAGCCCTATTTTCTCAGAGAGGAGGCCTAATTGGACCATTCCTTGTAGCCCTATTTTACAAAGGAACTACCAAATTGGTAAGAAGAATGGGTGAAGTAAAGGTTGGAACATGTGTGTTGGCACATTTTAAGACATTTTACCACACCTCCTTGCCTTTGCAAGCTCCCTAGTTCATTGGGAGATGTAATACCCTTAGTCTAGCTCAAGGATCACTAGGTGCATGAAGAAGCCTAATAGTATGAAGTTGAGTTTGAGTTGTTGATTCACTTTTGATAGTTTAGTTGGGCCTAAGAATAGGGTATTGATCCATCCAAGGAATTCTATAGGTCAATGGTGTAGGTGGATACACTTGAGGGTCACTAGTGAACCTAAGAGTAAGGGCTTGTGATAAGATCCTTCCAAACCTCCCTATCAATGATCCACCTTATGACAATTGAAACATAAATGCTTGTAAAATTTCTTACCAAAATTTATTTGTGTTACCTTCGGTGGAGTCTTTCCTTCATTTTTGATATCCTTTGTTCTAGAAGATTCACCAACTTCAAAAGTAGCATAACCAATATATCCTAGGCCTGTGGTCTCTTTACTTCTTCTTTGATTTCTGAGTTGCTCATCAAGTTTTGCAGTACTTTCATTTAATTTCTTTAGCAGATCATTAGCAGTCTTCAATTTTCCTTTTAATTTCTCATTCTCATTTCTTAGTTTCTCATCTTCCATTAGGAATTTTTCATTTTATTCATTTGTATCATGTAGATGTTCATGTAATGTGCCAACTTCTTGTCTTAACTCAAAAAGTTCATCCTCTATAACTTTTTGTGGTTCATCCTTGGACTTTAGGACATCTTCTATAATTTTCCTTGCATTCTTTTCAGATCTCCTTTCTTCCAACACTTCACACATTTTGATTGATTGAGCTTCAATTTAATCTATTAAGTTTCCACAATCCATACGTATGATATATTAGTTTTTGGATTCGATTGTGTAGAATTTTTTCTCATCAACGATTCAGATCATACTACATGATCCATCATCAGGATGTCAATTTATCTCTTAAGGTTTTTCTTATCTTTGTACAATTTTTCATTCTCCATAGCCATAGCTTCTAGGGATGCTTTAGATTATTCATATCCACTTTGTTCAGACAATTGCTCAATGTAGTCATGAATCTTATTCAATTGTTCAATAATCTCTTGTCGTTTGGATATTGATTTCTTCAAGTGATCTTTCAAATTTTTGATAACCCTTTCAACTTGATCAAGTTGCCTCTTGTATCTCAAACCCTACATATTTTCCTTAAGAATCATTTTCGAGCTATTAGGCCTTTTAAGGGAACATTTTCTTTGATACAAATTATTAGTATTATAAGGCACTGAGAGGGGTGGCGGGGGGGTTGAATTAGTGCATCCACAAATCTAAGAGTTTTAACAATAATCTTGCACAAGATCTGACATACAAATGAGAATATAACATAGACGCATAAAAAATAAAACATTTACACACAATGAGCACAAGACACAAGAATTTTCCTGTGGAAACCATTTTTAGAGGGAGAAAACTATAATACCCCAAAAATGGGCTTCAGTACCATTGACCTCCTACATCGATAAATCGATCAAAATTGACTCTAAAGTCCTAACCTAAGGCACATCTTCACATCAAATCATCGAAACCCTAATCGATCCTATCTCAATTCTACATCGGGGAATATTCCTAAATATTCCTATTTATCCTAATTATTTTTTAATTAAATATTATTTGGCAATAAATGATATTATTTTGTTTATCCTAAAGTCAATTAATTGAATATGTTGAATATTTAATTAATTAAACTTAATCTGGCCACTTAATTATTTAATTGGATTTATTCCTAATTAATATTATTTTTATTTGATAATAAATCAAATTTCTAAAAATAATTGATTAAATCTTTATTCAATTGATTAAATCAAATTGTCAAATTTAATGATATAGTTTTGAATAAAGTTTGATTAAATAATTGATTAACCCATGAATTAGTTATTTTTATTCAAAAATTAGTTAAGTTGAGAATAAAACACATGGAAAATTAAATAAATTCATAATTATCCATACACAATCAGAAAAAAAGTTAAAACTCTAAATCAACTATTAAATTCAAATTGTTAACTTTTTGAACTCAACATGTGATTGTGAGTTGAAAAGCAAATTTGAGTGATCTGAACTTCTAAAAAGAACTAAAAATCTATTTTTGCATGATTTTGTGAGTTAACTATTTCTAATTCCCTGAAAACTCAACAATCAATCTGAGTTGATCAAGGAGAGATTTTTGGCTTTCCATGAGTTCTTGAAAACCCTAGATTTCTATATAAATAGGCCTTAGTCCTTTACAAATGATGGTGAATTTGGAGAATCTTGCACGTGTGATCTGGTGAATTGAGAGATTGCAATTTTTGAGATTCTTGCTAACATTGTTTTCTTCATTTTCATAGAATTAATTTTCATTACTAGTTTAGATTTCAATCCATACTTCATCTAGTTTTACATAATTTTACAATTTTTTTCATCCATATTGCATAGAAAAATTTAAAAACACAGCTTAAATCTGCATCCATTTTTCATAGCTTTCATCATTTAAATCCTTCGTTTAGGTGTAGCATCGTCACTGATCTTGGTTATTTCTGAGAATACCATATTCGCATCTACTAGAAGGCAGTAAATTACCTGGTTAATGATATTTGTCTTCATTGCAGATTTTATGATTTGTTAACCAATAATGTTTTACTGAAGTGTTGTGTCCACAAGCAGGTACAATTTCACACACACATTTCTGGCACCCACTGTGGGGCCCGACAATGGGTTTCCATTCTTATTTTATCATTTTTATTACATTTACAATTCAAGCTTTGATTTTTAATTTTTCTTTCGTACAATCTCATATGACACTTGCAGATTGTCGTATCAGAATATTCTATCTGTTGTATGACAAATGACATTTTTCATTATCATACAAGTTGTTACATATTGTCGTATGAGCTTTGGATTATCGTGTGTGCAGGAACCCAAAATTGTATCGTGCCCAGAGTGTCGTATGCGAATTGGTATATTGTTGTACAAGTTTTGAATCCATTTTTCAATTGTCATATCAAAATTTTTGATCATTTTTGAGATATTTGATTTGAGATTTTGACTAACAGTTGACTCTAACATTTGTTGCTTGCTATTGGTTGATCTTTTTTATAGCCTAACACATCTTTGCAAGATGAAAAGATGAAGACTGAGCATAAAAATCAAATCTTTAGCCTCTTCTTATCTTGACTTTTAAGTCCTTTTGCAGATAACCCTTTTTTAGAGAATCGCTTGTCAAAGACACTCAATCCAACAAGATTTATGACAAGTGGTTTTGCAGCTTGCCGAATCTTCTATGAGAAAATATTCTATTTTCTTAGATCTCATTTTTCATAGGCATCTAGTTAATTAGGTACGTGCGCTTATTGCCATTGAGGAAGATATTGAGGGGATTATGCTCTTCTCCTTCTTAGGAGAATTAGAAATCCAAAAGGTATCTTCCCTAGTGTCAATTTGTGTACTATCTCTGGATTAAATCTTCTTGACATGTTTTGGATAGGGAAAATGACAAGGTTAGGGGACTATGCTCTTCTCTTTTAGAGAATCAGAAACCTAGATCCTGTGGTCCCCAACCTCACATTTGTTTTATCTTTTAGAGGGCCTGTTGGAGAGGTAAAATGCTCCTGAGAATGACCCAAGTGGGGACAAGTCTTAAGATGACTCTTCCACCCCACTATAAAATTTGACACTTCCTTGAGGTTAAATCCCCAGAAGACATATCTACACTTGTTCTTTGGATTCATTCTACGAACATGATTTTATTTTATGTAGAGTGGAGCCGCTTAAATCTTGCTTGCAAGACTACACTGATTAGAGTGCTCATAGGATTAAAAGCCTAAATCATGCTTGCGGGACTATGGGACAGTTGTGAACAGATGCCTTGATTAAAATCCTAAGATAGTTTTCTATTGATCCACCCTCGAAGGATTTGTAGTGCTTGTGTGAGGTGAATAGTAATCACCCAAAGACACTTGTCATATCGAGCCCTCTTTGATGCTTGAACTTGGCTAATATGGGATTCAACATCCATTGCGTATTGTTGGACCTACATATTCTAAGGAGTCTCTGAGTGTGTTCCTAAGTCAACAAGAAAGTAATACATCTCTTCTCCTAGCTAGTGTAAGATAGGTGTGATTGATTCATTGAGTTAGTTCCCTTCTATTTTCTATGATTGTGAGCCTATTGCTATGATAAAAAACCTTTGATAATCCAATACACAGATCTTCAAAAACACCTGGACAGAGAAAATTTTGCAAAACATTTGAGACCAAAAACACCAAAAATCTTGAAAAATCCTAAGCAAAATTCTTTTTTGGTGAAAATTTTCGTCCTAAGCTTGCAATTGTCATACAATAATTACTCCAATTTGTTAACTATCATATCATAACTGTCAAAAATTCATATAGGAAGCCTTATTGTGTCATACAAGAATTGTCCAAAAACTACAACAAAAGTAAATCTTGGTGTCAGTTGTCATACGAGCCTTTGAAATTGTTGTGCCAAACCCCATTCTATGTCGTACGAGCTTAGATACTGTCGTACAATAGTTTACCAAAAATTACTAGAAAGTCAAAATCTTGTCGGAAATTCAGTCAACCAGCAATTACTATCCAAATTCTATCAAAATTCTCACTGTGTTAGGAATAGAGAAGAGCAACAATAAATTCATCTTATTTTACTAAAGTGACCAATTGAGCTCGATTTTCCATCTGATTGATTAGTCTGAATCCTGTCTCATCTTGTGTCAAAATCTTGTCAAAACAAACCCCAATTCAATATCTTCAAATGGCTAAGTGTTGTTGTTGATGTTTGTAGCATCCATCAGATAAATAATATTGACTATATGATTTATGAGAAATGATTTATTATATATATATATATATATATATATATATATATATATATATATATATATATATATATATATATATATATATATATATATATATATATATATATATATATATATATATATATATATATATAATGATATTATTATATACATTGATATATATGTATATATAAAGTTAGGTTATAATTATTCTCATAATAAATAAATAGTTAAATTGATAAAATAATAATAATAATTATTATGTAAATATTAGATAAATTAATATAATACTCAAGAGATATTATATATATATATATATATATATATGTGTGTGTGTGTGTGTGTGTGTGTGTGTGTGTGTATAATCATAATTGTCATTATATTAATTACATAATAATGAATAGACATGCCCCTTGAAGGGACATGTCTCTTCTTGGCTCATTCTTAATATAAATGCAAGAGATTGTTGCATTTGGAAAACACATACAATGAGAGAGTGCTATTACATTTGCAATGATCCTAAAACTTAACATGGTATCAAAGCCAAGTTGCAAATGTAAGAGAGTAGTTTGTTAATGGTGAATGTGTGACTATTTCAGAAAATTATAGTCTCAGTACAAGGACCATATATCACAAATGGACCATTGGATTTTGCTAAATTTGAGATATGTTGGTGATAAACTAATTTAGAAGAATCTCACTAGAGCGATTGGAAAGAAAATGTCAGATTCAAAAGTTATGACCGAATGTGTACAGGTCTATGCAGATTTCTGAACAAAGAGAGTTCTTTGATTAAAAGCTTCAAACACTTTTTATAGTACAAATAAGAAAAGGATCATTACATTAATCATGAGATGAGTATTCCATGTTCATTAATTTTTTTATGTAGTTCTTAAATCATACTATAATATTGGGATAGAAAATATTGTATGCTTTTATCTTTAATATTTCTTTGGGACAATATAGTTTAGTGAGCTATTTGTAATCTCTCTCTGACATACCTTCAGGACAAAAGCACAAGATAATTTCATTCAAGGAAGAAATAACTTGATGCTTGAAAACAAATTGATGATTGAGACTAGATGCAAAGAGAGTCTAATATTTCAAAAGAGGTCAAGAAGTTGATAAACTTGAGCTTCAGAGGGAGTAGATGGTTCGGCCAACTTGTGACAATCAAGTGATCATATTGATTGAGAGGGAGTTCACTATTGAAGGTGAAACATTTATGAGGTAAACTTGATATAAAATTGATTATTATACTTGTGAATTATGAATGTTCTTAATGGGCCCGCCCCCTGTGTAAATCATAAAGAAGTGACGACTTCCAAATGATTATCACTTGTATTTGTTAAAGTTATTGGAAGGTGATGATCTTGCAATAACTTTTCTTTGGTAATATCTTACTCATGGATAGAATCGCCGATGGAGGCAATCCATAATGAAGCTCATGAGTTTGTGGATAGAATCACCGATGGAGGCAATCCACACAGGAGCTTGTGGATAGAATCACCGATAGAGGCAATCCACACCATAGCTCATGAGTTGTGGATAGAATCGCCGATGGAGGCAATCCACACAGGAGCTTGTGGATAGAATCGCCGATAGAGGCAATCCACTATGAAGCTCATGAGTTGTGGATAGAATCACCGATGGAGGAAATCCACATAGGAGCTTGTGGATCGAATCACCGATAGAGGCAATCCACACCATAGCTCATGAGTTGTGGATAGAATCGCCGATGGAGGCAATCCACACAGGAGCTTGTGGATCGAATCGCCGATGGAGGCAATCCACCTAGGAATTGTGGATAGAATCGCCGATAGAGGCAATCCACTTGGGAACTAACCCTCACAATTTATGAACTTATTGTGAGTTACATTTTATCTTCCCTAGCTAAGAGGGAGTGCTGATGTTTGTAGCATCCGTCAGATAAATAATATTGACTATATGATTTATGAGAAATGATTTATTATATATATTCATATATATATATATATATATATATATATATCAATATATATAATGATATTATTATATACATTGATATATATGTATATATAAAGTTAGGTTATAATTATTCTCATAATAAATAAATAATTAAATTGATAAAATAATAATAATAATTATTCTGTAAATATTAGATAAATTAATATAATACTCAAGAGATATTATATATATATATATATATATATATATGTGTGTGTGTGTGTGTGTGTGTGTGTGTGTATATAATCATAATTGTCATTATATTAATTACATAATAATGAATAGACATGCCCCTTGAAGGGACATGTCTCTTCTTGGCTCATTCTTAATATAAATGCAAGAGATTGTTGCATTTGGAAAACACATACAATGAGAGAGTGCTATTACATTTGCAATGATCCTAAAACTTAATAGTTGTGAATTCATGTCCACCATCTTTTGGGCATCTACCCATACATCTCAGACACAATATCCCTCATTTACATCCAATCTATCTTTTAAAAAAATAATCTCGACAAGGTTGCATCACCTGATCTTTCCTAAATAAGACTATCTCTTAGCTGTCATATCTAGTTCTAAGTGTTCATCCAAGGTTAATGATGGAAACTAGAGATTCCTCACATAGAAAACCCAGAGAAGAACCAAAGTTCTCACCTTCATCATCTTTCATTGTTCAGACCTTTCATCAACCCTACGACACAAATATTTACAAAGAAAACACCCTAGGTAATCTACATTTGAAATAAGGTTACTCTAATCCTCCTTAATCAATCTCATGAGAGAATCAAAATGCCACTATGTCTCAAGGAGGAGAAAACCAAGGATCACAAGGTCACCAATCCAATCACGACAGAGATCAAGAAACAACACCGTTAGAAGTTGAATGATTTTGTAATGATGACCTCTTTAAAAGAATGATGAAACACTTCTTACAAGAAGAGAAAGAGGCATATTTCATACAATTGGCTCAACAAGGAGCCAAACTTCATTGAGAATTTAATGTTAAAAACATCATCACACAAGAGGAAGAAACTCCCATCACAGCTATGATGAAACAAATGCATTCCATGCAAGTCAAACTTAACAAGATGGAAAAGGAGAAAGAACCCAAAGAATTCTCTATGGAAGCCCTATGTCCATTTCCATTCGATCAAAACTTGTACATGAAACCATTCCAAAAAAGAGTGGAATTACCCAAATATGAAAAATATGATGTAAATTCTAACCCTCAAGATCATGTTAGGGAATTCTATACTCTATCCATGGAGTTTATGCATGAACCAAAATACTTAATGTGTCTCTTCCCATGATCTTTGGGAGGGGTAACCATCAACTAGTTCTCTAAGATGCCTCCAACTATCAAGACCTTTGAGGAGTTAATCAAACTATTTTATCAACAATACTCCTATAATATCCAACATCTGGTGACCATGATCAACATTTACAATCTGAAACAAAATTTAGGAGAACTCTTCCTGACCTTCCTCAAACAATGGAGGAAGAAGTTTTCACTCTATGCCCGACCAATTCTAGAGAACAAGAAGCTAGAAATATTGATCAATAATCTAGTTCTCGAAATCAATTATCATCTTCAAATGCCAAATTATACCTCTTTTAATAAAATGGTGGAAAATTCCATAAAGATAAAAAATGTTCTTGTTTGTAAGGGAGACATATCACTTCATAAAGAAAGAAAATATGATTCAGGTTCTAGTTCCAACAAAGATAAGGGAAAAATTTGGAACAAAAACAAAAATATTGTCACAGATGATGTTGTTGATCATATCAGTGCTCCACCTAAAGCACCAACATTTAATCTCACCATTGGAACCCAAGCCATGACCCCGAAGTCAAACCTAAATGGTGGAAAGAGATCGATTTTTGTGATTTCCATCGAAACAAGGTTCATAAAAACCAATAATTGCATGCATTTGAAGCATCTCATTCAAGATAAAATTGATGCTAGAGAAATTGTGATTGACAACCATAAATATAATAATGATCATAAAACATTCACGGAACCTTTCCGAACCATAATTAAGGAGATTCATCTTCTAAACCAAATATGGGTGCTAAAGTCAATTACACTTACTCTGGTAACCATGATGTCATCAATATGGTAGAACTGTGCTTGTCTGAACACTGCAATGTAATCACCATTGTCAAAAAGGATAGAGATAACAATATAGCTAATGCAGTTACTCGATCTCAATCTCAGGTAACTCTCCAAGGACAAAACTTGGGTTCATCAAATGCCTTGAAGGTACCTTTTAATTTTGCATCTGCATCTAAACAAAGGAATACTTCCAAATATTCCAATCCTAAAGAGTCCAAAGTAGTATCCTACAACATCATCCAACAACTGCAACACACTAATGCCAAAATCTCTATATTTGAGTTGCTACACATCTCTCCTGCTCATTGTACAATTCTGGACAAAGCTCTAATTGGCTCTAATGTTCTTGAAGATCTTGATATTGATAGATTCCAAACAATAATGGGTCACTTGATGTCCCCTCAATACATATCCTTTTTAGAAGAAGATGACAACTCACTAAGTCACCCACATAACCATCCCTTGCATATTGAAGTCTTAATCCAAAATTGTCATGTCAAACGTGTGTTGATAGATGGAGGCGCTGGTCTAAATATTTGTTCCTACAAATTGGTTACACAACTAGGATTGTCAGAAGATGCTATTGATCCTAAAAAGATAATAACCATAAAAGCATATGATGAATAAGAAAGGAATTCCAAATGGGTCATTGTGCTACCTATCAGGACATGACCTGTCATCAGAGATATCACCTGTCAAGTACTAGATCTCCCCTTGGCCTATAACATTCTTCTAGGAAGGCCCTGCATTCATGAGATGAAAGATATTTCATCAACGTACAACCAATGTCTCAAATTTCCCTATGATGGAGTAGAGATCACTATACTTGCAGACACATCAACATCTTGCAACGCTTTGAAGGAAAGTGTAGATAAACTTGTTCCACATAACAAAGTCTTCTACTAAATAAATAGACATAACATCTACATCTAAAATGGAAGACCTATCAAAAAGAGTCAAGATCAAAGACACAGGCATGGGAGAATACACAATGGAACCAATCCTATCTCTCACATCTCTCTTACTTTCACCTAAGTCTTATGGACAACCTTCAGAGAAAGTATGACTTACTGTAATACCCAAAAAATGGGCTATAAGTTCATTAATCTCCTATATTGACACATCAAATGAAATCGACATCAAAGTCCTAACCAAAGGCACATCTACACATCATCGAATCCTAATTGATTATCTTAAATTCTGCATTGGGGAATATTCCTAGCAATATTCCTAATTATCTTTAATTAAATGATTATTTGGCAATAAATCACATTTATCCTAAGTTTGATTAATTGAATATTTTTATATTTAATTAATTAGATTTAATATCTTGCCACTTAATTATTTAATTAAATTTAATTCTATCTATTATTAATTGTATTATTTAATTTTGACAATAAATCCAATATCCTATGAATAATTGATTAAATTTTTATTTAATTAATTAAAGCAAGTTGTCATTATTTAATAATATAGTTTTTAATAAAAGTTTGATTAAATAATTGATTAACCCATAAATCAATTATTTATTTTAAAAAATCAATTAAGTTGAGCATAAATCACTTTATTTATTTAATTAATTCATAATTATTATGCACATTCAAAAGAACCAGTTAAACTCCAAATTAGAAAATCAATGCAAAGTGTTGACTTTTTAGAACTCAACATCCTTTTGGAGTTCAAAAAGCTGATCTAAACTCTAATTTGAGTTAAAAAGCTATTTTTGCATGATTTGCATGTTTTTGTGAATTAAATCATCTTCATTATCAGATAACACAAAAATCAAACTGAGTTAATCTGAGTGATTTATGGCTTTCTTCCATGCACCTCCAAAGCCCTGGATTTCTATAAAACCAAGGCTCAGCTCTTCATAATTCATCTCTAAATCTCTCTCAAATTTGCATCCACGAATTTGCATTCTCACGCTGTCGAATTGGAGTCTGAAGAATCATCTTTGCGAATCCAAGCTATTGTGAGATCTTTCTAGTTTTGAGCATTGCATATCATTTAGATTCTTTTTCATATCATTGTTAGATCATTTTAGCAGATCAATTTCATATAGATTAGATTTCATATCAAGTTTTTTATCATTCTTATTGCATAGAAAATCCAAAAAAATAGCTTAATTGCATTCAATTTCATATCTAGATCAATTGCATTCAAATCCTTCATTTAGGTGTCATCTAGGTCACTGATCTCGATAACAATTTGAGAACATCAATCTCACACCTACTAGAAGGTAGTAAATCGCTTGGTTAAATTAGATTTCAATTTTGCACGATTTTGATTTTTGCTAACCTCTAATGTTTTACTGAAGTGTTGTGTCTACAGATCAGGTACAATTTTCACACACACATTTCTGGTGCCCACCGTGGGGCCTTAAGCCTCATTCTCTTCATTTTTATCAAATTTTATATATTTTTGGCATCACTTTTTTGTCATTTTTGCGCAAATAGGAAAAATGCTGCCTACGAGAAATTTGACGCCACTTACGAGCTATCTAACGCCGCTTACGAGAAATTTGTTCATGCCTACAAGTGATCTGATCACACCTACGAGAAATTTGTTCATGCTTGCAAGCATTCTGTTCATGCCTACAAGCATTTTGCTCACGCCTATGCCAGTTTAAGTCATGCCTTTGCTAGTTTCACTCACGCCTATGCTAGTTTAAGTCATGCCTTTGCTAGTTTCACTCACGCCTGTGCCAATTTCAGTCACGCCTATGCCAGCTTCAGTCATGCCTGTGGCAGTTTCAGTCATGCCTATGCTAGTTTTGGTCACGCCTATGCCAATTTCAATCATGCCTATGCCTATTTTGATCACGCTTGCTTTCTATTTTTTGATTTGTTTTTTTTTTTAAATTTTGGCATTTTCAAAATCCGTGCCACTCTAGAAAATTGGCACCCATTTTTGCAAAATTTTCACATATGGTATTGAAAGTTTAAGTGTGATATATCGTTGGAAAGCTCTTTCTGAGCCAAATCCAAGCATGTTGGTTTCATTTTCAAATTTTTCCATTTGATCAGCTATTTGCAGATTTGTAATTTTAGATTATTGATTTCTAACGATTATGGTTTGCTATTGATTTGTCTTGATTTTGTACTTTCAGATGTGTGCTAAATTCTAGATTGTAAATCTTTGGACCTAAGGTGAGTCACTACAATCTCTATAACACTTGGTTTGGACTTAAAATAAATCTCCCATGTGTCTAGCTTGAGTACTTCTTTTCATGTATTTGTTTTACACACTTGCATAATTGATACTAGGTTGTGACACCTTAGGTATTTATTTAATAGTCTTAGATACTTGTGATTGATCTAGATTGCTATCTTGGGTTATTGGACTCACTAAATCTGTCGGCCCCTCATTTCACCCCGTGGTTGCAATCTCAACACCATAAAGGGGAGGGGTCTACAGGAGAGAAGCGTTAATTGTTCCACCAGGCAACCCTTTTGTGCTTTTTAGAACTCACTTGTTTTCTAAGTTGGGGACTCATTTTTAGCTTGTGTGAGGTGTTAAGTGTTCCACCTTGTGGACTCATCTCATATTCGCTTTAAGCATTAAGTGTTCCTCTTTTTGCTTTTTGGGTACTTTTGGTAGATTTGCTTTTGGAAACATACATCTGTGCTCACATAGTAATTAGGCCCTATGAACACTATTTGTGATTCTTGAGAGATTGGATTCCCAGTGAAATCCTTCTTGACGATAGAATCCTTGTAGGTAGGGAGGATACTTAGTGCGTTTCACATTCAACTTGGTTAGTGTGTCTTCTCTTATTGATCGATACATTCTCTCTCCAGAGAGGTTGATAGATCACATGGGGTTGACATCATGAGCTTTGGTGAATCAAAATTGGTTAGTGCATCTTCCCTTATTGATTGATACATTCTCTTCGGAGGGGTTGATAGATCACGTGGGGTTGATATCATAGACCTTGGTGAGACAAACTTTGTCTTAGCGTGTCAGATTAATCTGCTTGCTTTGTTTGGGTTAAAATTGAAAAGGTGTCAAAAACCTTGGATCTGGAGCCAAGTCCCCTTGTGGTATACTATTGTGAGTCACCTTGAGAGAGGGTTAACCGTAGCAGACACTCCTTTCATAGGGAAAACTGCGTTGACGGAACCTCAAGCGGTAATAGCCATTTTCGCCATGGTAGTGACAGTCGCTATATAAATGTCCTTGTGGAAGAAATCTCCATGGGTATGGTTCATTGTTGGGTTGTCAGATCTCCCTAGCAGCTCCTGAAGATTAAGTTCTCAGACTGTGTCAAAACCCTGGTGCACTGGGATTGGAGTTCACCCCTTTGGATCATAAAAGTTGCAGAGTCAAACCAACACTAAAAACCCTAGCGAGGCCAAATTTTCATTTTATAGGGTATATGTGCATTATTGCAAAACATTTTTGGAACATACACAATTAGCGCTTCTGAGGATTAGAATGAATAAGTCACTTGATTGTTCATGCACAAGGTTGCTTTTTCCCTTGTTCATTGTTTTCAGACATGCTTGAAATCACTAGCTTGCTATTTTGCGTACTTGTTTATCTATCTAGTTATTGAAAATGAACAAATCTGTTACAATCCTCAAATTTGGACAGTACAATTTGCAAACAATCTGAATCTGCAAACTCAAAATTTTGCAAAAAATGATGTAAAATCCTTTCTGGAGTCAAAAGTTATCTCAGGAGGTCAGAAAGTCATACAAGTTTTTCCAAGTGTCATTTCATTACAACCCATCTGTCGTATGATTGAGTACCCAATTTTGTATGAGTGTCCATGCCAGCAAATTCTCAAAGTCAAAATCTTGCAACTGTTGTATGAGATTTTCAACTGTCGTTTCATTGCTACCCAACTGTCGTACGAGTTTTACAACTATCGTTTCATTGCTACCCAACTGTCGTATGAGTTTTGCAACTATCATTTCATAGCATACCCACTATCGTACGAGTCTGCAGAGTGTCGTTTGGGAAAATTTTGAAAAGTTGTCAGAAAATTGTCAGAATTGCTAGATATTTAGCTTTTTCAGCCTATTTCTAGAATTTGTCGATCAAGTCACTGTGTCAAGAACAGAGCAGTAGCCATTGAGAATTAGTACACATGTCTCAAAGAATCAGTATACATGAGGAAGAAACTCTAATCACCGCTATGATGAAGCAGCTGCAAGCTATGCAAGTTGAACTTAACAATCTTAAGAAAGAAAAGGAACCTAAAGAGTTCTCCATGGAATCTCTATACTCTTTTCCATTTGATAAAGACTTGTACATGTCACCATGCCCTCAGGTATAATTTGAGCAATGTGATAACCCTTATGATACCTCTTCCATAGAGAGTGACACATCCAGCTTTGGAGACTTTGATGACTATGACGACAGACAATGTAATGATACCTATGACACCTTTGTTCCTGAGAGTCCTCCTCGTCCTGTGTTCCTACTTACTACATATGGGCCATCACATTGGATAGATCATGATGGTGATCCATATGATTCTAATTTTGAAAGAGACTTTGATGACTTTTGTGGACAATATCTAGATGATACATCTACTTCTATTGAGGAATATAAAATGTACCATGCTGATTTGAAACATCAATACTATAAGGATCTCTCGTCTAAGAACTCTCAGGCTGAAAATAAAGATTACACTCTCAAGCAAGATCATTTTAATGTTGGACCTTTGTCTTGTGATGGTTCCCTTCCATCCCCTACTTCCTCCAATACCTGTACATTTCCTAAAGCTTCTAAGTCTTTCAAATCTTTCACAGAACCTTCATCCGACACAAGCCCTAATACTTTTCATGCGGTTCCCTATAGTTATCCTCCAGGGCTACCTCTTAAAGAAACTCAAGCTAACCTTCACTTGGCTGAAAATACTTTCAATAATGATAAACCTAAAGAGCCTAAACCTTCATATGCTATAATCCCTACTTCAGCTAGTCCTCCACCATCTCTTCCAAAGTCATCCATACAATCCCAACATGCTTCCTTGTCCTTAGAAGTGGCTCCATGTCAAGAGGACTCTAAAAATGATGAAGAAAATAACATAAAGAAAGATCAAGATCAAGAACCCTCCATGTCATCCAATCCTTTTCATGATGTCTCTTATCTGCTTCAGGGTTCTTTTGATCCTGCACACCCTTTTTCATGCATTCCACCATGTCTTAAGTCTTCTCCTAAGTGAGATCAAGCTACTACTTACACTATTGAGCTTATTGACAATCAAAATAACCTTACTACACTTGCACTTTCCAAAGATGATACTTCCATTAAGGTTGTTAAAAATGGTGTTTTTACTTCCAATGTTAAGCCTATTGAAAATCAAGAGAAAAATTGTACACTTGTGCTATCCAAAGATCCTTGTCAAGATCAAAGTCTTCCATCTTCTTATTCTACCACTCCATGTTCACTTCCACTTTCTACTCTTCCTAAAGCTTTGAACAATCCTATCAAAGAAGGTGCTCATATTCAAGATATCCATGATTCTATTGAAAATTCTAATGCTCACTCTAAAAATGTTGATATCCTTGGTTGTCATATAGATGCTGATGAGCTTATTGATTATCCTTTTGCATCTTCCACTTCCATCTTTGGACCTCTTCCACCACTACTATGAGCTTCATGTCTGCCTTCCATCTTGGGTCCTTATGTCCCTTCACTTTCCCCTCCTAACTCTACTAATTCACCATCCATCTTGGGTCTTTACATCCCTCCATCTCCCATCTTTCCTCAAGATCAACATAGATGCATACCCTTGAATCCTTTTCATCCACCCACCCATCTAAACTAGTCATATCCTCCTGCTTCTTCCACAAGTCCCAAGTCTTTTGGGAGTAACTTGAATGTTTAATACAAGAAAAAGAAGCAATACAATAATCCATCAAAAAAAGAAGATCACCATGTCTCCTCTAAATGACATGGATGCATAAAGTCAAAAGAGATATCTAAGACAAAAACTACAAGACAAGTATGGGTTCCAAAATCCATCATTAAAGATATTCTCTCCAAATTACCAAAAAGAAATGAAAAGCCTATGACTATATGGATTCCAAAGTCTCTCTTGAAAGAGTCTGGTGTTGAGAAAAAATTTAAGTTGACATTCAAGCTTCCAAAGGCTTCCACCTCATTTTCTTCCAAAAACATTCTTCCATTCCATGCACCTAAACCACAACCTCTGCTATTCATTTACCATATTCCTTCATTCACAATTCCTCCATCCTCTCACCACCCTTCAAGGTATGTGTTGATGTTGAGCTTGCCTTCCTTTCCATTTACCCTTTCACAATCCTTCCATTCATTATCCTTCTACCTTCTATCCTTTTTCCTCATTTGCCTATTCCTCCTATCTTCCAACCTCACTCGCTTTACATAAAACTTTATCCTCCATTTTTCTCTTCCATCTCCCTTTCCCTATCAGCATCTTTGAGTGTATCATTTTGAATCCTTGGCATATCATGGTTTATCCTTTCAAAGAGCATTATCTAAAAAGCTTGCCTTCTTCCAAGAGAAATGAAAAAAAGAAAAAAAAATTTGAAAATGTGCCTTGGTGAAAACTTGGAAACAGGCACCTTGGTAGCAAAAGTAAAGAGAAGTAAATTCATCCTATGGTGAAAACCACTCCCTTGTGGCATCTTGGATAAGTACCATGATGAAAACCTAGCAATCAAGAATCATGCGTAGTTCTTCTACATATTTCATCCATTTCATCTTCTCTCTTTGATCTTGACAAGGTTGACCTAGACACAAACATTTGGTTATCTTGTGAGCTATCTTACGATGATCTTCCTTTCATGTTTAGCCTTCATATTTATTTTTCCTCCATTCATTCTAGCCTTTCGCTATCCTTTTCCCCTTTGGTCTTAATCTAATAAAAAAAAAGAATGAAAGAGTACAACACAGTGCTATGAAGCCTCTTGACATGTCTACTCCTTTGGACTACATCCTCTCCTGCTCTCGCATTACACTTTTGTAACTTATCCTATGCTAGCCTTTCATTGCTTGTCCAAATGTGCTTTACATGACAAATTTTTTCCTAGCTTGGGTATTCTTGAGGAGTTTTCCCTTGAGGATTTCTTCCCTTCATTCTCCTTCATTCTCTTATCTTCCATCTCTTCCACCAACTTGCCAATCCCTCTTTTTCTCCACCTTGCTCGACATTGGGACTACATGGTATGATCTTGCTTGGGAGTTTGCAATGGAAAAAGATGCTATCAAGTATACCAAGTATTAGAATAAGTATCAGAACAACTATCAGAACAAGTGTCAGAACCAGTATCAGAATAAGTATCAGAACAAGTATCAGAACCAGTGTCAGAACAAGTATCAAAACACCTATAGGGGCTACACCTTTCACTTTAGTTTATGGGTCTGAAGTGGTCCTACCTATTGAGGTTGAAATCCCATCACTAAGAATCAGAATGCATGGTCTAGTAACTAATGATGACTACAGAGTGTCTAGGTTGCAAGAACTTGAACTACTAGATGAGCGCAGACAAGAAACGTATGATCATCTCAGAGTATATCAGAAGAGAATGTCTAGAGGCTACAACAAGAAAGTCAGACATAGAGAATTTTAGGTTGGCGATCTATTTTTGAGAGAGAATCCTAAAAATCAATCCCATCGAGAATGCAAGGGGAAGTTTGAACCCAATTGGTTGGGTCCCTTTGTAATCACTGCTACTTTTGGCTCTGGTGCCTATCAACTCTCAACCACTAAAGGAGCACAACTCTGAGAACCAATCAACGTTCTCCATTTCAAGAAATTCTATGCCTAAGGCATTCAGTCTATGGTAAAATGTCCTGAAAAAATTATAAAAATTAGAAAAAGTCCTACAAAAATGAACATGTTGGTGAAAACCTAGCAATAGGTGCCTTGATGATTCACAAAAAAATAAAAAAATATCAAAAATTCAAAAAAAATTGAAAAAATGAATAGTACAAAAAAATTGAAAAAATGAAAAATACAAAAAAAAGAAAAAAGAAAAAAAAGTGCCTTGGTGAAAACCTGGAAATAGGTGCCTTGGTAGCAAAAATAGAATCTCTGCCAAGATGGTGAAAACCTGGCAAACGGGCACCACTTGTTTCAAAATGCTCCATCTATCAGCACAATCTTGGTCTTTCCCAGCTTTTAGTTTTGCTTTAGTTTGTACATATCTCCCAGTTTGTTTTTGCATTTCCAGTTTTCAAGTAAGTCGGTCTGTACACCAAACAAATCAAGTGTCTGTATCCTATCAATGTTCAAACTTGGGGGCAATCAATGTCATATCCTATGGTCTCCAGTGTATCTTAGACGTATCATATCCAGTCAGATTCCTTTGAAGCTTCATGTGAGTCAGTCAGTCAGTCTTGTCTCCCGAAAGGATTTTGCATCTACAACAATGCAATCAACATCAAACATCAAATTGAAAACAATCTATGCTTTTTTTACATGCTTTTATCTCCTTGTATGCTTACTGATTCGCATTGAGATTTTTACATATTGTGTCCCTTCGAGCCCTTCAGTGATGTCCTTTATAGGATTTAGAGAGTGATGACTGAGGGCATAATATTTTCTTTGTCTTCTGCTTGTATGTGAAAATCTAACAACTTTGAAAATTCTAGATTGAAATGGTGTCCAACTGTAAGAGCCTCTATCTCGAATTGGATGGCCATGCGTACCTCGACCATTGATACCTGGATGATTCAAAGAAGTATTGATTTAACTATTGTCTTTTTGAGTAAGTTCTTTCTCCTACTATGAAACACAATCTTACCTAAGGATGTGAATGATAAAGGGTCACTATGGGTAATTCACATTGGATTTAGAATGATCTCTTAGCTTTTTGATGTGTTTGTCATGCAAGGCGTATTCAGGTCATCACGACGTTCATGTTTTGATGCTTATGCAAATTGCTATATCAAAATGGATGTGATATTTAGGTCATCCTGGCACTTGTGCCTTGGTGCTTATATCTAATCCGACATTTTGAAAACAAAATCAATATTCATATATCCATGGTTGTTGACTAGTGGGTGTTGTATTGATTCTTGTGCATACAAATTGATATTCATATGTCTATGGTTTCATAGCTAGTGGGCATTGTATTGATTTATCCGGTTACCTACAAGTTCAATGATGATAACAAATCGACATATGATCAATGACTAGGTCCTAGGTCTTAAGTTGCATTTCATTTTGCACGTCTCTTTGCATTTTGCATGTTGCATGATCTCACAATGGCTAAACGAACTTCAATGCTTAAACAATTCTCCACTCGCATCTTCAAATCTAACAAGAGCTGAATCTCACACGAAGGTTCCTCTAATGAAATAGCAAGTAGAATCCTTTTTCGGGATCAAAATTCAAATTTGAGATCATTCATATTATTAACTACTTACATATTTGACCTTCGATCATCACAGAAATCCATAATTCAACTTAACTGATTATCTTACATCAAACTATCAAAATTTCAACTTGGTCAACTATGGTCAACTCATGGTTTAACCTAGTCAAACTTGGTCTCCAAGACCTCCAAACAACGTAGAATGCATTCCTGAATGTGTTTAACCACTTCTCAAATCAATTAGCATGCTTTTGAACTATCAATGTTGACTTTTCTTGTCAGATTTCAATTTTAATCCCGAAGGGGGCAAAGTATTGCATATCATTCAAAGTCTGTAATCAAATTTGAAATCATATCTTTATGGAAATCATATCTTCCTCAGTAATTAAGACAACAACCATGTCTAGTTACTGATTCATCAAAAAAAAGACCTCATCACTCGGGGCAAATCTATCATCACTTGGGGCATATCAGATTCATCAAGATCCATATCAATCTGGTATTCTCCTAATCTTGTAAACTGTATCAGTTTTTGCAACCATCGGATCATAGTGTTCTTTCCTTGGTTCTTCGGCAACTGAAGGGTTCAGATGTGATACCTGCTAGTTCTACTAAGACAATCGAGTCTAGAACTGGTCACTCACTTGTTTGCAATCCTAAGGTTTGGAATCAGGTGTTTTGACACTTTTTCGCAATCATAGGTTCATTTGTTGTTACAGTGAACATTATCTTTGGTCATTTAGGACCTATTATCTCCATATCAAATCAATATCAATTAGGTTCTGTCTCATATCAATTATCAATTTTGAATCAGTTTCATATCTTTATCAAACACAGACTATCTTTGAACCACTGCGCTTCGCACAATAATTCAAAGAGGGGCAAAATGTAATACCCCAAAAATGGGCTATAAGTTCATTAATCTCCTATATCGACACATCGAACGAAATCAACATCAAAGTCCTAACCAAAGGCACATCTGCACATCATCGAATCCTAATTAATTATCTTAAATTCTGCATCGGGGAATATTCCTAGCAATATTCCTAATTATCTTAATTATCTTTAATTTAATGATTATTTGGCAATAAATCGCATTTATCCTAAGTTTGATTAATTGAATATTTTCATATTTAATTAATTAGATTTAATATCTTGCCACTTAATTGTTTAATTAAATTTAATTCTATCTATTATTAATTGTATTATTTTTTACAATAAATCCAATATCCTATGAATAATTGATTAAATTTTTATTTAATTAATTAAAGCAAGTTGTCATTATTTAATAATATAGTTTTTAATAAAAGTTTGATTAAATAATTGATTAACCCATAAATCAATTATTTATTTTCAAAAATCAGTTAAGTTGAGCATAAATCACTTTATTTATTTAATTAATTCATAATTATTATGCACATTCAAAAGAAACAGTTAAACTCCAAATTAGAAAATCAATGCAAAGTGTTGACTTTTTAGAACTCAACATCCTTTTGGAGTTCAAAAAGCTGATCTAAACTCTAATTTGAGTTAAAAAGCTATTTTTGCATGATTTGCATGTTTTTGTGAATTAAATCATCTTCATTATCAGATAACTCAAAAATCAAGCTGAGTTAATCTGAGTGATTTATGGCTTTCTTCCATGCACCTCCAAAGCCTTGGATTTCTAGAAAACCAAGGATCAGCTCTTCATAATTCATCTCTAAATCTCTCTCAAATTTGCATCCACGAATTTGCATTCTCACGCTGTCGAATTGGAGTCTGAAGAATCATCTTTGCGAATCCAAGCTATTGTGAGATCTTTCTAGTTTTGAGCATTGCATATCATTTAGATTCTTTTTCATATCATTGTTAGATCATTTTAGCAGATCAATTTCATATAGATTAGATTTCATATCAAGTTTTTTATCATTCTTATTGCATAGAAAATCCAAAAAAATAGCTTAATTGCATTCAATTTCATATCTAGATCAATTGCATTCAAATCCTTCGTTTAGGTGTCGTCTAGGTCACTAATCTCGATAAAAATCTAAGAACATCAATCTCGCACCTACTAGAAGGTAGTAAATCGCTTGGTTAAATTAGATTTCAATTTTGCACGATTTTGATTTTTGCTAACCTCTAATGTTTTATTGAAGTGTTGTGTCTATAGATTAGGTACAATTTTCACACACACACTTACAACCAAAGAACCTTAAGTTATCTTCGATAGGAGTTTCATCACATAACAGGTTTCCATACAAGAATCAGACGAGGGAGAGGCTATATTAGCCTAGCTATATAAAGATGAGTCTCAATCATAGATAGTTAAAAAATGTGACTCTAAAATACCTAATATTCTTACAAAATCATATGGACCAGGTCACAAGCTAATATCTAAAATGGGATACACAGGAAAATGACCTTTAGGAACAAGACACAAAGGCATCATTAGACCCATTGAACACTGTGGGAGAATAACCAAGGATAATATAGGCATAGGTTATCACAAGGAACCTTTCCATCTCGGTGGAAGCTCTACACATGTCTTGGAACAAATAGAACCAAAAACATATATTCAGCAATAGGAAGAAACACAACACTCAGATAATGATGATTCAAACACAACTGATGTTTTTCCTTATAAAAATATACCTCAACATATCTTAGATCTTCTTGAAAATGAAAAGGAACCTAAAAGAATCAACGTGGTAGACACACAAGAAACTACTACTGAACAAGAGACAGTCACAACACAAGAATCGACTGATCCTGAAAACAAACAAGAAGAAGAAGGTGAACCTATCACAATAGCTGAACATTTGGGACACAACAGTGATTCTAAAATAGACTCCCATGAATATAAATTCCACTTAGACTCTAAAGGTAATCCTTCTTGGTGAATCCATCCTGATTTCACACATATTCTTGATTTTCCCAGGGATCCAGATGAAGAATCAAATGATTGTGAATGGGGAATTGTTCCAGAAGAAGATGAGCTTATAACAAAAAAACATATAGATGTCATTCAATGATACACACCTACATTCAAAATAAGTCTAGAATGAAATGATAGATCACGTGAGTCTGATTCACTTATCACTAATGCAAGATCCAATGATGATGTTGAGACACTTAATGAACTGAACATTCTGAGTAGTAATATCATCCTTGAATTTGAGAGTCAAATCAGAGCCAATGATGACAACATTGTATGCATAAACACTATCAGCCAATCCTTTCCCACACTTACTATCCAACATCCTGAGCTTATTGACCAAACATCCTATGATCCAAGCCAAGACATCCATACTTTTTGAATAGACTATGCTCTTGCATGCTACCTAATGTAGTAGAACCCATGACAACTTCCATTAGTGAACCTAGTGTCAGTATGACAAAGTGAGATATCAAATATCTCAGTCAAAAGAATAAAAGAAAAAAGAAAAAGAGTTCTGAGGATGAAAACCACTATGTTGTAGTCTTAGAACCTAAAATAGTAAAAAAAAGATGTATCCGAAGGTGAAAACCTCTTTGAGGTGCCTGAGGATGAGATTTTTGATGTCCTTCTAAGTCATTTATAGGAAAAATCTCTAGTATTGATAGAACCAACTCAGTCTATCAATTTGGGCACAATAGGGGAACCACAGTTGATTCATGTAGCACAATCTCTATTAGAAGAATAAAAAAAAGCATTTACAAAATTCTTAACAGAGAAGAAAATCAACTTTGCATGGAAATATTTACATATGCCTAGATTAGATCCTAATCTCATCATGCATCATCTCTCTATCACTCCAGGAGTTAAACCAATCAAGAAAAAGTTGTGTAAAATTCATTCTCATGTGGCACTCCTTGTCAAAGTTGAGTTAGAGAAACTATTAAAAGCTAGATTTATCCGAGTCATGGATTATGCAGAGTGGATCTCAAACATAGTTCCATTATCAAAACCAAATAAATCAATCAGAGTATACACAAAATTCAGAGATGTAAACATAGTGTGTCCTAAGGATGATTTTCTGCTACCAAATATCGATATGATAGTGGACGTGACTGCGGGATTTGAAATGTACTCTTTAATGGATGGTTTCTTTGGATACAACCAAATCAAGATAGCTCCAAAAGATCAAGAGAAGATAACTTTTACTTGTGTGTGGGGTACTTTTTGTTGGAACATCATGCCATTTGGTCTTAAGAACGTTGGTGCTACATATCAAAGGGCTATGACATCTATCCTTCATGATATGATGCATAAAAATATGGAAGATTATGTTGATGACACTTTGGCTAAATCAATGAAAAGATCTGAACACCTAGCTGACTTGGGTACAATACTAGATAGAATGGAGAAATTTAGTCTCAAACTAAATCCTAAGAAATGTGTCTTTGGTGTCACTTTAGGAAAACTTCTAGGGTACATTGTTTCAAAGAAAGGTATTGAAGTGGATCTAGCAAAAGTCAAAGTGATCATGGAGATGCAACCTCCTAAGAACATCAGTCAAATGAGGACCTTACAAGGAAGGGTACAATCAATCAGACGCTTCATATCTCAGCTAGCAGACATATCACAAACTTTCACAAAGACATTGCATAAAGGTGTGACCTTCACATGGAATGAGGAATGTGAAAAGAATTTCAATCATATCAAATAATATTTGGAAAATCCACCAATTCTCATGCGTCCTATTCAAGGGAAGCCTATAATATTATATGTCTCCACTACAAATACTTCACTAGGGGCATTACTAGCACAACATGATGAGAATAAGAAGGATAGAGCTATCTACTACATCAACAAAACATTGGTAGCCTATGAAAAGAACTATTCCATGATAGAAAAATCATGTCTAGCTATTATCTTTGCATCATAGAAGCTAAGACACTACATGTTAGCTCATACTACACAATTAATAGAAAATATTGATCCATTGAAGTACTTATTAAGAAAAGCTGCCCTCACAGGTAGACTAGCCAAATGGGTAATGCTACTGAGTGAATTTGACATCAAGTATGTTGAAATAAAAGCTATCAAAGGAAAAGTTATTGTAGATTAGTTAGCTGAAGCACCAATGTTTGATGACCAACCAATGCAAATGGAATTGCTTCTCTATCATGCACATATCTTCCAGAACATGGTGCTTATTCTTTGATGGATCCTACACACATAATAGATCTAGAGCTGATATATTGTTCATAACACCATAGGGTTACTCCATTCTAAAGGCATTCAGGATCAAGTTCCCTTGTACTAAAAATATAGCAGAATATGAAGCTTTACTAAATGGTATGAAAATAGAAATTGCATGGAGAGTGAAAGAATTACACATTCATGGAGACTCACAACTGGTCATACACCAAGTCAATGATGTGTATCAAACAAAAGATGAGAAAATCATTCCATATAAGTGCATGGTAGATGATCTAAAGAAGTACTTCATTACAATCACATTTGAACAGATTCCTAGAATGGAGAACAAGGCTACGGATGCTATGGAAACACTATCATCTTTACTACAGCAGCCCAAACATGAGCTATGCTACGAGTTCCTAGTGGAAGCACTATCATTACCTGCCTATGATTATCCAGAAATCTACATGATCTACAATGTTGTTGGTCATGATTCCTCCTGCTACAAAAAAAAATACTCCTACCTTTGAGACCAAATCATTCCCGATACCTTTAACCATCATGAAAAATGCTACCTTATGTGAAATGCATCACGGTATGTCATTATTGGTAATGATCTATAGAAACAAAGTCTAGATGGTACACTTCTTAGGTGTTTAGAATGTGAAGAGTCACAACATGCATTAGAGGAAGTCCATGAAGGTATTTGTGGATCACATTCCAACGGTTTGACAATATCTTGAAAATTCATTAGGGCAGGGTACTATTGGCCAGACATGGAAAAAGAGGCTGTAAGATATGCTAAGAATTATCAGAAATGTCAGGTCCATGGAAACTTAATTCATGTGCCAAGGAGAGATTTGATTCCCTTTACAACATAGTGGCCTTTTCAACAATGAGCATTTGATCTCATAGGGGCTATTTATCCACATTCATCAAATGGTCATACCCATATCATCAAAGCTACAGATTACTTCACAAAGTGGGTAGAAGTAGTTCCTTTGATACATGCCACTGGAAAAAAAATCTCTATGTGTTGATCCCTAAAGTTTTTTTGTCTATTAGTGTCTTACACTTAGTCATTTTCTAGGCAATGTTGGTCGGTCATCACTGCGATCGAGTCATCATATATAGGCCAAGTCATGTATAATGTACATTTACCAAGCAGTAGTCACTGTTGAGTAAAACAGTAGTCATTGAGTACTTTTGTATTAGCTAAGTCAGATTTTGCTGAGTTATGTAAAGAAGACAATATCAAGCACCAAAATATAAAGAATAGTGAATGCTCAGTGCCAGAGATATCTAATTACGAGAAAGCCAAAATTGATATATGTGTTTGTTATGGCACAAACACTTAGGTAAACCATTTTGGCCGACATTTATATTTCATTTTTTATTTGTTGAGGAAATCATAGAGGTGATTATGCTCTTGTATTGTAATCATTAATCCCTATGTAAGACATGGAACCAATCAGAATTAGGGAAAGGTTAAGCAGAAAAAAGAGATAATCTAGATTGTAGATCTTAAATCTTGGAGAAAGTTAATTGTCTATATAAGTTGTGATCTGAACCATAAAATGGTGTAAGAGTGATAGAGAGAATATGAAGGAGATCTCATATTTTTAGAATAGAGAAGTATTTTGATAGAGTTTAGTGACCGAGTAGAATAGAGAAAAGTAGTGAAGGACAAAACATAGACATATTTGATAGAAGAGATCAGATCTATACTATAAGGAGAAGATCTATAATCAACATCACAGTACAAACTGAAGGATCAGGTACTGAGACATTTTAGCATGTGTATCAGGGTAAATCTTTTAGCATAATGGTTTTGAAAGACCTTAGTAAATCTCTTAATCGAGTGCTTACTTAGTTGTAAGTCTTAAATCCTTTTGCAAGGTAGATTGTATAAGTCTTAAAGCTCTTAACAGGGCAAACCCCTCACAGGGTAGATCATATTCTGTGATCAAATTTGTAGCCCTAATAGGCAAACTTTATACTATAGTAGTGAAGATTTGTGGGTGTCATCCCCACCCTAGTTTTACCTTTCAAGGATTTATGGGTAACCAAAATTATTGTTTTATATTTATTTTCATGGGTGATGTTTAGCTTATTAGATCTATTATATTGATGAGTTTTATGCTTATGCTATGCAAGTTTCATTTATGTAAAAATGGATAAATCAGTGATATCTGATTCACCCCCCCTCTTAGTATCACATTTTTCCAATAGATTTCCAACAATTGGTATCAAAGCTTGGTCTCCTAAAGAAGTTTAACCACTTGTGAGATAAATATCTTGAGATGGAGGTTTATAAGTTGGGAAAAATATAGAGAATCAAAAGATCGACATTCAATTTGCATTACAACAACTTGAAGCAGCCAGAGGAGAACTAAAGAAATCCTTAAGCAGAAGAAGAGAAATAGCTATTCAACAAATTAAAACACAATATCAAGAAGAAGATACTACTAGACTATTTGATAGTGGCAAATTTTCAGAAAGTGACAAATTCATAAAAGAAATATTGGAGAAAAACAACATATTGAATTAGGACATTAGAAATCTGAAGAGAGCACAATAAATACAATATGTGAGACTCTGTGAAGTAGTTGAATAGAAAAAGAAAGCTAAAGAAGACAAGAAAATGGTCGAAGAAGATAAAAGAAAAATATCAATGTGACTTGATGAAAAGACAAGTGACATGCAAAGGTTGAAAAAAAACCAACTAGACATGGTAAATCAGCTTGTACTGGTTAATCAAGAATTGGGAAGGAAAGATGTGGAACTCACCAATCTGAGATCAGAAAACAATCAATTGAGGAATGAATTGAGAACTAAAAAGGAAGTTAATGAAAGGATGAACAAGCTTAATGAAGTTGTAAGATAATTTGAAGAGCTGTTAAGGTCACTTAGAAGATCTAGTGATACATCTGGACTTGGACATGATGAGAAATTATCATCCACTGAGGAAGGTGAATCATCAAAGAATGGAGAGAAAAGGAATGCAAAACCAAAGAATAAAAAGCCCACATGCCATCATTGTGGAAAGCTAGGACATACAACCAACATCTGTAGAAGTAAACATGGTAAGTCTGATCCTAAACCAAAATTTAATGGACATTGTTTTAACTGTAAGAAACATGGACATTAGGCACATGAATGGAGGAAAAAGGTTATTAATCCACATGCCTCACCTAAATTCCAAGGACACTATTTTAATTGTCAGAAATATGGACATAGATAATTTGAATGTAGATCAAAACCTAAATGGTCATCAAATCAATAGATGAAGTCACCTAAGAAGGGTAATACATACAATTGGGACTACAACACTTGGTACAGTTGCCATTACTATGGAAGATATGGTCACATTGGAGAAAATTGTTTGAAGATGCATTTTAGGGGTAAATCCAAGAGTTGGATGAATGGAAGTATGGTATTTTATAAATGCAACAAGATAGGTCACCTTAAGAAAGATTACAGGGCACACATACTGAGCGATGAGTAAAGAAAGAATGAAGAAACCATTGATCAAATGAGAAATTAGATGAACAAAACATGGAAGAAGAAAGAAGAGGGAAGTAGTAGTGAAGCCAGTGCACCTGAGGTCACCGAATCCAATGGATCAGGTGATCACACTACTTCAAACTAAGTGAGGAAGGTATGTATAGAACTGAGTCCTATAAATTTTTAATCTTACATCAGTTCCTAATAGTTGTTGAGAAAAAGTCCATATCTGCATAGATTAAGATGCATTAGGACATATTTGAGTAAAGGACTACACTGCATATTTGATGCTAAGCATTAGTATTCTATTCTATAGTGACCAAGTCACTAATGTATGCCAAGTACCTATGATAGCAGAGATGTGATGTACACTGAGCTATAACCGAATGGTTTTTTTGACCTGAGCTTATGTTGAATGAGTTTAACATGAGATTGTTGAGACAACTGTATCTCACCTAGAAAGTGTATGGATCATTAATGAATCCCTAATATGACTGTTTGAAGTCTATAAAGTGAGAAGTTACCATTTATTTCATTTCACTAGTGAATTGAGAATTTTTAGAGCGATTCAAAAGGTGAGTAACGAGTGTGATTATGGCTAAGTACGATTTGCAGAAATCTTCATAGTGTGCCATCGAAAAAACATTTGAAGAAAACTTGTGCAAGGTATTTTACCGAGTAAATATTTTCAATACTTTAACCCTTAAGTTGTAAGACATGGCATCATCATCATCAATTTCAATGAAGAAGCAAGGAAAATAGGTCTTTAATGTTTAATTAGTGAGGAACGAGGTGTGCAAGCCACAAAGGTTTCAGGTCATTCCAGAAAGTGCAATCATGGGAGATCTGATTGGAGCCCTATCATCAATTCTAAACATAGTAATCTTTAAGAAACCCCCCTCTTCAAAAAGGTATAAAATCTTGGCGAATCTTTCATTTTCTTGAGAAAAAAATTAATTTCTATTGGTAAATCTCTCAATTTTTTTGAAAAAAAAGTATTCTTATTGGCGATTATTTTTGAATAGCAATTTTTTTGTAGAAAATATTGGTGAATCTCAAACAATAAAAAGAAATGAACTAATCACCATGGTGAATACTTCTATTTAAAAAAATAGAATGCTTATAGAAAATTATTAGGCTTAATGTGAAAATCTTTGATGGGTTTAAAGAATAGACTCTGTAATAATTACTTGCTACCATTTATTAAAAATGTAATATAATGACCTCATTGTATTGTGTGAGACAAATGTATTGATATTTTTAAATATTAATGGGACCCAAAATTTCTTCAAGGCCATTTATTTATATTGAGATCAACAATTCGAAAGAAATTTTAGCTCCCATAGGCATTACAAACCAAATAGTAACATTTTTACCTCATAGAATATAATGAGGGTCACTAGATTATACTTTAAGTCAGTAAAGGCAACTAAAAGTTGGTGATAGATCCCTACAGTAACTAATAATCATGATATATTATTAGAGAATTAATTTAAATTTCAACAATAACTTATAAAATTTTGGGTAATCAAATCTAATCATGTATCGAATATTGTGGCCAATTTTTGAGTTCAAGGTTTTTATAAAATAAATTATTTTGTGATTTAAATATTTCTAAATCAAAATTTTGTAAAAATGTGGTGATTTAGGTTGCCTTACATCTTGAATTATTAGCCAAATTTGGATTCTCAAATTTCCAAAATTAGCCAATTGGTGAATATTAGCCACTAAAAATTACTATGATTCTGAAGAAAGTCTAAATGATAAATGGTATTCAGTCGTGTTATATGTGCAAAATTGGAAAAATCAGTGATTATGAACTAAGAGAGGCATATGATAAACTATGCAGTAATAGGGTGTTGAAGTTGGAACACCAGAAGGTTGCCGAGTAAGGGTTGGTTCATGACCTTGACTTTCCACAAAATTTCAAAGTAGAGTGGATCAAGATTTTACTAAGCAGGGTACATGATATGAAAATATGGCTGGAGGATGGACCAGTCCAAATCACCAAAGACATGATTCACCCAGTAACTGGATACCCCAAAATCCATGGGAAGAAAACAATGAGATGTCAAAGAAAGGAGGAAATTCAAGTAAACACATAGGCAATATGGAATAAGTGAGGCATGACTATCTCTACTATCTAGACCCAAAAATTGAGTTTTCAGTAAGGGTGACAACACACAAATTCTATCAGTCAAGTCAGTTGGATAGTGTCTCATGCATGGTAGTGGACCAAGATTGGAATATAATAAATAAGGATCACACATATGACCTTGCCGAGCTCCAATTGACACAACTTGCCAAGAATATTACATCAATCTAGAAAGCAAATAATTCAATGTGTAAGTTTGGTTCCCTACTTGTTTGTTTATTCTTCTACATTCAAAAAAAATTTCCTACCATTGGAGGAGTAGAATGGGATAAGAGTAGACCAGTGACAATTCAGATTAATGAGTTTATTAGTCAAATGGGTGGTAACTTTGAAAGAATTATGGAGAATTACTTTGTAGAGTTTAAGAAGAAAATGAGGATAAGAAGTAGAATTCTTGTATCCTTAGTAGAGAAGTACAATAAGGACATATGCTTTCTAGTTGACACTAACCTCACATATGATCAAGATGTAATACCAAGGGTATCATGGGTAATTATATTGCCTTATGAGGTAAACATTGATGAAACTACAACAACAATCGGCACCTTATTAGCCGAGGAAGTTGATAGAAAGGCTACATATTTTGGAACCTATGAGGAAGTGAAGGATAAGATAACCATGGGACTAAGGTCTAATACCATGCAGAGAAAGACGAAAAAGATAGTGAAAAAAATTGAAAAGATGATAGGAGAAGGAGAGCTAGATGCACCTCTAAAACTGACTCAAGGATTAGGAGAAGATAAGTCAAGTGAGTCTAGTGAAAGTGAAGAGGAGGAGAAAGTAGTAGAAAAGAAAGGCAAGAAGGCATCAGTTGCTGAGCCTATAAGAAAAAAAATGCAAAAACCAAAGCCTATCTCCTCACCTGTACTTAGGCCAAGAACTAGGGTAGCCTCTACTGCTATAGCTTCCGAGCCTCAAATAAAACCCCTACATCAGGGAAGAGAAAAATTATTCAGCCCAAGGTAGTGTTGAGCCAGTTGAAGAAGAAACCAAGAAAACTCATTTTCAAGAAGGATGATGAGGAAATTGACACTGATGAGGAAATAAAGAAGAAGGTATCATTACAAAAGAGAACACTGACTATGGATGAAATATTCCACAACATTAAGAGCACTGTTGGACTAGCAGGCTTCAAACAAATAAAATTTGAAAGGATGAGTAGTGAGGATAAAGAAAAAGTTGAAGAAGCAAGGATTGAGATGCTCTGCATATTCAAAGTGGTACCAATTCAATTGGGGAAATTGATTCCTGATGAGTTATATCAAAGGCTAGCACAAAAATAAGAATATGCCCTTATAACAGAAAAGAAAATCAGGGAAAGCACACTTTCTCAAGTCACACCAGACTTGTCCCTTGCTTACATTCAGAAATACATGGAGCAGTACAGAAATAGATTCATTCCCAAGCTTCGGGCATAATCTATCCTTCAAAGCAAGGTTGAAGATGTTGTTCAAGAAAGTCTAAAGGTATGGAAGATCATTTTTGGTCTTATAATTGATAAAAATACACAACAAGATGCGAGCACATCTATGTGAATTGAGATAGATAATAAAGAGGATGTTAGTGAACCTCAAATTTAGAAGGAAGGAACTTAGAAGATTGAGGAGCATGAGAAGATAGCTGAAATAACCATTGTTGATATCACTAAGGACACCCCAGTGAAAACTCATATATTGACCGAGGAAGAAATTCAAGCCAAGGTAGCCAAAGATACATCTTTGCTGGGTGATAATCCTGTGTTATTACAAGTGATAGATTATCCAAAGATTGAGGATACATCAACTATTAAAGTTACATCTACCAGTCCACACATAGCTACAGTTGATATACTAGTCGGTCATAGTAATACTATCGAGGAAAAAGACAAGTTGATAATTACACCTATGCCTACATCTACCAAGGAGTCAAGTAAAGGGCATGCATAATAGTCTGCATTGGTTATAGTAAATCCTCATGTGGAGGAAAATGAACTAGAAAAGAAAGAGATAGAAAAAGCAATAAACAATCAAGAGCCTAAGGAGCAAGAGGTAATAAAAGCTCTTATACAAATGCTGAGTGGTACAACACCTAGAAATAAGTCACATAAAAAGAAGGAGAAATCTCCCACTCCATAGGTGACACTCGAGGAATAAATTATGATTCCTAAAAGGGACACATATAACTTGACCTATGATCAGATGCAAATTCTGCAAGATTTTCTGAAGAAGAAGAGAAAACAAGAACAAATGAGAAGGGAACATCATCAAAAGAAAGTACTTCATGAAATAAAAGGTATATTCATAGATGCTTTTGATATGACTGATGTAAATGACTCTGACCCTATTCTAGAACAACTTGTTCACATTGTCAAGAAAGTGACTAATGACAATAGTGAAGCTAATGATAAGTTGTTGTAGTGGTCAGAAAGGAAATTCGAGACCAAGGTACTTAATAAGGTCTTTGCAGATATCACAGTGAAGCAGGTAGAACTTTCTACCTTAATAAAAAACTTAGAAGAAGTTGTACTAAATTCACAATCTTTGTACAAGAAATTGTAGAATTGTTTACCAAGGACAACCAAGATCTAATAGATAAGATATAGTTAGATATCAAGTCTATAGGTCACTCATTGATCTTGGATGCAAGTTACAGCTCTATACATTACACTAGGCTTCTACATACTCAAGGGAGGTTAGCGGAGTTGATGGCTAATAATGGTAAGATAAGGGCTCGCTTACTCTCCATTCAAACAATATTAACACCTCATCTAGAGGCCATACAAAGAGCGTTAGCTACGAAAAAGGAATTAGTTTAGAAGGATCCCCATCTTTCTATTTCTGAGAGCCTAGTTGACCTAGCTATTGAGCTAGAGATAAAGTTTGAGCTTTTGAAGATTGCAACATCCAGTTGGGATAATGCATTGAATATGGTCATGTAGCTTCACAAACCATTTATGGACAAGTATTTCAAGCTCCCTACACCCGAAGAACTTAAAGTGACAAAAACAAGGGGGAAATAGTAGTGAAATGACATGTTAAGTCACAAAGAGGGAACAACATCAGAAAGTAGAATCAGAATGAAGAAAGTAGAAAGCATAAATGAATGGTATAACATACTAAGTTTTGTAAATGTGTACATGTATTCGAGTGTATTTCAAATAAGGAAGTCTTATATGTAAAAATGTAAATCTTTTTGTTTTGTAAGACCAAGTTTATAAGTTTTAGGGGGAGTATTCTATAAATACTTCTGTTAGTACTAACTACTCCTGTAAATGTAATGAAAATGTCACGGCGAAGTGTTTTTGCCACTAATGTCAAAGGGGGAAATTGTTGATCCCTAAAGCTTTGTTGTCTATTAGTGTCTTACACTTAGTCATTTTTTAGGCAATGTTGGTCAGTCATCACTGCGATCGAGTCATATATAGGTTGAGTCATGTATAATGTACATTTACTAAGTAGTAGTCACTACCGAGTAAAATAGTGGTCACCAAGTACTTTTGTATTAGCCCAGTCAACTTTTTTTGAGCTATGTAAAGAAGACAATGCCAAGCACCAGAATATAAAGAGTAGTGAATGCCAAGTGCCAGAGATATCTAATGTCGAGCAAGCCAGAATTGACATATGTATTTTTTATGGCACAAACACTTAGGTAAACCATTTTGGCTAACATTTATATTTCATTTGTTATTTGTTGAGGAAATCATAGAGGTGATTACACTCTTGTATTGTAATCATTAATCCCTATGTAACACATGGAACCAATCAGAATTAGAGAAAGGTTAAGTGGAAAAAATAGATAATCTAGATCGTAGATCTTAAATCTTGGAGAAAGTTAATTGTCTATATAAGATGTGATCTGAACCCTAAAATGGTGTAAGAGTGATAAAGAGAATATGAAGGAGATCTCATATTTTTAGAATAGGGAAGTATTCTGATAGAGTTCAATGACTGAGTAGAATAGAGAAAAGCAGTGAAGGATAGAACATAGACATATTTGTTAGAAGAGATCAAATCTATACTGTAAGGAGAAGATTTATAATCAGCATCACAGTGAAAACTAAAGGATCAGGTACTAAGACATTTTAACAGGTGTATCAGGGTAAATATTTTAACATAGTAGTTTTGAAAGACCTTAGTAAATCTCTTAACTGAGTGCTTACTTAGTTGTAAGTCTTAAATCCTTTTGCAAGGTAGATTGCATAAGTCTTAAAGCTCTTAATAGGGTAGACCCCTCATAGGGTAGATCATATTCTGTGATCAAATTTGTAGCCCTAACAGGAAAACTTTATATTGTAGTAGTGAATATTTGTGGGTGTTATCCCAACCCCAGTTTTAGCTTTCAAGATTTTCTGGGTAGCCAAAATCATTGTGTTATATTTATTTTCATGGGTGATGTTTAGCTTATTAGATCTATTATACTGTTGAGTTTTATGCTTATGCTATGCAAGTTTCATTTATGTAAAAATAGATAAATTACTAATATCTGATTCACCCCCACTCTCAGTATCACATTTTCCCAATAGATTTCCAACACTATGTTCATACTGAATTACATCATTTGTAGGTATGGTATACCACACTCCATCATCACAGACAATGGAGGTCAATTCAAGAACAAGGACCTAGATTCCTTATGCTCTAAATTTATGATCACTCAACATTGGTCATCCATTTACTATCTACAAGGGAATGGACAAGCTGAAGCATCTAACAAGAACTTATTGAAAATTCTACACCAAACAGTTAACAAGACATGAAGAGATTGGCACCTGATGATAAATCTAGCTCTTTGGGCCTATCAAACAAGTATTAGAATGCCCACTGGGGCTACTCCTTTCACTTTAGTATATGGGGCTGAAGCGATACTACCTATTGAGGTTGAAATCCTATCACTTAGAATCATAATGCATGGTCTGGTAACTGATGATGATTAAAGAGCTCCTAGGTTACAAGAGCTTGAACTACTAGATGACCGCATGAAAACTACGTATGATCATCTCAGAGTATATCAGAAATGAATGTCTAAAGGCTACAACAAGAAAGTTAGACACAGAGAATTTCAGGTTGGTGATCTAGTCTTGAGAGAAAATACTAAAAATTAATCCCATCGAGAATGCAAGGGGAAGTTTGAACCCAACTGGTTGGGTCCCTTTGTTATCACCACTTCTTTTGGCTTTGGATCCTATCAACTCTCAACGACTAAAGGAGAACAGCTTTGAGAACCAATCAAGGTTCTCCATCTGAAGAAATTCTATGCTTGAGACATTCAGTCTGTGAAAATGTCCTAAAAAAAGTATAAAAATCAGAAAAAGTCCTGAAAAAATAATCATCCCAATAGGCACCTTGATGATCAGCAAAAAAAATCAAAAATGGAAAAATACAAAAAAATTGAAAAGATGAAAAATACAAAAAAAGAAGAAAAAGAAAAAGTGCATTGTTGAAAACCTGGTAAACAGGTGCCTTGGTAGCAAAAATAGAATCTCTGCCAAGATGGTGAAATCCTGGGAAATGGGTGCCACTTGTATCAAAATGCTCCATCTATCAACACAATCTTCATATTTCCCAGCTTCTAGTACTACTTTAGTTTGCACATATCTCCCTATTTTCTTTCACATCCTATTTCCAATAAAGTCGGTCTATGCACCAAGCAACAAAAGTGTTTATATCCTATCAATGTTTCAAACTTGGGGGCAACCAATGGCTTATCCTACAACCATCAATATACCTTAGATGAGTCATATCCAGTCAAAGTCCTTCAAAGCTATATTTGAGTCAGTTTGTCTGTCTCCGTACTAGAAAAGGATTTTGCACCCAACAATAACACCAAACAAACTATAACAACAAACAAAAACAATCTTTGCACAAATGCTTTCATCTTCTTGTATGCTAACTGATTCACATTGGGATTTTGCATAATATGTTCTCTCAAGCTCATCAATGATGTCCTTTCATAGGATTTAGAGAGTGCTAATTGGGGGCATAATCTTTTCTTTGTCTTCTATTTGTAAGTAAAAATCTAATAAATTTGGAAATTCTAGATTGAATTGGTGTCCACTATAAGTGCATCCATCATGATTGGATGGCCACATGTACCTTGACCATTAATACCTAGATGCTTTAGGGAAGTTAGATCTAACTTTTTCTTTTTGAATGATTTCTTACTCCTACTGTGAAACATGATACTACCCAAGGATGTGAACGATAAAGGGTCACTACGGGTAATTCACATTGGAGTCAGAATGATCTCTAAAACTGCTTGGTTTGCTTGTATGCAAGGAATATTCAGGTCATCACAATGTTTATGTTCTGATGCTTATAAAAATTGCTAAATCAAAATGGATATGATATTTAGGTCATCCTAGCTTTTGTGCCTTGGTGCTTATAGCTAATCCGACATTTCAAAATAAAAGTCAATATTCATATGTTCATGGTTTCCTAACTAGTGAACATTGTATCGACTATTCGATGTTACCTAAAAATATTCAGTGATGATAAAGACCGACATATGATCAGTGACTAAGTCCTAGGTCTTGCATTTCATTAGCATTCTACATTTTTTATGGCTGCATATTTCTCATGATCTGAATAAAGCATGATGTTTGATATTCTTCAAAATTGCACTAAAAAACATCTCAAGGACTGAGTGCCACATGAAGGTCCCTCAAACTAATCAGCAAGCAGTTGTTTTTCTGGGTTCAAAATCCATTTTGACAATAACTGAGCACTTGAACTCTTCATATACTTGCAAAAATGTATCATGTGTATCGCTGCATTTACATTTCATATCATATCATAACCATCTCATATATTTATTGCATACATACATGTGTATCCTTAAAAACATAAAAAATAATCATACATTTCATTTATTCATCTCCCATCTATCATTGCATTTTACATTACATATTCATACATTCCAAATAAACATTCATTGTATATTCATGGCATTCAAACAGGGAAAGGGAAATACTTTATACATTTGCATCACATGATAAAAACATCATAAATCGAAATGACAAGTGCAACGAAGTCAAAACCAATATGAATGATCTCATATATATATAAATCTTGATATAGTACAAGGAGTACACTAAAGGCACATGATACAAAAAGAAGAATGAGCTTCAATGAGCTATTTGGTACAAAAGATAAAAAATGACAAAAATGAGGAACACAAGGTATCAACTATCTACCTAGTCCTCGACATCAGGCATTGCTCCTCCTCCTGCTAGTGCATCAGGTGGTGGCTTTGCACTTGGTGCTTTGGCTCCCTCAGATGTGCATATACTCTGAATATGAGGTAACCCTCTATCTAGGAGGCACAACTGAAAAGTATGCTGACACATAGTAAGCAACACAACTTGTCTAATGGATCACCTCAGCCTACAACTACCTGACCTCAACATCCCTCTCTCTCAGTTGCCTATCCCGCTCATGCATTTGTACCTCCAATAATAGGTTATGCGCTCTCTGATCTTAGAGCCAGTGATGTACTCACCTAATGATATCCTGAGGTGTCTACCTTAGTCCAAGATCTACCTCTACATCCTCCATGGTCTTGTATACAGCCTAAAATGGTCATCTAGACTATTAGCCCCTTTCTAGCATTATTTGCTAAAATCATCAATTGCTTATTCTTGATCAAATCTTGGTTCTATCATTTATTCGATTATTTTCTATGGGCTAACCATCTTATCCTAATTCTTTATTTAATTAAAATGAATTTCCTCCCCTTTTAATAAATAAAAAGCCCCTCACTTTTCCTCTTATCCTAAGTTGCACAAATAAAGCATTATTCCTATTTTACAAAAAGGGAAAAAGCACTTTTTGTCTCATCTGCGCACATGGATTGCTCATCTTTGATGCTCCACTATTGATTAAATATTTTGCCTCTTAATCTCCATGGTCCATTCTTTCTCATTTCTTATAAAAGGAGAGCTCTCTTCTAATTCTTAGATCCCCAACTTTTTATGCTAATGTTATGCTGCAGGTTTTCTAGGTCACTTTGGAGCTTTTGAAGATTTGGAGCATTCTTGGCTTTTGCATCTACATTCCATTCTTAGTTTCATTCATGCATAGTAGCTTCATGTTTATGCTTTCATAGTTTAGATTTCCTTTCAAGCTTTAGAGTCACTCATCTAGTTTAACTAGGAAGGCTTGGAAATACTTGTACTTTCCTTTTCATAGCATAGCTTGTACTTTCATTTCCATAGCTTAGCTTGCATCTCTCATTTCTAGCTTGCATATTCATCTTAATCTAGTTTGCATTTTCATTTCATAGTGATTCTTGGGGATATTGGCATTCTTGCCCTTGTCTTCATTTGAATCTCTCATTGTGTGGTTGACTAGCAAGGTCATTAACTTAATAGCTCTAGCTAAGAGAAAATTTTAAATAATCTTGCAACTCCATATGTAGAGAGCTCTAGGTCACTTTCTAAGGTTTCCTATTCATGGATTCCCTTAGATATAATGACTTAGAGAAGTGGACCATTTGAGTGTGTACATTTTTGGTGCCCACCGTGGGGTAGAACATTAGCATTTTGTCCTTTAATTTCTACATTTCCATCAGTTTTTTGGCAAGTTTTTAGCTCATTTGCGGTCTCTGGTTTTTTGGCTCAAAGTATCATGTGATATTTTTAGAAGTATCATGCGATATTTCTTTGTATACTGGTGCAATACTTTACCAAGTTCAAAGTATCACTTGGATATTATAGGAACTATCACCTGGTGTAAGGAGAAGTATCACCTGGTGTAAGATGAAGTATCACCCAGAAATATATTATCGCCCGGTTATACTGTAAAGTATCGTGCGATATTTTTGGTGTCTGTACTATCACCTATACTTGGTAGTGAGCTATGTCTTGCATCTTTTTGGCCGAGTTTAGATTTAATTAGTTTTTTGGTTTAGTTTCCTTTAGTTAGATAGATTTCATTTGCAAATTTCATTTGGATTTTGGATTTTGCTAGCCTTGTGGGCCTAACAAGTTGTGCTTATAGGTGCTCTCATTGCTTGATTATTTTCTCAAAAGAATGCATGTCAAAGCTTCAAATGCACAAGGGCTACTAACAATTTTTGTAGGGCTGCCCAAAGCATAAAAGCCCAATCAAGTGCTTATTGTTTATTTCATTTTCAAGTGTGGCAATTACTAATTATTTCATTTCATAGGAACATAATATCTTGTTGTAGGGATTCTTGGGTGGTAGGATAAGTATGCTCTTCACCCTTGTGGTGAACCAGAAAATCTTGACCCATCTTTGGATTTTGAAAGCAAGAGGGTAATTGAACATTTGCTTGGTGTGATTGGGAGAAAGCTTTGGGATAAGGGAGTATTCTCTTCACCCTTGTGGTGAAACAAAATCCTTGAATCTCATAAGTTGATCCACTCTTTGTTTAGATCTTTAGAATCCTTTAGTGGGCCTGCTCTTGAGCAATCAAGAGGAATGACCCAAGTGGGGACAAGCTTATTGCTGGCTATTCCAACCCACTATAATCTCAAGGCTATGAAGGACACAAAACCTTGGTAGACGTAGTGCTTGTCTTCACTTGATGTGAGTACTTGTGGGATTGTGACCATGAGGAAAGTATTGAGCAAGAATGCTTAAGGTACTCTTGAGGCCGTGAGGTCCGTTACTTGCCGCAAGGTAAGGAGTCCTTTATGAGGAGCAAGAGGGGTGCTATGAACAAAAGCCCTTACTAAGAACCATAGATAGAAGCCACCCTATTTTTCTACTTAGCTTCTTGGTGCAAGGATTTATCCAAGTGGAATAACCCAGATCACCCCAAGATTACTCACCATATGTGTTCCTTTGGTTGTGTCTTTGGCACTTCCATGAAAAAGCCAATATCTATTGTGGGTAACCACTTTGTGTGAGGCAATGGAGCATCAAGTTGTGGGCCAAGTTGTTAAGTATTGAGCCTTGTATTTTTAGGATAGTAAGTGATTGAAGTGTTCTCGTTGTGCTATACCTGTGTAAATGTTCTTGCATACTCAACATCATGGTAGCATTCATAGGATTTTATTGCTTTGATATCACAAATTTCTTGTCTTGGCAAGGTTTCTTTTACCCTTGTGCAAGTGTTTTATGACATGTTTGATCACCTACTATTTGCAAACCTGTCAAATTACTGCTGTCATTGTGATTGAAATCAAAAAAATCAACCCTCAAACTGAAAATTTTGAGCAAACAGTCTCAAAAACTAAGTTTTTAATGTTCACTGGTCAAAGAGTCGTACAATTTTGCAATAGTATCATGCCCTGAGGAGAGAAATATCGCACAATAGTTCACCCCTGTTGGACTATCACCCCGCCTGCCTAGAAAGTATCACCTGGGCTTATTGAAAACTATCATCTATTTTAAGGCGAAGTATCACCTCGCTATAAACTATTGCCCTACTTGCCTGGAAAGTATCACCTTGAGTCATTCTGTTGTCCTGCTACTGTTGCAATTTGGAGCTGTTACACTTACATTTTAACCTGTTGTAGAGTGTCTTTTTCTATTCTTATCTAAAGTTGGTTTGTTACCTACATGCTTAGGATTGTTCTAGACTGAAACAAATGAGCTAAAACTATTAGATTTGAGCCTATTGAATGTCACTTTTGATCACTTGTCAAAACATGGTTACCTATCTAGCTACTTGCTACTCGAGCTTCTTGCTCACATCTAGGCTTGTGTCAATTGACTACTGTAAGTTCTTGAGCACTTTCACTAGCCATCTCTATTGTTCTATCTCAACAAGTGATCATCATTGGCTTAATCTTATCTCAATATCTAAGAAACTTTGTCTCATTTCATTGGTTGAACAAATTTCTTTTTCATGTCGGTTACAACTTGGTCTCAATTTGAACAAGGGAGTCACCCTTCATTCAATTATATGTAGTTACCTTCTCCCACTAGATGCTCACAAGAACCTATTAGCAACACTAGTTCTAGTTTTGAAGATTCTAAGGCTACCCCGTGGTACAAAGGAGGCTTTCTCTTTTCCGCATTTAAGTCCTCCAAAAACACAGAGAGTGTCTCGCTCAATCTCACTGAACAAGAAAAGTTTCATCATTTGCAAGAACACTTTGAGCATAAGGAAAACCAAACACGCTTAGACAAAGAGCACATTAAGGACATGATGGATGCTGCTAGGTGCATGGCTTTTAGACGAATGTCTCACGAGCAACTCGAGACTAGTAGTTATGAGCATAGACCACTTTTTGGTACTAATGGAAACTATGGCAACAACACACCACCTAGATCTCCTCCGAGATGAACTTTTGCTATACCTTCTTCACCTCCTAGACCACCTGCCTCTCACCATGAGGAAGAGGCTGCTGATGAAATTTCTAGTGAGGATCTTATTGCATTTGAACAAGATGAAGTCTCCCAAAAAAAGATGCTTAAGCTTTTAGAGCACAATGGAGACCAATATTTCCAATATATGACTTCTAGAGGATACAAGCTTCCTCCTGGCTATGATGTCAGAAAAATTGTCCAACAAAGAGTACCAACTAAATTGGAAGTCCTTAAGGAAGAACTACGTCAGACAAATCAACGCCTTACCCAAATGGCAATAGAAAGAGAGCCTCCAAAGGTCTCCTTTGTAGAATCTATTTGTGCTCTTCCATTTGATAGGATTCTATACATGGTCCCATTTCCTAAGGATATTGAGGTTCCCAAATATGACAAGTATGATGGAAATGGTGATCCCCATGACCATGTGCGTCACTTTTATGCTCTTAGCATGGACTTCCTTCACGAAGACACATTTTTGCTATGATTATTCCCTCAAAGCTTAAGAGGACAAGCTTTAGAATGGTTTGCAAATTTGACACCTCCTTTGAAGACTTTTGATGAGTTGGCTATGCGCTTCACACAACACTATTCATACAATATCCAAGAGCCTATCACCATGATAGATCTTGGTGCTTTGAGACAAAACCAAGGAGAGTTATTTGCTACTTATTTTCAACTTGGAGGTCATTGTATTCTTGATACCCTCGTCAACTACCTGAAAGGGAAAAGATTGATATTTTCATCAACACTCTTGTGCCTGAGCTATATTATGATCTAAGGAAGCAACTGTTCTCCTCTTTCAATGACATGGTTGAAAGTGCATATCAGATTGAGGATGTGGCCATTAGAAAGGGGGATATTGTTATTAATAAAGATACTAGAACCAATGGCAAAGACAAGAGCAAACCTTGGAATAGGAATAAGTATGTCATCAATGATGGGGTTGTAGATGTCCCTAAAGCTAAAGAGCCTACTTTCAACCTCTCTAATGCCATCTACATAGCAAAACAACAAGAAGCTACCAATGCTCAAAATGCTCCTAAGCCTCAGAATGCAGATAAGCCAAAGAAGCAATTCTGATGATGGGTCTATACCCCATTGGCTGAACCATATGATGTGATTCTTAAGACTTTGGTTGCCAATAATTATCTTATGCTTCTTGAGAAAACTCATCCCTATGATCTGCCAGTTAAGCCTGATTGGTGGAGAGAGGATCATTACTGCCACTATCATAGAAACAAGGGACACAAGAATGACAATTGTTTCACGCTTAAAGATTCTATACAAGATCTCATTGATGGAGGCACAATTCTCATAGATGGCTTAGTTAAAAAATTTGATCACCAGGCTTTCAAAGATCCTCTACCTAAGTATGACAAAGGTGAAACCTCTCAAGCACATAAGAAGAATCATGATGCTAAGATCAACTATACATATACTTCTAATTCACCTATGATCAACATGATAGAGCCCTTTGAGAGTGTTCTTATGATGAGACCTCGACATGATAATATAGCCAATCATGGTATGCCAAAGTTGGTCTTGCAAACATGAGGTAGTTCATCTTCCTAAAGTGAGGCACTAAATGCTGTTACTAGGGGGCAAGCTAAACTAGTCCTTAAAACTGTGTCTGATCCTAAACAAGTCTCATCTTCCAAACCATTAGTTCCTTCAGCTTTCTCTAGCTATGATCTTGTCCATCAGTTGCAACGGACACCCACACATATATCTATTTTTGAGTTGCTTGAGATATCCCCTTTGCACAAGGAGATCTTTGAAAAGGATTTGCGTACAGCTAATGTCCCTAATGACATCGACCCAGATAGGTTCCAGGCTATGGTCAACCACATCTCATCACCTCATTATCTATCCTTTTTTGCAGAAGATGACGTATCTATTAGTCACCCTCAAAATATTGGCTTACATATTGAAGTTATGGTCTACCATACCTGAGTCTACCAAGTCTTGATAGACAATGGTGTAGGGTTAAACATTGTTTCTTTCAATGTGGTGCAACAACTGGGTTTGTCAGAATTTGTTGTAGATCCTAAATGGAAAATTACTATAAAAGCATATGATGAAGTTGAAAGATCTTCCAAAGGTCTTGTCACGCTGCCTGTTCAAGTGGGCCCTGTCATGAAAGATATCATGTTCCAAGTGTTGGACATCCCACTTGCTTATAACATTCTTTTGGGTCATCCTTGGATCCATGACATGCAAGCTATTCCTTCTACATACCATTAGTGCATCAAATTCCCTCATAATGGAGCTGAAATTATTATTCTAGGGGATCATTCTATTGCTATTAATGCTCTTGCTATTGCTGAAACATTTGTCCCTCATAAAAAAGCCTTCTAATGATCCTACTGTGTCCCTGGTTGCTGCTGAGAAAACATTTAAGATGATGAGCCTTGGTATGGGTGAATACACACTAGATTCCCTTACTGCTATGCCTACTTCTCCTAGATCATATGGGAGACCTTCTGATAAGATGAAGCCTTCTACTTCTGCCATGACAATTTTTGGTAATTTTGTTCAAGCATCCATACCCCTAGAGGCAGAAAGAGAAGAACAAGCTGTTAGAGAATGGATCTATAGAGATGAAGAAGATAGTACCACTATTGTGACTCCTATTTCTCCTAAGCGCTATGGTAAAGGCTATAAATTTTTGCAAAAAATGGGCTATCAAGGTCATAGACCTATAAATGATAATGGACACCCCCTAGTTGAGCCTTTGAGTCATACTAATGGCCGACCCTCTAAGATTACAACAGGTCTAGGATATGGTGCCGATGATAACCTCCATACATGTTCTAGAAATGCTCCCATGATTACTGATTCAGACACAGATACAGATGAGTCACCACTGCACACTATGGCTCAAATGGGAGACAATCTTCTTTCTACTTCACTCCTTTGGGAAGAAGAACAAATACCTACCGAGGACACAGCTAAAGCTGCTACACCTAGAATTCAGCAATGTAGGAATATTTTGTGATTAATGAAAAGAGAAGATCTCACAAATAATGATGCTGAAGCCTCTACTTCTAAATGTCCTAAACCTTCTTGGTGCAAGCATCCCAGTAACAACATATTCAAATGAATATGAATGGGATACCCTCTCAGATGGATCTTCCATAGTGGATATGGAAGTGGATGTGGTTCAGACTTATGGTGACCAACCCGACGTAGTTGATGAGTCTCGCGTAGGGTTTGATGAGTTTAATCCATGTATTGCTTTAGTGGACCATGCTGGTCCTTCTATGACAAGTCTAGATCTTAACACTTTTAGAGCTTACCCTATAGGCTCAACCTCTCTTGTCACCAGAGATGACATCCCTCACATAAATGCTATTGAACCAGTCACTTCATTTCATCTCACAAAATTAGATCTCATAGATTGGTCCACCCAGGATCAACTTGCCTTTGAACCTGTTACTTCTTCCACCAGTGAACCAGCAACAAAAAGGACTGAATAAAAAATCAAGTATCTCAATCATCAAATCAAAAGAAAAGAGAAATGGTTGGATGGAAAACACCACATTATGGCGGTATCCGAACCTAAAAAAAGTAAAAATAAATATTTTCTCAAAAATGATGATTATCAAATAAAAGATGACAAGCTGATTCTCTACAAAACTTTTTCAAGAATTATTTCACATCTGTCATATTTCAGCACATTCCTAGAGCTTAGATCAAAGCTACTAATGCCTTGGTTACTTCGGCATCCATTTTACAATTGAAAAAGCATAAATCCCACTTCCAGTTCTTGGTGGAAGAATTATGCTATCCTGCCCACAATTCCTACAATGCCACCATCTTTTCCTATTTCCAAGATCACGTTATCCTTGAAAATCTCATCCATAACACCTCACACTTTACCCTTGTCTTTGGTGACTTATACAGAAAGGGTCTAGATGGAACTCTCCTTAAGTGTCTAGAAATAGAGGAGTCAGACAAAGTGCTAGCTGAAGTCCGCGATGGTATATGTAGATCACACTTTAACGATCCTGCACTAGCTTGGAAATTGCTTAGGGCTGGTTCCTATTGGTTCAGACCTTGTATTATCACAACAACATTTGGGTCCAGTGCTTGTCAGTTATCTACATCAGAGGAAGCAGAGCTTACTGAGCCTATTAATGTTCTACAATTGCAGAAGTCCTATGCCTAAGGTTCTTGAGCTCTTTGTACATATTTTATGATCTTGAAAAAATTACAAAAAAATTCATATATGATGTTGAAAAAATCCTAAAAAGCATAAAATGTCATGAAAAAATGAGCATCCTAGTGAAAACCTAGCAATAGGCGCTTTGATGTCTCACCAAAAAAAATAAAAAAAATAAAAAAAAATTGAAAAAGTGCCTTGGTCAAAGCTTGGAAACAGGTGCCTTGGTAGCAAAAATACAAAAAATAAAATAAAATAAAAAAAGTCCTGAAAAAATCTATCAAGTGGTGAAAACCTAGAAACAGGCGCTGCTTGAGACCCTTGCACCTATGTCCATCAGTCTTGCATGGTGCTCCTTCGCTCCACTTCTCGCTTTGCCTCTCCTAGCCTGGAATTGACTCTTGTCTTAGTCTAGGGGGCATACATTGTTCTAGCTTATCTTGGGTCTCTTTGTGCATTCGGGTTTCTTAGACAACTTGGTTCCAACGGTGTTTTTCAACACCACCCCAATTGTGTATTTTAACACTACCCCAGTGTCAAGTGTTTCTTAACACTTATCAGATATCCTATCTACAGTTTCAAATGATGCAATATTTCTCACTAGTAGATGCGATACTCAAAGTTTGACTCTATGACCTACACACATGCACTTAAACATTTGACTCACTGAGATTTGCTTGACTTTATTTCTTTGTGTGCTCTCTATGATGATTTATTTGTTGAGTGTTCTCTCCCGAATAGTTTTTGATGATGCTGAGCTAGAAGACTGGGGCATGAGGACATGTTTTATCTTCTTTATGCCTATGGGTATATTTTGTTGATCTTGGTTGTCATGCACATTTATGCTTGTTCCACTTGACTCTAGGATTTACAGGGTATTATCCTTGACTATTTTTGCAAGTGCATGCTTATAGTCATCTTGACTTTCTTGTGTCTTGATGCAAGCATAATCCTACCATATTAAACTTAGGAAATCTCATTGCACTAGTCATCTTGACCTATATGTCTTTGGTGCCTAGGTGGGATTCCCACATATCTATCTGATCTAGATCATATTTAGATTCACATAGTCATACTAGTGTGTATTATATGATCTTGCGACGCTACCAATAATGCTTGATGATGATTATTAGAGACTAATGGCTTTGTAACCTTGCAAGTAAGCCACTTTTCATAGTAGCTTGCATTCTTAAGTTCATAATAGTTAGTTTTGCATCTTGCATATGGAGAGATCTCTCCTTTCATCTTTCACGGACTTCTTAGTCAAACTACGCTCACCTTTCACTTCTTCCCGATTATGTCTTTCACTTCTTGTCTTTCATATCCCATCATTTTCTATTCATTTTGGGATCAAAATCAAAATCCATGTTCACCTTGATTGTCCAATCGCATTTATCCTTCTTCCACATAGTTGGCTGACCTTTTGAGGCCTGATCCTTCAATCTTCGTTGGGGCATCTTCATTTAATCATCTCCATCTCTCTCACCCTTCTAGTCTTTCATTCATTTCATTCATCTCTCTCTAAGGTCTTCACTGGGGCATAGCTTCGCTGCTTGATGGTTATCCTATCATCCTTCATCTCTTTGATTATGATTTCTAGTGATTTGATCATGTTGCTCTTGCTTCTGCCTTCCCTCTACCTGATTTCACTTTCGATCCCGAGGGGGGAAAACACATCATATCCTATTGGCTATTCTCTAGGGCATATGCTTGACCATTCCATTTGCTCTGATTGATCTATCTTTGTGCTTGACATGTTAGTTCTCATCTCGAGTTTTGATACTGTCCATCTCTTTCCTAAGTGTTTAGTACTGTCGCTACCATGTTGACCATGCAGGATTTGCTATCTCTCTGCACTTCATTCTTTGGAGTCAGATCTCTATCTATTGCCTTCTTGGCTGATCTATTCTTTGACATAATGTGTTCCCAGATTGATCACACATTAATCAAAGAGGGGAAAATGTATACACTCTAAAATGGTCATCTAGACTATTAGCCCCTTTCTAACATTATTTGGTAAAATCATCAATTGCTTATTCTTGATTAAATCTTGGTTCTATCATTTATTTGATTATGTTCTATGGGCTAACCATCTTATCCTAAGTCTTTATTTAATTAAAAGGAATTTCCTCCTCTTTTAATAAATAAAAATCCCCTCACTTTTCCTCTTATCCTAAGTTGCACAAATAAAGCATTATTCCTATTTTACAAAAAGGGAAAAAACACTTTTTGTCTCATATGGGCACAAAAGTCAACTCTTATTTTCTCATTGGAGGATACTTTCGCACATGGATTGCTCATCTTTGATGCTACACCATTGATTAAATCTTTTGCCTCTTAATCTCCATGGTCCATTCTTTTTCATTTCTTATAAAAGGAGAGCTCTCTTCTCATTCTTAGATCCCCAACTTTTTATGCTAATGTTATGCTGCAGGTTTTCTAGGTCACTTTGGAGCTTTTGAAGATTTGGAGCATTCTTAGCTTTTGCATCTACATTCCATTCTTAGTTTCATTCATGCATAGTAGCTTCATGTTTATGCTTTCATAGTTTAGTTTTCCTTTCAAGCTTTAGAGTCACTCATCTAGTTTAACTAGGAAGGCTTGGTAATACTTGTACTTTCCTTTTCATAGCATAGCTTGTACTTTCATTTCCATAGCTTAGCTTGCATCTCTCATTTCTAGCTTGCATATTCATCTTAATATAGTTTGCATTTTCATTTCATAGTGATTCTTGGGGATATTGGCATTCTTGCCCTTGTCTTCATTTGAATCTCTCATTGTGTGGTTGACTAGCAAGGTCATTAGCTTAATAGCTCTAGCTAAGAGAAAATTTTAAATAATCTTGAAACTCCATACGTAGAGAGCTCTAGGTCACTTTCTAAGGTTTCCTATTCATGGATTCCCTTAGATATAATGACTTAGAGAAGTGCACCATTTGAGTGTGTATAGGTCTCATCACCTCCACCAACACCTGTATCAGTCTGCACCTTACAACGTCAAACCTTAGCTCCTAAGTCAAAATTTGGGGCATCCTGTGCCTCCTCCATAAGTGCATCCTAATGTGTACCTAGCACCTCCTCTGCACCTATAGTGCTGCCCACTCTGCCTATTATCCCACCCTCACTATTGTTATACCAATGCTACAAAACTACCAGTCTACCTACTGGAGCTGCCTGTGGTACAGTAGGTAGTCTCATCTGCCCTACTGGACTTAGAGGAGTCCCAATGGCTCTCAGTCTTGGTTGTGTAGGATGCATGATCAAGATTTATACCTCTCTCCATCTCTGTCCTCTGCCCATAGGGGCACCTATCACATCCTCGACATCCTCCATCATTGGAAGCAACTTTGTAGGATTGGAGAACTGCCTAATGAGATGCTTCACAATGTATGCAATATATGCATTAGTAACACTTGCATCAACTACCTGGGCTCGGTAGTCCCAGTCCCTACTTTGTAGCCCGCTATAATTATGCAAACTATGTAAGACAACCTTGCCAACCATCCCAAACCAATCTCTCGCACTTGTCATGCGTAGGCCGTGAACTCCTATGGCTTGTCCTGAATAAGCCCATACTATCTCCATATGCATGTGATTAAGAATCTCTCAAGAATAGTGGTAGACCGTCCTATCAAATACCAGCTCTGAAAAAAGTAGTCAAGATGTACATGAGTTGTAGGCCATGCCTTGATCTGTAGATAGGGCCTTCAAGTCACCACTATCATATCATCTAGCACTTGGCACTAGTACTCTATTTTCCCCATCCTAACCTATGTCACAAACCTAGAATACCTGTAGATGAGAGGCTGCCAAGCTTGCCTCTCATCACCGCACATAGGTCTGCAAATGGGAAAGTGCTCCCATGCCCATATCTAAAGAACAAGAGCTCTTGATGAAAATTTATTCTCCTCATGGTAGATGATCTCGTGCATCTTCGAGAACATGTAAGACAACAAACACTGACCCCATCCAAACTCTGTAGGACTTGCCATCAACCGTTGAAGCATCAAAGCCCAGCCCATCAGAAGACCATTCTGGTGACAGTCAGACATGATGATCCCACCGATCATCCCCACTATGATGCATTCCAGATGATGAGTCTGCCCATAACGCTGTACGAGCACCTCCCAAGAAATCTATTGTGCAATCTTCTCATTTGTGCCGAACAATATTCGAAATGCTTGTAAACCTGTGTTACCCACACTAAGATAGTCTGGGCGAGGGCCATGGAATGGAATACGAAGAATCCTATACACATCCTCTGGGGTAACTGTGATCTCCCTTGTTGGAAGATGAAATGTTTATGTCTAAGAGTGAAAATGCTCTACAAGTGTAGTGATCAAGTTGTGGTTCACCCGAATATGAGGCAAACTGATCAGGTACTCAAACCCACAAGCTACAAGGTGCATTCTCAGAGGATCAGGCAAGGTAGGTAAGTCTCTGTATTGCAGGATGTGATATACGGACATGGACATCTGGGTACAAGGCCTACAAAGCACAAAAATAGGACAACTATCAAAAATTTGTTCAAAACTAAGGCTATATACACGCAAAATGAGAAAATGAGCATATCAATAAGTGCATTAAAAACTATGGAATTCAGCTATAGAATAAATTTTTTTGAAAAATTGGCCTAAGGACCTAAAAAATGCTCACTATTTTTCATACAACAATTTAGGCTTGTGCCAATTGTCATATGATAATATACTGCAATCCATACAATATTTGATGGGTATATGACACTATACATGATCTCGCACGACACTTGAGGGACCCGATGAAATGTCAGAAGAGAGATGGGTGTCTCGCATATGACAATCTACTACAATGGACACGACACTCTATTTGGACTTGGGATGTCGTACGACTCCCCATAGGTTGTCGTATGACATCTCGTGAGGCAAAAATTCAAAAATTCAAAAATCATCGTAAAAATCCTAGTAAGCATGAAAACATATCAAATTGAATTCACAGAGGCACAAAGGTCTGTAATACCCCAAAAATGGGCTATAGGTTCATTAACCTCCTACATCTTCAATTTGAACGAAATTGACATCGAAGTCCTAACCTAAGGCACATATGCACATTATCGAAATCCTAATTAATTTTATCATAAATTTTGCATCGAGGAATATTCATAGCAATATTCCTATTTATTCTAATTATCTTTAATTTAATTATTATTTGGCGATGAATCTCATTTATCCTAAAGTTGATTAATTGAATATGATGAATATTTAATTAATTAATTTAATTCTGCCACTTAATTATTTAATTAGATTTAATTCTATTTATTCCTAATTATATTATTTAATTTTGACAATAAATCAAATCTCCTATGAATAATTGATTAAATATTTATTTAATTGATTAAATCCAAGTTGTCAATATTTAATAATATAGTTTTGAATTAAAGGTTGATTAAAATAATTGATTAACCCACAAATCAGTTATTTTTAAATTTAAAATTAGTTAAGTTGAAGATAAATCACTTTATTTATTTAATTAATTCATGATTATTTGTGTACATTCAAAGAGCAGTTAAACTTTAAATCAGAAAATCAATTCAAGTTGTTATCTTTTTGAAACTCAACATCTATTTTGAGTTCAAAGTTGATCTAAACTTCTGATTTGAGTTAAAAAGTTGTTCTTTCATGATTTTGCATGATTTTATGAGTTATCTATTTCTAATTTCTTGTTAACTCAAAAATCAAACCTGTGTTCATCAAGAGTGATTTATGACTTTTTCCATGCACCCTCAAGCCCTAGATTTCTATAAAATCAAGGCTCAACTCTTTACAAATCATCCACAGAATTTGCATACTTACTTTGGGGAATTGACATCAGAGGAATCATCAAGCTTCTTGCGAATCAGCATTTTGTGAGATCAATCTTGTTTTCAATTCATTCTAGTTTCATATTTCATATCATTATTAGCTTAATTTGCATATCATTTCAATCCATTTAGATTAATTTATTATTAGTTTTTCTCATCTTATTGCATAAAAAAAAATAAAAAATAGATTAATTTGTATTCATATTTTATTGCTTTCATCATTTAAATCCTTCATTTAGGTGTTGCATTGTCACTGATCTCGGTCTAATCTGAGAATACCATACTCGCACCTACTAGAAGGCAGTAAATCATCTGGTTAGCTATATTGTTCTTATTTGCATATTTTGATTTTTGCTAACCTCTAATGTTTTACTGAAGTGTTGTGTCTACAGCTAGGTACAAAATTCACACACATATTTCTGGCGCCCACCGTGGGGCAACCCACCTTTACATGCTGGTTTTGATTTATTTTTTTGGAGCTAAAACCCTAAAGTTTCAAAGATTTAATTTTATCTCACAAATAGCTTAGAGTTTTGGTCTGAAATTGTTTTTTTAGGTTGGAGACACATCAGGGAAGCTTTAATAAAAAATTCAAAATTTTTTGAGATGTTTTGAATTTTTAATAATTTTTTCTTGATTTTTTGGAAAAAATTAATTTATGATGAAAATCAGCATATTTTTTGGAAATTTTTACATTTTTGGAAATCTCTTTAAATTATATAGGGGGTCCATTCTTCGTGTTTTAAATTTGGATGCAATATAATAGCTCAAATAGTTAATTTACAAAAACTGGTCTATTTTGGTAAAATGGGTCTCTAGGGCACAAATGAAGAGATTTTTCTAAATTTTTTACATTTTTGGAAAGCTCTCTATTTTTAGCAGTGGTCTCTATTTTGCATTTCTATTTTTGTGGCTGAAATCATATCAAAAAAATCAGATCTTGTTGACTAGGTCAAATGCAAAAAAAATAATAATTTGTGATGGGTATGCACTTATTTTTCACATGGTTCAATGAATGATATGAGTTGTCATTTGGATTAGTTACTGGTTATTATTGCTCCTAATAATTAATTTTTAGATCTAACCCTAGGGTTTTCATAAGTTGAATATATGTTGCATATCTTGTTTGCTTGTTTTCTTGTCGGAGAGTTTGTGGCTTGCTTGCGCAGGATTGCTTAACAAAGCTAAAAATCAGGTAAAATCTACTAAGCGCATTGTGAGGGAATTCAGGTATTCTACTACATTTGAAAACATTTCAATTTGGACATAAAATGAATATCTCACGTGTCTAGCTTGAGTGCCTTTCCTGCTTTCATAAATCAGACTTCAATTTTTGGGCTATAAAATGAACATAGATTTGCTTTTTGCATATTTGTTACACATAGTAAATAGGCCCTATGAACACTATTTATGGATGATATTGAGAGATTGAGCTTCTTTCACTTGTTTATTCATGTGAAGCTCCTCTTGATGAAGGATCCCCTTGTAGGTAGGGAAGGTACTGAGAAAGTCTCATGTTCTACTAGATTCACGTGTCTTCAAATTTTGATTGATACATTCTCTCTCTGGAGAGGTTGATAGATCATAAGTGGTTGATGTCATAGATCTTTGTGAGATAATCTTAGTCTTAGCATGTTGGATTAATCTATCTGCTTTGTCTTGGTGAAGTGAAGAGGTTAGGGGATTATGCTCTACTTCCTTTGGATAGTGCCAGAAACCCAGATCCTTGAATCTGATCTAGTCCCCCTGTGGTATTTTTTTGTGAGTCACCTTTAGAGAGGGTTAACCATAGTGGACATTCCCTTAATTGGGTCAACCACGTGGATGGAACCTCAAGCGGTAATAGCCATTTTCACCATGGTAGCAATAGCCACTATATAAATGTCCTTGTGGAGGAAATCTTCACAGGTGTGGTCTCTTGTTGGGCTCTCAGATCTCCCTAGTAGCTCTTGATTGATTAATTTCTCAGACTGTGTCAAAACCTTGGTGCACCTAGATTGGAGTTTGCCCTCTTGAGATCATAAAATTTGTAGAGTCAGACCATTACTACAAACCCTAGTGAGGCCAATTTTTTTTTTTTCTAGGAATATGTGCGTTATTGAAATTTTTTTTGGAACATACACAATTAGCACTTCTAGGGATTAGCACAATAAGTCACTATTGCTTGTTCATGCACAAGGTTGCTTTTGCCCTTGTTCATTATTTTTAGACGATTGCTTGCTTTCCTTGATTGCTATTTTGCATGCTTGATATCTTCTTGGTTACTTGAGACAAACTTTTACACAGATCTTCAAAAATTAGACAGAAAAATTTGCAAATAGACTAGTATTGAAAATTGAAAAATTGCAAATCTGAAGCAAAAATCCTTTCTGGTGTCAAAAGTCATCCTAAAATTTCAAAACTCGTATCAAAGCCAAAGTCAAAGTTGTCAGAGATTGGTCAAATTTTTTAGAAATCCAATTTTACAGCTTATTTCCTGAATCTGTGAAACAAATCATTATGTCAGGAATAGAGAAAAACCTATAACAAATACATTCATTTTCCTAAAGTGGTCACTTGAGTCTGATTTAGCCTTCTGATTTATCGATTTGAGTCTTTTTCATCTTGTGTCAAAACCTTGTCAAAATTATCTTTAAAATTCAATCTTTTTACTAAATGGCTAAGTGTTGTGAGCTCATGCCCACCATCTATTGGGCATCTACCCACACTAGATTTGCATAGTATCCTTCATTTACATCTGATCTATTCTTTAATCACTTCAATCTTGACAAGGTTGCATCATTTGATCTTCTAGAAACAATTCATTCTTTAGTTGTCTTCATCTTATTCTTTGGCTTCACCCAAGGTTAATGGTGGAAACTAGAGCTTCATCACATAATAAATTTGGAGAGGTATCCCATACAATACCTCTAAATACTCTCCAGGCCCCAACTCTTGAACAACTCTACAATTTTGGTCTTTACGAAGATGACGGTCTTGGCAATTTTTGATTGAAAACTGGTTACGTACCCCCTCCATCAACTCATGGAGGTAATCAATAAACCCCAGCTCAATCTAATCCAGGGAGCCCTAAAACTCCTAACATGTCTCACGGAGGGACACATCATGGGTCTCAAGGACACCAATCTCAACACAGTATGGATCAAGAACCTACATCTTCTGAAATTGTTCGATATCAAAATGATGATGACTTCAAAAGAATGATGAAACATTTCTTGAAGGAAGATAGAGAAGCATACTTTCTAGAGTTAGCTCATCAAGGAGCTAAACTTCCCCCAAACTTTAATGTGGAAGGTATCATTACACATGAGAAAGAAACTCCTATCATGGCTATGACAAAATAGATGCATGCCATGCAAGTCAAACTTAACAAACTTGAGAAAGAAAAGGAACCTAAAGAGTTCTCCATGGAGGCTCTATGTCCTTTTCCATTTGATAAAGACTTGTACATGCCACCATTACCTAAAAGAGTGGAGATGTCTAAATATGATAAGTATGATGGAAACTCTGACCCTCAAGATCATGTCAGAGAATTCTATACTCAATCTATGGAGTTTATGCATGAACCAACCTACTTAATGCATCTTTTCCCTCGATCTCTGGGAGGAGCAACCATTCATTGGTTCTCTAGAATGCACCCTACTATCAAAACTTTTGAGGAGTTAATAAAACTATTCTATCAAAAATACTCTTACAATATTCAACATCCAATCACCATGATCGACACCTGCAATCTAAAAAAATATCTAGGAGAACCATTCCTGACATTTCTCAAGTGATGGAGGAAGAAATTTTCTCTATATGCTAGACCTATTCCAGAAACTAAGAGGCTAGAAATCTTCATCAACAATCTTGTTCTAGAAATCAACTACCCTTTACAAATGCAAAATCATACATCTTTTGACAAGATGGTAGATAATGTGATCAAAATTGAGAAAGTACTTATGCAAAAAGGAGACATATCACTTCAAAAAGACAAGTATGAATCTGGATCTAGTTCTAAGGACAAGAACAAAAATTGGAGCAAGAATAAAGGTGTTATCACATATGGCATTGTTGATAATATCCGTGCCCCATCTAAGGCACCTGCTTTCAATCTTACTGTTGGTACCCAAGCCATCAAAGCTTCTGCAGCCAAAGCCATAGAGTCCAACAAAAATTCATATGATTTCAAACCTTGGGCTACAGATCCTAATTGCAAATTCACTCCTCTCGGAGAATCCTTGGAATCTGCCATGAAAACTCTATTGGCAAACAAAATCATCTACTTTCCTGATATGAAAGTCTTTGATCTAGAACCTAAATTGAAATGGTGGAGAGAGAATGATTTCTATGAATTCCATCACAATAAAGGTCATAAGACTAATAACTGTATTCTCTTGAAGCACATTATACAAGAAAAAATTGATAATGGTGACATCATGATTGACAATCATAAGAGCAATAAAAATCATACAACATTCACAAAACCATTTCCTAAACATGGTAAAGAAGATTCTTCTTCTCAACCTAATATGGGTGCTAAAGTCAATTATGCCTACTCAGGAAACAATGCTGTTATCAATATGGTTGAACCATGCTTATCTAAGCGTTGCGTCATCATAATTGTAAGAAGAGATAGAGATAATCAATCAGCTAATGTAGTTACTTGATCACAAGCTCAGGCACACCTACAAGGACAAATACCAGATTCATCAAATGTCCCTAAGGTGCCTTTCAATCTTTCATTTGCTTCTAAATAGAAGGCTACATCTAAATCTTCAAATCCTAAAGACATGAGGCCTACTTCATACAGTATTGTCCAACAAATCCAGCACACAAATGCTAAAATCTCCATGTTTGAGTTGCTTTGGATATCTCCAGCTCATAGATCCATTCTAGACAAAGCTTTGCTCAGATCCAATGTTCCTGATGACCTTGATTTAGATAGATTCCAGACTATGGTTGGTCATCTTACGTATCCATAGTACATTTCCTTTTTAGAGGAAGATGATAACTCCTTGAGTCATCTGCATAACCAGCCTTTGCATATTGAAGTCTTGATCCAAAACTGTTGTGTGAAACGTGTGTTGATAGATGGAGGCACTGGCCTAAACATTTGTTCTTTCAGCTTGAGTACACAATTGGGATTTTCAGAAATGGCCATTGATCCCAGGAAGAAGATAACTATCAAAGCATATGATGAGCAAGAAAGATCTTCTAAGGGAACTATTGTCCCACCTATCAGAGCAGGTCCTGTCATCAAAGATACTATATGTCAAGTTCTTGATCTACCTTTGGCTTACAATATCCTCCTAGGAAGACCCTGAATACATGACATGAAAGCCATTACCTCTACATTCCATTAGTGTTTGAAATTTCCTTATGAAGGAGTTGAGGTGACAATTCTAGCTGATCTGTATACAACTTGAAATACCTTGAAAGAGAGTGCAGATAAAATTGTTTCCAATAATAGAGAAGCTTCCACTAAGCAGCAAGACATTGCTTCAACCTCCAAGATGGAAGACATTGCTAAAGAGGTTAAAATCAAAGAAAATGGTATGGGAGAATATACTATAGAGCCAGTCTTATCTTTGACATCTCTCCCTATCTCTCCTAAGTCAAAGCTCAAATTTAAAGAACCTCTTGAAGCATATAAAGGAAATTTTGTTCCAGAACAAGTATCTAAATAGGATTTTGAAGAGGATGAATCTATGCTTGCATGGCTATACAAAGATGAACCTAAATCTCAAGTTGTCCAAAAATGTGATGCTAAAATACCGAATATCCCATCTAAGTCATATGGCCCAGGGGATAAATTGATTACAAAGATGGGATATAAAGGAAAAGGACCTCTAGGACTATAGGGTGAAGGTCTTCTGTCGCCTCTTAATCATCATGGCTGAGAAAACAAGAATACAACAAGTCTAGGATACATGAAGAAACCTTTCTATCTTAGCAAGAACTCCCCACATGTTCTAGAAAAAATTGAGCCTTTCATAGCAAATCAACTAAAGGGGGAAATAACTGAACAATCTGATAGTGATGATTCAGACACCACTGATGAGCTCATTCCTTATGAGCATTTTCCTAAAGAAATAAAAGACCTCCTTGAAGTTGAAGATGATCCAATAAAAAAATTTAATGTAGTAGAAACACAAGAACCTACTATAGAGCAAGAGATAGTTGCAACACAAGAACCAACTAATCTCGAAGGAAATCAAAAAGAGGAAGGTGGTAGTTATTCTGAGACAGATTCCTACAAGTATGAATTCAACTGAGAATCTAAGGGTAACCCTTTTTGGGGTATTCATCCTGACTTTACTCATGTTCTTAGATTTTCTAGAGGTCTAGATGAAGAAACAGAAGATGAATCAAATGACTATGAATGGGGAGTCATTCCAGAACCAGATGAAATTGTTATAGAAAAGCATGTTGATGTTATTCACCAATATGCACCTCAACCTAACGTAAGTCTAGAGCGAAATGATGAACTTATCAAGTTTGATCCATTGATGGCTGAAGTAGATTTCCACAATGACATTGAGCCTATTCATGAATTGAATGTCTTAAGTTGTAATATCACCTTTGAACTTGAGCGTCGGGTTAGGACCAATGATGATAGATCCATATCCGTAAACACTCTTTCCCAATCTTTTACCACTTTCACTATCCAACGCCCTGACCTTCTTGACATAACATCCACCAACTTGAACCAAGATATTTATACCTTTCCGAATGACTATGCCCTTGCTTGATACCTAAATGTAGTTGAGCCTACGAGGACTTCCATCAGTGAATTGAGCATTAGCATGACGGAGTCAGACATCAAGTATCTTAGTCAGAAAAATAAGAATAAGAATAAAAAGAAAAGGAGTTCTGAGGGTGAAAACCACTTTGTGGCAATCTCAGAACCTACAAAAGTAAAAATAAAAGACATATCCGAAGGTGAAAACCTCTTTGAGGTGCCTAAGGATGAGATATTTGATGTCCTTCTAAGTCATTTACAAGATAGATCTCTAGTTCTAATTGAGCCCACTCAATCTATCAATTTGGGAACAATAGAAGAACCACAGTTGATCCATGTAGCACAATCTTTATTAGAGGAAGAAAAGAAAAAATTTACAACATTCCTAACAGAGAAGAAGATTACCTTTGCATGGAAATATTCAGATATGCCAGGGTTGGATCCTGATCTTATAATGCACCATTTATCTATAGCTCCAAACGTTAAACCTATTAAGCAAAAATTGAGAAATATGCATCCACATGTTGCACTCTTGGTAAAAGCTGAATTAGAGAAGCTCCTAAAAGCCAAATTTATCTGAGTTATTGATTATACAAAATGGATCTCTAATATTGTACCTATTTCTAAACTAGAAAAATCAATAAGAGTGTGCACCGATTTCAGAGATGTAAACAAAGCATGCCCTAAGGATGATTTTCCATTACCTAACATTGATATGATAGTAGACATGACTGCGGGCTTTGAGATGTGTTCTTTAATGGATGGTTTTTCTAGATATAATCAAATAAAAATTGCTCTAGAGGATCAAGAGAAAACTTCTTTTACATGTGCATGGGGTATCTTCTGCTAGAATGTCATGCCATTTGAGCTTAAGAATGCTGGTGCTACATATCAGAGAGCTATGACATCCATTTTTCATGACATGATGCACTGAACTATGGAGGATTATGTTGATGATACTTTAGTAAAATCTATGATTAGAGCTGAAAATTTAAATGACTTGAGCAAGATACTAGACAGAATGGAAAAATTTAGTCTTAGACTAAATCCTAAGAAGTGTGCTTTTGGTGTCACTTCTGGAAAGCTCTTAGGCTACATTATTTCAAAGAAAGGAATTGAGGTAGATCTATCTAAAGTAAAGGCTATAATGGAGATGCAACCTCCCAAGAACATCAGTCAAATGAGGACATTGCAAGGTAGAGTTCAATCTATCAGATGCTTCATATCTTAGCTAGTAGACATATCACAACCTTTTACAAAGACATTACATAAAGGTGTGACCTTGGAATGGAGCAGGGAATGTGAAAAGAACTTTAATCATATCAAGAAATATCTATAAAATCCTCCTATCTATTGGAATTAGGAGAGATAGGTACTGAGAGGGGAGGGGTGAATCAGTGCCTTCAAAAACTTCACTTGTGAAACCTTTCAGATCTATAACTGTATACCGTGATAACTGATCAAAATAACTTGAATCTAATTGCATAAATCAATCATCTAGTTAAATTAAGAAAGTAAAAAACATGAAATGAATATGACAATCACATAAAACAAGTATTTTGGTAATGCATAAACCCTTGTAAGAAGGTAAAAACTGCGGTGGGGATGACACCCACAAATTCTTCACTACTACAGATAGAAAAGGTTTGCCTGTTAAGGCTACAAGTTTTGATCACTTCTGGTGATCTTACCCTATTAGGAGTAACATATTAGATCAGCTAGATCTACCTAGTTATAGGATTTAAAAAACACTAATGAAGTGTGTACTTAGTTAAGAGATTTACATAAGACTGTTAAGTCTACTCTGTTAAGAGATTTTATCAAAAACTCTACTACAATTGTCAAAAAGTAATAGGCAATTATCTGCTAGTTGACAACTCAATTGTTTGAAATAGATCAATAGATGCTCATAAAATATCACCTTGACTATGATGATTCACTACTCTATTCTACTCGGTAGCCTTCTCTGATTTTGCTCAATCTGATATCCTTTGTACTCTATTCTGCTCTGTAAACTGATTGAATTGAAGTTAGGCAATGGCTTCAAGTGCCCTGTGATTCATATATATAAGTTCACTCACAACTTTGAATGATGTGAACAAAAAAATATATAGTGCTCTATTTTTTCCACTTTAGCAAAAATTAGGTTACAAAAATAATCATAACCCTAAGATCTACGGTGCAAAATTAACCTAGATCAACTATTACTATAAGATAAACATTACATTTAATGAGTATCTTTTACAATAAATGCTCCTTGATCTTGGTAAACCATTTTATGATCTATTGTAACCATTTTCATAGAAGAATGTTCCATTTTAGATTACTATGCCATTTTCTATGATCATCAATAAACACTGTATAAGCTGCTCGGTGTATACTATCCATCGGTGTCGGTGTCGCTAGTGCTTGGTAAACTATGTGATGCTCGGTGTAAAGGCTTTACTGACTACTCTGTCTTCCTTCTGGTTACCGACCAACTCAATATAAGTAACCAACCAACATGTTTACTATCCTTTGATACTAATGACAACCTTAAATGCTCAATAGAGATTAACAATCTCCCCCTTTGGCATTAGTATCAAAACTTTGAATGTATATAGACAAAATGTTTCTATATATTCCTTATATCTCTGCCATATACATATCCACAACAATTTTTTTTTTCTAAGTACAAAGTACTCCCCCTTGGTGCATGCTCCTGGTAATATACATATCAAAGTATACTTATTTGGCATATACATGTTTTCCCCCTTTTTGATAATAAGGCCGAATACAAAAAATAGAATGTATACTTACATCTTACCAAAAATGGTTGGATGGGTTTTCTTTATAGAATCCAAGAGGTTGTCCCACTCCTCTTTCAAGTTGGTAAGAGCAATATGCTCAAGACTGAATTGTGCATGCATGTCAAAGATATTATCCAACACTGAAATCTCTAGTGTTGCTACAAGTTGTTCAGCTTTGACAATATGTGCTTCAAAATTTTTTAGAAATGGAGTGAGTTCTATTTGTAACTCTATAACTTGATCAATGATTTTCTCTTCTTGTTTCCTTAGATCTGCTATCAACCACTAGAGTTCTTGAACTCCATGAATATTCTTTAAGAAAGCATTCAGCTTAGTTATAGCTACTTGTGTACTCAACTTTATTTCTACTTCTAAACATTTTATCTTTTCACTGACTTCTACAGTGAAGGTGTTTGAAGTACAAAGTTTGATAAAAAATTGACAGATTATCTGGGTGATAGATTTTACCTCGATAATGACCTCAGATAATTTTACCTTTTTCAGTGCTACTTCTGTGCTAATCCTTTCTACCAATTTGTTCTGAATCTTTGATTCTTCCCATTCTTCTATTCTTTTGTCTGCATCTGTATCAAGATCATTGATTTTGTCTGCGAGTGTAGCAAGTTGATTTATGATTGGAGTATTCTCATCAATATTTGTCTCTAGTATTATCTATTGCAAAATATCCCTCACATCATGTAAGACTTCTTTTTGTTTGTGTTCTTTCCTTAACTTTTCTTGTGCCACTTTCCTTGAACATAATTCCCCATATCTACTTAGTTCCTCAGGGCTTAGGGTTCTCGGGTCACATTTTGGTATAATTATAACTTCATCAATGGTGATTGGCCCTTTTGCTTTCTTCTTCTTCTTCTTTTATGTAAGAGGTGACTTCTTCTCACTAATAACAATAGTTTTTTCTCCACTTTTTAGAGTATCCTTCTCAATTGACACTGTATCTTTCTTCTTCTACTCCTCGGTAGATGGTATGGGAGTCTCAGTTGTAGTGTCAGGTGGGTTCACCTCGGTCGACTTTGTTTCTTCTGGTTCCTTTGTTTCTATAGACTGTGCCTCTATTTTGGTAGGCTCATTTGTATTTTCAGGTTGCTTAGGTGTTTGTATCTCAGTTGTATCTTTAGTTTTCTTAGGATGAGAAGCATCGGTTTGTACTTGTGAAAGTATCTCAACTGCCTCTACAAGTACAAGAAGTTCACCTAGTAGAGATGTGAACACACTATTAGTGTCTAGTACTTCATCTTTGTTTGGTGCAATAGTCACATCTTCATCATCCTCATCATCAGGATCACCATTAGTGATGTCCTCAATGAGTGCATCGTCATTGGTTTTCTTCTACAAGTGGATCTTTACTTGATCTGGTGCATCCTGTGAAATTCTTATTTCTTCCTTTTGTTTGGTGATATCAATTACCTTGGTAACTGATATATTGGTGTCCTTTATTTTCTTTCCTTTGTTATCATCGATGAAAATACCTTTACCTTTTGAACTGTGTCTCTTCTTAGACAGTTTCAGGGATAGGAATGCTTCCTGTTCAACTTTCTCTTCTACTTTCAAGATTGATGTCCATAGAGAATCACATGTGACATCCATATTAGCCACATTCTCATCCATTATTTGCATAGCTCTATTCTTGACTAGAAATCTAGCCTGATACTTTGTCATGTATTCACTTACAACAGCATAGCTAAAGTGTGAGGCTGCACGACTTAAGGAACATTCTCTTTTCCTTTTCTCTGTATCTAGTGCAATAGCCCATCTCTCATTTATTTTGTCATCAAGTTCCTTTGGTAATTGACATGTGAATTCCATTGGTACTTTCTTGAATTTAATCATCATCTGGATGATAGCATGTTCTAGCTTTGTCTTATCCTCAATTGACATTTTGTCAAATTTGTCTATGCCTGGATCTGCAAGATTTCCATTTTTAATTATATCTTCAATTATTTCTTCTATTGTACTTTCCCTATTACGTACTAACTTGAATTGATTAGGATCATTTTTAGTTTCTGTATCCTCTAGATCTTCCTTATTTCTTATGTATTTCCTCTTTTTCTTCGGTGGCTCAGCTACTTTCTTGTTCTTTTTCTTTATGTAATTCTTCATCGGTGTAGCTGCCCTTCTTTTTGCTACTTTTACTATTTCTTCTTTCTCGGTAGGTTGTGCTACAGTTGACGAACGTGTCTTCATTCCTTCAGGTTCTGGTAACTACATTTCCTGTTCAACATAGGTGGGAGGAACCGGTGTGTGATCCTTTTCTTTATCTGACTCAGTCTCCTTGCTATCATAGGGCTTGTCAGCCAGCTGTAACTGACCTTTGGTTGTTTCTTTAACTGGTGACTCCACAGATGAGGCAGGTGCATTTCCATATTTTGCTGTGAGATCTTTTCTCATTTTCTTCACCCTTCTAGACATTTTTTTGATCTCTATGTCTGTAGTGATTCATGACTTAGCTTCCTCATATACGCCAAACCTACTGGCAGTGATGTCTATCGGTAATGCCAGCAATGCATTAATAGATTTCAAAGCAAAATCATAGTTCATTTCATTTCCCATCGATGCCAGCCATTTTGTTCTCAGTTCTACTACCTTTATCATTGAGTGGTCTGTGCTGACTACAAAACATATGTCATCTTCAAATTTACTTACTAATTCCATTGGAATTCTACTCCTTTGATGCATTTTTGTCTAAAATTCTTTGAAATATGAATTAAATTCCTTATTCAAATTATTTCCTAGACTCTTCATCATTTCACCAATTTGTGCAGTTATCGATTTATTTGATTGCCAGTTTACCTTACCGATACCAGGTACATATTTTTTTAGATAGAAAAATGTACAGACAAGCAGTGATCTGTACTTACATGTGTTGGACTTCTTTGATCTTATTGTCTTCATATTCTCTTGTAGTTGGTGCAGTAGCAGTTTGGCAAGATCTACTTGGTGATCTTTCTTCACAATTTTATATGCCATGTCCACGACACTGCAGGGTACACTATTTAGTTTGATAGATTGAAATATCTTGTACCTGATGACATGAGCTGTGAATTTTACCGCTGGATCTTTGATGGTTGAGATTTTCAGTGCCCTACTATCCCATTGAGCTCCAGTGTTCTTTTCAACATCAGGACAAGATGAACTTCGAAAGGCCTTTGCTTTCTTGGTTGTAGGGTACCTAGTAAGCCTACTGATAGTCTTCTTTGTGACCTCAATAGGTTTGTCCAGCTAGAATTTCCCATCATGAAATCTGCTCAATAGAATTCTTATCCAATCAGTGCTGAATGTTTGCAGGAAGTGTGTAAAATGTGATAACCCTGACTCCTCGATCTTCTTATAATCAAATTTTATCTTTCCATCCGGTCCACAAACTTGTTGATAAGTAGAAATGGTCTCAAAATCACCCACTTCTCTGATTTTGTAGTGAATATAGGCCCTAGCATCTTATATTAACAAAACCCTATCTAGAATACTCAAAAATGTGCCCATATCATCCATTTGTGCTGCAACCTTGGGATGTGGTTTGAATTTGGCCTCGGTGAAATTAGCCCTAACAATTAATTCTACTTCCTCCTTAATGTTTTGTGATTTTCTTGCAGTCGATGTTGATGCCATAAATTGTTTCTTAGGTTTTCGGCAAGCAATAGATAACCAGTGTTCGGTAGTAAATAAATTTAGTCGATATCATTGAAGAATTGTCATCGGTTTGATCTACAGTAGCTTTGAATCTTTTCTGGAAAATCTTTAGCTCAAAATCTTCTCTGTAAAATCTCTATTCTTTGAAATCACAATGTAACAATGAACTCTATTTCTGTGTATTTATAGATTATTTTTGATATTCCTGCTCAAACTTTGGTGCATTAAATGCGTGACTTAACTTTTGATACGAAACAACTGTTAGCTTGGTAATGTCTACAATTTCCTTTGCTCGGTTAATATAGAATTTCTTCATCGGTTTGCACTATTGTCGGTTAACCTTGTATAGTGATTACTGACAGGTAATCAACTCTTTTTTCTTCTTTTAATGACTATGTGACATTTGCAAACTCACAACACATAAACCATAGTGCATCTTTATTCATGCAGATTTGGTATTTGTGCATCATATATAAGGAACTGTATGTAAAATGTGATCATTTAAAAATGTCAATTCCATACATTCCTTTGTCATCTTAAGTAGAGGTACCAATGTCACCCAGTCCAGTGGACGAGGTTTCACCAACAGTGTTACTTGACTCAGCATTCTCATTAGATGCTTTCTTCCACATTGTGATCCTTAACTTCATAATTTCTGCAATGTTATATCCACTCTCAAATATATGGTTTTCATCAAGTGCTTGGTCTTTGCAGTTCTTTCTTACATGACCGACCTTGTGACAGTGCATACATGCCATTCTTGCATTTGTCCAGTTTCTTGATTGTCCAATCCGACTCTTTCTGTAACAGTTTTTTGCAATAGGTCCATACCGACCACATACAACACAATTAGTCCATGTATTATAATCCCAAACATATGAGTTACCTTGTCTCTTCGGTTGATATGGCTTTCATTGTAGTTTCTCTTTAGGTGTCCAGACTTGTTTCATTTTTGCCTTGTAGTCCCTTGCAGTGTGCCCATGCTTATTACAAGTATAACATATTTTCTCCTTAGTAGTATTATTAGCAATGTCATTCTGCTTAGCTCTGCATTCATAAGTTGGATGTCCAAACTTACCATAGTAATAACAATATCCATTGAATTTAGGAATGACAGGAGGTTTACCTTGTGCTTTGCTTCTACACACATTAGATGTATGTCCTAGTTTTCCATAGTGATAACATGTCAACACTTTAGGTTTCTGACTTTGATTGTTGTTGACTTTTTCAGCTTGTTGTGATGATTCTCCTTCACTGGTGTAGCCTATACCGGCTCTGCTTTTGAATCTCCTCTGATTAGTCAGGAAATCATCAATCTTTTTAAAACTGTCCTCATCTATCTTCATCATTTCATTATGTTGCTTTTGTATCTTTATTTCATTTCTCAATTTTTCATTATCTTCTCTGAGTATTGCAACATCTTCAAGTCTTCTTGATAATTCTCCATTTACTTGGTTCATTTCTTGATTAACTATCATCATCTGATTTGATACTTGGAAGTGATGGTCAGTGAGTCTTTGTATTTCACTTTCTTTTGCTTGAAGTTGTTCAGTCATCAGTCTTCAGTCTTCAATAGCCAATTTTGATCTTGTTCAGCTTGTTTGGCATTGTTCATGATTTCCACCATTCTCACCATTTGAGATTCATGACCGATTTGAAGTGCTGATTCTTTTCAGATAAATCAGAGATTATGCTTTTAGATCCATCAGAAATGCTTCCAGAGCTTGATCCAATATGATCAAATATTTCATCAATAGGTTCTTCATGATAACCGATTTCATTTTGCAAGATTGCAAGATTCTTCCTTTCAACTAGTAATTTCTTGAGTTCTTCCTTGGCTTGTTTATACTGTTCCACAAACATTTGTATTTGTATCTTCTGATTCTCAATAGTTTTGTCAAGTTTGTATCGCTCCATGACTTAGATCTTTACCCTTTAGTGGTTAGACTGTTCAACAAGAGAACTATTCTCTGATACCAATTGTTGGAATTAGGAGAGATAGGTACTAAGAGGGGAGGGGTGAATCAATGCCTTCAAAAACTTCACTTGTGAAACCTTTCAGATCTATAACTGTATACAGTGATAATCGATCAAAATAACTTGAATCTAATTGCATAAATCAATCATCTAGTTAACTTAAGAAAGTAAACAACATGAAATGAATATGACAATCACATAACACAAGTATTTTGGTAACGTAGTGTCAATAAATGAATTTGTCTCTTTCAAATTTATTTCTTATGCTCTATTGCCCATTATGAAACATTTAAACTTTACTAACAAATGGATTAAACCTAGGTGATTAATCCTCTAAATTGTGGTATAGCTCCCAGAAATATTTTCAATGAATACTTTATGCCAAAGAATAATGCATTTGCTACAAATATCAAACTTTTAACCAGAAAGTTGATAAGGCTGAAACAGTAACTTTCATCAACATGATATAATTACTGTGCAATGATAACCAATAAACCTGAAGCTCACAGGCTTTAGTGAATAAAAAATATATCAATTCAACACTACTTAGATTCAGATTCAAAATAAAACTATAGACATTCAATCAAGAAATTCCATTCAACTCAGAATACCCCAACAGAGGCTCACTCAAAGATATAAACCAAAAGATTTATGGCAATAAGTTTCTTTCATTTGCTGATATGGAAAGACTTAATTCAATTTCTGACAGAAAATAAAACTTTAACTACTTTACTTAAGCATAAAAATAACTAAACTAACATCCCCTTCGAAATTTTCTTCCTGGCTCTATATAGCCATTAATTACATTTATCAAAAATAATAATGTCTTGAAAACTCCATCAGTTTCAAAAATTAATTGATTAAGATAACTAGAAAGTACTAAAACCAGTAAACTTTAAACTAGACAGCAATGACCCAAAAAGTGTGGAGAGAATCCACTAATATCGGCTGAGCTGGACACTTGAAATTCAGTTCTGTGGCATCCTGGGTGCATGTGCCTGCTTCCACTCTTCGTGAGCCAATGATGCACTGATAATGGTTGCATGATATGATAGACTAATGAGGGAAATTCTTTGGCCAAGAACCTTCCTATCATTGCAGATTTGATTCAGCTTCATCTTGTGAGACTCCAAATGATCTACACAGACAACCTGCATAGCCTCAATGTTAGCTATGGAAGTAAAGTCTTCCATTGCGAGCTCCTTGCTATCTCAATAGCCATTATCCCTATTTTCGGTTCCTGAGTCATCTTCTTTGCACTCTTCACATCCTGAGTTTCTTCATCTATCAGAACAATATTCAAGCATTTCAGATCTTTTTGCATGGTGTCAATCAAACTTTTGAGATCATTGAGCAGATGGGTTGCCCCATCGCATCCATCTTTGATAATTGAATTTCTCCACTCAATGCTTTTCACAAAAACATACAGGACTTCTTCATTCAGGCCATGAAATGGTTTCTCTAGAAGGAACTTAGGTACCCCATAATTATCAATTTCCATTAGCTGATCAACTATTCTTTCCCACTTCTTCTTTTCCTTCCTCCATTCTGTCAGTTTAGCTAGCAGCTCTGAGATGACCTTTGTTACAACTCCATGAGTCTCAATCAACTAGGTGATGTAATCACTTCCATGCTTGACCATGCTCGTAACCCATTTGTTAAAAACCTCCACCACCATTTTGTTCCTTTGAATCTGGTCCAATGTTTTACGGACCTTAGGTGATTGAGGGTTAAGGTATGAGGAACCTGGGCTAATGGGAGTGGGCTAGGCTCCTGTACTGCCTGAATGAACTCTGCCAGTCGCTGAATAGTTTCCTTTAGTTCTTTATTTTCTTTCTCATCCTTGAAGGTTCTGTGTAATATCTTCCTTGTAGAAGATTCCAGGTGCTTTGCATCTGCTGCTTTACTTGCTACTCCTAAGTCTATCTTCTCAATGGTGAAGTCTTCAACTGAAGCTTCAAAAACCTATTTTTCAGACTTAGGCACTACCCTTTCTGCTACCCACCTTCCAGTTTTCTCATCAACATCAATCATGGATTCCATCCTAATCCTCTTAGGCTTCACTGTAGCCCCTAAGCATTTACTAACCATGTCTTCTATCGAGAGAGTTATCGGTAAGACATTCCTTTTCTTGCTAGCAATAGAAGTTCCTAACCAGCTAAGGGTAGGGGATGGAGTCTATAGAGAATCACCTGCTACAGGTACTGAAGGTTCTCTTGATTCTAGCTGAGTGCTTTTTGGGGTCATTGTGTTTTCCCCCATATTTTCTAAGTGAATTTGTTCTATCATTTGAGTATCCATAAGGTCAAGATCTATCACCTCCTCTTCGTTAACCAGTTTGGTACTTTCTTTAACAACTCTCCTTCTCAAGTTTCTTTTCACTGGAGAAGAACCAGAAGATGCTTGTTTCACTAAGCCAGTTGAAGACTTCCTCTTATTTTTAGTACCTGCAAGGGAAATAGTTTTATCAGTAGTGGCAATGGGTTTAACAATATTTTCAGCTTGTGCAGCTCTTCTAGGATTATGTCTTCTCAAAATAGGGGGTTTCTCACTTTTAACCCATTTCTTAGTCCTCTTAATCACATTAAGAGTCTTAACTATTAAGCTCTCTCTCTCCTAAATTTTCCAATCTATCTCAAGGAGTGGTGTACCCCTAACTCTGGTTTCATACTATTCATCAATCACATCTGTACCATCATCTTCGTCTATTATAGAGATGTCAACTTGAATGTTTAGAGACACAACTTGTCCTAGAGTAAACCTAGACCAAGTTCTTCTTCTCACTTCAAAATCATCTACACAATCCTCCCAATAATCCTCTATTTGAGGAATGTGTTGAAACTCAGATGGCAAGCTGAAATGTCAAGCTGCATATCCCCTGCTATCAAAATCCTTTCTGAGTGCAAATGTCTTCATGTTCAATTTCCTTAACTCATGCTCTAGATTTAGGGCATCTAAAGATGTTTTGCAAGTGTAATAACCTAATTCAACTGGGAAACTAGATTTTGCTCTTCCCTTCCTTTCCTTAACCCCTTTGTGCACATATGCCAGTTGGTGAGCTACCTCTGCAATGATTAAACTATCAATAGCATATCTTGGTAGTTTGAATGGCTCTCGTTCGAAACCACCCACTCTCAAATATGTGAATCTCCTAAATTGGGTAAAGAAACTCCCATAAGTGTTGACAAAAGCCTTCGCCTCTTCTGACATCCTTTGCTCAATATTTCCTTGAAGTTCATGTACCAACCTTCCAAAGAAAATTCCATTAACCTTTAGGAAACTATCAGCATAGAACTCCTTCTGCAGGTGAGGGTAGTAATCATAAATTTTCATGTTTGGGAGAGGTTTCTCATGAAACAGGCCTTTCCACTCTTTGGTGCAAGCCAAAATGTAAAATAAGTAAGAAGACATATGGAAGTTACCGCCAGCTAAAAAATTTGCTAGCTGATGATTGAGCTCATCAGCTATACTCTCTACCCAGTCTATATATTTTTCCCCATTGAGAGTGACCTGGATATAGAAGTACATCCATTCATGCCAATAGTATGCATGCTGGTTCCCTTTGATTCTATTTAGCATGATGACTAGGTCAGCTACTTTGGGCTTAAAATGATCTACAGTGAGTGGCTTTGGGATCCAGTGTTAGCTTGTGGTGACTAATCAGGAAAGTACTATCCAGGAAAGTACTGTACACTTTTCCTCCCGACCTCGCCGGGGTTCGGGGTCAGGCCGAGCCCCGAGCGGGGGTTTGGGGGCGGCAGCCCCTAAGAGCAGGGGTTCGGGGGCGCAGCCCCCGAGGAAATTTTTTTTGAGGCCGACTACTTTTTTCGGTTTTTTGGGCCGACTACTTATAACTCATTCTAACCCTAAAGCAGGAAAATATTGTATAATATGGCTTAGGGTTAGGGATTTTCATTATGTATGATTTTAGTACTTGCGACAGATTTGGGCTGTAAGGGATTACAGATTGTAATCAGGTTGTAATCACTAGATAATAACAATATTGGACTCATTGTTGGTGGACGTAGCCCAGGGATTGGGTGAACCACGTTAAATCTGTGTGTCTTGTGTTCTATTCTGTGTGGTTTATTATTTTCTGATATTAGTTATATTTGCACATAATTGTTATTTCTGCTTTGTTAATCCTAACAAGTGGTATCAGAGTGAGGTTATTTCGTTCGTTCTTTCATCTATTCTCTGAAGCAGGTCTCACGAGTTAGTGGGAGAGTCTCTCGATTAAGTGGGAGAAATGGCAGACGAGGGTAGGCTGAAGGTTGATAAGTTTAATGGGCAGAACTTCCAGTTATGGAAGATGCAAATGGAGGATTATCTCTATCAGAAGGATCTATGGCGGCCATTAGAGGGAGTAGCCAAGAAAGAGCAATCAATGTCTCAGGAGGATTGGGATATTTTGGATAGGAAGGCACTGGGGAGTATTCGTCTATGCCTGGCACAATCGGTGGCATTCAATATCACTGAAGCAAAGACAGCTAAAGATCTGATGGAAACCCTAGCGAAGTTGTATGAAAAGCCTTCAGCTTCAAACAAGGTATTTCTTATGAAGCATTTATTTAATATGAAAATGGTAGAAGGTGGATCAGTTACTGATCATTTGAATGAGTTTAATACAGTTACAAGTCAATTAACCTCAGTTAAAATTACTTTTGATGAAGAGGTTAGGGCTCTCTTGATTTTGTGTTCTTTGCCAGAAAGCTGGAATGGCTTGGTAATGGCTGTTAGTAATTCTATTTCTGGTTCTAATACCCTAAAGTATGATGATGTTATTGGTGTTATATTGAGTGAGGAAATTTGTAGGAAAAGCTTAGGGGCATCCACATCGGGTAGTGTATTGAACATAGAAAGCAGAGGCAGAACAAGAGATAGAGGAAACAACTCTGGAAATCATGGGAAATCAAGAGGAAAATCAAAGGGAAAGAGGTCCGAATCTAAAGGGCCAAATGATTGCTGGTACTATGGAAAACCAGGTCATAAGAAGAAAGATTTTTGGTCTCGAAAGAAAGATCAAGGAGACAAAAATAATGGAAACAAGGAGGCAAATGTGGTAAGTAACAAATCTGAGGAGGATGCTTTGCTCTTGTCCTTAGAAAGTATTGATGATTCATGGGTTTTAGATTCTGGGGCTTCATTTCATGCTACACCCCATAGAAGCTATTTTGTTGATTATGTCCAAGGGGATTTTGGGCTAGTTTATTTGGGAGATAATGAACCCTGTCAGATTGTTGGAAAGGGAAAAATTAAGATTAAGTTGCAGAATGGGAATCATTGGCTACTACAAGAGGTAAGACATGTTCCAAGGCTGAGTAGGAATTTAATTTCAGCAGGGCAACTGGGTGATGAGGGTTGCACAGTTACTTTTAATGATAAAAATTGGAAGGTTTCAAAAGGTTCCTTAGTAGTAGCAAAAGGTGTGAAAGTAGGCACCTTATATCTTTGTACAGGTCATACTGTTCCTTCTACTTTAATTGTTTCAGAAGATAATGAATGTTCAGGAACAGTGGCTGCAGTTGAGCAGGAAGAACATCAAACTATTGTTGTAGATTCTGACACAGCACTGTGGCACAACAAACTCGGGCACATGAGTGAAAAAGGTATGAAATTACTTCATTCAAAGAAAGTTTTACCTGGTCTGAAATGTGTCAATATGAATTTCTGTGAAAGTTGTGTTTATGGAAAACAAAAGAGAGTTAGTTTTGTGAAGAGTGGGAAGGAAAAGAAAAATGAGAGATTAGAGCTTGTGCATACAGATGTATGGGGACCAGCTCAGGTATCTTCCCTTGGTGGCTCTCTGTATTATGTTACATTTATAGATGATGCAACAAGAAAAGTATGGATTTATTTCCTTAGACAGAAATCTGATGTATTTCAAACTTTTAATAAATGGAAATGCTTGGTTGAGAATGAGACTGGTAAAAAGTTAAAATGTCTCAGATCTGATAATGGTGGTGAGTATTGCAGCACAAAATTTGAAGAATATTGTTCCTCTAATGGTATTCGTAGGCAGAAAACTGTACCAAGGACTCCACAAGAAAATGGAGTGGCTAAACGCATGAACAGGACAATAATGGAGCGTGCAAGGAGTATGAGGTTGCATGCTAGGCTGTCCAAAAATATGTGGGCAGAGGCAGTGAACACTGCTGTTTATTTAATCAATAGAAGCCCCTCTACTCCTTTGGACTATGGTATTCCAGAGGAAGCATGGAGTGGTAAGAAGGTGAGTTATTCTTTTCTCAAAACCTTTGGTTGTGAAGCTTTTGCACTTATAGATTCTGAAAATAGAACCAAGCTGGAAGCTAAGTCAAAGAAATGTGTATTTGTTGGGTATGGCATTGATGAATTTGGTTATAGGCTTTGGGATTTTGAAAATCATAAAATTGTAAGAAGCAGGGATGTCATATTCAATGAGAAAGTATTGTACAAAGATCTGTTGCTGCAGCATGAGAAGAAAGAAAATGACTATGTAGTACTGGATGATACTCCACAAGTTCATGTTCCAGTAGTTCCTTATGCTCCGCAACAACAGCAACAACAAATACCACACACCCCAGTGAGTGTTAGACGGTCAACAAGGCTAAGTAGACCTCCAGAAAGATTTTCTCCATCTTTGTATTCTATTCTGTTAACAGATGCTGGTGAACCTGAATGTTATAATGAAGCTGTGCAGGTGGATACAAAGCTTTAGTGGGAGTCTGCAATGACAGATGAAATGGACTCTTTGCTAAAAAATCAGACATGGGATTTATGTAAGTTACCTGCAGGTAAAAGGGCTTTACAGAATAAATGGGTTTACAGGATAAAAGAAGAGGATGGAGGTACGAAAAGATTTAAAGCCAGATTAGTCGTAAAAGGATTTGCACAGAAATATGGTATTGATTTTGATGAGATATTTTCTCCAGTTGTTAAAATGACTTCTATTCGTACTATTTTAAGTATTGTGGCTACTGAAGATTTGCATTTAGAGCAGCTTGATGTTAAAACAGCCTTTCTTCATGGTGATTTGGATGAAGAAATATATATGGTTCAGCCACAAGGATTTGAGGTCAAGGGTAAGGAGAATTTGGTGTGCAGATTGCAGAAAAGTTTATATGGCTTGAAGCAAGCACCTCGGCAATGGTATATTAAATTTGACACTTTTATGAATAGGCATGGATATAGTCGGTGTCATTCTGACCATTGTGTTTATTTTAAGAGGTTGGATGATGACAGCTACATTATTTTATGTTTATATGTTGATGATATGCTTGTAGCTGGGTCTAACATGGATCACATTAAGGGGTTGAAACAACAGTTAGCAAAATCTTTTGCTATGAAGGATTTGGGGGCAGCAAAACAAATCCTTGGTATGAAAATTTGTAGAGATAGGAAAAATAGGAAATTGTCTCTATCTCAGGCTGATTATATTGAGAAGGTGTTGCAACGTTTCTCTATGGAAAATGCCAAAGCTGTCAGCACACCTTTGCCTGGTCATTTGAAATTGACTAAGGATATGTGTCCCAAGACACTAGAAGAAGAGACTAAAATGTCTAAGGTACCTTATGCTTCAGCTGTAGGGAGCTTAATGTATGCTATGGTATGTACTAGGCCAGATATTGCACACGCAGTGGGAGTCGTTAGCCGTTATATGAGTAACCCTGGTATTGAGCATTGGAATGCAGTCAAATGGATTCTCAAATATTTGAGAGGCACATCCAGTAAGTGTTTACACTTTGGGGGTTCTACTACTACTGTGCAAGGCTATGTTGACTCAGATTTGGTAGGAGATATAGATAGCAGGCGGAGTACTACAGGTTATATATTTACTGTTGGTGGGACAACAGTGAGTTGGATTTCTCGACTACAAAAGGTGGTGGCTTTATCCACTACAGAGGTAGAGTATGTTGCTGCTACAGAGGCAGCCAAGGAGATGATATGGCTTCAATTCTTCATGGAAGAATTGGGACATCCACAAAAGGATAATTTTCTACATACAGATAGCCAAAGTGCCATTCATCTTGCAAAGAATTCTGCTTTGCACTCAAAGACAAAACACATACAGTTGTGGTACCATTTCATTCGATCGGTTTTGGATGATGGACAGTTAAGGCTGGAAAAGATTCATACTGATGATAATCCAGCAGATATGTTTACAAAGGTAGTAACAAGGGAGAAGTTGAACTCATGTTCAGCTTCAGTTGGTCTTCTAGACTGAACAAAATATAGGAACAACTGAGTCCAAGGTGGTTCAATCCAGTGGGAGCCTCATGTGGGTAGCGGTATTGCTACAGGATCAGTCTCCAAGTGGGAGGTTTTTTAGTATAGTGTGGATAATGATTAGTCACCAAGTGGGAGATTGTTAGCTTGTGGTGACTAATCAGGAAAGTACTGTACACTTTTCCTCCCGACCTCACCAGGGTTCAGGGCCGGGCCGGGCCCCGAGCGGGGGTTTGGGGGCGGCAGCCCCCAAGAGCAGGGGTTCGGGGGCGCAGCCCCCGAGGAAATTTTTTTTGAGGCCGACTACTTTTTTCAGTTTTTTGGGCCGACTACTTATAACTCATTCTAACCCTAAAGTGGGAAAATATTGTATAATATGGCTTAGGGTTAGGGATTTTCATTATGTATGATTTTAGTACTTGTGACAGATTTGGGCTGTAAGGGATTACGGATTGTAATTAGGTTGTAATCACTTGATAATAACAATATTGGACTCGCTGTTGGTGGACGTAGCCCAGGGATTGGGTGAACCACGTTAAATCTGTGTGTCTTCTGTTCTATTCTGTGTGGTTTATTATTTTTTGATATTAGTTATATTTGCACATAATTGTTATTTCTACTTTGTTAATCCTAACATCCAGGAACCTCCTTTTTGAGCTTTGAGTAACCAGTACTGAGCTATTTCATTTCGGTATACTTGTCTCTTGGTGGAAAAGACTAATTGAGATGAGGGGATATTCCATCCTTCATATAGGTCTTTTTTTGGAATGCCTAATGACTTCAAGACAACATCTCTGCTTATAAAAACCAATGGACTCCCATCAACTTTCTTGATAAATTTTTCCTGAAAGTTATACCTTTTAGCACATTCGACAATCAATTCCCGACATGGGGCTACAATGGGAAAGGTAGTTGCATTAGCTAAACCACTCAGGATGGCCTTTTCTAACATAGAACCTGGATTGGGTTCTTTGATTTGGGTTATACTATCCTCTAAAGCTCTTGTTTTAATCAGGGTGTCTTCACAATCGGACATGGAGCAGATTAAAGGAGAGGTATTTCCAAAATTTAGAGCTGGGTTCTTCATTTTAGGATCTCAAGGCAAGAAAAACAATGGGGAATGCAGCCACTTGAAAGGAAAACAATCTCGACAAATGAAATAGCTTTAACTGAAACAATGGAGGCCAACAGAGAGACTCACCTAGTTTTTATGCGATGAACTAAGCACCGAAATGAGGAGAGGATACCTTCTTTCGTGACAACTACATGAGATGTTTTGAGCATTATGAATGAAATAGTCTGCACTTGAGAATTTATCTAAAAATAGTTACAAAATCCTGGGAGATTTGCAATAATGGCAGATTAATGTCGCACAAGGTTCACTTAATGATTATTTGATAACTCGCACCACCTTAAGTATTAATCATTGTACTTCCCCTTGATTGAAATGACATTAAAGTGTCATTTTGATTAAATGCAATAAATTTTCCACACACGGGAGGTATGATCAGCCGCCAGCTGGCACTTATGTCAAATCACCACTTGCTTCTTCACAACTTATAGACACATATCGAACATTGAACCTTGAACTACTAGAAATCATAGTTCAAGTTCAACAAGATGATGGAGGGACTATCCTTTGGAATAATCATAAAATAAAGAAAAACGTAAATGGAAAAGAAGAAAAGAAAATAGCACTTTGCGAAAGGGGAATATCCATTGAACTTTGAATCTTGAACTAGGAGAGTTCAAGGTTCACGGTTCATTGGATGAGTGCATGCTACAAAGATGAAAAGCTGCTAAGCTTGCAAATAAAGGGAAAATCATACCAAAGGATGTTATTGAACATTGAACTATGAAAGTTCAATGTTCAAGTTCAACCAACAGGGTGTATCTACAAAAGGTTGAAACTTTTAAATGAACAACACCTTGAAAAATTATGGGGTGATTTTGGGAAAATAGAGCCGACAAAGTTTTAACAAAATCTAATGGTAACACATAGAAACCCTTGTAAGAAGGTAAAAATTGTGGTGGGGATGACACCCACAAATTCTTCACTACTGCAGATGGAAAAGGTTTGCTTGTTAAGGCTACAAGTTTTGATCACTTCTGGTGATCTTACCCTATTAGGAGTAACATATTAGATCAGCTAGATCTACCTAGTTATAGGATTTAGACAACACTAATGAAGTGTGTACTCAGTTAAGAGATTTACATAAGACTGTTAAGTCTACTCTATTAAGATATTTTATCAAAAACTCTACTACAATTGTCAGAAAGTAATAGGCAATTATCTGCTAGTTGACAACTAAATTGTCTGAAATAGATCAATAGATGCTCATAAAATATCACCTTGACTGTGATGATTCACTACTCTGTTCTGCTCAGTAGCCTTCTCTGATTCTGCTCAATCTGATATCCTCTGTACTTTGTTCTGCTCTATAAACTAATTGAATTGAAGTTAGGCAATGGCTTCAAGTGCCCTGTGATTCATATATATTAGTTCACTCACTACTTTGAATGATGCGAACAACAAAATATAGTGTTCTATTTTTGCCACTTTAGCAAAAATTAGGTTACAAAAATAATCATAACCCTAAGATCTACGGTGCAAAATTAACCTAGATCAACTATTACTATAAGATAAACATTACATTTAATGAGTATCTTTTATAATAAATGCTCCTCGATCTTGGTAAACCATTTTATGATCTATTGTAACCATTTGCATAGAAGAATGTGCCATTTCAGATTACTATGCCATTTTCTATGATCATCGGTAAACATTATATAAGCTGCTCGATGTATATTGCGATGCTCAGTGTTTACTGTCCGTCGGTGTTGGTGTCACTGGTGCTCAATTAACTGTGTGATGCTTGGTGTAAAGGCTTTACTAACTACTCTGTCTTACTTTTGGTTACCGACCAACTCAATATAAGTAACCGACTGACCTGTTTAGTATCCTTTGATACTAATGACAACCTTAAATGCTCAATAGAGATTAACACTATCTTGATCCCTCCCATTCAAGGGAAGCCTTTGATCTTATATGTCTCCACTACAGATACATCACTAGGGGCATTTCTTGCACAACATGATGAGAACAAGAAGGAAAGAGCAATATACTATATCAGTAGAACATTGGTGGCATACGAAAAGAACTATTCAATGATTGAGAAAGCTTGTCTAGCTATGGTCTTTGCATCATAGAAATTGAGACATTATATGTTGGCTCATACTACACATTTAGTATCTAAGATTGATCCACTAAAGTACCTACTAAGCAAAGCTGCCCTCATGGGTAGATTAGCCAAATGGGTCATGCTCTTAAGTGAATTTGACATTGAATATGTTGAAAGAAAAGCTATTAAAGGCCAAGTTATTGTTGACCAATTAGCAGATGCACCTTTATTTGATGATACACCAATGCAAATGGAATTCTCAGATTCCTTTATCATGAATCTTTCTTCTAGAGAATGGTAGTTATTCTTTGATGGCTCCTATACATAGAATGGATCTGGAGTAGGCATATTGTTCATAACTCCTCAAGGATACTCAATCCCAAAAGAATTTAGAATCAAGTTTCCTTTCACAAACAATATTTTTGAATATGAAGCCCTTCTTAATGGCATGAAAATGGCAATTGAGTGGAGAGTAACAAAATTACACATTCATGGAGACTCACAACTTGTAATCCATCAAGTCAATGATGTGTACCAAACTAAAGATGAAAAGCTTGTTCCATACAAGAGAATGGTAGATGATCTAAAGAAGTATTTCATATCTATCACATTTGAGCAAATACCTAAAACAGAGAATAAGGCTATCGATGCAATGGAAAAATTATCTACTTTATTACAACAACCTGAACATGAGCTATGCTACGAGTTCCTGGTGGAAGCACTATCTTATCCTGCATATGACTCCCCTGAAACCCACATGATTTTTAGTATTGTAGGTCATGATTCATCCAGATATAAAAACCTATTCTCCTATCTCAAAGACCAAATCATCCTTGATACCTTTAACCATCATGAAAAGAGATACCTTATCTGCCATGCCTCTCGGTATGTCATCATTGGTCATGATCTTTACAAACGAGGTCTAGATGGTATGCTCCTTAGATGTTTAGAATGGGAAGAGTCTCAATGTGCGTTAGAGGAAGTCCATGAGGGTATATGTGGGTCACACTCAAATGGTTTAACACTATCTTAAAAACTTATTAAAACTGGGTACTATTGGCCGACAATGGAGAAAGAGTCTGTCAAGTTTGCTAAGAACTGTCAAAAGTGCCAACTACATGGCAACTTAATTCATGCTCCAGGGAGAGATATAATTACCTTCACTACATAATGGCCTTTTCATCAATGGGCCTTTGATCTTATAGGAGCTATACATCCTCATTCTTCTAATGGACATATCCATATAATCACAGCTACAAATCATTTTACAAAATGGGTAGAAGTAGTCCCTTTGACACAAGCAACTGGAAAACAAATATGTATGTTCATCTTGAACTACATCATATGCTGGTATGGTATTCCACATTCTATAGTCACAAATAATGGTGGGCAATTTTTTAAAAAAAGACTTGGATGATCTATGTGCCAAATTCAAGATTACACAACATTGGCCATCTATCTACTATCCTCAAGGGAATGGACAAGCAGAGGCTTCTAACAAGAATCTATTGAAAATATTGCATCGTACAATTAATAAAATAGGAAGAGACTAACATCTCATGATCAATCCAGCTCTCTGGGCCTATAGAACAAGTATCAAAATGCCTACTGGGGCTACACCTTTCACTTTAGTTTATGGGTCTGAAGTGGTACTGCCTATTGAAGTTGAAATCCCATCACTAAGAATCAGAATGCATGGTCTAGTAACTGATGATGACTACAGAGTATCTAGGTTGCAAGAGCTTGAACTACTAGATGAGCGCAGACAAGTAGCATATGATCATCTCAGAGTATATTAGAAGAGAATGTCTAGAGGTTACAATAAGAAAGTTATACATAGAGAATTTTAGGTTGGCGATCTAGTCTTGAGAGAGAATCCTAAAAATCAATCACATAGAGAACGCAAGGGGAAGTTTGAACCCAATTGGCTGGGTCCCTTTGTTATCATTGCTACTTTTGGCTCTGGTGCCTATCAATTCTCAATGACTGAAGAAGAACAGCTTCGAGAACCAATTGACATTCTCCATCTGAAGAAATTCTATGCCTAAGGCATTCAGTGTATGGTAAATTGTCCTAAAAAAATCTTAAAAATTTGAAAAAGTTCTACAAAAATGAACATCTTGGTGAAAACCTAGCAATGGGCGCCTTGATGATTCACAAAAAAAATAAAAATAAAAAATCAAAGTACAAAAAAATTGAAAAATACAAAAAAATGAGAAAAAGAAAAAGTGCTTTGGTGAAAACCTGGAAATAGGCGCCTTGGTAGAAAAAATAGAATCTCAGCCAAGATGGTGAAAACTTGGCAAACGGGTGCCACTTTTTTCAAAATGCTCCATCTATCAACGTAATCTTGGTCTTTCCCAGCTTTTAGTCTTGCTTTAGTTTGTACATATTTCCTGGTTTGTTTCTGCATTCCTATTTTCAATAAGTCAGTATGTACACCAATCAGCTCAAGTGTCTGTATCCTATCAATGCTTAACACTTGGGGGCAATCAATGTCATATCCTATGGTCTCCAGTATACCTCAGAAGAGTCATATCCAGTCAAGGTCTTTTGAATCTTTATCTGAGTCAGTCAGTCAGTCTCCTCTCCAGAAAGGATTTTGCATCTACAACAACGTAATCAAACACAAACATCAACACAAAATGAAAACAATCTATGCTTCACATGCTTTTATCTCCTTGTATGCTTACTGATTCACATTGAGATTTTTGCATATTATGTTCCCTCGAGCTCTTCGATGATGTCCTTTACAGGATTTAGAGAGTGATGACTGGGGGCATAATCTTTTCTTTGTCTTCTGCTTGTATGTGAAAATCTAACAAATTTGGAAATTTTGGATTGAAATGGTGTCCATCTGTAAGAGCCTCTATCTCGAATCGGATGGCCATGAGTACCTCGACCATTGATACCCAAAAAATTCAAGGAAGTTTGATCTAACTATTATCTTTTTGAGTACATTCTTTCTCCTACTGTGAAACACGATCTTACCTAAGGATGTGAATGATAAAGGGTCACTAAGGGTAATTCACATTGGATTTAGAATGATCTCTTGAATGCTTGATGTGTTTGTAATGCAAGGCATATTCAGGTCATCACGACGTCTATGTTTTGATGCTTATACAAATTGCTATATCAAAATGGACATGATATTCAGGTCATCCTGACACTTATGCCTTGGTGCTTATATCTAATCCGACATTCCAAAAACAAAATCAATATTCATATGTCTATGGTTGTCTAGCCAATGGGCATTGTATTGATTCTTGAGCATAAAAATCAATATTCATATGTCTATGGTTGTCTAGCCAGTGGGCATTGTATTGATTCTTGAGCATAAAAATCAATATTCATATGTCTATGGTTTCATAACTAGTGGGCATTGTATTGATTTATCTAGTTACCTAAAAATTCAATGATGAGAATGACCGACACATGATCAGTGACTAGGTCCTCAGTCTTAGGTTTGCATTTCATTTTGCATATCTCTGCACTTTTCATGATTGCATGGTCTCACAAATTGCTTGAAAACTTAACTAATTCTTCAAAATTATGCTAAACATGACACAAGGACGGAGCATTGTAAGAAGGTCCCTCCAACGAAATAGAAAGTAGAATCCTTTTTCGGGATCAAAATCAAAATCTGAGATTGTTTATATTATTCACTACTTGCATAATCAACCTTCAATCATCAAAAAAATCCAAAATTTAACTTAACTGATTATCTTACATCAAACTATCGAAATTTCAAATTGGTTAACCATGGTCAACTCATGGTCAAACCTAGTCAAACTTGGTCTCCATGACCTCTAAATAATGCAGAACACATTCCTGGACGTGTATAACCACTTCTCAAATCAATTAACATGCTTCTAAACTATAAACACTGACTTTTCTTGTCAGATTTCAATTTTAATCACGAAGGGGGCATGGCATTGCACATCATTCAAAGTTTGTAACTCAATTTTGTCAATTAATCTTTCCTCAGTAATCAAGACAACAACCACGTCTAGTTGTTGATTCATCTAAAGTCCTCATCGCTTGGGGAAAATCTATCATCTCTTGGGGCATATCAAATTCATCTAGTATCCAAATCTATCTTGTAAACTGTATCAACTTTTTGTAACTATCAGTTCATTAGTGTTATTTCCTTGGTTCTTCGTAACTGATGGGTTTAGGATGTGATACCAATATGATTCATACAAGGACATTGAGGTCTGGAATTGGTCACTCACTTCTTCACAATCATAAGGTTCAGAATCAGGCATTTTGGCACTTTTTCGTAATCACCAGTTCATTATTGATATAGCTAGCATCATCTCGATTCCTGGTCATTCTGGGCCTGGGTCGATATCTTTCAATCTTTAATCTTTCAAATCAGTTTCATACGTATATCAAAACATAGACTATTCTTTGAACCATTGTGCTTTGCACAGTGATTCAAAGAGGGGCAAAATGTAATACCCCAAAAATGTGCTATAGGTTCATTAACCTCCTACATCTTCAATTCAAACGAAATCAACATCGAAGTCCTAACCTAAGGCACATCTGCACATTATCGAAATCCTAATTGATTTTATCATAAATTCTGCATCAAGGAATATTCCTAGCAATATTCCTATTTATTCTAATTATCTTTAATTTAATTTTATTTGGCGATGAATCCTATTTATCCTAAAGTTGATTAATTGATTATGATGAATATTTAATTAATTAATTTAATTTTGCCACTTAATTATTTAATTAGATTTAATTCTATTTATTCCTAATTATATTATTTAATTTTGACAATAAATCAAATCTTCTACGAATAATTGATTAAATCCAAGTTGTCAATATTTAATAATATAGTTTTGAATAAAAGGTTGATTAAAATAATTGATTAACCCACAAATCAGTTATTTTTAAATTTAAAATCAATTAAGTTGAAGATAAATCACTTTATTTATTTAATTAATTCATGATTATTTGTGCACATTCAAAGAGCAGTTAAACTTTAAATCAAAAAATCAATTCAAGTTGTTATATTTTCGAAACTCAACATCTATTTTGAGTTCAAAGTTGATCTAAACTTCTGATTTGATTTAAAAAGTTGTTCTTGCATGATTTTGCATGATTTTATGAGTTATCTATTTCTAATTTCTTGTTAACTCAAAAATCAAACCTGAGTTCATCAAGAGTGATTTATGAATTTTTCCATACACCCTCAAGCCCTGGATTTATATAAAATCAAGGCTCAGCTCTTTACAAATCATCCACAGAATTTGCATACTTACTTTGGCGAATTGACATCAGAGGAATCATCAAGCTTCTTGTGAATCAGTGTTTTGTGAGATCAATCTTGTTTTCAATTCATTCTAGTTTCATATTTCATATCATTGTTAGCTTAATTTGCATATCATTTCAATCCATTTAGATTAATTTATTATCAGTTTTTCTCATCTTATTGCATCAAAAATTAAAAAAAAAGATTAATTTGCATTCATATTTTATTGCTTTCATCATTTAAATCCTTCATTTAGGTGTTGCATTGTCACTAATCTCGGTCTAATATGAGAATACCATACTCGCACCTACTAGAAGGCAGTAAATTGCCTGGTTAGCTGTATTGTTCTTATTTGCATATTTTGATTTTTGCTAACCTCTAATGTTTTACTGAAGTGTTGTGTCTACAGCTAGGTACAAAATTCACACACACAAGGTCCACTTACCAGATTACCATACTGACAAGGTCTTTGATATCGCCAGGAGCACTTGAAACAATGCGACACAGGAACCTTGATTTTCTCTCAAAGGGCTCCACAAGGTTTCTAAAGTCAAATGTTTAAAATGAATTGAAAATGACCCTTTTGGGCCTTGTATAGGTTTTGACCTAATTTTTCAAAGTGCACTATTTTGTGGGAAAATTGCACTCCTGGCTAATTTTGATGTTTTGAACCCATTTTTGAGATCAAAATCAAAATATGAGATCCTTTACTTTGTCAAAAATATGATTTAAAATTTTTGGACCCAGGATGACTGACTGCTTGCATACTCAACCTTCATAACATCACAGAAATCAAGTATTCAACTTAACTGATTATCTCACATCAAACTTTTCAAATTTTGACTTGGTCAACCATGGTCAACTCATGGTCAAACCTAGTCAAACTTGGTCAACATGACCCCTAAATAATGCAGAATGCATCCCCAAATGCGTACAACCACTTCTACAATCGATTACTTTGCTTCTAATCATTTCACGCTGGCTTTCTTGCCAGATTTCAATTTTCATCCTGAAGGGGGCATGGTATTACACATCATTAATCAATTCTGTCAATCAAATTTCCTTCAGCAATCAAGACAAAAACCACGTCTAGTTGTTGATTCATCAAAGTCCTCATCGCTTGGGGAACATCGCTTAGGGCATATTAGATTCATCAAAATTCATATCAATCTGGTGTTCTCTTAATCTTGTGAACTGTATCAACTCTTTGTAACCATTGGCTCATTAGTGTTATTTCCTTGATTCTTCGTAACTAAAGGGTTCAAATTTGGCATCCTTTCGATTCCTTTGGACAATCAGGTCTGGAGTCAAGACAATCACTTCTTCATAATCATAGGTTTAGAATCAGGTGTCGTATCACTTCTTCATAATCACCGGTTCATTGTTGGTATCATTAACATCATCTAGATTCTTCGGTCAACCAGGACCTGAATCAACATCTTCAAAAATTTTAAATAATTTCTATCTCACAATTGGTTAATCTTTCAGGATCAGTTTCTCCACCACATAATTGAGTCCAAACATCATAAAAAATAGACTAATCTTTGAACCACTATGCTTCGTACAATAATTCAAAGAGGGTCAAAATGTAATACCCCCAAAATGGGCTCCAGTACCATTGACCTCCTACATCGACAAATGGATCGAAATTGACTCTAAAGTCCTAACCTAAGGCACACTTGCACATCAAATCATCAAAACCCTCACCGATCCAATCTCAATTATGTATTGGGGAATATTCCTAAATATTCCTAGTTTATCCTAATTATTTTTAATTGAATATTATTTGTCAATAAATAATATTATTTTGTTTATCCTAAAGTCAATTAATTGAATATATTGAATATTTAATTAATTAAACTTAATCTGGCCACTTAATTATTTAATTGGATTTAATTGAATTTATTCCTAATTAATATTATTTTTATTTGACAATAAATTAAGTTTCTAAAAATAATTGATTAAATCTTTATTTAATTGATTAAATCAAATTGTCAAATTTAATGAAATAATTTTGAATAAAGTTTGATTAAATAATTGATTAACCCATAAATTAGTTATTTTTATTAAAAAATCAGTTAAGTTGAGAATAAAACACATAGAAAATTAAATAAATTCATAATTATCCATGCACAATCAGAAAAGAAATTAAAACTTTAAATCAACTATTAAATTCAAATTGTTAACTTTTTGAACTCAACATGTGATTGTGAGTTGAAAAGAAGATTTGAGTGATCTGAACTTCTAAAAAGAACTAAAAAGATGATTTTGCATGATTTTGTGAGTTAACTATTTCTAATTCCTTGATAACTCAACAATCAATCTGAGTTGATCATGGAGAGATTTTTGGCTTTCCATGAGTTCTTGAAAACCCTAGATTTCTATATATAAACAGGCCTCAATCCTTTACAAATGATGACGAATTTGGAGAATCTTGCACGTGCGATCTGGCGAATTGAGAGATTGTAATTTTTGAGATTCTTGCTAACATTGTTTTCTTCATTTTCATAGCATTCATTTTCATTACTAGTTTAGATTTCAATTCATACTTCATCTAGTTTTACATCATTTTACATTATTTTTCATCCATATTGCATAGAAACATTAAAAAACATAGCTTAAATTTGCATCCATTTTTTTTATAGCTTTCATGATTTAAATCCTTCATTTAGGTGTTGCATCATCATTGATCTTGGTTATTTATGAGAATACCATACTTGCATATACTAGAAGGCAGTAAATCGCCTGGTTAACGATATTTGTCTTCATTGTAGATTTTATGATTTGTTAACCAATAATGTTTTACTGAAGTGTTGTGTCCACATGAAGGTACAATTACAAACACACAAAAACCACATATGGAAATGATGCCCACACATTTTACTAGTGCACTAACAAAATTTTCCTTGTTAGGAGCAATTACAAAAACTCTTCTGAGGTTGTACCCAGTTAAGAGTATTTATAGCCTTGTTAGAAGTTACAAAAGTCATGTTAAAGACTACTCGGTTAAGGGATTTCAAACTCCTTTTGAGAGTACCTTGTTAGAGGATTTATAATTCATATCCTATTAGAGATCTTGCTCACTCTATTAGGAGTGACCTTGAACTAAAAGATTTTACCTGCAAACTTGTTAGGGCTTAGCTTGAGATAGACCCAAGAATGAATGATTTGATAACGCCGCTTCCTGTTTGAAAGATCCACTTTAATTGTGATCAAAACAAAACCTAAACATCCAAATATCTTTTCTTCAGCTTAACACAATCATAATCACCTATCACATCATCACATCTAACCCTAAACTCAATTTCAACCTTCTTTTATAAAAGATTTTTTTCAAAGTTGACCTTTGCCAAAAAAATGTTTTACCCACCAACATAAAAAATCAAATCTGATCTCACCAAAAAATATTGGTCAACTCAATAAAGTCAAAACAACATTAAAAAAGTCATAAATGAAACATTTACTAGCTCTAAATTGACTAGTTGGCTAATATAGCCAAAGTCACTTTGCCTGTCTCTGCTGCTTCAATCCTCAATAACTCATTGTATTATTCAATATAACTAATGTGATCATAGATGTTAAATATGCCTCTGTATATTTTATCTACCCAACCACACATATCTTAATCTGATCTCCAAATCCAAATCTCGTCACATGTACCTTGCATACTGTCTTCTTTTCAGTTGATTGCACACTTGGTTGATTCTTCAATTCAATCCTTCAACACCATTGGTAAAACTGATCTCATGCCTTCAATAGGTCATGTTGCCAACAATGAAAACACCACAATATAATCATATGATCAAAACTTAGATCACTTTCATCAACTGCCAATAAATATACTCAAGATTTGTTAGGTTAAAGACACTTGAATTAATCCTAACATTTAATACTCAATGAAGGAACAACATTATCTAGAAAAGATAGGGAATTTATATTGGAGCACCACTCCATATTAAAAGTACAACTAATGAATAGTATGATCCTCTGAATTTACTTAGTGATATACATGTGTTAGAGAATTGTGTGCATGCAATATACAATCAAATAATAATCTAGCTTTAAATGAGTACTTAATAGTTACACGATTGGGGGAAAGGGGTATAGAGAGTATAGGGGGAAGTAGAGGGTAAGTGCAAAAAGATGGGGGACCAAAAAGATGCCACTTTTCTTTTTGGTCCCCCATCATGCATAGTGCGTATGCACTAAAGGGTGTGCACCCTATAGTGTGCACACCCTATGGCTTGGGTTGCCCAAACCTTAGGCTTGGGCAATCCAAAACAAAGCACGTGTGCCCTATAGGGCACACACGCTTTGAAAAAAAACTTCTTAAAGCTACTTGTGGGTTTGAAAGCTCATTTTGCTTTCTTCAAACTTGTGTTTTCAGCTAAGAAGGGCTTCCCAAGTGTGCACACACTGTTCTTTTGGCTTGTGAACTGATTGTTTTCATTCATGCATCCATCAAATGGCTCCACAATATTGTCAAGTTCGATCCGGAAGAAGAGGTAAGTGTTTTTACAACCCATGCCTCTTATTTGTTTTAAAATTTCAATTTTGTTGGAATTTGTTTTGTTAAAATTTTTTTTTGTTTAAATTTGTTTTGTAATGAAGATTTTAAAATGTAGTTTTTTTAATTACCAGGAAGAAATAATCTCCCTCAACCAAACTCTCCACCAAACCCTCCACCAAACCCTCTGTCTCCTCATGAAGAGCCGAATGAAGAAACAAATGAAGAAAATGAACCTCAATTGCCTCCACCAATCGAGAAACCTCCTCCTGAAACACAACAAAATTTGATGAACCAAATTGAAAGAGGGAAAAAAGAATTAGAATCTTTAATTAATAGGTTAAAAGAATTTAGTGGTACAAATCCTGGAAGGGAAAGACTTGCAAAATCATTAGAAGCAATATTGACCCACGTAAGTGCGGTTAGTGGGCAAATTAATTTATGGTGGGATAAAAGAGAAGAACAAAAACAATATTATGCAAATGAATTATCTTATGCGGACATAAAAAAGAAAAAAATCACAAAAGATGACATTTGCAAGCTATTTAAAAAACCAGGGGACACTGATACTCTTAGAACTACAACAAAGAGGTTCCCAATTCATTCGTGCATAAATGAAGACATTAAAAATAATTTTTGGGAGAGATGGTGGATGGTCTTTGATTCACCTCCTTGTAACAATCATGAGGTTCCTATATATTTCTTGAGGAAACTCTATTGCGAGTTTGTACTCAAGGAGGTGCCAAATTATTTTGACATTCTGGATTCTCAGGGTAGAGGAGGGGGGTCATCATTTGATCGAGCAAGGGAACATAATGACCCTAATGCACCTAGGGCTGCTATTGGCAAGCCACATGTGGATCATGTTAGTATTCCTTCCGTTGTGAAGGAACATGTAGAGGCAGACACACTAGGTATGATTAGTGCTCTAACACAGACTCTCATTCAGTGTGCCACTCCTTTAGTTGAGGGTGACCATGGTCAATCCTCAAGGGGGCATGTTTGTCAGTCATGTGGATGCTTGTGCATATTTGGTATTGGTGAGAGAGAGGAAGATGATTTTGGAATGATGATTGATAGCTTTCTAAATACGACATTTGACATTGACACACGGGTAAATATTTCCAAGTTCATTAAATTGATTTGATCATATTTCATTTATAAAAGAATAACTATTTAATTTAGTATCTATTGATTATGATGAAATTTCATGGCAAGAGTGTCAGTGGTAGTGGTGGTGGTAGTGGAAGTGGCAATGATCCTAATGTCCCATTTTACACATCGTCATCAATTCCACAAGTATGTATTGAATATAACATTTTAATTAACATATTTGATTATTATGTAATTATATGAATAATTGTATCATAACTTATTGTACATGTGCATTAGACATTCACTGGTGGACCATCAGCGTTCACAACAGATAGTGAAGGGCATCGTGCAACTTTCCTTGAGGTATCTTTAGTTGCATATTAATTTGATTTACTTGATTATATTTAATTAATGAATGAATGACCAAATTACTAGACAAATTATGATCAAAATCCAGAGGCATGATGATTACATTCTTTCACCTAGGTTTGTGAGGTCACCATTGAGTCCACATGTATATATGTAATAATGCATTATAATTAACATGTCAGTAGTACATTCTTATATGAATGGTTATCTTATAATTTTCCATGTACATGTGCACTAGTTGAATGTTGGAGCTTTGACTTCGACACCACACACCGAAGGATGTGGTGGAACCTTCACGGAGGTATCATTTACTCATGAGTAGGGTTGTAAAAAATTTATGTAATCTTGATAACTGCATAATACTTTTTTTGTTTCATTTTCAGCTTTTGACATCAGAAACTCCTCCTTCTATCCATGATACTTTGGATTGTGGAGTAGCTGCAGCAGTAGCTAGTTCTGAAGCACTGACTGAGGTATGAAAGAGATCACTTAACTTTAATTGTTATTTTAATAGTTTGTATTGAATTTTATAATGATATTCATGTATGTATTTTAATTATTATTTTGATCATTGTTGTAGGGACTTATTACTCTAGATCTACGACATGCACCTTTGGTGGATGAACATAGTGACTATTTGCTAGCGGTAAGCGAATATTCAATTTTATGTCATTGTATAATTCAATTTTGATGTATATTAGTCATCTCTATCTATTTTTTTTTAATCAGGTTGAGCTACAAAAGAGTCTAGATAGGAGGATGAGTGAGCACACTCAGAAGACTACAGCATCCACTGCATCTCCATCGACACGATGATCGAAGACAGCTCGAGATTTGTTTTCTTCCCCTAGTGGGAAAGGATTAGATTAGGGATATGGATTGTATGCCTATATGGCATTAGTGGATAATTTTTTTGTATATTGTATAAGTTATATGTTGTACATCCATTTGGCTTTGAGGAAGCTAGTTTTATTGTATTGAATATATTCAATGTATGACATTATTGGACATATATATTTGGCTTCATGCCTTATGAATATATTTTTTTTTATGTTTTAGCTATGCAATTCATGTGTTTGGTGTATTGATGTATAATAATTTATGTTTACGTGGATGTCTTATGCTTTGTAAATTTCCCATGCCTTATAGTTATGCTTGTATGTTTATCAATGTATGTTTAACTTGCTGACTGTGCTACAAATGCTAGTCACTGTCCTCAATAACAGTTAATTCCTTGGCTGTAATAATAACAAAAGTAATGAAATGAATGTAGAAATGTATAAATATAATATAAGGCAATATTTCTACATCACAACCTATCCAACATCATGTGGAATCAAATATTTATATTTATTGATGTGTTCCCTGTTCCACGGGACAGTCACAATATAAAGACATGACCTTGAATAGGTGAGGCAACATATGGCAAGGTTTTCATCTATTGACCCCAATACCAGACCTATTTTGATATGTGGGTACCTAAATGTTGGCAAGAGTTCTTTTATTAATAAGATTACTATGATAGATGTGGATGTGCAACCTTATGCTTTTACAAACTAACTTCTAATTGTCCCCTAACTAACTGATTGTTAATGACAAACACTAGATTACATATTTGCACTCATCCTACTGCTCACCCCAGAGTCATCGACGTCGTTCAAATGACTGTGTGTGCCAAAAAAGGTTGTCAGTAGCATTTATCCACCATTCAAAGTTGTTGGAATAAATGGTTTGATGCTACAACCAACGGTTTGAAAGATACGCAATGTTGGCTGTTTGAACTGAGGAACACTGTGAGTTCTGACATTGACAGAGAATGTGTTGCCAAATATAAATGAACTTGAATCTCTAAAAATTGAGATAGGCTATTGTAGGCCTTGAAAACATGGTCTTGTATCACCTAATGAATTGATGCTACCTCACATGAGCTCTGAGATATGACCCCGCAAAGATCACTGATTTCATGCTTAAGAGACCTTGAGGGACACTTCGGCCCAAAGTCATCGGCAGGGTTCGAATGACTATGTGTGCCAAACAAGGTTTCCACTAGCATTTAACTGGCCATTCAGAGCTATTGGAACAAATAGATCGATGCTAAGACCGACGGTTGGAAAGATACGCAACGTTGGCCGTTTGAATTGAGGAACACTATGAGTTCTGATCGACCGAGAATGTGTTGCCAATTTTAAACAAACTTGAATCTTTGAAAACCAAGATAGGATTTTGTAGACCATGACAACATGGTCTCGTAGCACTTGACAGATCCATGCTACTTCGCACGAGCTCTAAGATATGACCCCGCAAATATTTTTGATTTCATGCTTAAGAGACCTTGAGGGACACTTCGACTCGGAGTCATCGATGGGGTTCGAATGACTGTGCATGCCGAATGAGGTTTCCCCTAGTGTTTAATCAGCCATTTAGAGCTATTGGAACAAATAGTTCTATGCTACAACCAATGGTTAAAAAGATATGCAATGTTGGTCATTTGAACTGAGGAACACTGTGAGTTCTAACATCAACTGAGAATGTGTTTCCAAATATAAACGAACTTGAATTGCTGAAAATTGAGATAGGCTATTGTAGGCCTTGACAAATCGTTCCTGTAGCACCTAACAGATCGATGCTACCTTTGATGAGCTCCAAGATATGACCCTACAAAGATCACTAATTTCATGTTGTTGGGACCTTGAGGGACACTTCGGCCTAGAGTCGTCGATGGGATTCAAACGACTATGTGAGCTGAATGAGGTTGTCCCTAGCATTTACCTGACCATTTGGAGCTATTAGAATAGATGTTTTGATGCTATGACTGATGGTTGGAAAGATATGAAACGTTGGCCATTTTCCACTAAGGAACACTTTGAGTTCTGACATCGACCGAGAATGTATTTCCAAATATAAACAAACTTGAATCTTTAAAAATTGAGACAGGCTATTGTAGGCCTCAGCAACACGGTCCTGTAACACCTGACAGATCCATGCTACCTCACACGAGCTCTGAGATATGACCCTGCAAAGATCACTAATTTCATACATTTGGGACCTTGAGGGACACTCCGCCCTGGAGTCGTCTGTGAGAATAACTGAGAGGGGGGTGAATCAATTATCCATAGTCCCAAATCAAAATGTATAATAAAAAACAATTTACTTAAACTTCTATAGCTTGGTAACATAAAATACTACACTGTTTGTGCTTTTACTGATTACCAGTCAATAGCATATAATGATTACCGACCAAATCTAACATGTAATATGTAAAGTATGATAACATACAACACCACAAAGAACACATAACACATAACACAAAAGGTTTAATGTGGAAACCCTATGAAGGGAAAAACTACTTGGGACCGACAGCCCAAAAATGTTCACTCTTCTGAAGTGAGGTCGATGAAGACCCAACCCTATTAAAGGTTACAAACACACTGTTAGGTGTGACCTTGTTAGAGGATTTTAGACCAACCGTTATTGTCCAACCAGAATTCACTATGGGGTTGACAAGATAAAAATGTTCATTCTATGAATGACACATATAAGACTTTCAAGTCCACTCTGTTAAGATATTTTTCTGTTTACAATGGTTAAACTATAACAACAGTTTGATCTGATTACAATACAACTTCAATTGCAGATGTTCAGATCTATATTACACTCATTCAAATCCTCTGATCAATATTACAATTTTGTATCAACAATAATCAATGACTTACTGTCACTTGGTAATAGATTTTTGATGCTCAATAAACTCTATAGTTTGGTTCTCCTTAACCAGTTTGATCAGGCATACATGAAGCTTATTCATGTGATAATTCTATAGTCCTTCTTCTAGCATTAGTTTCATAATGAAACTCTGGTCTCTTAAATAGACTAGTAAACCATTTTCTTTTCCTCCATTAGATTTTGCCGCTTATTCTGCTTTGTCTATTTTTTCCACTTGAACCTTCCTTGGCAGTTGTGCCCATAACACATTTTGATTTCATCCTTTAGATCTTCCTTGAATTATGCTAGCCATTGACCTTCGTAACAAACATTATCTCCATCACTGATTTTGATGTACTTTCCATCTCATCAATCATTAATGGATAAACTAATCATTTAGTTCCTTTTCTCCTACTCGGTTAACAAATAAATGCATTGGTGAACACAAGCTTAGTTTATACTGTGCTCGGTATACACTATGCTACTCGGTGTATACTGTAATCCTTCATCAACCGACCACACTGCCTTGTGTCTTTCAGTTCTTTTCCTCATCATAGATGAATGAAACACAATCAACTCAATAACATAAGGTCATAGACTCATCAACAAGTTACTCAATGTATTCCTTATCCTCATATTTCATATACATCTTCCTCATGTAGATATTTCTATTCTTCATCTCTTTTACTCCTTTTCTACATTTGTTTAGGTATAGTAACTTACAAAATAAGTACTGTCAAACTAGTTGACATCAATGACAACATATTACTGATTTAATCATATTACATATCTAATCAACAACTCAGTGATCTCTAATCACATATCTTCAATTAGGTTCTAAATCAGTTGTAGTTCATTAATCTCTCCCTTTGGCATTGATGGCAACTCAAGTAATATGAAATATACCATACACATACCAAACATGTATTCTACAACTCTATGAACAAATGATGTACAAGCTCTCCCTAGCTTAATATGTTTAATCGCTACGTTACTCAACAACATTACAAATGCAGCTTTGACATTCTGCAAATATGATCTTTTCAGGTCTTGGATTCCTTCTTCTATTCTCAGTAACTGATCTTTAGTGCTCTCCCTTTCTCTCAGTTTGTCTATCCCTTAGATAGATGTTTCAGTGTTCTCATTGGTGCATATTGTTTAATATTGTTTATCTCTCCCTTTGACAACAATGCCAAAGAAACAAATAAAAAAACAACTCTGTAGTAGCCATGTAACTATCTATTGTCTGGTGCATACTTTGTATCTCTGTATACTGATATGCCAATCTGTTCCAGTTCTCCAAACTTTTCACAACCTTAAACATGATCCAAAGTGTGAACTATGCTGCATCAACATGTATGATCTTCTGATAAGATTAGGCTAATGCAACATCCATATCACATTAGTGACCGGTAGACAGGGGACGGACCCTAAGTCTAGTCTTCAAGTATTCAAATGTATCCTTTGGTAGAGGCTTTGTAAATATGTCTACAAGTTGTTCTTTTGATGTAACAAACTCTAGCTTAACTTGCTTCTCCTATACTTGTTCTCTTAAGTAGTGATACTTGATTGATATATGCTTTGTTTTAGAGTGCATCACTTGATTCTTTGAAATGTTTATTTCACTGGTGTTATCACAGTATATAATCACCGGCTCAGTGATTATCTCATTCATACCTTCCAGTACTTGCTTAATATATGCAATATTTGAACATTTTGTAGTAGTAGAAACATACTCTGCTTCAGTTGTAGACTGAGAAATGCGAGCCTACTTCTTACTTGTCCATGTAACAAGTCTTTCACCAAAGAAAAATGCTCCTTCGGTGGTACTTTTGCTATCATCCACATTTCTAGCCCAATCAGTGTCGGTATAGACTCTAAGTTCAAACTTGCCTTCCTTAGGATAACATAATCCATAATCTTCTATTTTCTTCAGGTATCTTAAGATTCTTTTTGTAGCAACCATGTGTGACTCTCTAGAGTTTGCAAAAAATCTTGCAACAATTCCCACAACATGTGCTGTCTGGTCTACTATGCACTACATACATTAACTTACCAATCATAGATCAGTACACTGTCTGGTTCACTTCTGTAGTTTCATCTTTCTTAGTCAATTTACATCTAGTAGCCATTGGTGTTCCCAAAAGTTTAGCATCTTCCATGCCAAATGTCTTGAATACTTCCTTGATATATTTGGATTGTGTTATGAATATACCATCATTCTACTGAATCACTTGTAGTCCTAGAAAGAACTTAATCTCTCTAAACATAGACATTTCAAATTCACTTCTCATTTCATCAGCAAATGACTTACATATTTTATCTTGTCCTCCAAAAATAATGTCATGCATAAATATTTCAACAATAAGAATAGTATCATCAGTATCTCCTTTCATATACAAATTGTTGTTCTCACTTGTTCTAACAAAATCAATACTTAACAAATAAGTATGTAGCCTCTCATACCTGGCTCTTGGTGCTTGCTTCAAACCATATAAAGCTTTATGCAATCTACATACCATATCTTTCTTTCCTAGATCCATGAACCCTTCAGGTTGTTCTATGTAGACTTCTTCTTCAAGTATTCCATTCATAAATGATGACTTGACATCCATTTGGTAAACTTTGAACTTTTTTTGTGCAGTATATGCAAGTAACATTCTGACTCCTTCTAATCTAGCAACAGGTGCAAATGTTTCACCATAATCAATTCCTTCCTCCTGTGCATATCCTTTGCATACCAATCTAGCTTTATTTCTTGTTACTTCTCCATTCTCATTCTACTTGTTCCTAAATATCCACTTAGTATCGATAACATTATTATCTTTAGGTCTGGGTGCTAAGGTCTAGGTTTTGTTCTTCTCTATCTGTTCTATTTCCTCTTTCATTACATTAACCCATTCATCATTTTCTAATGCAACTTTTACATTCTTTGGTTCATATTCACAAACTAGACATGTACCTTGTCTTGCTTTACTCCTTGTTTGCATGCCAGCTTGTCTGTCTCTGATGATTTGTGTCCCAGGATGGTGTCTTTTGACAAAACTTTCCAGTATACGATTTCTTCTTTCTTGTTCATCCTATGTAGGTTCATTTGCTTGCTCAGTAGGTCCTTCCTTCTCATCGATTTCTTTTTCCTATTCCTCAGTATTGTTTTCTTGCTGACCGGTTGTCAATGCATGCGTCATCGGTAGGTACTCAGGTTGTTCAATGTAAGTGAATCTACTATAGTCCTCAGGTTCCTTTCTACTTTCCTCTGCATTCTTATCATCAAACTTATCAACTCGAACATTAGTACTCTCAATCATTTTATGTGTAACTCTGTTCAGACACTTGTATGCTTTACTTTTACTAGAATATCCTAGAAATATCCCTTCTTCACCTTTTGAGTCAAACTTTCTATTTCTTTCATCTTTTAGAATAAAACATTTTCTTCCAAAAATTTTGAAATAACTTACAGTGGGTTTGTGTCCAAACCATAACTCATAGGGTGTCTTATTAGTGTCCTTCTTCAGTTGTACTGGGTTTAGCACATAGACAACAGTGCTAACGGCTTCTCTCTAGTATGTTTGAGCAACATTATTTTCTATCATTAAAGTTCTTGCACAGTCAACAATTGACCTATTCCTCCTTTCAACAATGCCATTCTGCTGGGGTGTCCTTGGTGCAGAGACCTATCTTTTAATACCATGCTCATTACAAAAATTTGTAAATTCATCAGAGATAAATTCACCTCCTCTATCAGATCTTAAGCATTTCAAATCTTTACCAATCTCTTTTTACACTTTTTCTTTATACCACTTGAACATCTTGAATACCTCAGATTTTTATTTTAAGAACATGACAGTCATCAACCTAGTATAATCATCAACAAAAATAATAAAATATCTATCTCCATAATAGCTCTGAGTTCTCATAGGACCACATAGGTCAATATGAACCAACTCAAGTATCTTCTTTGTTGAATAATCTTTACTTTTGAAACTAGACTTAGTCATCTTACCTTTCTAACATTCGTGACACATAACATGATCTGGCTTAGATAAGTTAGGCAGACATCTAACTCTTTTATTTTTACTGATCTTAATCATGTTATCAAAATTCACATGACATAACCTCTTATGCCACAACCATGCATCTTCATCTTCCATCAATAAACAAGAAGATTGATCATTATCAAGATAAAATAGATTACCTCTGGATTGTGTACCAGTTCCAACAAGTCTTCCTCCATCATCAAATATTTTCACCTTTTTTCTCTCAAAAGCAACTCGGTGGCCTGAATTGTTCAGCTGTGCCACACTTAGCAAGTTATAGTTTAATCCTCTTACCTAATAAGCATTTTCAAATTTTAATCTATCATTTATCATCAGGGATCCTTTACCTCTTACCATACAGGGTGCATCATTTCCCATTCTTACAGATCCTCCATTGTATTCTTCAAGATAATCAAATTTTTCTTCATCACCTGTCATGTGATGTGTACATCCACTATCTATAATCCATGTATTATTCTTATTAACCTTAGAGATAAGTGTTGTCTCTACATACCTTTCATCTTCTTTGGAATCATCCTTCATTGCCACAAATATTACCTCCACATCATCATCAGTGTTAGTATCGATGATATCTTCTTCCTCAACAATGTAGCAAACCTTCTTGCCTTTGTCATTATTGTCTCGATTATCTCTGTTGTAGTGTCGGTAATCTCTGTTGTATCTTCTCCCATAGATTCCTTTAGATCAGTCTTTGGTTCTATCATCATCTTTCTTGTGTGGACATCTAGCAACAATGTGGCTAACTTCTTTACAGTTAAAACATGCTAAAGGTAATTTGCCTCTATACCTTCCTTTACCTTTAGGTAACCTTCTAGCCATAAGAGCTTCAAGTTCATCAAGCTTATCATCAATATTTATATCACTATCATCCTTATTATTTCTACTACTAGACTTACCAATCTTCATAGAAGTCATGAAAGTGGATTCAACATTGGCTACAATACTATTATCATAATTATTTAGTTCAAATGTTGTAAGCTTTCCAATCAGATTATCAAGAGTGAGTGTGTTGTTAGGTGCTGACCTATTTTCATGAATTGTAGATATTCTAATTGCATAGATAGGCAATAGGGTTCTTAGAATTTTGCTTACTATAGTGTCTTCATCAATAATTCCATCGAATGCTCTAATAGCGTGAACTACCTCTTTTATTCTATTTGTGTACTGCATAATGTTTTCACCTTCTTTCATCTTCATGTCATTGAATCTTCCTCTCAAGCTTTCAGCTCTTTCTCTCTTGACATTCGCATCACCACTATAGATTAGAGCTAGTTTATCCCACATCTTCTTAGCAATAGTACAATACTTGATGTCTTCAAATTCAGCATTTGAACAGGTAGCAGCAATCTCCATCATAGTAACATTATGTTCATGCCTGTCCCTTAGTTAATCAAGGGTCAAGGGACCAGTGGGTGGTACAAGGTATCCATTTGTCATCAGATCTAGGGCAGAATTCCCAATCCCTGATACATGTAGCTTCATTCGACTTTTCCATATTATGAAGTTATCCTTGTTTAGCTTTGGAACTTCCCTCTTAAACATTTTGAGACCTTTGTGTTGAAGTCCTTAAAAATCTATTCCAAGCAACCACAACTCTGATACCAATTGTTAGAATAATTGAGAGGGGGGTGAATCAGTTATCCACAGTCCCAAATCAAAATGTATAATAAAAAACAATTTACTTAAACTTTTGCAGCTTGGTAACATAAAATACTACACTGTCTATGCTTTTACCAATTACCAGTCAATAGCATATAATGATTACTGACCAAATCTAACACGTAATATGTAAAGTATGATAACAAAAAATCACCACAAAGAACACATAACACAAAAGATTTAACGTGGAAACCCTGTGAAGGGAAAAACCACCTGAGATTGGCAACCCAAAAATGTTCACTCTTCTGAAGTGAGGTCAGTGAAAACCCAAGCCTGTTAAAGGTTACAAACACACTGTTAGGTGTGACCTTGTTAGAGGATTTTAGACCAACCGTTATCATCAAATCAACATTCACTATGGGGTTGACATGATAACAATGCTCATTCTATGAATGACACATATAAGACTTTCAAGTCCACTATGTTAAGAGATTTCTCTATTTACAATGGTTAAACTATAATAATAGTTTGATCTGATTACAATACAAATTCAATTACAGATGTTCAGATCTATATTACACTCATTCAAATCCTCTGATCAGTATTACAATTTTGTATCAACAATAATCAATGACTTACTATCGCTCGGTAATAGCTTTTTGATGCTCGGTAAACTCTGCAGTTCGGTTCTCCTTAACCAGTTTGATCAGGCATAGATGAAGCTTGTTCATGTGATAATTTTTTAGTCCTTCTTCTTTCGACATTAGTTTCATAATTAAAATTTGGTCTCTTAAATAGATAAGTAAACCATTTTCTTTTCCTCCATTATATTTTGCTGCTTATTCTCCTTCGTCCATTTTTTCGCTTGAACCTTCCTCGGCAGTTGTGCCCATAACACATTTTGATTTCATCCTTTAGATCTTCCTTGAATTATGCTAGCCATTGATCTTCATAACAAACATTATCTCTATCATTGATTTTGATGTACTTTCCAGCTCATCAATCCTTAATGACTAAACTAATCATTTAGTTCCTTTTCTCCTCGGTTAACAAAGAAATGCATCGGTGAACACAAGCTCGGTTTATACTATGCTTAGTATACACTACGCTGCTCGGTGTATACTGTAATGCTTCATCAACTGACCACACTGCCTTTTGTCTTTAAGTTCTTTTCCTCATCATAGATGAATGAAACATAATCAAGTCAATAACATAAGGTCATAGACTTCTCAACAAGTTACTCAATGTATTCCTTATCCTCATCTATCATATACATCTTCCTCATGTAGATATTTTTGTTCTTCATCTCTTTTACTCCTTTTCTATAGATGTTAGGTATAGTAACTTACAAAATAACTACTATCAAACTAGTTGACATCAATGACAACATATTACTAATTTAATCATATTACACATCTAATCAGCAACTCGGTGATCTCTAATCATAGATCTTCAATTAGGTTCTAAATCAGTTGTAGTTCATCATCATTGATGGGGTTTGAATGAATATTTGTGCCAAACGAGGTTTCCCCTAATGTTTACTTGACCATTCAGAGCTATTGGAACTGATGGTTTGATGCTACGACCGACGGTTTGAAAGATACACAACGTTGGTTGTTTGAATTGAGGAACACTTTGAGTTTTGACATTGATCGATAATGTGTTGCCAAATTTAAACAAAGTTGAATCTCTAAAAATTGAGATAGGATTTGGTAAACCCCGACAACATGGTCCTGTAGCATTTGATAGATTGATTCTACCTTGTACGAGCTCTGAGATATGACCCCACAAAGATCACCAATTTCATGCTGAAGGGACCTTGAGGGACACTTCAGCATGGAGTGGTCGGTGAGGATCGAATGACTGTGTGTGCTAAATGAGGTTGCCACTAGCATTTACCCAACCATTTAGAGCTGTTGGAATAGATGGTTCATTGCTACGATCGATGGTTGGAAGGATACGCAATGTTGGCTATTTGAACTGAGGAACACTTTGAGTCTTGACATCGACCGAGAATGTGTTGTCAATTTTAAATGAACTTGCATCTTTAAAAATTGAGACATTCTTTTTTAGGCCCCAACAACACAGTCCTATAGCACCTAACGGATCCATGCTATCTCGTACAAGCTTCGAGATATGACCCTACAAAGATCGCCGATTTCATGCTTAAGAGATCTTGAGGGACACTTTAGCACAGAGTTGTTGGCGGAGATTGATCTATTGTGCATGGTGAATGAGGTTGCCATTAGTGTTTACCTATCCATTCAGAGCTATTGGAACAAATGATTTGTTGCTACAACCAATGGTTGGAAGGATACGCAAGATTGGTCATTTCAACTGAGGAACACTGTGAGTTCTGACAATGACCGAGAATGTATTGCCAAATTTAAATGAAGTTGAATCTCTAAAAACTAAGATAGTCTTTTGTAGGCACTGACAACACGGTCCCATAGTACCTAACAGATCGATTCTACCATGCACGAGCTCTGAGATATGACCCTGCAAAGATTGTTGATTTTAGGCTGAAGGGATCTTGAGGGACACTTTAGCACAGAGTCATTGATGGGGATTGAATGAATGTGCATGGAAAATGAGGTTGCCACTAGCGTTTACCCAACCATTTAGAGCTTTTTGAACAGACAGTTCATTACGACGACTGACGGTTGGAAGGATACGCAACGTTGGCTGTTTGAACTGAGGAACACTTTGAGTTCTGACATCGACCAAGAATGTGTTGCCAATTTTAAACAAACTTGAATCTTTGAAAATCAAGACAAAATTTTGTAGGCCTTAGAAACAAGGTCCTGTAGCAACTGGCGAATCAATTCTACATCACATGAGCTCCAAGATATGACCCCGCAAAGATCACCGATTTCATGCTATTGGGACCTTGAGGGACACTTCGGCATGGAGTCATCGACGGAGATCAAATGACTTTGCATGGTGAAAAAGGTTTCCACTAGTGTTTACCTATCCATTTGGAGCTGTTGGAAAAGACAGTTTGATGCTACGACCGATAGTTGGAAAGATATGCAATGTTGGCCATTTGAACTGAGGAACACTTTGAGTTCTGACATCGACTGAGAATGTGTTGCCAATTTTAAACAAAGTTGAATCTATGAATACCAAGATAGGCTTTTTTAGGCCTTGACAACATAGTCCCGTAGCAAATGATGGATCGATTCTACCTTGCATGAGCTTCGAGATATGACCCCGCAAAGATCACTGATTTCATGTTGAAGGGACTTTGAGGGACACTTCAGCACGGAGTCATCGGTAGGGATCGAATGACTATGCATGGCGAATGAGGTTGCCACTAGCATTTACCTAGCCATTCAGAGCTATTGGAATAGATGGTTCAATGCTACGACCAATGGTTGGAAAGATATGTAACATTGTCTGTTTGAACTAAGGAACACTTTGAGTTCTGACATTGATTGAGAATGTGTTGCCAATTTTAAAATGAAGTTGAATCTCTCAAAACTAAGATAGGCTTTTGTAGGCCCCAAAAAAATGGTCTCGTAGAAACTAATTGATTGATTCTACCTTGTACGAGCTCTGAGATATGACCACACAAAGATCACCAATTTCATGTTGAAGGGACCTTGAGGGACACATCAACATAGAGTCATCAGTGGGGATCAAACAACTATGCATGGTGAATGAGGTTTCCACTAGCATTTACATGACCATTTGGAGCTTTTGGAATAGATGGTTTGATGCTACAACTGATAGTTGGAAAGATATGCAATGTTGGCCATTTGAATTGAGGAACACTTTGAGTTCTGACATCGACCGAGAATGTGTTGCCAAATTTAAATGAGCTTGAATCTCTGAAAACTGAGGTAGGTTATTGTAGGCCCCAACAACATGGTCATGTAGCACCTAATGGATTGATGCTACCTCACACAAGAAGAAAGATATGCAATGTTGGCTGTTTGAACTGAGGAACACTTTGAGTTCTGACATCGACCGAGAATATGTTGCCAAATTTAAACGAACTTGAATCTATGAAAACTGAGACAGGCTTTTGTAGGCCCTAACAACACGGTCCCATAGAAATTGATAGATCAATTCTACCTCATAGGAGCTCTGATATACAACCCCACAAAGATCGCCGATTTCATGCTAAAAGGACCTTGAGGGACACTTCGGCATGGAGTCATCGGCGGGGATCAAACTGCTATGCATGCCGAACAAGGTTTCCACTAGAATTTACCCAACCATTCAGAGTTGTTGGAATAGATAGAACGATGCTACAACTGATGGTTGGAAAGATACACAACATTGGTCATTTGAACTGAGGAACACTATGAGTTCTGACATTGACTAAGAATGTGTTGCTGATTTTAAACAAACTTGAATCTCTGAAAATCTAGAGAGGATTTTGTAGGCCCCGTCAACATGGTCTCATAGCACCTGATGGATTCATGCTACCTCGCATGAGCTTTGAGATACAACCCCAAAATGATTTCTGATTTCATGCTGAAGGGACCTTGAGGGACACTTCGGCACAGAGTCATTAGTGAGGATTGAATGACTGTGTGTAGTGAACGAGGTTGCCACTAGTGTTTACCCAGCCATTTAGAGCTATTGGAATAGACAGATCGATGCTATGACCGATGGTTGGAAAGATACACAATGTTGGCCATTTCAACTGAGGAACATTGTGAGTTCTGACATCGACCGAGAATGTGTTGCCAATTTTAAACAAATTTGAATCTCTAAAAATTGAGACAGGCTTTTGTAGGCCCTGGCAACACGGTCCCGTAGCAACTGATGGATCCATGCTACCTCACATGAGATCTAAGATATGACCCCAAAAATATCACTAATTTCATGCTAAAGAGACCTTGAAGGACACTTCAGCACAGAGTCATCGACGGTGATCAAACTACTATGTGTGACGAACGATGTTGCCACTAGTGTTTACCTAGCCATTCAGAGTTGTTGGAATAGACAGATCAATGCTATGACTGACGGTTGAAAAGATACGCAATGTTGGCCATTTGAACTAAGGAACACTGTGAGTTCTGACATCAACCAAGAATGTGTTGTTGATTTTAAATGAGCTTGAATCTCTAAAAACTGAGACATGCTTTTGTAGGCCCCAGCAACATGGTCTTGTAACACCTGACAGATCCATGCTACCTCACACGAGCTCTGAGATATGACCCCACAAAGAACATTGATTTCATGCTTAAGGCACCTTGAGGGACACTTTGACATGGAGTCATCGACGATGATTAAACTACTTTACATGGTGTATGAGGTTACCACTACCGTTTACCCGGCCATTCAGAGCTGTTGGAATAGACAGATCGATGCTATGATTGACGGTTGGAAAGATACGCAACATTGGCCATTTAAACTAAGGAAAACTATGAGTTCTAACATCGACTGAGAATGTGTTGCCAATTTTAAATGAACTTGAATCTCTGAAAACTGAGACAGACTTTTGTAGGCCCCGGCAACATGATCCTGTAGCAACTGATGGATCCATGCTACCTCACATGAGCTCCAAAATAAGACCCCATAAAGATCCCTAATTTCATGCTTAAGGGACCTTGAGGGACACTTCAACACAGATAGGGACATTATAGATCCATGCAAGAACCTTTTATTTGATATTGCTCACTAACCCTTTACAAGAGAAAATGTTTACAAAAACTGGCATGTACTTGCATGAGGACATTATATATTACAAAAATCCTGCACAGAAGTAGTTGGAAAGCTGCTCGAAAAGTAGTAACTGACAGCAAGTGGGATAATGTAGATGGTTTAATAAACCACCATCTTCTTTACTCAAGAAACATCTGGTTCATCTGCTCGACTGGGGCATGTTTGGGAACAGACAGTCTTCATTTAAACTCAAGTCTATGGAAGTAGTTATATTTGTCAGTGGAGGAGATACACCCATTGGATCTGAAATAACTTCATGCTCACTAGAATTTCCATTTCTCTTCAATTGGGATACTCTTTCCAAAATTGCATCTACCCTTTTACCAATTTGGGAAATTAATGGGTCTATTTGTGGACCTCTAAGGAGTTGGTCACCTAAATGAGAACCTTGAGATGAATCAGGAACTTCTCTATGAAAGAGATCAGTACCTTGAGAAGCTCTCCACTTGTTAGCTAAATTAAAACCTTGGACCATAGATGGCTGCCCTTTGTTTTAAAATGAGGAGTGAGACTGCCTTGCCAAAGGTGGCAATGAACTTACATTTCAGGGATAATGCCCAACATGAGTAACCTGGTTTCCCAAGTCCCGTAAATGCAAGGCCATTGATGAATAGGCATTTCTAATAGAAATATTTGTGGTGCTAGAATGAAGTGCCATACCATATATAATAACTATGTCGACACTCGGTTGCATCATATAATAAGTTGAAATGAGATAATCATAAAACACTTTGTAAAGTATAGTGTACATATCATATACAACCACATCAAATGAGTTTAGCATCAAGAAAGATGAGCATCATCCCATGAAAGTAAAGGCATAACTTTCATGTAATGAGCATATCTAACATTTATAATACAAATCTAATGCTTTGGTGTGCAGACAAGTGAAAGAAGAAGTGATCATAGTCAACAAATGGTGGAAAATACATTGAATTTCATGGCAAGGGTATAGCACCAAAAGATTGGTCTTAAGGATAGGGATATTTGATGATTTGGATCATCTTATATTGTTAATTTAAAGGTCAATCAATAACCATTTGAACCTGGAAGTGATTGGAGGGCACTGATTTGAGAAACCCTTGGTTTAAGGGTGTGAAGAGACCAAATTTGGGGTTTTTTGGGGTTATAGAAGGTTTGAGTATAATTCCTTTGGTATTTAGAGGTTTTATGACATAATAAGATACTTTCTATAGTTTGAAGTCTTTGGGTTAATTATTTAATATACTTCCTTTGTTAAATCACTCACTTCTCATGCATTTTTGGAGCCATAGGGGTGAGAAGCAGTACATGCTCCAAAAAAACCATATATTTCCTTTGGATATGACAATGTACTAAGAAAAGGGTACTCAAAAAAGTAATTTTTTTTATTAGTCCTTTGGAAAGTTTCAGAGATAAGTGACATTTTCCTTCGTTGCAGGGCTACTAGACATGGCAATTCATTGATCCATCCCCTTTATGTATTTTTTATCACTTGGGGAAGGATCCAAACCTTGTAACTTAGTATTCTAACATTGGAAATGCAGGAAAGAAGAAGATTTTGCAAGTTGAGAGTGATTGAAGGAGTTTGATGAGTTTGAAGGGTGCATAAGGGTCATGAAATTGGTGCAAGGGAACAATAGTAGATGTTATAGCCTTTGGAGGGGGGTATTTTATGAATGAATCCATCATAGGATGGTCAAATGATGGTGAATCAACTTTGGTTCAATTTCTATGGTGCTGGGAGATGAGACATTGGGCGAGCCGTAGTTTCTAGGGGGTTTTGGGACCAATTTGGGGCTTTTACATCTAAAAGTGTCAAATATTTAGATTGATGGTAGAATCCTCTAATTAGAGTCATTTTAAGACACTGTTGAAAGTGGCAAGGTCTGGGAGTGAGTTCTTAATAGGGCTGCTTTGTTAATTGAGCCTATTAGGCCTAGTTGGGAAACATGAATCAACAATTTTGAGGTGTGATGTTCCAAAACACATAGTCTTTGTTTTGACATATGTTATGCAAATTGAAAAAGGGTATTCAAATACTTTGATCACCATTTGAAGAGGTGATCAAGAATTTGGTTGATGGTCCAACCAATTAGCAAGCTTAAACAAGCATGAACCAAGAACTTGTTTGATATGGTGGATATGGAGTTGTTGAAGGAAACCTAAGGTGTGGAGTCTTAAAGAAGATGGTATGAAAGGAGAGAATGAAGTAAAGGATTCTCCAAAGATGAGAAAAGACAAGAAAGTGATGTTCAAGCCCACAAAGGATTCAACATTCAAAGCAATGAAATTTGAGAATACAAGGTGTTGAAACAAGTGCATCCCTCCAAGGGAATATCCGGTGCTCCCATGGATATCATGGAGAGCTTCATGATTGATATTTTTGATAAGATTACTCCTGAGGCTACTTCTCTACTGAAATATAACAAGATCATGACACTTTCCTCCAGAGAAATTGAGATTGCTGTCAAGTTTGTTCTGCCTGGAGAGCTGGCTAGGCATGCTGCTTCTGAAGGAAGTAAGGCTGTTACCAAGTTTCCTATTGCTTTGGGTTAGGTTTTGTTGGAAGATTTTAGGTTTTTTGTACATGGTGTTTATGGCAGGCTTGTTTAGAAGTTGGTTTTGGCTTGGGTTTATGTTAAAATGAGCTTGTTTGGATGTTTTGAGGTAGAAGTGACTATGAACTGAATGTGTGGAAGTTAATGCTGAACTAGGATCTTAGTGTATATAAAGAATATATGAATTATGCTATGTATGTTACATTATGAATATAGTTTATGATGAACTACAACTGATTTAGAACACTGAATGAAGAATATGTGATTGAAAGATCACTAAGGAGTTGTTGATTAGATATGCAAGATGATTAAATCAGTATTATGTTGTCATTGATGTCAACTAGCTTGACAATACTTATCTTGTAAGATTACTATACCAACACATCTGAAGAAAAGAGAAAGAGATGAAGAACATAAATATCTACATGAGGAAGATGTATATTTCAGATGAGGATAAGGAATACACTGAGTAACTTGTTGACGAGTCTATGACTTGATGATATCAACTTTATTATGTTGCATTCATCTATGATGAAGAATAGAGCTGAAAGACACAAAGCAATGTTGTTAATAAATAAAGCATTCCAGTATACACCGATGAAGTGTAGTGTATACCGAGTGTAGTGTTAACTGAGCTTGTGTTCACTGATGCATTTCTTTGTTAACCGAGAAGAACAGAGAGAAATTAAATGATCGGTTTAGCTGATAAAGTGATGAGTTGTAAAGTGTATGAAATCAAGGTAATAGATAAGGTTTGTTATGAAGATCAATGACTAACATACTTCAAGAAGGATCTAATGGAGCAGATTGAAATGTGTTACTGACACATCAGTCGAAGAAGCTTAAAGTGGCAAAATCAATGAATAAGATTAAGTGACAAAATCTGATGGAGGAAAAGAAAATGATTTACTCATCTATATAAGAGGCATTGGTTTGATTGTTGAAAGAAGCTGAAAGAAGAAGATACTACAGAATTATCGTGTGAATAAGTTTTCATGCATTCTGATCATACTGGTTAATGAGAACTGAGCTGTAGAACAATTACTGAGCTATAGAGAGTAATTACCGATGGATAGTAAGTTGATATAGTATTGAATTTGAAGTGGTATATTGATCAGAAAGATTTGAATGAGCTGAACATTGATTTGTAAACTACAATTGAAGTTGTTTCAAGGTAGATGACCTACTGTTACATATTTAACCATTGTACACAGTCAAATCTCTTAACCGAGTGGACTAAGAAAGTATTTTGATGTTTCATTCATAGAGTGGACATTGTTATCCTGTCAACCCCAGAGTGACTGTTGGTTGGATGATAACTTCTAGTCTAAAATCCTCTAAGAAGGTCACACCTAACAATGTGTTTGTAACCTTTAATAGGGTTGGGTCTTCACCGACCTCACTTTAGAAGAGTGAATAATTTTTTGGTTGTCGGTCTCAGGTGGTTTTTCCCTTTACAATGTTTCCATGTTAAATCTCTTGTGTTATGTGTTGATTGTGATATTTGTTTGTTATCATACTTTGCATATTACATGTTAGATTTGATCAGTAATTGCTATAAGTTTTAGACTGACAATCGGTAAAAACATAGATAGTGAAAATATTTTATGTTTACCGAGTAGCAGAAGTTGAAGAATTTGTTTTGGGACACTAGATAACTGATTCACCCCCCTCCCAGTTATTCTAACAATTGGTATTATAGCTATGGTTGCTGAGAAAAAAGTTTTAAGGACTCTAGCAAAAAGGTCACCAGATGTATAAGATGGAAGTGCCAAAGCTGAACAAAGAGAACTTCACAGTATGGCAAAGCCAGATGAAGTTACACATATCTGGAATTGGGAATTTTGCACTAGAACTGATGGAGAATGGCTACATTCAATTGACACCAGGTACCCCGACACTTGATCAACTAAAGGACAGGCATGAACACAATATTACTATGATGAAACTTGATATTTCTTGTATCGATGCTGAATTTGAAGACATTAAGGGATGCACAATTGCCAAAGCCATGTGGGATAAACTGACTCTAATATATAGTGGAGATGCGAATGTTAAGAGAGCCAGAGTAGAAATCCTAAGAGGTCGATTTGATGATATGAAGATGAAAGAAGGTGAGAACATTGTGCAATACACATTATGTCTTCAAATTCACATTGTGCAGAACAGTGTGCAATACACATTATGATATGAAGATGAAAGAAGGTGAGAACATTATGTAGTACATGCTATTAGAGCATCCAATGGAGTTATTGATGATGAAATAGTGATAAGCAAGATTATCATAACTTTGCTGCCAGTTTATGCGATCAGGATCTCTGCAATTCATGAAACAAGAGCTACATCGAATCTTACTCTTGACACACTGATCAGTAAGCTTACAACCTTTGAATTGAATAACTTTGATAATAGTGTTGTACCTTCTATTGAATCCTCTTTCATGTCTTCTTTGAAGATTGGTAAGTCTAGTAGCAGGAATGATAAGAATAATGATAGTGATAGTAATCCAATGATGAACTTGATGAGCTTGAAGCTCTTATGGCTAGAAGATTGCCCAAAGGTAAGGGAAGGTATAGAGGCAAGCTACCCTTAGCATGTTTTAATTGTAAAGAAGTTGGCCACATCACTGATAGATGTATGAATAAGAAAGATGATGATAGATCCGAAGACCGATCCGAAGGAAGCTATGGGAGAAGAGTCAATAGAGGCTACCGACACAACAACAGAGATAACTGAGATAGCTATGAAAAAGGGAAAAAGGTATGTTACATAGCTAAAGAATTTGAATTTGAATCTGACACTGATGATGATGTAGAATTAGTATTTGTTGCTATGAAAGATGATTCAGAGGAAGAAGAGAAACATGAAGAAACAACACTAATATCTAAAGTAAGCAGAAATGATACATGGATCATAGACAATGGCTATACACATCATATGACTAGTGATATAGAGAAATTTGATCTACTTGATGAATATGATGGAGGATCTGTAAGGATGGGAAATGATGCACCTTGTATGGTGAGAGGTAAAGGCTCATTGATGATTAATGATAGAATAAAATGTGAAAATGTGTACTGGGTAGATGGACTGAACTATAATTTGTTAAGTGTGGCATAGCTGAATAAATCAGGCCACCGACTTGCTTTTGAAAGTAGAAAGGTAAGAATCTATGATGATGGAGGAAGACTTGTCGAAACTGGTACACAATCTAGAGGTAATCTATTTTATCTTGATATTGATCAATCTTCTTTTTGATTAATGAAGGATGAAGATGCATGGTTGTAGCATAAAAGGTTATGCCATGTGAACTTTGATAACATGATCAAGATTAGTAAGAGGAAAAGAGTTAGAGGGTTGCCTAACTTATCAAAACTAGATCATGCTATGTGTCATGAATGTCAAAAAGGTAAGATGACTAAGTCTAGTTTTAAGAGCAAAGACTACTCAACAAAGAAGATACTTGAGTTGGTTCATACCGACCTATGTGGTCCTATGAGAACTCAGAGCTATTATGGTGATAGATATTTTATTCCTTTTTTTGATGACTATACTAGATTGATGATTGTTATGTTCTTGAAAGATAAATCTGAAACATTTAAGATGTTTAAGTGGTATAAGGAAAAGGTAGAAAAAGAGTTTGGTAAAGAAATTAAGTGCTTAAGATCTGATAGAGGAGGTGAATTTATCTCTGATGAATTTACTAATTTCTATAATTAGCATGGTATTAAGAGACAGGTCTCTGCACCGAGAACACCTCAGCAGAATGGGATTGCTGAAAGAAGGAACAGGTCAATAATTGATTGTGCTAGAACACTGATGATACAAAAAAATGTTGCTCAAACATATTGGAGAGAAGCTATCAGTACAACTGTATATGTGCTTAACTGAGTACAACTGAAGAAGGACACCAACCAGACACCTTATGAGCTATGGTTTGGACACAAACCTACTGTAAGTTATTTTAGGATTTTTGGACGCAAATGTTTTATTCTGAAAGATGATAGAAATGGGAAATTTGATTCTAAAGGTGATGAAGGAATATTCTTAGGATATTCTACTAAGAGTAAAGCATACAAATATATGAATAAGGTTACAAATAAGATGATTGAAAGTACTAATGTTTGTGTTGATGAGTTTGATGAAAAGAACACAAAAGAAAGAAAGGAATCGGAAGACTATGGTAGATTCACTTACATTGAACTTCCTGATTATCTACCAAAGTCACAACCTGTGATAACCGGTCAATAGGAAAATAACCCCAAGGAACATGAAAGGGAAAGCGATGAACAAGATGTTGCTATCGAGAAAGCACATGAACCTGAATAGGATGAACAAGAAAGAATAAACTGAGTACTGGCTAGTTTTGTCAGAAGACATCATCTTGAGACACAAATTACTTGAGACAGATAAGCTGGCATGCAGACAATAAGCAAAACAAGACAAGGTACATGACTAGTTTGTGAATTTGAACCAAAGCATGTGAAAGTTGCATTAGAGAATGAAGAATGGGTTAATGCAATGAAAGAGGAAATAGAAAAAATAGAGAAGAACAAAACTTGGTCCTTAGTACCCCAACCTAAAGATAAGAATGTTATCAGTACTAAATGGATATTCAAAAACAAACTGAATGAAAATGGTGAAGTGACAAGAAATAAAGCGAGATTGGTATGCAAGGGATATGCACAGGAAGAATGCATTGAATATGGTGAGACATTTTCACTTGTTGCTAGATTGGAAGGAGTTAGAATGCTACTTGCATATGTTGCACTCAAGAAATTTAAGGTTTATCAAATGGATGTGAAGTCAACATTTCTGAATGGTATACTTGAAGAAGAGGTCTACATAGAACAACTTGAAGGATTTGTTGATCCAGACAACAGAAACATGGTATGTAGATTACACAAAGCTTTATATGGTTTGAAGAAAGCACCAAGAGCATGGTATGAAATGCTACATACTTACTTGTTAAGTATTGGATTTGTAAGAACCAGTGAAAACAACAATTTATACATGAAAGGTGATACTGATGACACTATTCTTATTGCTAAAATTTTTGTTGATGATATTATTTTTGGAGGTCAAGATCATGTATGTAAATATTTTTCTAATGACATGAGGAATGAGTTTGAAATGTCTATGTTCGGAGAGATTAAATTCTTTCTCAAATTACAAGTGATTCAGCAGAGTGATGGGATATTCATCACATAGTCCAAGTACATAAAGGAAGTCTTGAAGACATTTGGCATGGAAGATTCTAAACCTGTGGGAACACTGATGGCTACTGGATGTAAACTGATGAAGGAAGATGAAACTATAGAGGTAAACCAGACAATTTATTGATCCATGATTGGTAAGCTAATGTATGTAGTTCACAGTAGATTAGATATAGCACATGTTGTGGGAATTGTTGCTAGATTTTTTGCTAATCCTAGAGAATCACACATGATTGCTACTAAAAGGATCTTAAGATACCTTAAAAAGATAGAGGATTATGGATTATGGTATCCTAAGTAAGCTAAGTTTGAGTTGAAGGTTTATATCGATGCTGATTGGGCTGGAAATGTGGATGACAAAAAAAGCACCACCGAAGGAGCATTCTTCTTTGGTGAAAGACTTGTAACCTAGACAAGTAAAAAGTAGGCTTGTATTTCTTAGTCTACAACTGAAGTAGAGTATGTTGCTATTTCTACTAATTTCTCAAATATTGCATATATCTAGCAAGTGTTGGAAGGAATGAATGAGGTAATCACTAACCCGGTGATTATATACTGTGACAACACAAGTGCTATCAATATTTGGTGTAGGAGAACCCTTCTAAAGGATCCCACCATCTAATTTTTGTTGTGTTGAACTTCTTAAATGAATTATGTAATTAAAATAAGAGCTTGGCTCATTTTGTGTGTCTAGGCCTAGGTTAGATCCTAGAGTTTCAGTTGGTCTTTTCTTGTAAGTGGCACAATGACTCAGGGAATGTTGTCATCTTGAGATCATTGATTTTCTATGTGGTTAGAAGTATTAGGTTATGTGTTTGGTCAAGTTGTGAGCACAAGTGTGCCTTGGAAAGACCTAGAAATGGTCTTGGTAGTGTAAGAGCAAAAGTTGCTAGCAACTTTTCCTTTTGAGCTTCTCACCTTGCCTAAGTGGCTAAAAAGCCCTAACCAAACACTCACCACAAGGAGAAGACTATAAATGACATGAGGAACCCTAATACAAGGCTTAGATATCATTTTGTATGGTTTTGTATGGAAAGACCAGTCTGAACTGTGAATTCTGTGTGATAGTCACTGTTATTTGATATGTTTGGAAGAAAATAGAAGGAATCTTGTGAATTTTATGCATGGAGTATTGTTTATAGTGTTTTTTATTTCATTTGTGTGAGTTTGGAGTAGTTATTTCAAGTTTTTTTGTATATTTTGTTCATTTCTTTGTTGCAGACAATTCTCTACCAGTTTGGAGAGACATGTAAATGTAGGGCTGTAACTTTTGTTTCCACTGTGGCCACACCATGGAACTTTGGAATCTAAAAGTATAGACCCTACCCTATATAAATATGTTAGCAGGGCCCTGGAGTATGTGTGCACCTATGTGTTTGATCAAGCCCTAGGCGAGCTACGACAATGCCCAGTTAGGAGCGGTCAGCAGTGCAAGTGCTCTAGAAGACAGAGGAAAGAGTTTCAAAGCAAGCCCTTTGGAGGGAGTCAAGGGACATGTGTGAAGATAATTTTTTGTGGAGGATAGAGCTTGAGAAATCCAAGAAGGTTTCTTTATAAAGCCAAACAGTTCAGGGACTCAGTGAGGACTAAAAAAGCCCTTAAAACCCTCAATCTTGGTTCATGCATTGTATGGCCTATTGGTGACTTGAAACCCCAAAAATCCTTGAGGGATATGCAAATGAGTAAGGGTTACTTCAGAAGACTATCCTTGGTATTGTGAAGAGAAGGTGTCAAAAACCCTATAAACTTGGAAGGAGGGCTAATTAGGCCTCTTCCTTGTAGCCCTATTTTGGGAAGGAAGTGTGAAATCAGGTGATAACCCAACCTCCCTAATACCTTGAAGATGTTTCAAATGTCCCAAAAAAAACACCTTGGAACTTATCAATTTCACTGTCAGAGCTTGGGAAGGTAACTGAACCCTAAAAGACCCTTATAAGCCTATGTAAGGGATGGTGCTATGAAGCAATGCTTGATAGGATGCAAGTTGAGAAAGCTATACTTGATGGTCAGGTTAGGCTAGGTCAGGGTACCTTCTGATGAAAATAGAATCCTATAGACCTTCATAGGTGTCTGGAGAACACCAGGATCCTAGTTGTGGATCAGGGGCATAGACTAGCTAGTCTATCCTAGCCTCCCCATCAGTATTTCAAAGAATCCAGTGATGCACTCTAAGACAAAGCATATATCAATTAAGTATCACTACTTAAGAGAACAAGTGAAAGAGAAGCAAGTGAAGTTAGAATTTTTTACATCTAAAGAACAACTTGTAGATATCTTTATAAAGCCTCTACCGAAGGACACATTTGAATACTTGAGGAGTAGACTTGGGGTTCGTCCCCTATCTATCGGTCACTAATGTGATCTAGATGTTGCATTAGCTTACACTTATCAGATGATCACACATGTTGATGTAGCATAGTTCACACTTTGGATATTGTTCAAGGTTGTGATTAAGTTTGACGAACTGAAACAAATTGGGATATTAGTATAAAAAGATACAGAGATTGTATTGGACAATAGAGAGTTACTTAGCTACTACAAGAGCTGATTATTTATTTATTTCTTTGGCATTGTTGTCAAAGGGAGAGATATATAATATGAAAAGGAAAAGAAGAGATATGCACCAATGAGAACTACCTAAGGGAGACAATGACAATTTTTTTAAATGCTATTTAGTAAAGTAGTGATTAAATATATTAAGCTAGGGAGAGATTACATTACACAAAATTTGATCACAGATTTATAAAATACATGTTTGGTATGTGTATGGTACATTTCATATTACTTGAGTTGCCATCAATGCCAAAGGGAAAGATTGATGAACTACAACTGATTTAGAACACTGAATGAAGAATCTGTGATTGAAAGATCACTAAGGAGTTGCTAATTAGATATGCAAGATGATTAAATCAGTATTATGTTGTCATTGATGTCAACTAGCTTGACAATACTTATCTTGTAAGATTACTATACCGACACATATGAAGAAAGGAGAAAGTGATGAAGAACATAAATATCTACATGAGGAAGATGTATATGTCAGATGAGGATAAAGAATATACTGAATAACTTGTTGATGAGTCTATGACTTGATGATATCCACTTTATTATGTTGCATTCATCTATGATGAAGAATAGAGATGAAAGACACAAAGTAATGTTGTTGATAAATAAATCATTCCAGTATACACTGATGGAGTGTAGTGTATATCGAGCCTAGTTTTAATCAAGCTTGTGTTCACTGACACATTTCTTTGTTAATCGAGCAGAACGGAAAGGAATTAAATGATCAGTTTAGCTAATAAAGTGATGAGCTGTAAAGCATATGAAATCAAGGTAACAGATAAGGTTTGTTATGAAGATCGATGGCTAACATAATTCAAGAAGGATCTAATGGAGTAGATTGAAATGTGTTACTGACACATTAGCCAAAGAAGCTTAAAGCGGAAAAATCAATGAATAAGATTAGGCGGCAAAATCTGATGGAGGAAAAGAAAATGATTTACTCATCTATATAAGAGAGATTGGTTTGATTGTTGAAAGAAGCCAGAAGAAGAAGATACTGCAGAATTATCGCATGAACAAGTTTTCATGCATTCTGATCATATTGGTTAATGAGAGCCGAGCTGTAGAACAATTATTGAGCTATAGAGAGTAATTACCGATGAACAGTAAGTTGATATAGTATTGAATCTGAAGTGGTATATTGATCAGAAAGATTTAAATGAGCTAAACATTGATTTGTAAACTGCAATTGAAGTTGTTTCAAGGTAGATCACCTACTGTTACATATTTAACCATTGTACACAGTAAAATCTCTTAATCAAGTGGACTAAGAAAGTCTTTTGATGTTTCATTCATAGAGTCAATATTGTTATCCTCTCAACCCCAGAGTGACTACTGGTTGGATGATAACTTCTAGTCTAAAATCCTCTAAGAAGGTCACACCTAACAATGTGTTTGTAACCTTTAACAGGGTTGGGTCTTCACCGACCTCACTTCAGAAGAGTGAACAATTTTTGGGTTGCCGGTCCCAAGTGGTTTTTCCCTTTACAGGGTTTCCACATTAAATCTCTTGTGTTATGTGTTGATTGTGATATTTCTTTGTTATCATACTTTGCATATTACATGTTAGATTTGATTGGTAACTGCTATAAGTTTTAGACTGACAATCGATAAAAATACAGATAGTGAAAATATTTTATGTTTACCGAGTAGCAGAAGTTGAAGAATTTGTTTTGGATTATACATTTTATTTTGGGACACTGGATAAATGATTCACCCCCCTCTCAGTTATTCTAACAGTTTATGGTTATTATCATACATTATGATATGTATGCTATGAAAAATCTTTGAACTATAAGATTTCTATTATAAGGATGTGGTTATTGTATAGATCTCTCATTTTAATAACTTGGAGTTTAATTAATTTAGTCATGTGGAAGGGTTATCTACTGCTCTAGATTATGCCTGAAGAATCTATTTGTTATAAGATTTATATTATAAGGATCTAGTTATTGGAAACAAGTGCATTGTAAGGTGTTAGAACCTTGATTAGAGTTGTGAAGTCTGGTTTGAGTTTTGATGTGGTGGAGGCACTAGGTACACTAGGTGGCCTAGGAGGGTACACTATCTGGATAAACCAAAATGTAAACCTTCCATTTCAGAGAGGGAGAAGTTGGAAAGGAAATGAGATAGTGCATCCTTGAATTGAGTTGATTCCTTAAGGCTCTTCCATGGCCTTCCAAGTATTATGTGCCTACAAGTCATTGGCATAACAACATAAAGTTTTTTTTATTAATAATGAGAAATATTTTTAAAACTCAGCTCAATAGGAGCATCAGAGGAAAGAGATGAGCAGAGAAAACCTTTCGGTATTACCCCAAAAAATAGAAGAGAAAGGTTGTCATTAAATCTTACAAACTTTCCGTTATACATACAGGGTAATGCATGAGCAATTTACAGTCCATGTTAGAATAACTAAGAGGGGGTGAATCAGTTAATCACTGTCCCAATACAAAATGTATAATCCAAAAATAAATACTTCAATTACTGCAGCTCGGTAACTTACAATACTTTTACTGTCTATGCATTTACCGATTACCAGTCTAAAACTTATAATAGTTACCGATCAAATCAAATATGCAATATGTAAATATGACATCAAAATCAAACATCACAATCAAAACATAACACAAGAGATTTAACATGGAAACCTTGTGAAGGGAAAAACCACCTGGGACCGGCAACCCAAAATATTCACTCTTTTGAAGTGAGGTTGGTGAAGACCCAACCCTGTTAAAGGTTACAAACACACTGTTAGGTGTGACCTTGTTAGAGGATTTAAGACCAACCGTTATCATCCAACCAGCAGTCACTTTGGGGTTGACAGGATAACAATGCTCATTCTATGAATGATACATAATAAGACTTTCTTAGTCCACTCGATTAAGACATTTGACTGTGTATAATGGTTAAATATGTAACAGTAGGTGATTTGACTTAATACAAATTCAATTGCAAATTATAGATCAATGTTCAACTCATACAAATCTTTCTGATCAATAAATCAATTTTGTTTCAAACACTGTTCAACTTACTATCTGTCAGTAATTACTCTGTCACTCGGTAATGCTCTGCAGTAGGGTTCTCCTTAACTACTATGATCAGAATGCATGAAAACTTGTTCACATGATGATTCTGCAGTATCCTTCTCTTCCGGCATCACCACCTTGTAGTGAAATATCCAGTCTCTTATATAGACATGTAAACCATTTTCTTCTACTCCATCAAATTTTTCCACTTAATCATATTCATTGATTTTGCCTCTTAAACATACCATGGCACTTGTGTTAATAACATGTTTGATTCTCATCCTTTAGATCTTTCCTGAATTTTGTTAGCCATTGATCTGTGTAACAAACTTTATCTGTTACCTCAAATTCATACACTTTCCAGCTCATCAATCTTATCAGCTAAACTAGTCATTTAGTTCATTCTGTTCTTCTCAGTTAACAAAGAAACACGTCGATGAACACAAGCTCGGTTAACATTGTGCTCGGTATACACTACACTCCGTCAGTGTATACTAAAATGCTTCATCAACTGACAACACTACTTTGTGTCTTTCAGCTCTTTTCCTCATCATAGATGAATGAAACATAATCAAGTCAATAATATGAAGTCATAGACTCATCAACAAGTTACTCAATGTATTCTCTATCCTCATCTATCATATCCATCTTCCTCATGTAGATATTTCTGTTCTTCATCTCTTTCACTCCTTCACTACAGATGTTTCGGTATAGTAACTTACAAGATAAGTATTGTCAAACTAGTTGACATCAATGAAAACATAATAATGATTTAATCATATTACATATCTAATCAATCTGCTCGGTGATCTTGAATCACAATTCCTTCAATGAGGTTCTAAATCAGTTGTAGTTCATCAATCTCTCCCTTTGGCATTGATGGAAACTCAAGAAATATGAAATATACCATACACATACCAAACATATATTCTACAACTTTGTGAACAAATGATGTACAAGCTCTCCCTAGCTTAATATGTTTAATCACTACATTACTCAATAGCATTGCAAAATAAAGCTTTGTCAATCTACAAATATCATCTTTTTAGCTCTTAGATTCCTTCTTTTGTTTTCAGTAACTGATCTTCAATGCTCTTCCTCAAATAGTTCTCATCGGTGCATATTTTGATTATCTCTCCCTTTGTTTCATATTTTTTATCTCTCCCTTTGACAACAATGCCAAAGAAAAAAATAAACAAACAACTCTTGAGTAGCCAAGTAACTCTCTATTGTCCGGTGCATACTCTGTATCTCTATATACTGATATGCCAAACTGTTCCAGTACCTTTCATAGCTTTAGATGTGATCCAAAGTGTGAACTATGCTGCATTAACATGTATGATCTTCTGATAAGATTAGGATGATGCAACATCTGAATCACTTTAGTGACCAATAGATAGGGGACAGACCCCAAGTCTAGTCCTCAAGTACTCAAATGTGTCCTTCAATTGCACTTGGTTAAGCACATAAACTACTGTATTGATAGCTTCCCTCCAATATGTTCGAGCAACATTCTTTTGCAGCATCAATGTCCTAGCACGGTCAACTATTGACCTGTTCCTTCTTTCAGCAATGCCATTCTGCTGAGGTGTCCTTGGTACTGAGACCTGTCTTTTAATACCATGCTCATTACATAAATTATTAAATTCATCAGAGATAAATTTACGTCCTCTATCAGATCCTAGGCATTTCAATTCCTTTCCAGACTCTTTTTCTACCTTAGCCTTATACCACTTAAACATCTTAAATGCTTCAGATTTTTCTTTTAAGAACATAATGGTCATCAATCTAGTATAGTCATCAACAAAAAGAATAAAGTATTTATCACCATAGTAACTCTGAGTTCTCATAGGACCACATAGGTCTATATGAACCAACTCAAGTATCTTCTTTATTGATTAATCCTTAATTTTGAAACTAGATTTAGTCATCTTACCTTTCTGGCATTCATGACACATAACATGATCTAGTTTTGACAAGTTAGGAAGCCCTCTAACTCTTTTCCTTTTACTGATCTTAATCATGTTATCAAAGTTCACATGGCATAAAATTTTATGCCACAACCAAGCATCTTCATTTTTCATCATCAAGCAAGAAGACTCATTAGTATCAAGACAAAATAGATTACCTCTTGATTGTTCTCTAGTTCCAACTAGTCTTCCTCCATCATCAAAAATTTTCACTTTCTTGCTCTCAAAAGGAAATCAGTGACCTGAATTATTTAGATGTGCCACACTTAACAATTTATAGTTTAATCCATCTACCCAATAAGCATTATCACATTTTATCATATCATTTATCATTAAGGTTCCTTTACCTCTTACCATATAGGGTGTGTCATTACCCATCTTAACTGAACCTCCATTGTATTCTTCAAGTTCATCAAACTTCTCCTCATCACCAGTCATGTGATGTGTACAACCATTGTCTATGATCCATATTGTTTTTGTTAACTTTAGAGATCAGTGTTGTTTCTTCATGTTTTTCTTCTTCTTCCTCCGAGTCATCTTTCATAGAAAAAAATACAACTTCTACATCATCATTGAAATTGGATTTAGATTCATTATCTTCAGCTATGAAACATACCTTTTTCCCTTTTTCATTTCTATCTTGGTTATCTCTGTTGTGTCGGTAGCCTCTATTGAATCTTCTCCCATAGCTTCCTTCAGATCGGTCTTTGGTTCTATCATATTCTTTCTTATGTGGACATCTAGCAGTGATGTGTCCAACCTCTTTACAATTAAAGAATGCCAAAGGTAGCTTGCCTCTATACCTTCCTTTACCTTTGGGTAATCTTCTGGCCATAAGAACTTTAAGTTCATCAAGCTCATCATCAGTATTACTGTCACTATCATTTTTATTATTCCTGCTAGACTTACTAATCTTCAGAGAAGACATTAAAGAGGACTCAACAGATGGTACAACAGTATTATCAAAATTATTTAACTCAAAGGTTGTAAGTTTACCAATCAGATTGTCAAGTGTAAGTACATTACCAGATGCAGACCTTGTCTCATGGATAGCATATATTCTGATTGCGTAAATTGGCAATAAATTTCTAGGTATTTTGCTAACAACTATTTCTTCACTAATTTGTCCATCAGATGCTCTAATAGCATGTACTACTTCTTTCAGTCTATTTGTATATTGCACAATATTCTCACCTTCTTTCATCTTCATATCGTCAAATCAGCCTCTTAGGCTTTCTGCTCTAGCCCTTTTAACATGCACATCTCCACTATAAACTTGAGAAAGTTTATCCCACATGGCTTTTGCAGTAGTGCAAATTTTGATATCTTCAAATTCAGCATTGGTGTAGGCAGCAGCAAGTTCATAGTAACATTGTGTTCATGCCTGTCTTTCTATTGATCAAGTGTCAGGGGGCCTGGTGTCAGTTCTATATAACCATTCTCCATCAATTCTAGTGCAACATTCCCAATTCCAGATATTTGCAACTCCATTCAACTCTTCCATATTGTGAAGTTCTCTTTGTTTAGCTTTGGCACTTCCCTCTTATACATTTTGAGATCTTTTTACTGAAGTCCTTAAAACTCTGTTCAAAGCAACCAACGCTCTGATACCAATTGTTAGAATAACTGACAGGGGGGTGAATCAATTAATCACTATCCCAATACAAAATGTATAATCCAAAAATAAATAATTCAATTACTGCAGCTCGGTAACTTAAAATACTTTTACTATCTATGCATTTACCGATTACCAGTCTAAAACTTATAACAGTTACCGATCAAATCAAATATACAATATGTAAATATGACATCAAAATCAAACATCACAATCAACACATAACATAAGAGATTTAACGTGGAAACCCTGTGAAGGGAAAAACCACCTGGGACCGGCAACCCAAAATATTCACTCTTCCAAAGTGAGGTCGGTGAAGACCCAACCCTGTTAAAGGTTACAAACACACAGTTAGGTGTGACCTTGTTAGAGGATTTAAGACCAACCGTTATCATCCAACCAACAGTCACTCTGGGGTTGACAGGATAACAATGCTCATTCTATGAATGATACATAATAAGACTTTCTTAGTCCACTTGGTTAAGAGATTTCACTATGTATAATGGTTAAATATGTAGCAGTAGGTGATTTGACTTAATACGACTTCAATTGCAAATTACAGATCAATGTTCAGCTCATACAAATCTTTCTAATCAATAAAACAATTTTGTTTCAAACACAGTTCAACTTACTGTCCATCGGTAATTAATCTCTATTGCTCGGTAATGCTATGCAGTAGGTTTCTCCTTAACCAGTATGATTAGAATGCATGAAAACTTGTTCACATGATGATTCTGCAGTATCCTTCCCTTCCAACATCACCACCTTGTAGTGAAATCTCCAGTCTCTTATCTAGACATGTAAACCATTTTCTTCCACTCCATTAGATTTTGCCACTTAATCATATTCATTGATTTTGCCTCTTAAACATACCTTGGCACTTGTGTCAATAACACGTTTGATTCTCATCCTTTAGATCTTTCCTAAATTTTGTCAGTCGTCGATCTGTGTAACAAACTTTATATGTTACCTCAAATTCATACACTTGCCAGCTCATCAATCTTATCGGCTAAACTAGTCATTTAGTTCATTCTCTTCTTCTTGGTTAACAAAGAAATGAGTCGGTGAACACAAGCTCGGTTAACACTATGCTCGGTATACACTACACTTCGTCGGTGTATACTAAAATGCTTCATCAACTGACAACACTCCTTTGTGTCTTTTAGCTCTTTTCCTCATCATAGATAAATGAAGAGTGGATGGTGATAAGTGAGCTTTGGATGGCAAAAAATGGGCTTGGAAATGATGATAGTGTTATGTGCAAGGCGAGAGTGAGGAGGAGATCTTATCGATGGTAGCAGAGTCCAGAAGTGGGTTGCAAGAAGGGATACAATCGTGCGACAGTGGAAGGGGGGTCGAGATGTGAGGCAAAGGCCAATAATGAAATGGAGGAGGTGGTGACAGTGCTCTTAGGGCGTGGCTAGAAGCCAAATCTACCTCAGTAATATTAGATGAGGTGCCGCATGCAAACAAAACCAGAAGCAAACCAATAAAAAATAAAAAATGATAATGCTAAAACAAATAGATGAAACTAGAAGGAATGAAAGCAAGCAAAAGAAAGAAAAAAAACAAAGACTTTAAGACTTGGAATCAATCCTCCAAAGCACCAGCAGAAGATTCTTAAATGAATTGATATACAAATAATATATGAACCGAATGCACATGAAATTAAGAGATAGGGGATTGATAAAAGAAACCTGTCCAAATGAAAAGAAACAAATGCAAAGAATTGAGATCTATGATATACGAACAAACAATGTAGTCGCAGCCACAAGTGGAATAGGGGCATACCATAAAAAACAAAGGACAACCATAAAATTCAAAAAATAAAGCCACTAGAGGCTGAGAACAAAAAAAATCAATTGAGAAAAAAGAAACAGCTCCCAAAGGAAATCCTACAAAACTTATTGCTAGAAATCTATTTAGCAATTTATATATAACTATCTATATAACAATATATTTAGAACAAATAAGGTGATAAACAAACAAATTCCATAGATTACTCTACACCACTGATTACTCCATTTGGTAATAGATAAAAAATGCAATCTACACCACTTGCAATTCCAAGTTTGATTCTCATAAACTGAGATGAACAGGAAACACGAGCGCTAAAGATGGAGGAGGAGCTATGAAAAAAAAATGATAACAGAATACAACCGAATAGAATAAAAAATGCCTGTAGGCAACCGAATAGAATAAAGAAAATCATGAAATCAGCTACGAGAAAAATGATAACAAAATACAATAAGAAACTTTACTTAATACTGAAATCATTCTATGAATAGCTCTCAGCAAGTATCAAGTTCTATACTCTAATAATAGCACTAAAAGGATAAATTGCAAGTGCGCGGAGTAAAATCTAGAGAAAAAGAATTGATAAAGAGCGAGAGAGATGAAAACATAATGAAGTTATATAAAAGAAGAACGCATGCAACTGATAAAATACAAGAAAAATGGAACCGTAGGCAATGATAATAGGAAAGATCAATGATAAATCTAACACATGCAAACAGGGGCTATAATAGCAATTATAAAGATATATATATATTTAGAAACAAACACATGTAGAAAAAATAGAAATACCAATGACAAATTTGAATGAACTGACATGTAACCGATATATTAAAGAAGAGGAATAAATTTTTTCAAAAAAAAACATTGACTACTGTTAAACATATAATAGGAAATGAAGATGTTGAAAGTTTAAATGAAATTAAATTTCTTTACCAAAAAAAGTTGGAAACAAATCTATGAACTGATAATAGAACAAGAAGGAAAGAATCTTTAAGTTTTTAATTCTTTTAGAATTAAAAAAATATTGTAATATTAAAAAACAAATGTAATATTATAAACAAAATTTAGTATAAATATGATGAAACGAATGTTTTGATAAATTTAAATTTGTATAATTTCTTTTATCAAAAATGCAACCAAACCTACACAAATTAAAACAATAAAGAAACCAATAGTTAAACGGGTTTTGGCGGTAAACTAGCCAAAACCAAAAAAAAAATTGATTTTTTTTCTCTTAATCAGATTAGTAAAAAAAGTAAAGAACTCTTTCAAGAGTCTCCGATTTGGAGTGCTCCAAGATATGGTAGCTCCTTCACCTGTATACTCAATAAACGATTGAACCAACCTGCTCTGATACCATGTTAAAATAATAACAAAATATAGAGACAAATAGGAAATTGTTTAATCTATGAGCTTAGGAATAGGAAACAATACCATGAATTAGTGCAAGAACTAGGAGCATTCACCAAAAACAAGCAACAAGGAGACAAGTTTTTTAAGGGGGAAAAGCATAAAAAAACTTTCGTGATATTAATGAATGTGGCAACAAAATGCCTAAGAAAAGAGAGAGAGTGAGAGCAATGCTCGTACAATGATAATCAAGAAGAAGAAGAAGAATCTCATATGAGATGAGAAGAGAGCCATCTCTTAATAGAGATGTGAGAGAGGAGTTACATTGTAACTCCCAATTCTGTGTATGCCACATTTCACTAGTGTGTTAGACAAGTGTAGGATTCCTCATAAGGAGGAATATCTATTTTCCTTAATAAAGAAAATTACAAAATGACATGTCCTCCCACTTGGACTAGAGGACAAAAAAAAATTAGGATACCTTGGTTTATCCTATTAAATACATAAATAACCAAGGAAAGATTAAATTCTAACATGAATGAAACATAATCAAGTCAATAACATGAAGTCATAGACTCATCAACAAGTTACTCAATGTATTCTCTATCCTCATCTGTCATATCCATCTTCCTCATGTAGATATTTCTATTCTTCATCTCTTTCAATCCTTCACTACAGATGTTTCGGTATAGTAACTTAAAAGATAAGTATTGTCAAACTATTTGACATCAATGACAACATAATATTGATTTAATCATATTACATATCTAATCAATCTGCTCGGTGATCTTGAATCACAGTTCCTTCAATCAAGTTCTAAATCAGTTGTAGTTCATCAATCCACCTAATTTACAATGCTATATAAATTTGACATGTTACGATATTATGTATCTCCATTTAGTCCAATGAACCAATTGGGTCTGTCCTACCCTTGATTGTCTCAATTATTGCCTTGTGGTATGACTCACGAACCTTCCTAAGAGTTTTATTTTGTGGTCTTCCCCCATATCTGATCAAGTGGATATTTGATGCAACGACAAGGTTTGAATAATGAAGAATCTTTCTGTGTGTCTCCCAATCCTTAAACAACCACAACCTAGGGCTCTTCATAGCATACCATCTAAGCCATGTACCAGTTACAACCACTTCTCCTATAGGGTATTCTAATTCTTCACCATCAATAACTAAGTGATCCAATTTCTTTTTTTCGTCAACACAATGACACAAATAATAATTTGTCCCTTCTTCTTTGTCTTTAGGTGCAATAATAGAAAAAACATGGTTTGTAATGATATAAACATAATGAGGACATTATTTTACTGAATATTTATGATAAAGTACTAAATTTGAGATTATTTGTACGTGGAAAATAGAGACCTAGTTGTACTAGATCAGATAAGTGATCAAAGTCAATGGATGATTCCATTTAAGTCAGTTGTAGTGATTCATGGGGATGATAGGAGGCAAGTGGACTCAAAATATGTGTATACCATTCATCAACCCATTCTTTTGACTCACACCCATCCCAATCTTCATCTACACATGATGAACAAAAGCACACCATATGTCGTGTGTGGATACTCCAAGAACCTGCATTACAACTTCTAAAAGAGTGTAGCTCACTCGATCCTGTCAATGTACATCAATCCTCATATGGTGTAATGTTAGTTTCATCCATCAACCAAAAAAATCTATGAATTGTAGACTCACCTTCATTACCTGGACCCATTGTAGTGTTACACCACTGGATAATACATCCCGCATTTGACAATGCTACTTTCTTTTTGTACTTTAATTCTTCACATGCTAAGGCTCTTTTAATACATGCACTTGTGCCATCGTGCTCTCCCTTTCCATCACCGGCCTCTGTGAAATTCCACATATATTGAATTCCAGTAATCTTATGCATCCTGCAAACCAATAAAACATCCGAGAATTCTTGAATTGTGATGCACAATTATCTGACCATATGAGATGTTGATGATATTTTATTCACCTGTTTGCCAAATGACCGTAAAATAGTTGAAAGAAACCATGTACAAACTCTATAGAATGTGAGCGATCATCTCTGATATAAAAATGATAGTCCCTCAATATCTTCCTGTTCTCCTTTGTACTATCTGGTGCATGCATGAATTCTATATGAACAAATATAGCAACCGGTTGAGAGCTGTAATACTTTGCTTGCACCTCATTCTATGGTTGTAGTGTGTAGTTCTCTACAAATTCCACAATTGAAACAATGGTATCAAGTGGGAATGTGTCCTTGCACAACTTGAATTGCATATCCAACCATCATGCTCTATGTGTATGCCTTGCATACTCATAAATAATTTTTTAACAAAAAATGTCCATGAATTGATACAATGGAATTTTGTCAATTACTAAATCACATCTTTTAGCCTCTTTTCCATCTTTTAGATTCTATGTCATGGTCTTATATTTTCCAATTTCCACTATTTCATTACCGATTGCATGCGTACTCTCCATATGTTGACAAATTGGCAAACGTCACAAACCTCTGCAATCTATGCATGTACCATTCAAGCATGAGAGCTTGTAAAATTGTTGACCATCCACTCTTTCACATAAAATGGTAGATATTAATTCCCTTGAAGATCTAGGTGGGACATTTATGTTACAATCCTGTAAAACATTGTTAGAGTGAAAATCTACACATATATTCCTATAAACTTCAAAATGGTTAGAAAATTCAATATGTACCCTACAACAACAAGTTGTGCGTGTGTGATTTATCTTCACATAAAAATATTTACACATTTCAAAATATCTCTGACTAATTTTAATTTGAGGATACATATGCATAAATTTTGGAAAGAATTGTGTCTGAGTTGAATCCAAAAAATGATTTGGATGTGGAACACGAATTCGACTACCAATCCTCCTTACAACATGTCTTTGATTAGGGGATACCCGTGTATTATTCTTCCAAAATTCTTCAATCAAGGATTTTAAAGCTTCAACAATTGCTTTATCTTTTCGTGGTTTTCTACCGGAAAGTGCCCATAACTTCTTGCTATTTGGATCTTCCACTCTTTGATGCCTTCCCAGGGCTCTCATTAGAGACTTTCTACTTCTTTTCAATGTTTTGCTTGTCTTTCTAATGAGTTGAGATTTCTTCATTTGAGTGCTTACTATCATTGATGTAAGTACACATCATGTGACATTACTATCTTTCGTGTGTGATGTAGAACCCACACTCTCATATGCAGTCATTAGATTCTTTACAATAGATTTTTCACTTGACTCATCGATCATTCTTAGCCCAAGAATCTTCATGATGGGCCTAAATTTCAGATTTCTCATCATTTCAACAAATAGTTGACATCTTCCTGTCATGTTTAAATTCTCAAAAAATGATCTCCAAATACGATTAACATTTCTTTGACAAGTATGCTTGGGAATCTTGTCAGGCATTGCTTGCAAAATGTTAGTATCAATATCAATCAAATATTTTGGCTTTCTATATTTAATAATTCTAGGAGCATCAAAAAAATTATGTGTGAATTGCGTACCATCTTGAGTGCCTTCAACATGAGACGATGTTGTGCCTACACCTTGGGATGTAGATAATGGTGTTCCTTCAACATGATAGAAGGGTGTGCCCACACCTTTGGATGTAGACAATGGTGTGCCTCCACCTTCGGAAGTAGACAATGGTGTGCCTCGAACATTGGATGATGATGTCTCTTGAACTTGGGAACTCATAGATGATGTCCCCGCATCTTCATAATTCAATTGTCTCGTTGCACGCAAGTTTCTCATTCGTTGTCTTTTTTATTCCAATTCCAATTCTCTCTTACTTTGTATTGATGTTTCATGTTCCTCATCCAAAGAAAAATCTTCTTCTATGGTATCTAATTTTTTTTGTTCACGAAGTTGTCTCATTCTTTCCCTTTTCTTATCTTTGTCTCTTTCATGCTCTTCCATTGTTAAATTCTTTGCTCGTTTCCTTGGCATGATGATGATTTATACATATGAATTGATTACAATTTTAAAAATATAATATAAATGTAAAACAATAAGTCAAATTATAATATAAACCTCTTGCAATATGACCAATTATAATATAAATTTATTACAATTATATCAAATTATGTATTGAACAAGTCTATATCATACCAATTATAAACCAAAACACTCTTTATTCACATTTGACATGTAAAAAACTAAAAAACTTACCTCAATTGATAAATTTTGGTGATAATGATTGACTTTCACAATTCGATGTTGATTTTTAAACAAAAATATGGTGCAAATTGATAGAATATACTTCTTTGTCACTATCAACAACATGGAAAGCAAATACTTGTCAGATAACATGTAGAACTTAGATAGCAATAGAAAAAGTGGGCCTCTTTCATGAGATCCTTGGCAAAGAAGACCGTTTATTTTAGTTTTTCATAGCGCGAGCGTGCTATAGTATGAGTGCCCTATGCAACACTAAAAAGTGTTATGAATACTATTAAATAGGGTGTGTGCCCTATAGCGTGTGTGCCCTATCTAAAATAAGAAAAAGGGAAAATATCAAGGGTATGGGTGAGAGAGAGAGAGAGAGAGAGAGAGAGAGGTGAAAGAGGTAATAAGGGGAAAATATTGAGGGTAGGAAGGTGGGGAGAGAGAAAATGTGTGTGAGAGAGAGAGAATAGGGGGATGAAAATAGGGTAATAAGGGGAAAATATAGAGGGTACAAAGGTGGAGAGAGAGAGAGAGAGAGAGAGAGAGGAGAGAGAGAGAGAGGTGAAAGAAGGTAATAAGGGAAAATATTGAGGGTAGGAAGGTGGGAGAGAGAAAATGTGTGTGAGAGAGAGAGATAGGGGATGAAATAGGGTAATAAGGGAAAATATAGAGGGTACAAAGGTGGAGAGAGAGAGAGAGAGAGAGAGAGAGAGAGAGAGAGGTGAAAGAAGGTAATAAGGGAAAATATTGAGGGTAGGAAGGTGGGAGAGAGGAAAATGTGTGTGAGAGAGAGATAGGGGATGAAAGAGGGTAATAAGGGAAAATATAGAGGGTACAAAGGTGGAGAGAGAGAGAGAGAGAGGAGAGAGAGAGAGAGAGAGAGGTGAAAGAAGGTAATAAGGGAAAATATAGAGGGTAGGAAGGTGGGAGAGGAGAAAATGTGTGTGAGAGAGAGATAGGGGGTAAAAGAGGGTAATAAGGGAAAATATAGAGGGTACAAAGGTGGAGAGAGAGAGAGGAGAGAGAGAGAGAGAGAGAGGAGAGAGAGAGAGAGAGAGAGAGAGAGAGAGAGAGAGAGAGAGAGAGAGAGAGAGAGAGAGAGAGGAGAGAGAGAGAGAGAGGGTGAAAGAAGGTAATCAAGGAAAATATAGAGGGTAGGAATGTGGGAGAGAGAAAATGTGTGTGAGAGAGAGGGGGGGTGAAAGAGGCTAATAAGGGAAAATATAGAAGGTATGAAGAGAGAGAGAGAGAGAGAGAGAGAGAGAGAGAGAGAGTAGGAGAGATAGAGAAGGGGAAAGAGAGAGAGTAGGAGAGATAGAGAAGGATTTGGTAGTTTAGGCTTCATATGGATTGATTAATTTTTGATAGGTTTTGGTAGTTTAGGCTTCATATGGATTGATTAAGTCCACTTAGACCTTGGTTGGGTCTAGTTAGAGCCTAAGGGCAAGATTTGCAAAAGATGTAATGCAACTTTCAAAAGTTGTTTGACAACTTTTCAAAAGTTGCTCATCAACTTTGAAAAGTTTCTCACAAATTGAAAATCAGTTAAGAAAACCTAATCAGGTGGTTCTAACCATTAGGATGGATTTAAAATCCATGAAGTATGATTGACCAAGGGGTTAGATCATAGTGTAATTGGAGGCTTGAAGTTTTGAAATGAAAAACCTTGAATTTCTAGAATTTTGAGCGATACCAGTGGATTCTATGGCTCCATAGGGTCTGGGAATGATTGCACAGTCATTGTTTTGTTAAGTAATTTGTATTGAGGAGTGAATTATTAAGGTTTGAATTCATTTTCAGTTGTCAATCAAAAGTTATCTTCATTTTGGTTCGGGTGACCCTGAACATCCCTGATTTCTAGGGACTTGGAGAAATGTTGGCCTAACTTGCAATTCCACTGGTGGATCCTCATGAATTTAAGGGAAATGAAAGTTAAGAGTATGGTCTCAAAGATTCCAGAGGCTAGAGGTGTGGTGTACAGGGTTGATACCTTTTCAAGCCAGCCCTAGGTCAAAAATCTCTGTGTTTGACTAGGATTGGAACAGTCAAGTGGAGATAGTCTATGAAAAAGACCCATATGGATCTGTAGTTTTTGATTTTGGTTGAATTAGGTGTGTTAAGGATTTACAATAGGTTTGGGGGTCTTGGGAACCCATTCTACTCATTCTTCATCAAAGCCATAGTCTAACTTGATTAATTAGGCCTAGGTGCTTGATAAGGGTTTGGAGGTGCTGGATCAGGACTGGCCTGAATGCTCTTGGATTATTTTGGGGGATCCAATAGGGTATTTGGATCAGTGACTTATTCCCTAGGGTGTTAAGGGATTTTGGGAGTTAAAGGCCAAAAATAAGGTTTAGAAGGCTACAAGGATTGTAGGCCTAAAGAGCAAAATTGGTGTTGTGGGTTTGTGGGATTTAAATTGGTTATGGATCCTAACTTGTTTGGGTCATCAAAGGCTGTCTCCACTCATTGAAATAGGTGGGTTGAAGTTATAAGGGAAAAGTACCTTATTGGGCTCTTTGATTGAATGTACCCGAGTGTGGGTAAAGGGACTAGATTGGTCCTTAGAATCCATTGTTGAGTGGAATTGGTTAAGTAAAGACCTTAGTTTGGTGGTTGGCTACAGTGCTCTACATCAAGTGGTATCAGAGCACCAATGTCTTGTTTGGATTGAAGATAGAGGACAAGATGTTTGAAAATGAAGAAGGGGAGAGAGAGATTCCCTTGAGAATCACTAATGTAGAGTTGGCCAAGTTGGTCAAAGAACAGATGGTAGAGAGTAGGTCCATCAGAGAATAAAATAGATCCCTGAAGAGGGAGATGGACAAGTTGAAAGGTAAGATGGGTAGAGAAACCCAAGAAGACTCTAAAGTAGAAGGAGAAGATGAGAATGTTGGAGAAGAGCCTTGGAGAAATAGGCTTGGAATAGATGCTGATCAGAGAGTGTTCCTAGAAGTCCTTGAGAAGATGGGGAGAAGGGACAACAAGGTAGACATACCTACCTTTTGTGGCAAGCTTGATCCAGAAGATTGTGTGGACTGGATAGAAGGCTTGGACAATCATTTTGATTGTGAAAGTGTGACAGAGGGCCAAAAGGTGAAGTTGGCCAAGTCTAAAATGAAGGGCCCCTACCCTTAGTTGGTGGAACTACCTTCATAATGAGAGGGCTGATGAAGGAAAGAACCTTATAGCAACTTGGAAGAGGATGAAGTCTGAGATTCAGAGACAGTTCATACTGGAGGACTATGAGGTCACAGTACACAAGAAGTTACAAAGTCTTAGGCAAAAAGACTTAGATGTGGGTGCATATGCAGAGGAGTTTCATAAACTCTCTCTAAGGGCTAAGGTGACTGAGAGTGAAAAGAAGAAGCTAGCAAGATACTTGAATGGACTCAAGTATACTATTTAGGATGAACTAACGGGCTGTTCAATCCTAAATCAGTGCACTCTTGTTTCCAAATGGCACAAAAGATTGAAGATAAACAAAGAAGGAAGGGTGAATCTCAAAAAAAAACTAGGGGGGCCAACAATGGAGGTAGATGAAAGTTCAATGGGAAAGGATCCTTCACTAGATCCCAAGGGGAATCTAACAAGAAAGAAAGCCAAGAGGTGAAGCCAGTCCTAGAGGAGGCTATAGAGGAAGGAGGAGTAATAGTAGAGTGCAATCAGGAGTAAGAAATCTAGGGGTATTCACAACAAGGTGTTTTAATTGTAATCAGATAGGACACCAAACTTCTAGCTGCCCTGACAAAGTGGGAAACAATCATCAAGGAGGAGTCAGGAGGGTGCACCTAGCCCAAGAAGATGATGTGAAAAGTGTGCAAGGAGAAAGAGGGGTTGTAGACCTCGAGCAAGGTGAGTTCCTAATGTTCAATAGGACCTTATTGAACAACCCTCTGACCAAGGAGCCAGCACAAAGGAAGACACTATTCAGGACCACATGAAAGGTGAAAGGTAAGGTCTATAAAGTCATAGTAGATTCAAGATCAAATGATAATCTAGCTTCTATTTCCATGGTAGATAAACTTGGATTGAAGAAGATACCTCATCCTAACCCATACAAAGTTTCATGGTTGAACAAAGAACAACAAGCTTTGGTGAATGAGAAGGTACAAGTGGAGTTCAGGATAGGAGACTACCATGACAACATCTTGTGTGATGTGACTGATATGGATTCCTATCACCTATTACTAGGGAGGCCTTGGCAGTATGATGTGGAAGCACATCATGATGGGAAGACCAATGTCTATGAGATCTCCAAAGGTGGAAGGAAGTTCACCATGAGACCCTTGTCAGATGATGGAAAGGAGACTCCTCAAGCCACTAGCATGCTAGTTGTAGGAGAGAAGGAGTTTATGAAGACTATCAAAAGGAAGGACACTCCATGCTATGCTATGGTGGTGAGACCACAAGAGGAGAGAAAGGTGTGCAACATAGAGAAGGAAGAACCATGGAGGACAGTGGGACCCAAGGAAGTGAAAGAGTTGCTAGGGAGGTATAAGGGTGTGATTGCAGATGGAAAAACAAAGACCCTACCACCTATCAGAGAAGGAGTAGATTTAAGAACTCTTGATCAAAGGGTTTATAAGAAGGAGTATTAGTCCTTGTGCAGTGCTAGCCCTGCTATCCCCAAAGAAGGAGGGTACATGGAGGTTATGTACTGACTCCTAGGCTATAAACAAAATCACTATAAGATACTGGTTTCCTATGCCAAGAAGGGAGGATTTGATGGATTGACTAGGAGGGGAAAAGTATTATTCCAAGATGGATTTGAAAAGTGGTTACCACCAGATCAGGGTGAGGGAAGGAGATGAGTGGAAGCCAACATTTAAGACCAATGAGGGACTTTTTGAGTGGATGGTGATGCCCTTTGGTCTCTCAAATGTGACAAGCACCTTCATGAGGCTCATGAATGAGGTGCTCAAACCATTCATTAACCACTTTGTTGTAGTCTACTTAGATGACATTATCATCTATAGTAAGAGCAAGGGGGAGCACTTAGATCATTTGGAACAAGTTTTGAAGAGGTTGTTAGAAGTGAAGTTGGGAATCAACCTAGACAAATGTGTCTTCTTGCAGGAGGAGTTGATCTTCTTAGGATTTGTTATCTCCAAAGGAAACCTTAAAATGGATCCATCAAAAGTGGATGCCATATTGGATTGGCCTACACCAAGAACAACAAGTGAGGTCAAAAGCTTTCATGTCTTAGCAAGCTTCTATAAAAATTTTATTAGAGGTTTCAGCAATGTGAATGCTCCCATGATAGACACCATTAAGGGAGGTAGGAAGTATCAGTTTGTATGGACTCAAGAAGCTGACAGAGCTTTTGAATTTTTGAAGAGGAAGGTGGCAGAACAACCTATCCTAGAGTTACCAGATTTTGGCAAGATCTTCACCATTGAGTGTGATGCCAGTAATAGGGCCATAGGAGGGGTCCTATGTCAAGAGGGAAAAATAGTAGCCTTCTTTAGTGAGAAGTTGAATAAGGCCAAGAAAAGGTACTCTACCTATGACTTGGAAATGTATGCAATGGTTTAGTCTTTGAGGAAGTGGAGGCACTATTTGTTGCCAAAGGAGTTTGTGGTTTATACTGATAACCATGCCTTGAGTTTCTCAAACATGTAGGAGAAGATGATTCATATACATGTGAAGTGGATGGAATATCTCCAATCCTACGCATTCACAATCAAGCATAAGAAAGGGGTAGAAAACAAGGTTGCTGATGCCCTTAGCAGAAGGAATCTGATAGTCTAGGAGGTAAGGTTGGAGAATGTGGGGTTCCATTCCATCAAAGACATGTATGGGGAAGATGAAGACTTAAAGGAAGCATACCAGGTCTGTAAGGATATGATAGGGCAATATCATAGCATTTTCTCTGACTATATGCTGCAGGAGGGACTACTCTTTAAGGGGAGTCAATTGTGTATCCCTAGGGGAACACTCAAAGAAAATATTGTCAAAGAAAAGCATTGTGGGGGCCTGGCAGGTCATTTTGGGTTAGACAAGACCCTAGAGTTGGTAAGGAGGTTCTAATATTGGCCAAGAATGCCAACATATGTAAGGAAGTTTGTGGAGGCATGTATGGTGTGCCAAAGAGAAAAGGGAAGGTCTTCAAATGCAAGACTCTACACTCCTTTTCCCATTCCCAATTGGCCTTGGGATGCTGTCAGTCTAGACTTTGTGCTTGGAATTCCTAAGACCAAACAAGGGTATGATAGTGTGTGTGTGGTAGTGGACAGGTTCTCTAAGATGGCACACTTCTTTCCATGTAAGACTAGCCATGATGCATCACATATGGAAGGGATCTTCTTCAAGGAGATCATTAGACTACATGGATTGCCTCTATCCATAGTCTCAGATAGAGATTCCAAGTTCCTTGGTCATTTTTGGAGGACCTTGTGGAAGAAGCTTGGGACAGATTTGGCTTTCTCATCTACATACCATCCCCAATCAGATGGCCAGATCGAAGTGGTTAACAGATCCCTTGGAAACCTATTAAGGTGCCTAACCAAAGAGCATGGATCAAGTTGGGATTCAGTCATTGCTCAAGAAGAGTTTGCCTATATTGACTCTATGAATAGGAGCATAGGAAAAAGCACATTCAAGATTGTCTATGGCACTCATCCAAGGGGAGTGATGGAGTTAAGAGACATCAAATCAATGGAGAGGAATAGTGCTTAGGCCAATGACTTTGTAGAGGTCATGAGGGATGTCCATAAGGAAGTGAGAAGCAGATTGGAGAAGGTGACAGTGAAGTACAAAGAAGTTGCAGACAATAAGAGGAGAGATCTCCAATTTTCAGTGGGGGATTTGGTGATGGTCCATCTGAAGAAAGAAAGATTACCCAAGGGAAAGTATAGTAAGTTAATGATGAAAAAAATAGGTCCTTTCAAAGTTTTGTAGAAGTGTGGACATAATGCTTATAAGGTTGAGTTGGCACCAGATATTGGGCTCTCAAATACCTTTAACATCTCTGATTTGTATGCATACAAGGGACCTGATGTAGTGGATACTAATGCAGCAATAGTGCCCAAGGATGATCATGAGACCATCAAGGATCTTCCTAAGACCCAAGCACCTGAGATTGAGTGTGTTCTAGATAAGAGGAAAGGAAAGATGACTAGAAGGTAGGTATACTTGGAATATCTCATCAAGTGGAAGAACAAGCCAGTGGAGGATGCTAGTTGGCTGACTGAAGCAGCCATCAAGAAGTTGGGATACTAGGTGTCCACTCTACCAACTCAAGAGACTTGAGTTTTATTGGCCTAGGGAGTATGGTGCAGGGCACCAGGCACTCCAAGACACTTCAATAAGGGCATGGGTGATAGGAAATGGTATCTTAGGAGATAGGATTCATTTGGGATCCTAAGTTGTAATAAAGACCAAGTGTGAGGTCAATTGGCACTATGGTCATCTTATAAACCAAGTGGCTCAATTGGACCAAATGGTAAAAAATGCTTAGATTGATTGATTTTTGATAGGTTTTGGTAGTTTAGGCTTCATATGGATAGATTAAGTCCACTTAGACCTTGGTTGGGTCTAGTTAGAGCCTAAGGGAAAGATTTCCAAAAGATGAAATGCAACTTTCAAAAGTTGCTCGTCAAATTTGGAAAGTTGCTCACAAATCGGTTAAGAAAACCTAATTAGGTGGTTCTAACCATTAGGATGGATTTAAAATCCATGAAGTATGATCGACCAAGGGGTTAGATCATAGTGTAATCAGAGGCTTGAAGTTTTGGAATGAAAAACCTTAAATTTTTGGAATTCTGAGCGACACCAGTGGATATTATGGCTCTATACGGTCTGGGAATGATTACACAGTCATTGTTTTGTTAAGTAATTTGTATTGAGGAGTGAATGATTTTGGATTGAAGTCATTTTTAGTTGTAAATCAAAAGTTATCTTTATTTTGGTTCGGGTGACCCTAAACAACCCTGATTTCTAGGGACTTGGAGAAATGTTGGCCTAACTTGCAATTGCACTGGTGGATCCTCATGAAACTAAGGGGAATGCAAGTTAGGAGTATGGTCTCAAAGATTCCAGAGGCTAGAGGTGTGGTGTACAGGGTTGATACCTTTTCAAGCTAGCCCTAGGTCAAACATCTCTATGTGTTTAACTAGGATTGGAACAGTCAAGTAGAGACAGTCTATGCAGAAGACCCATATGGATCTATAAGTTGTTGATTTTGGTCAAATTAGGTGTTTTAAAGATTTCCAATAGGTTTGGGGGTCTTGGGAACCCATTCTACTCATTATTCATCAAAGCCCTAGTCTAACTTGATCAATTAGGCCCAGGTGCTTGATAAGGGTTTGGAGGTGCTGGATCAAGACTGGCCTGAATGCTCTTGGAGTATTTTGGGGGATCCAAAATGGTATTTGGATAAATGACTTAGTCCCTATGGTGTTAAGGGATTTTGGGAATTAAAGGCCAAAAATAGGGTTTAGAAGGCTACAAGGATTGTAGGCCTAAAGAGCAAAATTGGTGTTGTGGGTTTGTGGGATTCAAATTGGTTGTGGATCCTAAATTTTTTGGGTCATCAAAGGTTGTCTCCACTCATTGAAATAGGTGGGTTGAAGTTATAATGGAAAGTACCTTATTGGGCTCATTGATTGAGTGTACCCGGGTGTGGGTAAAGGGGCTAGATTGGTCCTTAGAATCCATTGTTGAGTGGAATTGGTTAAGGACCTTAGTTTGGTGGTTGGCTGTCATGCTCTACATTAGAGAGAGAGAGAGAGAGAGAGAGAGAGAGGGGGGGGGGTGAAAGAAGGTAATAAGGGAAAATATAGAGGGTAGGAAGGTGGGAGAGAGAAAATGTGTGAGAGAGAGAGATAGGGGGTGAAAGAGGATAATAAGGGAAAATATAGAGGGTACTGTTGGAAAACAAATTTGTCTTCCTCTTTTTAAATGAAAATAAATAAAGACTTTATGTTTCTGAAGACAAACGATTCATCAACAGTTGGGTAAGCATAAGAAATTGCTTCCCTGTGAATTTTTAAGGTACAACTTCTTTGTCGGATGTTCAATGAATTGTTAACAAAAGTAAATTCATACACCTTTGAACAAAAAGTGTAGAAGGATCAATCGAATACTCTTGGGTATCGAGGTGATTTACAAAATCAACATGTGATTAAATTTAACTATGACGAAAGCTAAGATCTATTAACTGCTTCTAAAACAAACAACCTATATAATAACTCAAGAAAGATGAGCTAGAAAGAAACCATAAGTGACTGAATATAAATAACATATGCATAGATTAAAATGTATCAAATTTCAAAGTAATCAATACATTTTAGATTTTGATTCAAAGATCTAAACCATACCATGCATCTATATATTCATATAAGATTGGATCAAAGTCTAATAAAAAATCAGTCACCAGCTGTTTCAGAACTAAAAAAAACTATGCTAACTATCTACTTCAAAAAGAAACTATCTATTTTCCTATCTACATTTTCTAACCCCCTTACTATTCAATGCTCCAACATTAATAGTTTCAGGTCTGAGAGAGCCTCCAGAAAAACTCGGCCTCTCAGACATGAGAAAAAAAAATCATTTAAAACTAGGTACATAACTAAAAATAGAGTTTCATAACACGTGTCATTTAAAACATAAAGAAAGGGAAATGCTATCCTGAAAACTACTAACTCCCTCTGAGGCCTTTTGACGTGGCGGTCTGTATGAGCTTCTAGGATCGGAACACGTTCACCAATTCCTAGGCTGGCTAGAAATATAGATTTTTCAGACCTGTCAGCTTTGCCCAAGTCGCATTCTTTTCCCACCTTAACTCCCTGATCCTGTCTGCCTGCTTTGGTAACTAACACCATTCAGCACCAACATAGATTCCATGTTTGCAATTCTGGTGAAATCTTGAACTGTAGGCGCTTCATTTTCTTTCAGATCATTCATAGTGTCTGTAAAGACTTTGACCATAGCATCTGCATCTCTGTTACCTTCGTCAATTTGTAGAATACTTGAGGGATTCACTATTTTGATGTCTTTAAGGGCATCCAAATGCATATCTAGCACCTCTTTTTCGATTGCTTTGGCTTGAGAGATTGTAGCCTTGAACATCATATTTTTCCATCTGAAGTTTTGTTTCAAGATGAATAGCATATAGGGATCCACTAGCTTCATTAGATTCTCAACTAAGAACTAAGTCACACCATAGGTTTCTATTTCTTGAACCTATATGATGATCACCCCACATTTATCTTCCTCCATTTCTCAGCTTGGAACCAGGGTTTGAACCTCACCGAGTAATCCTTCTCCATCTAAACAAGTAGATATAAACTTGCAGATGAAAGCACTCTCTTTAGTGATAACATTATTTATCCAAGACTTCATGACCTCCATCAAAACCATCCCCTATTGCATCTGTTTCACTAACCTTTGGCTTTTGACTGAATTCAAATCAAAATCTTGTGAAGACTGGGCCAGTGGCAGTACTCCATCATCAGGGAGTGAGGAAAGAAATTCAGCCATGGTAGAGACCAGCTGTTTTAACTCACGTTTATCCTGTCCATCTTTTTATGACTGCTCGAGCATGTGATCAGCTGAGAATTTAAATAGGTGATCACTAGAATCCCTTTTTAGAACACCAAGCTCCATTTTTGTGATTTGTAAGTCATCAGCCTTTGGTTCCTAAATTCCCTCTTTAGGCCTAAAAGTGGCTATTTCTGTAGTCACCTTTCCAATAGACAGATCGGTAGATAGCCTAGCATGACTCTTCATTATTTTTACTTTGGGGGTTCAGGTAGCATATTTAGTGATGATCTTCTTCACGAGAAGTGAAATGGGTTTATAACGTTTTCTCTTATTCACTGACTCAGTTAGCCAGGGAGGAATTGAACCGGTGACTATCTGATTGTCAGGAGTTTTTACAGGAGTATTCTCAGCCTAAGGTACATTCGTGCTACTGGTAAGGATTTCTTGAACCTTTTCTTATTGATCAATTGGAAAAGAAATGTCATCATTGTTAATCTCGATATCTAGGTAATCAGGTCCTAAGGATGCCATCTGACAGTGCTTTTCTGATCTTTTTTCTAGGCCTTGATCTTGGTGCGGTAGGATGAGAAACCACCTTTTTCTTAGGGGACGTAACTTTACCTGCATTTGGAACCATAGGAGATACATTAGATGGGGCATGTTTCACATTTTTTAAGGTTGATCCCGCACTATGCTTTTCAAGAGGGGGGTTCTTAACTCCTTTCTTTTTCTTTTTTGTTAACCAATTTTTTGTGACCCCGAAAATGGTTCGGGCCCTCAACTTTATATCATCTTCTTCTTTCCTATTCCAATCTATGTCCAGGGGACTTCTTGCTTCTACATTACTAGCCTCTGAACTTGTGGCTTTGAAACTGTCCTCTTGTACACCCTTAATATCAAAATTTAATAGCAACATTTTGATATGTGGAATTACAAGTCTGTAGTGATCTCGTTTCCAGATTGCCTCCTCATCACCGAGATCTTCCCATAGGTCCTCAAGGTGCGAACTGGGTGAAGGATAATTACTTAGGCTTAGAACTTGTCTATCAAAGCCCTTATTGTCAAAACCCCTTCTTAACTCATAAAATTGTAAATGAAAACTCAACAAGTTGCTTCCTATCACCAAAGCGTCCATCATATTGTTACAGGTCAAATTGGTAATTTTAACTGGGAACATAAAAGGCCACTTTTCTTTTGGTAGGGTATTTTTAATAACCATGAACAATTTCCTACAAACTTCCACCAAAATGAAATATTCGAAAGCAAACCTTGGGAGCCTGAGAGGTTCATCATCAAAGCCTCCGACCCGAATGTAGGTGAAACGTGGGAACTGAATGAATAGACTTCTATAGGCTTGAATCAGTTTCTGTGCCTCCAATGAAACTCTTTGGTTTGGGACCCCTGCCAATTGTTGACACAATCTACCTAGGAAAAGATCATGAACCTTCTTGTAATTTTCCAAAATTTTATCTTTTCTTAATAATGGATAGTACTTATAAATTAAAAGATCTTCATTCCAAGGAACTTTTTGAATGGCAGACAAATCTTGTATGCATGCCAGGTAGTATATCAAATAGGAAGACATAAATAAATCCTTCTTAATGGTCTGAGTTTGTTTAAGCTAGTCCCTCAGGAAACTAGCAATAATCTCCACCCAATCAATATGTTGCCCCCCTTCCAAGATGATCTCTATAAAATGAAACATCCACTCCTCATAGAGAAGAACCTATTATGAACCTTTAATTCGGCAAAGCAATACTATCACATAATGAATAAGAGGTTTCATGTGATCTTTGGTGAGAACTTTAGGTAACCAAGACCCACCTTTGTAATTGGTTTGAGTCCACTTCCTAGCCACATGACTCTGATTTTTATCTACGTTCTCTCTGTACTGAGCTAGAGATTGGGTGGGAGTAAAAATGATGAGAGATTCTTCTAGGATTTTAAAAACAACCGTAATAGTCTGCCTATTGACTGGCACAAGGGTTTGGCCTTCTGTATTCATAATGCACTTGGATTTACATCATATCTGTTAATACATTGCTAAACCAATTCTGGGCATACAGCTGACGGTGAAAAAGCCACGACTTCTAATAATCCATGACAGGAACTCTAAACTATGATCTTCCGCTGCATGACTTGTGAGGTCAATTGACATTTTTTCTACTGGTATCCTTAATAGGTCTGTGTCTGAGATAATGGGGGCTCGACATTGCATATTCTTGACATTCCCGAAGAAATGCATACTGGATCTCATATCTTCCTCGGGAATAAAAACAAAAATGCCCCCCCTCTCGAATCAATATATTAAACAGCAACATGAATTGAGAAAAAGCTTTAGGAGCTACCTATTTTACGTAGAATCAGAACAAATTCTTCTCCCACAGTCGAGACTCTGCAGAAAAATAACAGGAAAGAAAGACTTACAGAGCTGTTTATATTTTGAAAGATTAATGCCCTGAAAAGTTGACTTTAATGAGCATTAGTCAGGGACAGTAATTTCAAATGATGTGAACAGTAATGACTCAGCAATAGGATGTCCTTGAAATCTACCATCTTTAATATCATTATTAACCATCCCCCAAATGATATCTCCCGCTCGTGCTAACGATTTCATTAATCGTCACCCGAAACTTTATTTGAGATTTGCTTCATTATTTTCATCAAATAAAAATTTCCCCTCTTAAAAACTTAACCATCATTTCACCATCAACTTATGTCATGTGTCCTCTTGGTACTAAAAAATGCAACATGGGTTTTGAGTACCATGTTAAAATTTTGCAATTTGAAGCTCTTTAAATCCTTTTCATGCATATGTATCCGGTTGTCATTTTGAAGCTTATGAGGTGTTATAGGTGTTGAGAACACTTTATTTAGTATATGCATGCATTCTATGATGTTATTTTATCATCCCGAATCATTCGGTGAAGTCCCATTTTGAGCAAGTGTCAAATTGTGCAATTCTGTTTAAATGCCAAATCACTGCCTGAGGCTCTGTTTGGTTGATTGTATCTTTCTCCCAGAGATTGATCATAATATGCTAGTGGTTGCATCATATTCTAGACATGGGAATGAGTCATCATGCCAATTTTTAGCTCCCCATGTGCCAGTTTAGTCACTTTGCCGGAGCCATTCCGTTTGCAGATTGTCAATGTTCTCTGAGTGCATTGTTCAAATTTCCAGTCACATTTTTTATCATAACTCAAAAAATATAAACTAGGTCAGACTAAATTTTATATATATTTGAGATGGCTATGTGTGCATTCTACAAATTTTTTTTTAAAAAAACCCAATTTGAAAATCAAAAGTTACGGTTCTCTGAGTACTGGCAGCCATAAAAAATCAGCATTTTCTTCATAAAATTTTATCCCACATTGCTCCCAATTTTGAAATTTGAAGTGTTTATATGGAATACCACAAACATATGAAGTAAATCAAATGGAGAAGGCTATGTTTGTCCATGCTTGTGCATCCACCTTGGTTTTCATGCCAGTGGGCCCATAAAAATTTTTATTAAAAAAATGCTGGCGAAAAATGCTAAGTCTCCAAATCTCTAAATGCTACTGGTTAAGTCACTAACATTCAGAGATCTAGAGACTAGTTAGTCTTCAAATCTCATAATGCTAGCGGTTAAGTCACTAACATTCAGAGATCTAGAGACTAACTAGTCTCCAAGTCTTTGAATGCTAGTGGTTAAGTCACTAACATTTAGAGATCTAGAGACTAGTTAGTCTCCAAATCTCATAATGCTAGTGGTTAAGTCACTAACATTCAGAGATCTAGAGACTAACTAGTCTCCAAGTCTCTGAATGCTAGTGGTTAAGTCACTAACATTCAGAGATCTAGAGACTAACTAGTCTCCAAATTTCCAAATCGCTAGATCTCCAAGTCTCTAGATCTCCAAATAGAGTTAGTCTCCAGATCTCCAAATGAAAAATAAAGAGAGGAAATCATTCTGAGACAAGTCTCCAAATCTCTAGATAATTATTCAGAGATCTAGAGACTAAAGTTAGTCTCCAAATCTCATAATGAGAAAAAGTGATTATGAGATCTAGAGACTAGTCTTCAAATTTCCAAATAGCTCTTGTGAGATCTAGAGACTAAAGTTAGTCTCCAAATCTCATAAAGAAAAGTAGAGAGAGAAAATGATTGTGAGATCTAGAGACTAAAGTTAGTCTCCAAATCTCATAAAGAAAAGTAAAGAGAGGAAATGATTATGAGATTTAGAGACTAAAAGGATGAGAAGATGACAAGTGGCAAGTTCTGGTGGCATGTGCAGATTTTAAAGATTATAAAAGATTTAAAAAGTTATAAAGTTCAGACTTTGGAGAAATTTCATAATTTTTTAATGACAGAGTTGCTCACGAGAAAATGTCTGGGAGATCCATTTTTTATCAGAATATGGTAATATAATATGTTTCTGAAAACGCCAGAAGATGACAGATGCAATGATGGTAGTTAGAACTTGATTAGATCAAGTTGCTAAGAGTAGTAAAGACTTTTAAATCCACGACTAGATTTTGGGGAGATTTTTCTTCTTCCAAAATTGATTGATTTTGCAAATCCGCCGGGAAGAATGATTCAGATTTTCAGTGGATGAAAATATCAGAGGGTACAGAGGATTGAATTTCAAAGAAGAGTAAAGGACAAAGAAATCAGATTTCCAATAGATGAGCAAATTTTATGAAAAAAAAAAAAGACAAATTTATCAAATTTTGAAGATGCCCGAGAAGGTCAGATTTTCAAAGGAAGAGAGAAGTAAATGAGATTAGATTACAGAATTGATAGGAGTTGGTCAAATATAGATTTTAGGGTTTCTTCTTCTTTTTTTTATTCTCTTCTCTTCTCAGTTGTAAGGGTTCTTAGTTCCTATTCTTTTTGGGTTCCATTTGCCTGTGACTGCTCTGTTGTGAGCATGTCCCTTGATGATGAATGTTGAATATCTTTTCTATAGAATAGATTTTTCTTTCCTATGCTAGACTCTTGAACCTTAAATTCTGTGTGTATTGAAATAGGATTATTTTCAAAGAAATACATTGCAGTTTCTCTCAGATTTTGTTGTTGTCTTCTCATTTTTATGTTATATTCTTGTATGTTTTTATTTGTCAAGCATGTAAAACATACCAGTTGCAAGGCAGTTTGTCTGATTATTTATGAATTTCTTTCAAGGAAAGAATTAAATTTTCATGAATAGTCTTAGAGAGTGAACATGATTATCATGATTTTGATGATAATAGTATAGGAGTGACATAATGGTTTGTAAGACATTCTATTCAAACTGCAAGTAATTTGCAAGGCATTTCACTGTATTTGTTTTGATCTCTTCCTATGGATTTACATACAGTAACTATTTTCCCAATGGAATAGGCATTGGCTAGATGTCTGTTGTGTAGTTATTTTTCTGTCATCAAACACAAAATAATCATTACCAGTTCATTTCTATTTTAAGTTTTATGCACATTGTGAAAAGACTGCATCCAGGTGATCCAGTTCACATTTGGGGATTCCTTAAAGAAAGAATCAGAGGTTAACCTTCCTCAAGTTGTACTGACAAAAAGAAGAAGGATTCACATCCTTATCCCATTGTCTATGCTATCACATTTTTAGTTTCTATTATCAAGCTTTGTATCAGGAGATTCTCAGCTATCTATAGAGTGATCTTTTGTTGAAATAATCTGAAGCCTAGATAGCATGACAGTGAAGACCAAATCCACAAATCAAAAGCTTACTTGAAATATAGTAACTTATTCATAGGTAATACCCACCTGAGTCTTGTGGAGCTCAAAGCAGAAGGGGGATCTTATCCAATCCTCATTAATTATGTTTTTCTTGCAAACTTGGAGTCCTTTTTAATTGAGAATCAAGCCCATATCTTGCCAAGTTTGACCCTACAAAAAAAATCTCTAACAAATTGGCGACTCTACTGGGGATATGTTACAATGAAGATAAAATAACGCAGGTATGAGTAGAGCTAGACTCTTAACCGACTTATTCATTTATCCAGTGGTCTCCATTGAAGTATGTAAGAGTCAGTTTTCAGAATTTTCAAATCATCTCACCAAGTTGTGAGTGGCGGCTCTGAAGTTCTTTGTTTGATCAGTGCATAATGACATATTTTCATTCCTAATAAACAACATATGTACCTGTTTAAGTTGATGTGTTGGTGGAGAAAGAGATCTTAGTTTATGGCAGATCTTTTCCTCTGCAGAGAGGTGGTGGCTCTACAAAGTTCTTGAAGGTGATTTGGAGGTGACTTGAAGACCACAAAATATTTTGTAGCTCCCCTAATACATCCAGGTATTTTAAAGTTTTAAATGCTTTCCTTATCAAGTGATCAAGGCACTAAGGAAAAAGGAAATAAGATGTGAAAAGAGGTTTGCATGTTTCAAAGATTTTAGTTGCATTTCTGCAAAATTTGAAGTGAAATATGTACCAAAAAGATAGAGGTAGTTTATAGTTTCTCTACCTGCTAAGATGACACAACTATTTAAAAATAGGTTGTTTGGGGCAATAAATTTTGAAGGTATCCCTAGATACCCAAATCATATCTCAGAAGTGGTTAGAGATTGTTTACCAAAATTCACTGATTTTGGTGAGCAATCAGCTGAAGATCATTTGCAAAAGTTTGCTAACCTGATAGATGATCACAATATCACACATGAGGATGTATTGATGAAACTCTTTGCAATATCTCTGATTGAGGTTGCAAGGGACTGGTTTAGAGAACTACCTCATGGCTCAATAGGATCTATGGAAGCATTAGAGGATTGTTTTATTAGAAAGTATGTCGATATTAAGCAATATGATGATATGGAACATAATAATGAATAATACATATCTGAATCAAAGGATCTTGTACCAGAGCTTGAAGTTCTTCAAGCAAAAATGGAAATGTTAACACAAAGGTTGCAAGAAAAGGTGGTGTTACATTTACAAGAAAGCATGAGCAGAGAGGAGGGTGAATCACAACATGTTTTCTTCCAAAGGTTCACTGATAAGATCAAGGAGTTTGACATTTCTTTTTATCCTCAGGATTTTGTATGGGCAAATTTATTTGTTAATCTTTGTTTTCCTCAAAGGGTAGAATGTATTCAACAAACTATGCAATGGATGAAACATGTAGAAAAATTTTCTTCCAAAGAGGTGTTTGAGGCTGAATACAGTGATGTTGAATTTGAAAATTCAAAATATACTAATGTTGAAAGTAATAACAATGATGAGTCTAGTTATGCTGATGAATCTGATTTTAGTGATTATGATGATGAGTCCACTTGTGCTGAACATTTTGCTGATGATAATGTTGATAATGAACTTTGTGAACAACAAGACAATGAAAACATTTTGTGTGGACAGCAAAATGACAACTATGATGCAGATGTGAGTGTTTGTAATGATTTCTTTATACAAGATGATATGCTCCAAGAAATCTCACTCCATGATTCTAATGAGTAAGAAGTTTGCTACATCAAGCAAGAAGACAATTGGGATGAATCAGAATGTCAATCCTTGCTAGGCAGTGAGAAGATTTCAAATTTTCAGAATGAAGATTTTGATTGTGAAAGTGCATCAGAGATGAGTATGAATGATGATAGTTGTTCACTTCATAGTGAGAAAGTTTCAGATTTGTTATCCTATGAGTATCTCAGAGTTTCAGGGAAAGAAAGATTAGAAACTCAACACTTCACACATGTTCAGTTTGACAAGGAAAATATATCAGATGGCCAAAGTTTTGACACTTATATTTCTAATTTTTCCTATTTTTCCATATCACTAGACCAAAATCAGATTGAGTATGATTTATTAGATGATGAGGTCATCAGTGTTGTTTCAGATTCAATGGATGTGGAGACTCTAGACATAATGTTGAGTATTGACTGGGATAGTTAGTGTGGATTTGGAATCATGTTCTAATTCTAAATTTTCCATTAAATCATTAAAATATGATCCTTCAATGGCTCAAGTTTCATGTGCAGATAATGAATATACTAGTATTTTCCCTCCCACCCACCAACAAGCTCTAGATTTGTATCATGCTAATACTTTGTAGGAAGATATTGAAGATGATTCAGATAATGTCCCTTACTCTTTGCAGTCAAATTTTTGTTTAGAGACATTCTATTTTAGTTTGCAAACTGATGTAAATGAAGCTTGTATTTTGCTACAAACTAGTGTTCATCAGAAGTTTGATTTCAGCTTTGAGAGACAGCTGGAATGTTTTCTCATTTAGCAAGTCAGCAATAAGGAAGGATATGATGATGTGATGTCACACAATGATCAACATTCATAGTATTTTGGTGACTTTGTTTTGACAAGTGATGGTGAGTTCGTTGATTGTTTCTTGTTTGATGTGATGAAGGAAAATGACAGTATGTTCAATCAAACACATGCAAGAAAAATTTTTAGTTTACCACTGTTATATGGAGATGAAAACCAAATGTTCGACAGAGGTAAAGATTGATTTCAGTTTTGAGGCTTTGAGGCTTTGCAAATAATGTATATATTGTACAGTTTCTTTGCTTTCAGTTGTGTGTTTGCTTTCAGTAGAGGTTCTTGCTTTTTTGAGAAAGTGTCAGGAGGGAAGGGTGAAAAGAAGAGAAGTGGAAAATCTGGATTTGATTTTTATGGGGTGGTCTGCTTCTACCATGAGATTCTGAGGTTCTCTGCATGCCTTCATGGGGCATACGTCCACAGTCAGAGCCACTGTTGGTACTAAAAAATGCAACATGGGTTTTGAGTACCATGTTAAAATTTTGCAATTTGAAGCTTTTTAAATCCTTTTCATACATATGTACCCGGTTGTCATTTTGAAGCTTATGAGGTGTTATAGGTGTTGAGCACACTTCATTCAGTATATGCATGCATTCTATGATGTTATTTTATCATCCCGAATCATTTGGTGAAGTCCCATTTTGAGCAAGTGTCAAATTGTGCAATTCTGTTTAAATGTCAAATCACTGCCGGAGGCCCTGTTCGGTTGATTGTATCTTTCTCCCAGAGATTAATCATAATGTTCTAGTGGTTGCATCATATTTTAGACATGGGAATAAGTCATCATGAAAATTTTTAACTCCCCATGTGCCCGTTTAGTCACTTTGCCGGAGCCATTCCGTTTGCAGATTGTCAATGTTCTCTGAGTGTGCATTGTTCAGATTTCCAGTCACTTTTTTATCATAACTCAAAAAATACAAACTAGGTCGGGCTAAATTTTATATATGTTTGAGATGGCTATGTATGTATTGTACAAATTTTTTTTTAGAGAAACCCAGTTTGAAAATCAAAAGTTACGGTTCTCTGAGTACTGGCAGCCATAAAAAATCAGCATTTTCTTCATAAAATTTTATCCCACATTGCTCCCAATTTTGAAATTTGAAGTGTTTATATGGAATACCACAAACATATGAAGTAAATCAAATGGAGAAGGTTATTCTTGTCCATGCTTGTGCATCCACCTTGGTTTTCATGCCAGTGGGCCCAGAAGAAATTTTGTTGAAAAAATGCTGGCGAAAAATGCTAAGTCTCCAAATCTCTAAATGCTAGTGGTTAAGTCACTAACATTCAGAGATCTAGAGACTAGTTAGTCTCCAAATCTCATAATGCTAGCGGTTAAGTCACTAACATTCAGAGATCTAGAGACTAACTAGTCTCCAAGTCTCTGAATGCTAGTGGTTAAATCACTAACATTCAAAGATCTAGAGACTAGTTAGTCTCCAAATCTCATTATGCTAGTGGTTAAGTAACTAACATTCAAAGATCTAAAGACTAACTAGTCTCGAAGTCTCTGAATGCTAGTGGTTCAGTCACTAATATTAAGAGATCTAAAGACTAACTAGTTTCCAAATCTCCAAGTTGCTAGATCTCCAAGTCTCTAGATCTCCAAATAGAGTTAGTCTCCAAATCTCCAAATGAAAAATAAAAAGAGGAAATAATTCTGAGATTTGGAGACTAGTCTCCAAATCTTCAAGTCTCCAAATCTCTAGATAATTATTCAGAGATCTAGAGACTACAATTAGTCTCCAAATCTCATAATGAGAAAAAGTGATTATGAGATCTAGAGACTAGTCTCCAAATCTCCAAATAGCTATTGTGAGATCTAGAGACTAAAGTTACTCTCCAAATCTCATAAAGAAAAGTAGAGAGAGAAAATGATTGTGAGATCTAGAGACTAAAGTTAGTCTCCAAATCTCATAAAGAAAAGTAAAGAGAGGAAATGATTATGAGATTTAGAGACTAAAGGGATGAGAAGATGACAAGTGGCAGGTTCTGGTGGCATGTGCAGATTTTAAAGATTATAAAAGATTTAAAAAGTTATAAAGTTCAGACTTTGGAGAAATTTCAAAATTTTTTAATGACAGAGCTGCTCACGGGAAAATGTCTGGGAGATCTTTTTTTTTTATCAAAATATGACAGTATAATATGTTTCTGGAAATGCCAGAAGATGATGGATGCAATGATGGTAGTTAGAACCTGATTAGATCAAGTTGTTAAGAGCAGTAAAGGCTTTTAAATTCACGACTAAATTTTGGGGAGATTTTTCTTCTTCCAAAATTGATTGATTTTGCAAATCCGGCGGGAAGAATGATTTAGATTTTTAGTGGATGAAAATATCAGAGGGTACAAAGGATTGAATTTCAAAGAAGAGTAAAGGACAAAGAAATCAGATTTCCAGTAGATGAGCAGATTTAATGGAAAAAATGACAAATTTATCAAATTTTGAAGATGCCCGAGAAGGTCAGATTTTCAAAGGAAGAGAGAAGTAAATGAGATTAAATTACAGAATTGACAGGAGTTGGTCAAATATAGATTTTAGGGTTTCTTCTTCTTCTTTTTATTCTCTCTCTTCTCAGTTGTAAGGGTTCTTGGTTCCTATTCTTTTTGGGTTCCATTTTCCTATGACTGCTCTGTTGTGAGCATGTCCCTTGATGATGAATGTTGAATATCTTTTCTACAAAACATATTTTTCTTTCCTATGCTAGGCTCCTAAACCTTAAATTCTGTATGTATTGAAATAGGATTATTGTCAAAAAAATACATTGCAATTTCTCTCAGATTATGTTGTTGTCTTCTCATTTTTATGTTTGTTTTTATTTGTCAGGCATGTAAAACATACCAGTTGCAAGGCAACTTGTTTGATTATTTATGAGTTTCTTTCAAGGAATGAATTAAATTTTCATGAATAGTCTCAGAGAGTGAACATGATTATCATGATTTTGATGATAATAGTATAGGAGTGACATAATGGTTTGTAAGGCATTCTATTCAAACTACAAGTAATCTACAAGGCATTTCACTATATTTGTTTTGATCTCTTCCTATGGATTTACATACAATAACTATTTGCCCAATGGAATAAGCACTAGCTAGATGTCTGTTGTGTAGTTATTTTTTTGTCATCAAACACAAAATAATCATTACCAGTTCATTTCTATTTTAAGTTTTATGCACATTGTGAAAAGACTGCATCCAGGTGATCCAGTTCACATTTGGCGATTCTTTAAAGAAAGAATCAGAAGTTAACCTTCCTCGAGTTGTACTGACAAAAAGAAGAAGGATTCACATCCTTATCCCATTGTCTATGCTATCACATTTTTAGTTTCTATTGTCAAGCTCTGTAGCAAGAGATTCTCAGCTATCTATAGAGTGATCTTTGGTTGAAATAATCTGAAGCCTAGATAACATGACAGTGAAGACCAAATCCATAAATGAAAAGCTTACTTGAAATATAGTAACCTATTCATAGGCAATACTCGCCTGAGTCTTGTGGAGCTCGAAGCAGAATGGGGATCTTATCCAATCCTCATTAATTAGGTTTTTCTTGCAAACTTGGAGTCCCTTTTAACTGAGAATCAAGCCCATATCTTGCCAAGTTTGACCCTATAATAAAAATTCCTAACATGTCCCATCAACTTTTCTTTCACTTAAGACTCTTCCCGTAATCTATCTTTGAACCTCTTTGAAGTACTTTGAACAGGAGTTCAAAGTGGTTCGAAGTGGTTCACCGCCAAAAGGTGATGTAGGTCGTGGCCCACCTACAGAAAACAATCGTTAGAAAAGAAAACATTCATTTAACTACTTCGAACTACTTTGAACCGGAGTTCAAAGTGGTTCGAAGTGTTTCAGGTGAGGCATGAGTCTTGAAAAAGGTTCATCCAAGGAAGGCCAAATTTGAACTTGACAAACTTGAAGGCTATTTCTTGACAACTTTGAAAGGCATAAATGCTTGAAGGATTACTGAAAGGAAAGACTCTCAAGGGAATGCACTGAATGAGTTTCAAAATAATGAACTAGCAAGGGTCTTAGACACTTCAAAAATGATGACTCTAACTACCTCTAACATCGGCTCTAGCTAGGGACTACATATTGCTCAATGTGAAGAGAACTCTGAATAACTGGTTTTGCAGAAAAGACTACCTAAAGGGAAAGAAAAATAGAACACTAGGGCACAAAAAAAAGGAAAATAGGAAACACTACCTAATATGTACACGTGTATTGACTGAGTAAATCATTAGAGCTTGCATAACTTGAGATCCTGCCCATTATAAGTAAAAGGTAGATTCACACCATCTGGGTAGGACAACTGAAAAGCATTTGAGCCAAGAGCTTAAAAAATAATAAATGGTCCCTTTCATAAAGAATCAAATTTCCCATGAGACCCTTTGGGTGCTCGCCTCTTGTCCCATAGTATCACTTCATCACCCTCCATAAATTTCTGAGGCTGCACCCACATGTCAAAAATCTGCTTCACCTTCAGCTGATGCTTTGTGATATGATCTACCAAGTCCTCCCTTTCTTCTTCCAGGCTACTCAAATGCATGATCCATTTCTCCAGAGGGTCTTTAAAATACTGATCTTCAATGAATGCTTGGAGTTTAGCTAAGGAGAGTTCCAAAGGCAGAGAGACATGTGCTCCTATCCCATATTCCAATTTGAAGGGGGCCATTCCAATTGCTCTTTTGAAAGTGGTTTGATCTGCCTACTGTGTGCTATAAATGTGTCACACTTCTATGGATCATTGCATGCAAGGAAACTCAAGAATGAGCCCTCAAAAATCGATCCATAGCTCCTTAGGCATGGAGTGCAAGGGTTTTTAAGAATGCTCTCAGCTAGAGCTATTAAGCCTATAACCTTGCTAGTAAACCATGCAATGGGAGATTCAATGAAGACAAGGGCAAGAATGCCAATATCCTCAAGAATCAAGAATGAAAATGCAATGCAACTATACTAGAAATGGAAATGCAAGCTAAGCTATGAAAGGAAATATGCAAGTGTTACAACCCAAGCTAATTAATCTATGTGAGCTAATCTAGAGCATAGAAATGAAGTTAATCTAAGAAAGCATAAATATGAAGCTAAGCTAAGAATGCAAGAATGAGATGTAGAATGCAAGAATGAGATGTAGATGCTAAGAATGCTCCAAATCTTCAAAAGCTCCAAAGTGACCTAGAAAACCTGCAGCATAAAGTTAGCATAAAAAGTTGAGGATCTAGAATGAAGAAGAGAGCTCTTCTTTTATAGGAAATGAGGAGAAATGGACCATGGAGATTAAGAGGAAAAAGATTTAATCAACGGTGGAGCTTGAAAGAGGAGCAATCCATGTGCACAAGTATCCTCCAATAGGAAAATAAGAGTTGACTTTTGTGTCCATATGAGACAAAAAGTGCTTTTTCCCTTTTTATAAAATAAGAATAATGCTTTATTTGTGCAACTTAGGATAAGAGGAAAAGTGGGGGCTTTTATTTATTTAAAAAGGGAGGAAATATTCTTTTTAAATAAATAAAGACTTAGGATAAAATGGTTAGCCCATAGAAAATAATCAAATAAATGATAGAACTATGATTTGATCAAGAGCAAGCAATTTATGATTTAGCAAAAGGGGCTAATAGTCTAGATGACCATTTTTAGGTGTATACACCTACAAGGCTTCAAAAAACTTCTTATGCCATTCACGGGGATTATCATCCATCAACTTTTTCATGATCACCACCAGGTTCTTGTTACTGGATTTGGCTTGACCATTCCCTTGCAGTAAATAGTCAAAGGAATGAGCTAGAGATATGCCATGTTCATAACAAAAAGCTGAGATTTCTTCAGAAGAAAAGTATGTAGCATTGTCTGCTACTATCTTAAAAGGTACCCCGAACTTGACAAAAATATAATTTAAAAGGAACTCACACACAACCTGAGAGTTCACTTTCTTGGTGGGGATAGCTTCCACCCACTTAGTAAAATAATCGGTGGCTATGAGAATATAAACATGCCCAGTGCTAGATGGTGGGTTCAAAGGTCCCACAAAATCTATTCCCCATTGTTTGAAAGGCTCATCAATGATCACAAGTTTAAGAGGCAGAGCAACAAGATGAGGTCTCCCAGTAAAAAGATGACATTTTTCACAATTGCGAACATACTAATATGCATCCTTGAACATTTCAGGCCAGTAGAAATGATTCTGAAGAATCTTAAATGCAGTTACAGTTGAGGAGTAGTGACCTCCACAAGCTTCATCATGGAACACCTTCAAATTTCTTTTTGCTGCTCAGCATCCACACATCTTAAGAAGGTTCCATCTATGCCTTTTTTATATAATGTCCCCTGGGATATCACATATTTGCTTGCTTTCAATTTCAAGTTATGCCTCTCTTTGGGATTTAAATGATTAGGACACTCACCATAAGTAAGGAAATAAGCCATGTCCAAGAACCATGGATCAATAAGACTAACTAGCAATGCCATGGGTACTTCATCAATTTTCTCAGATGGCTTACCATCCTCTGCTATTAGCTTGCACATGCCTTTCCCCCTAACCAAATTGGTTGGTGTAATCATCAGATCATACTCTTGAATTTTTGTTATCCAAACTGCTCTATTAATCATACCAATCTCCTTTTGAGTCAAAATACTTTTCACTGCAGTCTCAGGGATGAAAACGGTACAATGGGAATGAAGTATATAGTACCTAAACTATTTTACTACTTTTACTATGATGAAGGCATGTTTTTCCATCTGGGAGTATTTGAGCTTATATCTTTTCAGAGGCATGCTCATAAAGGCTATGGGTGCTTCCTGTCCTTTCTCATCTTTTTGTGTTAATATACCCGATAGAGTATGCTTGGAGGCATAACAATAGATGATAAAGTCCTTTTTGAAATTGGGACTTTTTAGCATAGGTGCTTGAGATATCGCATCCTTAATATCACTGAAAGCTTTGCATCCATTTTCATTCCACTTAAAAAGAACTTTCTCACTCATCATGTCGACCATGCACCTAGTAATTTCTGAGAATTCTGGAATGAACGCACGCAAGAAATTCACCTAGCCAAAAAAAGACTTCAATCTGGTTCTGCTCAAAGGTAGGCTGAGTTGTTGAATCACCTTAACCCTTTCGGGATCAATTCAGACACCATCCTTTGAGACAATATGACCTATTAATTTTCCTTCCTCCACAAAGAATATTGATTTCTTGGGGTTCAAAGAAATGTCGTGGCTTCTACATCTTAAAAGCATTGTCTTGAGATCTTTTAGGTGTTGACCTCTCTTCTTCAAAAAGATGGTAAGATCATCTAAATACACCACTATAATTTTATTCCAGAGATCTTCAAAAGAAGAATTCATTGCCCTCTGGAAGGTCGCATCCGCATTGATCAGCCCAAAAGGCATTCGACTATATGCATAAGTTCCCCACAGGGTGATAAACGCCATTTTGTGTTGGTCATTTTCTGCTACATTGATTTGGTTGTACCTGAAATATTTGTCTAGCATAGACATAACTTCAAATCCTGATATAGCTTGAAGAACATGCTCCATCACAGGCAGGGCATAGTTATCCTTTAAACTTGCTTGGTTCAGGTTACAAAAATCAACACAGATCCTGATCTCGCCATTCTTCTTCTTCATAGGAACTATATTGGTGATTCAAGTGAAATGATGAATGGGATAGATAATTCTTGCCTGTAGCATCTTTTCAACTTCCTTTAATATGGCTTAAGACACTTTTGGATTATAGTTCCTTAATTTTTGATGAAAAGGGGGTAACACCAGGCTTTAAAGGGATTTGATGTTCAAAAAGGCCTCCTCTAAAATTCTTTAGGTCCTCATACCCCCAAGCGAAGACATCCCTGTATTCTATAAGTAACTTTGTCAGGTCTTCTTTTTCAGATGAAGTACACGTCTGACCAATTGAAATCCATTTTGGATCATCTTGCTCTCCTATATCAATTTTGTCATATTCTTTGGCATTATGCACATGGGATATCTTCTCTTTAACAGTACTATAATCTTTTCTCCTAAAAAAATGTTCTAGAGATACAAGGCCCTTGGAGATTTTATTACCTTTCAATTGAATCACCCCATCACTACTTGCAACATCTTCATAGACTTCTTTGCAATCACTGTTAGATCCTTCAAAATATACATCAGAAAAACCTGCGGCACATTCTAAGAAATCCCTGAGTTGGGAATCACTATCAAAGACCTGCCAATACTCCACATTATCAGGCACTCTCGGCTTGTAGATCATCTCAATTTGATACTTTCAAGTTTTAAAGTCAGGATGTGGCAATAATAATGAAGCCGATACTACCAGGGCATCTGCTCTGGTGTTCTGATTTCTTGGTATAAATTCTATGGAAAAAGCATCAAAAAAGTCTAGCTCGTCCCATACCAAATTTTTGTAGTGCTTTAACCTCTCATTCTTAACAAAAAATTGTCCTTTCACCTACTTCACAATTAGCTCAGCATCACCCTTTACTATCAACTTTTTGACTCCCCTCAGTTTTGCTTCTTCTAATCCCAGAAGTAAGGCTTTGTACTATGCAGTATTGTTAGTATTTTTTAAATCTAACTTGAAAGAAAGAGGAATACATTCTTTATTAGGAGGAAAAAGGACTACCCCCACGCCTGAGCCTGAATTGGAGAAACTGCCGTCAGAATCCATCTTCCATATACCCTCTTCTTTCTGAGAAGAACTTTTAGCATCCTTTTCAAGATCGGCTAAAATGAGATAATTTCCAAAATGACACTCATACAAAATTTGAGCTTTTGGGTTATATAAGGGTACCACAACATATTTATTTTTAGGCTCGGGTTCAAGTTTTACTTTCTTTTTTCCTACTGGGATCATAGCCTATGACCAGTCCATCTTAATGTCTCCTCCTAAATCCTTACAGAAAGTTCTATTGAGAAGCATGCCATAACTAGCTAGGATATCTACCACTAGAATAGTCAACTTCAGACATTTGTCAGGATATGCAGCGAGAACGGCTTGGGTGTCTTTGACTTGACCCATTAACAGTACTTGTTTCCCATCCATAGAATAGCAATGGCCATAGGTTTTAGTTAGGGTGAGACCAAGGGCTCTTGCAATAGGAGTAGGCATGATGTTATTGGATGCGCCAGAGTCAATAATGCAATTGCTAAGCTTCTGGCCATTTAGCAGTAAGGAGATATAAAAGGGATTAGGTTTTCTTTCCTCTAGTTCACCTTCAATTGTATTGATGAAAGGACATTCTTCGGGCATCTGAGGAATATCTTGGGGCTTAAAGACAAGTGGTTCTTCAACTGTGGTTGTCTCACCTATAAGAGGCTTATCTGGTTTGGGGTTTGAAATAGACTCCCCTTTAACATATTGGACTAGCTTGTCCAGCTCTCTGGGATTCATTTTAAGATATTCTGTGGGGGAAATAGAGATTGTGCTTGTTTTATAGAATTCAACAAAGTCAAATGAAGAAGAAGGAGATGAACCACCTCTTGGTAAGATCTTTACTTCATACCCCTTTAGACATGTAGGAGTCTCTCTGCTTCCGGCTTCTTTACACCTAGCATCAGTGTTAGCAACAATTGAACCAGGAACAAACTTTTGCATTCTCTGATTTCTCATTAGAACAGCGTAGGCAGGATCTTGTAAAGTTGCTAAAACACTTCCACCTCTATCAGAGCCTAGCTCAGACTCTAGATAAAAAGAACTGGATAGACCAATATCAGGTGAGTCTTTCTCATCTTTCAACTATTCTATATTGATAGTATCTTTTGTTGCATTGATTTGGAGACACCTTAACCAATCAGGACAAGACTCTCCATCATGATCGGTTGTTAGATGAAAGGAACACATTGTTTCCCTTGGGGCAGATTCGATTTGCAATCTAGGTTGCGAACCCGGCAATAGAGGTTCTTTTCCCTGGGGTTGATTATATTGTCTTCGACTAACATCTTGATAAGGGGATTGGTACGGTGAACTGGCCTTATTCTTTTGTCTCTTGAGTATAATCATATCATGCATCAAACTTTGCATTAGAGGGTCTATTATTGTAGAGGATGAGGGAGTTCCCGAAGCTTGAACTTCTCTCTTCCACTTTCCAGCTGTTATGAGTGTATCTTCTAGCTGAATAGCCTGTGTCTGGGCTGCGACCAAATCAACAAATCCATCTTTCAACAGGTGAAAGCTTATATCAAGAGGAATGACATTCAAGAAGAAAATCTTCTTATTCTCATTATTGGGTGCTGAAGCTGTTGGAATCCTTTGCAAAATTCTATTAAACCTAGCCACAAACTCCCGCATAGGCTCATGTATTTCCTTCTTTAGTTGACTAAGTTGAAGCAATAAAGAAATCTCATTATCAGGAGTTTTAAATCTTGTTTCAAAAGCCATTTTCATATCATTCCAATTAGTGATTGAACTATTTGGTAAATGAATGAACCAATCAGTTGCGGTATCCACTAAAGTCCTGACAAAAAGCCTGACAATAACTTCTTTAGTAGGAACACTAATAACACCATAGATAGTGTGGAAGGCACTAAGATGATCATCAGTGGTTACTTTTTCATCTCCGCTAAACTTGGGCAAGACCTGATTAGCAACTTTGGGAAAATCCCCATGGGGGTTAGCTCCTAAGTTTAGTGGGCCAATATTCTAACCCTAGGGTTGATTGGCGGCCATGTTAGGTAACTAGAAATTCAAAGGTTGGATATTAAGAATAGTAGGCACAACAGTACCTAGTGTTACAATAGCTCAAAAAAGAGGTGGAACAAATGGGCTAGGTGGAGGTGAAGAAGGTCTACTAAATGTTTGGGTTTTCTTCTTCTTGCGGGTGTTAAGGTCAGGTTCAAAACTAAGATTCCTCAAAGCTTCAAAATCTTGATCAAGCAATCCCCTACTCCTATCACCTCTGGTATACCTCTTTTCTACCAGTTTCAAACTCGGGAGTGACCTTAATTTCTTACTGGGGCTTGTGCAAGTCTATTCACTATAACTACTTCATGAGCAACTGGTATTCCCCTCAGTCGCTCAGCTCTTTCTGCTTCTCTTTCAAGCACTGCTTGAACTTGATGAAACTGTTGGTTACTGCATTTAAACCTCCATTCTGCTGCAGCTAAGCTTGAAATTATGTCTTCTTGTGTGTCTTTGAATCCTAGATTAGGTTGAAGCACATGAAACACATCATTGTGTGGTAATACCATCTTGTGGCATTATATCAGTTGAGAGCCTAGTGTTTTATACTGGACTCTCCCCAACAGAGTCACCAAAAATCTATTGGCGAATAGATTTTTCTTCCTCTTTTTAAGTGAAAATAAATAAAGACTCTATGTTTCTGAAGACAAATGATTCATCAACAGTTGGGTAAGCATAAGAAATTGCTTCCCTTTAAATTTTTAAGGTACAACTTCCTTGTAGGATGTTCAATAATTGTTAACAAAAAGTAAATTCATACACCTTTGACCAGAAAGTGTAGAAGGATCACTCGAATACTCTTGGGTATTGAGGTGATTTACAGAATCAACATGTGATTAAATTTAACTATGAAGAAAATTGAGATCTATTAACTGCTTCTAAAACAATCAACCTATATAATAACTCAAGAAAGATGAGCTAGAAAGAAACCAGAAGCGACTGAATATAAATAACATATGCACAGATTAAAATGTATCAACTTTCAAAGTAATCAATACATTCCAGATTTTGATTCAAAGATCTAAACCATACCATGCATCTATATATTCATATAAGATTGGATCAAAGTCTAATAAAAAATCAGTCACCAGCTGTTTCAGAACTAAAAAATACTATGCTAACCATCTACTTCAAAAAGAAACTATCTATTTTCCTATCTGCATTTTCTAACCCCCTTACTATTCAATGCTCCAACATTAATAGTTTCAGGTCTGAGAGAGCCTCCAGAAAAACTCGGCCTCTCGGACACCAGAAAAAAATTTGTTTAAAACCAGTTACATAACTAAAAATAGAGTTTCATAACACGTGTCATTTAAAACATAAAGAAAAGGAAATGCTGTCCTGAAAACTACTAACTCCCTTTGGGGCCTTCTGATGTGGCGGTCTGTACGAGCTTCCAGGATCAGAAGACGTTCACCAATTCCTGGGCTGGCTGGAAATGTAGATTCTTTAGACCTGTCAACTTCGCCCGAGTCACATTCTTTTCCCACCTTAACTCCCTGATCCTCTCCACCTGCTTTGGTAACTGACCCCTGTTCAACAGCAACATAGATTCCACGTTTGCAATTCTGGTGAAATCCTGAATTGTAGGCGCTTCATTTTCTTTGAGATCATTCATAGTGTCTGTAAAGACTTTGACCATAGCATCTGCATCTTTGTTATCTTCATCAATTTGTAGAATACTCAAGGGATTCACTATTTTGATGTCTTTAAGGGCATCCGCATGCATATCCAGCACCTCTTTCTCAATTGCTTTGGTTTGAGAGATCACAACCTTGAACATCATATTTTTCCATCTGAAGTTCTATTCCAGGATGAATAGCATATAGAGATCCACTAGCTTCATCAGATTCCTAGCTAAGAACTGAGTCACACCATAGGTTTCTATTTCTTGAACCTGTATGGCGATCACCGCCCATTTCTCTTCCTCCATTTCCCAGCTTGGAACTAGGGTTTGAACCTCACTGAGTAATCCTTCTCCATCTAAACAAGTAGATATAAACTTGCAGATGAAAGAACTCCCTTCAGTGATAACATTGTTTATCCAAAACTTCACAACCTCCATCAAAACCCTCCCCTGTTGCATCCATTTCACTAACCTTTGGCTTTCGACTAAATTTGGATCAAAATCTTGTGAAGACTGGGCTAGTGGTAGTACTCCATCATCAACGAGTGAGGAAAAAAATTCAGCCATGGTAGAGACTAGCTGTTTTAACTCACGTTTCTCCCATCCATCTTTTTATGACTGCCTGAGCATGTGATCAGTTGAGAATTTAAATAGGTTATCCCTAGAATCCTTGTTTAGAACACCAAGCTCCATTTTCATGATTTTGAAGTCTTCAGCCTCTGGTTCCTGAATACCCTCTTTAGGCTTGAAAGTGGCTATTTCTGCAGTCACCTTTCTAGTAGATGGATTAGTAGATAGCCTAGCATCACTCTTCAATCTTTTTGATTTGGGGGTCTGGGTAGCATATTTAGTGACCATCTCCTTCACAGGAAGTGAAATGGGTTTATAACTTTTTCTCTTATTCACTGACTCAGTTAGCCAGAGAGGAACTGAACTGATGACTATCCGATTATTGGGAGTTTTTACAGGAGTATTCTCAGCCTGAGGTACATCCGTGCTACTTGTAAGGATTTCTTGAACCTTTTCTTATTGATCCATTGGAAAAGAAATGTCATCATCATTAATCTCGATATCCAGGTAATCAGGTCCTAAGGATGCCATCTGACAACACTTTTCTGATCTTGTTCTAGGCCTCGATCTTGGTGTGGTAGGATGCCCACTGGAAACAACCTTTTTATTAGGGGACGTAACTTTAACTACATTTGGAACCATAGGAGATACATTAGATGGGGCATGTTTCACATTTTTTAAGGTTGATCCCGCACTATGCTTTTCAAGAGGGGTGTTCTTAGCTCCTTTCTTTTTCTTTTCTGTTAACCAATTTTCTGTGACCTCAAAAATGGTTCGGACCCTCAACTTTATATCATCTTCTTCTTTCCTGTTCCAATCTATGTTCGGGGGATGTCCTACTTCCACATTACTAGCCTCTGAACCTGTGGCTTTGGAATTGTCCTCTTCTACACCCTTAATATCAAAATTTAATTGCAACCTTTTGATCTGTGGAATTACAAGTCTGGAGTGATCTCATTTCCAGATTGCCTCCTCATCACTGAGATCTTCCCATAGGTCCTCAAGGTATGAACTAGGTGAAGGATAATTACTTAGGATTAGAACTTGTCTAGCGAAGCTCTTATTGTCAAAACCCCTTCTTAACTCATAAAATTGTAAATGAAAACTCAACAAGTTTCTTCCTATCACTGAAGCATCCATCGTATTATTACAGGCCAAATTGCTAATTTTAATTGGGAACATAGAAGGCCACTTTTCTTCTGGCAGGGTATTTTTAATAACCACAAACAATTGCTTGCAAACTTTTGCCAAAATGAAACAGTCGAAAGCGAACCCTTGGAGGCTGAGAGGTTCATCATCAAAGCCTCCAACCCGGATGTAGGTGAAACGTGGGAACTGAATGAATAGACTTTCGTAGGCTTGAATCAGTTTCTGTGCCTCCAATGAAACTCTTTGGTTTGGGACCCCTGCCAATTGTTGACACAATCTACCTAGGAAAATATCATGAACCTTCCTGTAATTTTCCAAAATTTTATCTTTTCTTAATAATGGACTGTACTCATAAATTAAAATATCTTCATTCCAAAGAACCTGTTGAATGGCAGACAAATCTTGTGTGCATGCCAGGTAGTATATCAAATAGGAAGACATAAAGAAATCCTTCTTAATGGCCTGAGCTTGTTTAAGTTGGTCCCTTAGGGAACTAGCAATAATCTCTGCCCAATCAATATGTTGCCCCCCTTCCAAGATGATCTCTATAAAATGAAACATCCACTCCTCATAGAGAAGAACCTATTCTGAACGTTTAATCTGGTGAAGCAATACTATCACATCATGAATAAGAGGTTTCATGTGATCTTTGGTGAGAACTTTAGGTAACCGAGACCCACCTTTGTAATTGGTTTGAGTCCACTTCCTAGCCACATGACTTCAATTTTTATCTACATTCTCTCTGTACTGAGCTAGAGATTGGGTGGGAGTAAAAATGAAGAGAGATTCTGCTGGGATTTTAAAAATAGCCATAATAGTCTGCCTATTGACTGGCACAAGGGTTTGGAATTTTGCATTCATAATGCACTTGGATTTAACATCATATTTGTTAATACATTGCTGAACCAATTTTGGGCATACAACTAACGACAGAAAAGCTGCGACTTCCAATAATCCACTCGATAGGAACTCTAAACTATGATATTCCACTGCACGGCTTGTGAGGTCAATTGCCATTTTTTCTACTGGTATCCCTAACAGGTCTGTGTCTGAGACAATGGGGGCTCGACATTGCATATTCTTGACATTCCTGAAGAAATGCATACTAGACCTCATATCTTCCTCAAGAATAAAAACAAAAATGCCCCCCCTCTCGAATCAATATATTAAACAGAAACAGGAAATGTGAAAAAGCTTTAGGAGCTACTTGTTTTACGCAGAATCAGAACAAATTCTTCTCCCACAGCCGAGACTCTGTAGAAAAATAACAAAAAAGAAAAGACTTACAGAGCTATTTATATTTTGAAATATTAATGCCCTGAAAAGTTAACTTTAATGAGCATTAGTCAGGGACATTAATTTCAAAGGATGTGAATAGTAATGACTCAGCAATAGGACGTCCTAGAAATCTGCCTTCTTTAATATCATTATTAATCATCCCCCAAATGATATCTCCCGCTCGTGCTAACGATTTTATTAATCCTCACCTGAAACTTTATTTGAGATTTGCTTCATTGTTCCCATCAAATCAAAACTGCCCCTCTTAAAATCTTAACCATCATTTCACTGTCAGCTTATGTCATGTGTCCCATCAACTATCCTTTCACTTATGACTTTGCCCGCAAGCTATCTTTGAACCTCTTCGAACTACTTTGAACCGGAGTTCAAAGTGGTTCGAAGTGGTTCACTACCAAAAGGTGATGTAGGTCGGGGCCCACCTATAGAAAACAATCGTTAGAAAAGAAAACATTCATTGAACTGCTTCAAACTACTTTGAATCGAAGTTCAAAGTGGTTCGAAGTGGTTTAGGTGAGGCATGAGTCTTGAAAAAGGTTCATCTAAGGAAGGTCAAATTTGAACTTGACAAACTTGAAGGCTATTTCTTGACAACTTTGAAATGCATAAATGCTTGAAGGATTACTGCAAGGAAAGACTCTCAAGGGAACGTGCTGAATGAGTTTCAAAATAATGAACTAGCAAGGGTCTTAGACACTTCAAAAATGGTGACTCTAACTACCTCTAACAGGTACGAAGGTGGAGAGAGAGAGAGAGGGAGAGAGAGAGGGGTGAAAGAAGGTAATAAGGGAAAATATAGAGGGTAGGAAGGTGGGAGAGAGAGATAGGGGGTACGAAGGTGGAGAGAGAGAGAGAGAGAGAGAGAGAGGGGGGAAGGGATAGAGTAGGAGAGAGAGAAGGAGGAGAGAGAAGGGATATATATATATATATATATATGTATGTATATATATATAATATATATATATATAATATATATAGAGAGAAGAGAGAGAGAGAGAGAGAGAGAGAGAGAGAGAGAGAGAGAGAGAGAAGGGGAAAGGGAGAGAGTAGTAGAGAGAGAGAGAGGGAGGGTGACAGAAGGTAATAAGGGAAAATATAGAGGGTAGGAAGGTGGGAGAGAGAAAATGTGCGTGAGAGAGAGATAGGGGTGAAAGAAGGTAATAAGGGAAAATATAGAGGGTACGAAGGTGGAGAGAGAGAGAGAGAGTAGGAGAGAAGGGGAAGGAGAGATAGAGAAGGGGAAAGTTAGAGAGTAGGAGAGGGAGAGAAGGAGAAGGAGAGAGAAGGGAGGGAGGGAGAGAGAGAGAGAGAGAGAGAGAGAGAGAGAGAGAGAGAGAGAGAGAAGGGAAGGAGAGATAGAGAAGGGGAAAGGGAGAGAGTAGCAGAGAGAGAGAGAGGGTGAAAGAAGGTAATAAGGGAAAATATAGAGGTTAGGAAGGTGGGAGAGAGAAAATGTGCGTGAAGAGAGAGAGAGATAGGGTGTGAGAGAGAGGGTAATAAGGAAAATATAGAGGGTACGAAGGTGGGAGAGAGAGAGAGAGAGTAGGAGAGAAGGGGAAGGAGAGATAGAGAAGGGGAAAGTTAGAGAGTAGGAGGAGAGAGAAGGAGAAGGAGAGAGAAGGGAGGGAGAGAGAGAGAGAGAGGAGAGAGAGAGAGAGAGAGAGAGGAGAGAGAGAGAGAGAGAGAGAGAGAGAGAGTAGGAGAGAAGGGGAAGGAGAGATAGAGAAGGGGAGAGAGAGAGAGAGAGAGAGAGAGAGAGAGAGAGAGAGAGAGAGGAGAAGAGATAGGAGAGAAGGGAGAAGAAGAGAGAAGAGAGTGAGAGAGAGAGAGGGTGACTGCGGGT